>CM035418.1:39252084-39929584 GCA_020310875.1 Ceratopteris richardii
AATGGTCTCCTTGTCCTCAAACATTAAATTCTCATTTGAAATCAAGAGATTTTTGAGGGAAACGGATACTTATGGAAGGAAAGGATTTAGGGAATCCTCTTCCTCAAGGATTGTGAAGGAGTTCTTAAGCAGATCAGATGACATGAAAAATGCAACATGGTCTACAATGAATACGAAAGCCATCACATACACAAAGATGGGTGTTTCAAATGTGGTCTACAATGAACACGAAAGCCATCACAGACACAAAGATGGGTGTTTCAAATGTATTTTTTGTGTATTTAAAAGGTCTCACCATTTGATATGAGGTATGAGAGAAGCTAAAGTCCACATGAGAACACTACCCCTATGAACGAGGTTCATCTTGCATGCAAATTGGTTAGCGTGCAACTTGATAGGTCTAAAAGTGTAGCTTAACAGTGTCAGAGTTCCCATGCACCATCTCTCAATTGCAAGACTCTAGTTTTCTTGCATTTGATGACAAATTGAAAGCAATCTTCCTACTTATGACCTTGCTCGACTCATAGGCAACTTTGGTGGTTTCTTTGTCTAATAACCTCAACTTGATGTTTGATGTTGTAAGGGACTCCATTTTAAATGAGGAAATCAGGTGGAAGGAAAGTGGTGAGGGTAGCAATTATGCAAATGTGGTCAGAGGAAGAATAGAAAAAAAGACAAGAAAGTTATAGAGGGGAAGGATCAAGAGTGAAGGCAAAGATGATGTGACATGCTATCAGTGTGGTAGGAAAGGTAAACAGAAACCTGAATTTAGATACTACAAAGCAAATTATGAAAGGAGAAATAACACAAATGGCATGAAGAAGAGTGACAACAAACTAGAGACAAGATAGCTCCAAAGAAAACGGGAAGACCAATGTGGCCTCCGATGTAGTCATTCGAGGAGATGTAGTCATTCGAGGAGTTATTTGATAAAGAGGATTTTTTGTGTTTTACCATCGCAACACATGATGTCTATTCATCTGATGGTACTTTGTCACATGCATAGGATATGCAGATCACTAAAAGTGATCTTATTGATGCCCTTTTGACATTAATGATGCACTGTTACAGACACGGATTGTGGATTTAGGTGCATCATTCATGTAACTCTTATTAAGCAGTGTTTTGCTACATGTCATGCAGGTAATCATGGAAATGTGTATCTTGGGAACAATCATGAATGTTCCATTGAAGGAATTGGCACCGTGCACCTATCATTGGATGGTGTCACTGGATGGTGCCAATGAGCTGGTCATGCATAATACATTATCTACCAGGATTCAAGAAAAGTCTTTTGTTAGTTGGGTAGATGAATATGCTTGTTTATAGTACTATCTTATGAAAGGCTCCTGAAGGGCATGTGTAGCCATCTATTCATGCTGTAAACAGGGCAGGAGCTGAAAAGAGGGCTGGAAATGATGTACAACTTATTAACAATGATGATGTTGTCATACCTCCTGATGCGGATCCATTACCAGACGACCCCTCTATGCACTACATTATGTTATCAGATGAGGGTGAACCTCTTACATACAAAGGGGCAAAGTCATGTGAGCATAAGAAAAAGTGAGACTTTGCCATGGAAGCATGCAAATGATACATGGGACTTGGTTCAATTGCCCAAGGGAAGGAAAACCATTCGCAACAAAGGGGTGTATAAAATTAAGATCGTTGATGGGAGACCCAAGTATAAAGCAGGGCTGGTTGCAAAAGGGATATGCTCAAAAAGAGGGCATACCCAGCAAATCTTCTCTTCTGCGGTAAAAATGACCATGTGTTATTGCTTTCATGGCTGCATTGGATTTGGAGCCTGTACCAAGTGGATGTAAAAACAACTTTCTTATATGTTATATTGGTGAGGAGCTGCACATGACACAGCCTGAAGGCTATGTGATTCTTGGAAAGGAAAAGCTGGTATGTAAAAGCTTAAAAGGAGCTTGTATGGGCTAAAGCAAGCTCCTAGACAATGGCATACAAACGTTTGATGCATCTATTCTCAAACACGGATCCAAATGAAGCCATGCAGATCACCCTATATACACCAAAACGAATAAAGATGGCAGCTCGATCATTCTTGTGTTGTACGATGATATGCTGCTGACTGGGAAGAAAAAGGGCACTTTGAATGTTCAAACAGCAGCACACACTGTATTTATCTCAGAAAAAATACATTGAAAGTGCTGGACAGATTTAACCTGGCTGAATCAAAGCATCTTGGAGTGCCATTGCATTTCACACAGACATGCGCGCATGCATGTGCGCGTGCACGCTCACACACACACACACACGCATGCATGCACTCACGCGCGGCACACACACAGATAGACACAGGCGCGCATGTGCACGTGCACACACATACATAGACACAGGTGCGCGTGCGCGCACACACAGACACGTGCGCGTGCACACACACATCCACATGCACACGAGGTGTGCATGCATGTGCACAAAAACGCGAATGTGCACACACACACACACACCCCAAAGTAACATGGGGACGCATCCCTAGGTCCTAGGGACGCTGGGACTCCGTCCCCAAGCATGGAGGAGGTGGGACTGATGCAGGGGACGGGGGACGTCCCGGTCACAACATGCCTCACAAGCTGCCCTCTCAAGAACGCGTCCCGGGGATGAAATTTGGTGATAGACAAAAACGGGGACGGCTGACAGATTTGGCGGGCAATTTTGAGGGAGTTTTTTGAATTTGAAAATCAAATCTGATTTTTGATTTTTTAAGTTCAAACTTGGCGCCTTTTTTTAGGACCTCTAGAGGGTTGCTTAGCTCCATTCACAAGCATGAGTAGCGCCCCATTTCAGCTCTTCAAGCCACAAACTCACTTAGAGCCTTCATTGCAAGCATCTTGTGTGTGTGAAGACTTGAGTTATCTTCACCCTTGCATACTCAAGAGCTGAGCTATATCTTCTCAACCCTCTTCACCCTTCTCTTTCTTGCTCCTCTCCTCATAGTCTTCTCTTCTCCTATGGCTTCTTCATCTTGAACAAGTGGGTCAAACACCAAGAGGAGGCATGTTACAAGCGAATGGACATGGTGGGAAGAGGTGGAATCTCTTGTATCAGTCTGAGAAGGAGGTGGTGCAAGACCATGGAGTTGCAAGCTATGTGGCTACAAAAGAACGGGTGGAGCAAACAAAGTGCGTGCACACTTCATGAGAAAACAATCACTTCGGAGAAGAAGCAAGAATTACTCAGCAAACTTGCTATTAGTGATGCTCAAGCTCATGCTCTTCGTGCTTCACAAGCTCCTATTGGCCCGACATCGTTTGTGAGGTCTTCTATGCCATCCTCTTCAAGAGCATCATCTTCATTAGCTCCAGTTCGTGCTCCTCCTACTCCTATTCCTCCTCCTCCTACTTCCACTCCTCATCCTACTCCTAGTTCTTCCACACCATCGAGAATGCCCTATGTATGTCAATCACGGCAACAAACACTCATTGAGAATTGGAATCCCGTATTGAAGGAGGTGGTGGACACTACAATGACACATTTTTTTTTACCATGATCACATAGCTTTCAATGCGGCTCAGTAAGAATTGAATCTTCATTCTATTTCAATATTTGGTGTTTTATTGTTCGAACTTCAAAAGTTCACTTATTTGTTTAACTTTTTCCATAGATCACCATATTTCAAAGATATGGTAAAGAAGATTGGTGAATATGGAGCACACTATGTGCTTCCATCTTCCGAGAGCTTGCGCACCACTTTATTGGAGAAAGAGAAGAAGCTTGTCGAAGCTGCATGCGAGACCATTAAAAAATCATGGGAAAGAAATGGAGTATCATTGCTTGTGGATGGATGGAGTGATGTCCAGCGACACTATCCATAGAGTGGTGGCTTATTCTCGTGGGGAGATGAACTTAATCTCATCACATGATGCATTGGACATAGGAAAGTCGGCCGATGTACTTGCTGTAGAGTGGACAAGTGCCATAGAGATTGTGGGGCCATCAAATGTGGTTTGGATTGTAGCAGATGAGGAGCTTGCAAATAGAGTTGGAGGTGCAATTGTTGAGAATTTGTACCCTCACATCATTGTTTGCTTTTGCATGACTCATTGTTTAAATAATATTCTCAAAGACATTGAGAATTCGGATTGGATTTTACCTGTAATCAATGAGGCAAATTCATTAGTTAGCTTCGTCAACAACCATACTCGTTTGAAGAATGAGTTTAGCAAGAGATCTACTCTTGCTTTGCTCAAGTACTCAGATATAAGGTTTGCATATAACTTTACTATGTTACACCAAGTAGTGGAATGTAGTGGTGTCTTGAGAGGCCTTCTATTGAGTGATGAATTTGCGAGGATGCCAAAGGCTTCTACTTCGACAGGAAGGCAATTTAGAAGATTAGCTGATGTTGCAGCATGGTGGGAGAACATTTCCCATATCGTGGATATTGTTCATCTACTTGTCCACTTATTGAAAGTTGTGGATTCCATGGAGCCATGCATTGGTAAAGTGTATGAAACTATGGAACGCACAATTGAAGCACTAAAAACATTGAAAGACAATGATAGGTATGAAGAAATTTCAGCTATTTGTGTTAGCAGATGAGATGCATACTACTCCCACTTCATGCAACAACATACATGTTGGATCTAAAATTCCAAGATAAAAAGCAATATGCAGATCCAGAGGTGGCTAATGGATGGAGGATCATATTAGAGAGATTTGTCCCAGATAGTGGAGCTAGATGACTTATCAAAGATCAACTATCCAAATATAGAACAGGGAAAGATGCTTCATATGCATGTGCAGATGCCCAAGAGGATAGGTTATGTGTTGGTGCTTCCCTATGGTGGGAGGATTTTGGTTTGATGTGGTCCAAAGCTTCAACAATTGGCCGTTCGGATACTTAGCCAACTATGGAATGTGTATGGAAATGTATCCTTTAAGAAGAGGAGCAGGCTTGGTGTGCAACATGCTAGTGATCTTGTGTCTGTCAGTGCAAATTTGAGGATGCTTCGATGGACGCAATGCATGGAGGGAGATCTTTTCAGAGAATGGGAGATAGAGGAGGGATCTAACCAAGTGGTAAATGAAGAACATGAAGATGCAGCAACCACTGATTCAGATCCCAAGTGGTAAATGAAGAACATGAAGATGAAGCAACCATTGATTGTGTTGCAGAAAATGAGTCTGTCATTGTGACTCCCCACTTGGAATCTCCATATTCATTACATTTATGTTGTAGACTTTACATTTGTCATTCATGTTCCCATCATATGTAGTCTTTTTTTCCGTCGATCGTATGATGTAAGATTTTTTATCTCATGATGTAACATTTTTTGGATATGATGATGATGTAATTTATCTTTTGACATGATGAAATACATGAGACTTATCACTTGTAAGTTGCCACTTTTGGAGTAGCTACTAACTTTGAATACTCAACTATCAACGACTTAGCGTGCTTCCTATATGTTCATTGTTTATACTTAAACACCTTTTTTCTATGTTTTTCTTCTTATTGGTCATTTCATATGGTGCAGAATTATTTGTACATGACTTTCATCTCATTATGTTGAAAAAAATCAGCATTTTTTTTGTGCCGTCTCGGGTGTCTGTCCCCAAGACATCCTAGGCTCCGTCCCCATCCCAGGGACACCACCGTTCCTTGTGACTTTGCACACACACCCATCATCCCCCCCCCCCCCCCCCCCCCCAAAAAAAAAAAAAAAAAAAACCAAAAAAAAAGAAAAGGGCGTGAGAATGCCTCCCAAACCAGGAAGAAAACCCAAAACAGAAAGAAAAAAGAAGGTATTTCTCTTTTGCCTCTTTTCCCACTTGGTTATGAAACAAAGAGAAGCATGCTTGCATACCTGAAGTGAACACATCATATGATCATACCATCTCAATCAGATAATCTTATGCTGTGATGCAAGAGGTGTATGCATAAATGTTGTTCTCCTTTTTCTTGGACACACATTTCTATTGGATATTTAATTTCTGTCATGGGGTGAGTTGTAAATATTTCATGCTTTCCACATTTTTCAAATTTTTTAAATTTTGGTTGTATATAACAATTATGCCAATGCCTTCTTAGGTCTCTGCTCTTTGCCTCATCAATCAAGTTTTCAACATCAAGATTACCATTACCATATCCACAGCCAAGATGTAGAGATAGAGTTGGAGTACTATATAGAGGGCAACAACCAGCATGTTTTACTCACAAAATGCAAGGAGTTTGTTCTTTTTGTGTACAAATATGGCATTGAGTGGCCTTTGGCGGTACCAAGACGAATCACAATTCCAGTTATTGAAGAGGGAAGATGGTCACGACCATTAGCCATAATCAGTTGTTTCCTGGCTCCAATATTTGTGGGAGGGATATATGTGTTTGAATGCAACAGACACATGGAGTCCTTGGCACTGACACTTGGGATAAGTGGGGGATTGGGGATCATTCTCGGTTTATTAGCATATTTAAACACAGAAAATGAGAGGCCTCCACAGACATACTTATCGGCATGGCTAGCTGCAGGGTTCTTCATGAGTGTGGTTTGGTTTTACATTGTAGCAGATGAACTTGTAGATGCTTTGGAGACCCTGGGATCTATCTTCAAAATCAATCCTGCCATATTAGGGCTGACAGTCCTTGCTTGGGGGAACTCCATTGGGGACCTTGTAGCTGATCTTGCTCTTGCATGCAATGGAAGTGATGGTGTGCAAATCGCCATTTCTGGTTGCTATGCTGGGCCGCTCTTCAATACTGTAGTGGGCTTAGGTCTTTCCCTTGTTGTGGCATGCTCCAAGTCATATCCAGAACCACTTTTTATTTCAGATGATGATGGAAGCTTGTTTTTCATAATTGGCTTTCTAGGTGCAGGCCTTGCATGGGCACTGATCATGATGCCTTTGAAGGGCATGCGGCTGAGCAGAAGCTTTGGTGCTGGTCTTGTGCTTGTATACTTCGGGTTCTTGGTCACTGGAGTGTGTTATGCTATGGGTTGGATTTTACGTTGACTATTGTTGTGTGTACAGTCCCTATCTCTATACACTGGGCAGAGCAATTTCTCTGCTTGACTTCCATTGGTTTGCAGAAGTCTTGATGCAAAGTATTGTACAGACATTGTAATGCCTCAGGAGTTTTACTTGATCTGGAATTGTACATCTTAAGATTTTTTGCATTATTTTCTTGTTTGATTAGTATTTGATTATGATTTCCATGAAATTGGAAAAGCTAATGCTGATCAGCAACAACAGTGTATTTCTCAACTAGACATGCTTTTTTCCATGAAAATAACAGGAACAAGCAAATATGGATGATACTATGAGCATACACCTTCAAAGTATTTTCTTTGTTTTCCTTGGAATCAAGTAGACAGACGCACTATGAACATGCGTTTTCTGTGTCAGATTGGTTATGAGGTGTTGTGATGCTACTTCTAGATCCTGCACTGTAGCACTGTGCATGTAAATCACTTGCTCTATGATCTTCAATTTTAGTTTGGTTGCTTTAGCACAAGGAAAGGAGAGAGGAAGCAGAAATTATAGTCTGTAAACCGATATTTCATCACTGATAAGATGCTTTTGGCAGCCCTCCTCTCATTTGTGATGCCCATGATTTCTACGCAGTCACTTTCCCTCCCCTCTTTTCGTGCATTCTTGCGTTTCATATTTATTTTCTAGGTTGACTGTTTATTGCAAACTAAGAGATTTTTGGGAAATTTTCAGAGATTCCGTGAGAATTATGACAAGTTTCTATGTTTGGTTTTCAAATAATGGCCGCAAAAATGGAAATTTGTATTTACAAGGAAGTCTATGACTATTTGTTTTTTCCATAATGTCCAGCGTCTTTCATGCACTATCTAATGTCAAAATTTATGCGAGGCACCGGTTTTGAAGAATGATTTATTTCAGTGACCAATTCATGCATATTGGAATCGGAAGCCATTTGGAATGCTCTCACGATTGTTTGAAATTGCGAATATTGTATTCCAAGTACATGGCAGTATACCTGGTCTTGTATGTAGTGTTTATCCTTGTTTTGAAGCACGCAAACATGATGGATTACATGAAGCAAAGGAACTTTGTAGGATATGTGAAAGAATCAAATTGCTAGTCTATGTTCTTACTAAACTCATGTAGGTATATAATTTCATATTCAACGTTCCCCATAGAATAAAGGGTATCGGACACATTGCTATGAGGCTTAGAAAGAACGAGAAAATTGGGTTGATGCTCATAATATGCTTGCATCTAAGTCGCATGTATTGAAGATAACACACTGTTGGGTTGAACTTCTTTTCATTCCAATAACCACGTGGTTTACTTGCATTCTCACAATATTACTCGACTGTGTTACAAATGATGCCATCATCCATCTCGTTGAAATTGGCGTTTTCAATTTTCCTTCCGGCTCCTCCCTTTTAAGTTCCATAAGTTCCGTTCAAGTGAACTTGAGTATTTTTGAACATTTTGATAAAGAAAAGATTAATATACTTGCTCTCAGAATTTTGGTTTCAGTTGAATTTCAATTCCGTCGAGCCTAGACAGCACTTCAACCTTTCCTCTTGTGCCCACATCCTAACACGTTGTCGGGAAGATTTGCATCTTCCAGTTGATAACCAGAGGAAATAAAAGCAACTTAATTGGTGAATTCTAAACCTCTTTTTCATTGTTGATTAGTTGTTCTGGATTGAATTAACTACTTTTGAAGTATTTGCAGGTATAGGAAATGATAAAGAATACATGTTCAAATTATGGTTTACCCTAAACTGCTTAAATAATGTGTTTAGACCATAGAAACATTGATTTATGGGTTTAAGACCCTAGGTTTACATTTATTTATATGTATTTAAGTTAGTAGCGTTAATTCTTGGTTAATATTAGGGATTAACTAGGTTTTCAATTAATTTCCAGAGGGTTTTGATGGGTTTTAAGTAGGTTTTCTAAGGGTTTAGGATGTTTCAAGGGTTAAAATAATTAACATTTAATGAAATTAATCTATATCTAAACATTGATTAACTTACAAAAATAAATTATGGTTTAAGTTATTAATTAAATAGTGTATACCTTTATTTCTCAGGTTCTAAAGAATTAAAATCATAAACTAAGGTTAATTTAAATGCATTATTAAATTAAGAAAAATAGGATTATTCAATTAAAATGAAAAAAGAAATGGATAATTAATGAATGGTGTATGTGAGTAGTGTTTAAAGAGTGGTGTGAGTTGAATGTGTAACTAAAGTGGTCTAGCGGTTGAATCCCTCGCCTCTTGAGGCGGGGGCGTGGGTTCAACCCCCCAGTGCTGCGCGGGACGTCTGAGCCTTCGGGCGTGTAAAACCTGGCCTTCGGGCGTGTAAGTCTGGCCTTCGGGCGTGGAAACCTGTGCCTTCGGGCGTTGTAACCGGTCTGAGTCTAAACCCCTGTTCTTGTGGGATAAGGGGGGTCCCATGGGTACTATGCCCTTCCTTGTACAGTTGCAATTTCAAAGTTAAAGTCCGGGGGAGTAGGCCTCGGCCGAACCTCCATTTAAAAAAAAAAAAAACTAAGTGGTTAAAGTGAATAGTTTCAAAGTGTGGTAGTTGAGAGTGCAAGTTAAAAGAGTGGTAGAAAAAAAATATGCATTTAAAGTGTAAAAAAAGTATGTACAAAGAGTGGTGAGTGTGAGGGTAATTAAAAGAGAGGTTGTGTGAGAAAAGTTGATTAAAGTGTGGTGAATGTTAATGGATAAAAGAATGGATGAGAAACAAAGAAGGAAACTAAAAGAATGGTTTAGAAATGATTTGTGTATGTATATAAATGTGTGTGCTTCTTGAGTTTCCCTAATGTTTTTTTTTTAGGTACTTCCTCTTTCTTCTTCTCACCTTGCCGTGTATGTGTAGGAGAGAATTTGGTTTGTCTTTCTCTGCATTAAATCATCTAGAAAAAGATTGTTATTTTCTTTTCCTCTCTCTGGTGGCTGCAGCATCTATTGCATCCATGTAGGAGAGAGAGAAAGCAAAAGGCTCTATCTGCAGTAGTTAGAGAGAAAATCATGAAAGAGGTGAAATGGGAGGATCGTCTTCATGATTCTCATTTAATCCATCCACAGCACTGACAGATATGTAGTAAAATAGAAGATGTCTGGAGCCGAATATTAGTAACGGCGACTGTGATGGAGGTTGTGAGGTGGAGAATACCGTGTTCTCCAGATCAACTGTACATTCTAGTGACTGCTCTCCCTACGGCAGTCCTCTGTTTTCAAAGCGCCACAAAATTAGCTTAATTTCGAGAGCATGAGATCTGTCGCACGGTATTACTTGCCCACCAGCATCATGGCGAGCTTCCCGCTGAGATGACCATGCCCCTATTAGCGGAGTAATTACTGTGCCTCTTTCAGAGCGTTGAACTTCAGTTTCCTCATGTATATGAAAGCATGTACTTTCATCTTGTCATTTGAAAATCACCCGAATCAAGGGGCATGAGGATTCATTTCTATTACGCATCACGAAGATCATACATGGGGTGCATCAGTATCTTACAAAAGAATTTGCATGAAGATGTTGTAGGTGATGTAGCCTCTCATCGAATCGATGGACCTCTCTTCTGTGAATGAGCGAATGAATGCAAAATATCCTTATTCTGGTGAATGAAAGGGCCATAAGAGAGCTTTCATATAGTTATGTACGCCCGACTCATTGATGGATGGCCCATCAAGTTCTCTGCCTGCCGATTTGTGTGTATAATTAGATATATTGAAGACTTGTATTTCTGCATCTGAAGCTGATCGAAACCTATTCAACGTGCAGCACATACTTTAGCAGAATTCGCTAATCAAGGAAATAGATGCAGCCTCGATGTTTCTCGATCAATAAATTTTTTTTCCGTCGGCATGGGATTGGAGAGACAATGGTGGCAAAGATGCTAAAGGCGATTATTATGGCGATAAAAGTTACCTAGATTTCATGGGAGCCGGCTACACTGTTGTCGAGCTACCTCTATTCTGGCAGCACTCACACTTGCAGCAGGAGGATGCCCCTCCAATCTATCTTTGGATGACTTTATATGGAATAAGTTGTCAATTGACCTTATAGAGAAGATCGTGGTTTTCCTCCATGTTCTTGATGTGGTTCGCCTTTTTGTTGTATCCAAACACTGGAACGTTTTCCCGTGTTCACCATGATTTCTGAAACTCTTTATAGAATTGCAGAAGTGTAAATCTTCCATGCTTATCTTTCAGTATCGTGTCTTAGAGAACAAACCGCAGACACCTTGGTTGACTACATATGACATAGTGGATAATAGGTGGTTTTTGGCCTTCTCCTAGCCATGAGTTTGGTGTGACCGATTTTTGATCGATATCCATAACTACTTCAAGATGAACCAGAGTGTCGCAGCATCCTGAAGGTGAAACTTTATCTTTCATCAAGAGCATGAAAATCAAAATGATGGTGGTAGATCTGAGAACTGTAGAGGATACACTCGGGGATCGTCTTCCTTTCCCCGCTGGATCAGTACACCAATTCTTGCGAACGGTTAAGTCTTATAGGTCGATGGATCAGTAGGCTGACTAGCCAAGCAGTTCACAACGCTGCACGTCATTCATCATCAGCAAATGCATTTTGGAGTAAAGTATAAAAGTACTGATTCTCATTGTATGCTCACTTCCCAACTCCAAAGATTGTGGAAATGGGAATAAGATGCAAATTCGATTACAAGTATGACAATTTAAATGGAAATATCAATGACATCATTACTTGTGCAGAGGAAAACAAGATGGAATAAAAAATACTTCTTTAAGTGTTGTATGGGTGTTAATTGATTAATAGATAGTTTATGGTTCCTTGGCAATTAGAAGTACTCATCTACATCAAATTCAAGATGTCTAGCAAATGGCATGTTGAAGAAATGCAAAGAAAAAAATTTCTTCTAACATGTGGGGTTTTTGAAGAGTTAGGGTTTGCTATAATTATGGTTTTAATACATTCCTCATTCATACTTCATAATCTAAGAGATCCTAAAGTTGAATATGTGCTATTATAGTTTGCATATAAAATTGTAATTCGTTAATTTTTTTGTTGTTGTTCAAAACTTGCTATGTTTAGGTCTGAACTTATTGGTCTTCAAGATGAAGAAATACTTTTGAAAGTATTTCTATTATTCCTCTTGCATATTTTTTCCCCCTTACGATAAGCATAAGCACATAGACGTACAACTATTAATGATACATAATGTATGGCTCTTTGGCAATTAAAGTACTCATCAACATCAAATTCGACCTGTCTAGCAAATGGCATGTTGAAGAAATGCAAAGAAAATAATTTCTTCTAATCTGTGTGGGTTTTGAAGAGTTAGGGTTTTCTATAATTATGGTTTTAACATTTCATTTGTCATTCATACTTCATAGTCTAAGGGATTGGAAAGTTGAACATGTGTGTAGCACTGGGGATATGCTCGTTTCGTAGGTTCATTTGGGATATCTTGCATCACAATTGAGTCGCCTAATTTTCTTCTTTGAGGGGCCCAAAATAGTTGCCCAAATTTTCCTCTTTCACCACTCGGGGTACGTAAAACCATGCACCCAAGATTTGTATAAGCCCAAAAGCAAGGCGCTCAATTATGTATTCCCCTAAAAACTTGGTCGCCCAAGTTTGCATAAAAGAAAAATCACTCGCCTTATTTTACGGAAGCATAAAAAATCACCTTCTTTTCATATATTTCCTTAAAACATGCACCCACTTTTCCTATGGAAGCCAAATTATCATCACCCCATTTTCTTCTTAAGCCCGAACTCTAGTCGCTCGATTTGCTTAGAAGTCCTATATGCACTCGACCTATTTTGCATTGTAGCCCAATCTAGGCACCTCTTCCACCAAAATTGGGCGACCCTTCTACCAAAATCCAAACCAGGTGACCCCTCTACCAAAATCCAAAATCGGGTGACCCCTCTACCAAAATCCAAAAGCGGGTGACCCCCTCTACCAAAACCCAAAAGCGGGTGACCCCCTCTACCAAAATCCAAAAGCGGGTGACCCCTCTACCAAAATCCAAAATCGGGCAACCCCTCTACCAAAATCCAAATTCGGGAGATCCCTCTACCAAAATCCAAACTTAGGAGACCCCTCTACCAAAATCCAAATTCCCTCATCTTTTCCATCACACCATGAAGTAATTCGATGGAAATGCACCACAGTGTGCTCTCCTTATCGAGAGCTCCATGATGATATCCTCGGAGTAGAAAACGGATCTCCTAAGGCCACATACGATACTCCGCACAGAGACTGCAAAATACGCAGAAAACACAGTACACAGGGAGCACGAAGACAGACCTCTTAGGTCTTACAAATGCAGTTGAACTTTCAGTCTGTGGCTGACTAGGCCACTATATGTTTTATTAAAGAACATATACAAAGAAGTGTTCGGTGGCCATTTGGTCTTTCACATGGACACTAACGGTAACAATCTCCCACTAAAGGCCAATATGGCCAAAGTAACTATGGGAGAAAAATAAAGAATGATAAAGAATACCTGAGTGTAAGTATACAAACTATACCTCCCACCTGATGGGCATGTTACACAGTATACAAGTGACTATGTAAGATCAAGAATCAAGTAACCCCCATCAAGTGACAACAATGTCGAAAGCTATCCTCTGGTAGAGCTTTAGTCAAAGCATTTGCAACATTATCTCGAGTGTGAACCTTCTCAAGAATAATGCGCTCAGTCGCTAAGCAATCTCTAAGGAAGTGATATCTCACCTCAATGTGCTTTGTCTTTGCATGATAGACCGGATTCTTAGCCAAAGCAATGGCACTCTGATTATCACTGAGCAAACAAGGTACATGCTGAGGTAAACCCATATCACAAGCAAGACGAGAAAGCCACAATGCTTCCTTACATGCCTCACTTGCTGCAACATACTCTGATTTTGTGGTGGAAACAACTACACATTCTTGAAGACGAGATCTCCAAGAGATAGCACCTCCAGCAAAATGGAAAATGTACCTTGATGTAGACTTACGATTGTCTATAGAACCAGCATAGTCAGAATCTGTGTAACCAATAATGGATGCTTTCCCTCTACCTAAGCATAGACACTTGTCCTTAGTGCCAGTGAGATATCTCAAAATCATCTTGACTGCTTCCCAATGCTTCTTGCCAGGATTAGACATATATCTGCTCACAACTCCCACTGCAAATGCAATGTCTGGTCTCGTAGCTACCATAGCATACATGAGACTACCAACAATAGACTAATAGGGAATCTTGGTCATGAATTCCTTTTCCTCATCTGATTTGGGACAATCATCCTTGCTCAATTTCACATATGTGGGTAAAGGTGTACTCAATGCCTTTCCACCCTCGCCTTGAGACTTCATAAAAGCATCAAACTTTTGGTACCATTGTCTAGGGGACTGTTTAAGTCCATACAAGCTCTTCTTGAGCTTACAAACTAGACTTTCCTTGCCAAGAACTACATAACCCTCTGGTTGTTCCATATAGATTTCATCTGTAAGATCTCCATGCAAGAAAGCAGTTTTCACATCCATTTGGACTAGCTCTAAGTCTTCCATTGCAACGAATCCAAGCAACATGCGCAGGGTAGTCATCTTGACCACTGTAGAGAAGATTTCCTCGAAATCAACACCATGTTGTTGCTTAAAAACCTTTGCAAAAAGTCGTGCTTTATGATTCGGAGAAGCACTATCTGATGTGAATTTTAGCTTACCCATTTACAGGGTAAAGCTTTCCTGCCATTTGGCAAAGGTACTAAATCCCAAGTACCATTCTTGTGGATAGACATTCTTCATGGCATGCTCCCACTTGACATGATCCTCTGTCTGCATAGCCTCTTTGTAGCAAGAAGGCTCACCGACATTTGTTAGCATAACAAAATCTAAACTTGGAACATATCTATCAGGTGGATGTGAGACACATGCAGAACATCTCAATGGTTGCTGAACAGGAACATGTACAGACTGATCTGAATGGACATTCTCTTGAACATCCCTATGTGCAACATTTTAATGCATGCTAACCGGAGGACTAGTATCCTCAAACACCACTCTTCTCACTTCAACCTCCTTAATGGGTTGTTTATGCATATTAGACTCATTGAAAATGACATCACTACTTTTGATCACTGATCGTGTTTCAAGATCCCATAAGCGATATCCAAATTGTCCTTCTCGACCATATCCAAGAAAAATGCATTTCTTTGACTTATGGTCCAACTTTTGTCTAAGATTCTTGGGTATATGAACATATGCTTCATAGCCAAAAACTCGAAGATGATCATAATATGGTGGCTCCTTGTCCATAACTCTTGTGCCACTTTCAGACCTTTGGCAATACTAGGTGAAAGGTTAATCACATGAACTGGAGTCAATACTGCTTTTGCCCAAAAGCTTGTGAGAGGTTTGCATGATGCAACATAGAGACAAATCTATCTTGAATAGTTCTATTCATCCTCTCAGCTATGCCATTGTGTACTGTGGTATAAGGAGCTGTAAACTCTCTACGAATCCCTCTACACTGACAGAAAAGTCTGAAATTCATGTGAGGTATGCTCACTATCATTATCTGAACGTAAAGCCTTAAGCTTAGTTCCTTTTTCAGTCTCAAGTGAAGCAAGCCATTTTCTAAAAGTAGGGAATACCTCATCCTTCGATTTGATAGGATATACCCAGACTTTTCTAGTAGGATCATTTATGAAAGTGACAAAGTAAAGAGAACCACCTAAGGAACTAGTGGGCAAAGGACCACACACATCTGTATGGACGAGATCTAAAGGCTGAATTGAAGAGTCAATGTGCGTTCTATGCACATTTTTGGTTTGCTTTCCATATTGACAATGCTCACAAAATGAAAAATCAGAGAAAGATAACACAGGTAAGTAGCCAAAATAAGAAAGATTTTCCATTCCAGTATGAGATATATGGCCCAAATGACCATGCCAAATACAAGTCATAGGCTGTTCAGTAACAACTAACAAGTGTTCTTTCTGTGATACAAATAAAGGATAAAGTGAGCCAACTTTGCTTCCTTTTGCAATAACCATATTGCCCTTTAATATACGAAATGATTGAGCATAGAAGACTACCTTGTAACAAAGGTCATCAAGTTGACCAACTGACATCAAACTACGTGATAACTGAGGTACATGGCCTACATTATGCATAGTAAATTTTGAACCATCAATGAATTGCACAACCACATCTCCAATCCCCACAACATCACACCAGTAAGAATCATCAAGTCTCATGGTACCAAGTGACTTTGCTGCATGATTAGAGAACCATTCTCTGTGTGGTGTCACATGGAAAGAAGCACTAGAATCTAGCAGCGAGGTGTGGGAAAGAGAATCAGCCATAAGTGCCTCAATAAGAGTACTATCAAGTGTCAGTACATTAGCATCATCAGAAATAGCATTAATTTCTTCAATCTTCACAGTCGAAGTAGATTGTGCAGGTAACTGTTTAACATGCCCATCAACATTCTGTACTTTACCTTTAGCATTCTTTAATGCATAACAATCTTTCTTCATATGTCCTTTTTTATGAAAATAATGGAATTCCATATCCCTCTTCCTTGATTTACTTCTACTCTTATTTCGTTGACCATTCTTTTCCTTGTTCTTGCTCCTGCCACGTTGTTGATTCTTTCCTTGGTAAGAATCACGAACATTATATGCATCTCCACTCTTAGTGCCAACCATAGATTTTCTACGAATCTCTTCACTCAAGAGTGCTCCACATATGTCATCATAGAGGAGTTTACCACCAGGCACACTATTGCTAATAGCTATGCACACTATTGCTAATAGCTATGCACACTATTGCTAATAGCTATGCAGAACGTATCCCATGATGATGGCAGGGTGCATAACAACAATATTTCTTTCATTTCATTATCCATATCCATTTTCTAAGCATGTAACTAGGAGAATATAACATCAAATTCATTCAGATGAGTAGCAACACTATCTGTGTTCCTTCATACGAAGTTTATATAATTTTCTCATCAGATACACTTTATTTGATGCCCTCTCTTTTTCATATGTATTGCATAACTTCTTCCAAAGCTCCTCTGCACTTTCATAGTCTAATACTGTAAAGTAAACATTATTTGCCAGGTGCAAGCGAATTGTAGACTTGGCCATCTCATCTAACTCATCCCAATCATCTTCATCCATGTCAGCAGGCTTCTTTGAAATCCCATTTACTGGTTTCCATTGCCTCCTTTGAATCAGCACATCTTTAATCTGATTCTTCCATAGAGCAAAGTTTGTGCCATCAAATTTTCGGATCTCAAAATGGTCTTTGCCCTGCAAATTATAGCTCCTCCTCGGAACACTAGCACTAGACCCTTATCCACTGGATGTGCCTGAAACCTCTGATGTCATGATGGTAGAGAGCTGAATAGAATGATAATGGAGCTAGAAGAGTCCGAACACCAACGAATAAGTGTATCAAGGAGTAAATCAACCACTGTATAGTTGACTAAACCAAAAATTTAGAAAAATTTTTGCCAGAGTATCCTGTGCAAAATGAGCATATGACCAGTGTCAAAATATCACAAAACTGCAAGTACTGACATGTTTGCCTGCATAGTGAATCGCTAACTCCAATGCATATAATCAGTTACCCAATAGAAGCCAACTAGGCTTATCGAGCACCTATGGACAACTATCATACATCTCCTATGGCGAGGCTGGTTAAGTCTTCCACCTGCATCATCGAAGAGACCCCGACATCTGGGTGTCTCCCAGTTAAGAAAACCTCACCATGACCCTCTTTATCAAACGTAAATGGTTTTATGCAAAGAACATAACCGCTATATCAATTACCACATGGATGTACATAAGCGGTATCCACAAAAGCGTACATGATATGTATGTGCTCAATATATGTAGTAAAATGACACTAAAAGGCTGAATGCACAGCCCAAAAACTAGCCAATAACTTTAGCAAGTGTCTGTCAACTCTGATGTTTTTTGGCTCAAAAACCTGCATAATTTTGCAGCGACTGCTCCCACCAAAATTGAAAACCTTTCCAAAAACCTGTAATTTTGTGAGTGTGGCTGAAAAACACAGCCCCAAAGGTTGATATTTATTGTTGGAGAAGTACAAAGAACACTCTTCTTGAAGTTCGTGGACCTGTGTGAAGAGAAATATGTGCAAAAGTACTCCAAAATGGCTCCAAAAGACACCCAAAAATGCTTCAAAAATAGGCTTTGAAAGCAAAGAATGAAGCTTTGAGGGACCAAAACATGTTCAAGGTAATCTCAACCTTAGTCTTTCCCCTTCTTTAGACACCACAAAAGTGTAGCTTAGTGGCAAGAGATTGCCATGGTTAAGTGAGCTCTAGGGGGAACAATACTGGGATGGGTGACCCCCCGAGAAGTACTAGGAACCTCTATATTCCTTGATCGTTGTGGTCCTCCCTCGCGCGCAACCAACGACGCCAATGGTGACTACGGTGACTCGGATGACAAGGTATTCCAAGGTCTATGCCTTGGTCGCCGCCTTAGTCTCCAGCCTTGGAGAAAGCCTTAGGAGGGAGGGTGCTCGCTTCGCTCGCACAAAAGGGACAAAGCTTTTTTTGTTGAACTGCTCTGATACCAGTGAAGTAATTCGATGGAAATGCACCACAGTGCGCTCTCTCCTTATCAAGAGCTCCACGATATCCTTGGAGTAGAAAATGGATCTCCTAAGGCCGCATATGATACTCCGCAGGGAGATTGCAGAATGCGCAGAAAACATAGTACACAGGGAGCACGAAGACAGACCTCTTAGGTCTTACAAATGTGGGCAAACTTTCAGTCCGTGGTTGACCAGGCCACTATATGTTTTATTAAAGAACATATACAAAGAAGTGTCCGATGGCCATTTGGCCTTTCACATGGACACTAACAGTAACACACCAGTCACACCATTTTGGGGCACACAATCCATATCAGACGCTAATTTTAGCTCTCTTCAAGGATCATCGGGAATTGGCCAGAGCCACTCGTTTGGCCTCCTAGTGTCTATATAAGAAGTTGTTGAGCACTCATTTGAGCTATCTCATGTACTATCATCTGTTGCTTGTTGCTATGTTTTGTGTATGTGAAGAAGAGCTCTAGTACTTTGTGGTAGTACTTATTCGCTCGCTATATCTCTACCTTCAGACTATGTATTAAGTGTGTGCGGGCTACCCAAGCTACCTTGTTACATGTATTTGGCAAGTGTTTTTCTTGCATTCGTTAGTATAGTGTTGTTTTTTGAGGGCATATTGGCCTACTTCTGTACTGTTTGTTGAGTTGTTCTTTGAATCAATCATCACTTGTTCTTGAGTTTTTATGATATTTGAAGTTGCACATGCTGTGAGTGCTTGATTGTTGTTACACCCTTGGTGTTGATCTCACTAGTTGATTGTTAACTTCTTTTGTTGTCGGTGGAAAGGGGGCCTTGCTAGTAAGATAACTGAGCAGGTAACCTTAAGGGTGGGGAAGTTCCAGCAGGTGGGCTAGTGTGGGATCATTTAGGTTGTGTGCCTTGTCGCATATTGTCATAATCTATATTCTTTGTGAATATCTCGATGCAATTTCAAGTCATCAGAACCTTGTGAACTCCCCTTTCATGCATTCTCCATTTGTGAAGCACCTCTGTGCACATGCCTGTTACATGGTATAATTCCCTAAGGAGAACCTACCTTGAGAAGAAGGTGTCTTGGGAGGTGCATCTACTCCTCTTCTTAAAAGAGGTCCTCGTTCTCTCTTCTACAATTCGGCACTCCTGGTGGGATCCTTGCAGCTCTCTACATAGGCATGTTATAGGGTATACTTCCCTAAGGAGAACCTACCTTGAGTAGAAGGTTTCCTACGAGACATGTCTTCTCTTCTTAAAAGAGATCTCTTTCTTCTGCAGTTTGGCTTGCCTGGTGGTACCCTTGCATGCTTTGTGCTAGGCACTTATACAAAGTAAAAAATTCACCTTATTTCTACTTTTCTTTGAATTTTTGAGCCTTGGTAGGCTCCAACCCAAACTTCGAAAAGTGGCTACATGAACCATACCCGAACATATAGGGAGTCTCTTCATCTGCACAATAGTCCCACAAAGAATCATGATATAAAAAAGTCATCTCATCATCCTTCTGGTTGACCAATCACCCCATATACCCTCAACTCTTTCCATTGAATTCTCAAGCTTTAGCCTCGATACCTCCTTTTAAGGAAAAGTCTAGGAGAGCACTCGACTCCACCTCTAACACATCTGAAGATACCCAAGTATCAATGGAGGATCTTGAAAGAACTTGGAGAAGCTTGTAGAAGGTAGAAAAATACGTTTCGAAGCGACGAAGTTTGGCCTAGCCAACCGGCATAAGACCAGCCCTTGAGCTTATGGAGACTCAAATATACCTTATAGACATGCGATAAGTGCAAAGAAACACACTATGTACTTTGGAGCATCAAGAAGAATGAGTCGATACAAAACAGATAGGTTTGCGGGTCGACTAGGTCAAAAAACTTACTATCTATGGAAGAGACAATGAACGTCATTGCCCATAGCGACCAGCGTGATTACAATTAGAAAAAATCCTTTTATGGGAGTGATACACATAGGGTTGAGTGTATATAATGCACAAAAGTATAATGAACAAGCAAAATATGCTACAGGAATGAATGCGACATTCACCGGTGGTACTTCCTATTTTTCAAGAATACATAGAGATTGACCCCGAGACAGAAAAACCCAGATTTCTCCCAATCTACTGAACCAAATCCTTTGAAAATTTCTACGAATAAACTAGACACTAATATCTTTCCAAGGAGCCATCTTTCACTCAATTTGGAGCTCTGGAGAGAGAGAGCAACAGCCTCTGCAAGATTACTGTTGGCGAAGAAGATGATGTAGAGAATTGAAGGAGCAAGACAATGATGGTCACGAGTGTATCTATATTGCTTCCATGTAATGTAGAAGTGATTTCAAGTCTTTATATAGACTCTAGGAGTGTTCCACGACTTCTACAAGTGAATTTGAATTTAAATGAAGGTGGGAATGGTTGTTGGAGGGAATCAATTCACTTCCCTACAATCTAGGAAAAAGTGAAGATCTAGTTTGATCTACTTTTAGGTGATTTGATCGCTTGATTGAATGCAACTTCAACCACCACAAATTCGTGGGATTTGGGCTCTATCTTTCTACCTTTACATGTGTAAAGCTCAAGGCTTTTACAACGGTAAATGAACCATCAAAAATCTCTCAAAAACATACAATAAATGAGCATAAGAAAAAGACCTCTCCAACGGATATTCTTTCGACGCGATAGCCTTTGATGTAGATCAAATTCACCTCAAGCATAATGTAAGATTGATGTTCCAATAGCTCCTCCTCAAGCTAAAGTATGCTTGAGTCTTCATTCTCTGATAGGTTGAATACATGCCATAGCTTTGAATCTACAAAGCTTTATTCCATCAAGTGCCTTCGTCATCATATCTGCTACTTGTTTTTCAGTTGGAACAAAAGAGATGTATGAGCTTCTCCCTGATGAAGTGGTAATGGACTTCTATGTGCTTGGTTCTCGCATGGAAAATAGGATTTGCTTCTAGATGCATGGAACTTACATTGTCTCCAAATATGTGAGGTTTGGAACTCACAAGTCCCAAATCTATATACAATGCTTTTAATCATATTGCCTATTGAGTTGCTATGGTCAAGCCTCTGTACTTTGCTTCAGTTGAAGATAAAGCAACTGTTGGTTGCTTCTTGGAACTCCATGACACTAACTTCGAACCTGCAAATCCTAAGTAACCAGATGTACTTTTTCTATCATCCTTGGAGGCTATGATAATCTTGTGTCCACATGTGGTTTTTTCTTAATGTTTGGTAGCTCATGTGTATCTTGGTTGAGAAAGGAGAAACCTCCTGTTTCTAGTTGTGAAGTTGACTATAGGGAAGCTTTCACAATTACGATTGAGTGCATCTCACTCATATGCCTTGTGATTGACTTGCTGTTTCCTAGAACTCTAAAATCTCCATATTTATTAATAATCAAAACAAATTGGAAATTTCAAGGAACCGAATGTTTCATGATTGCTCAAAGCAAATTGAGGTGCATGATCATCATCTTAGGGAGGGACTCTTTTTAACAGAGATCAATTTGGATTATGTACCTAGACATAGTAATGTTCCATACCTTTTCACAAGGGTTTTGCCTTGTGAGAATTTTAAAGTCTTTGAAAAAGATTTGGGATTACTCCCTTCTATGGATTGATATCTTTCTACATATCTTAGAACTTCTTTACACTCAGGATCTAGCTCTTGTTCACTACATCACTCCTAAAAAATTCTTATGAGCATATTTTGGTAATGATGTGCCTTAACACACTTAGGATTGTAATGTTTCCATTTTTTCCTCTTACGCGGGTTCCCAAGAATTTATATACATCCATAAACCTAATGTGCTGCTTATCTTTGCCCATTCCACCCTTAATTATATACTCACTCCCAAGATTCTTCTTCTTCACTATTTTATTTGTGTGTGTTCTTGCTATTAGGACTCCAACATGTATAATGAAAATTCTATTATATGTCTTCCTTATATGATAAATTTTCATCATATTTATTTAATCAAATATTAAAGCAATAAATAGTTGGCATGGATATGCAAGTCTTAGATTTCATGCATCATGCTCCTGTTTAACCTATCTGTTTTTAGTTTTTACACATAGTTTGGGTGCTCTAGATATTCATTTATCAGTAGTTCATACATATGAGCTAGTCCATTAGCTTATGTGTGATAAGCTGAAAACCTTTGGATTACCATAAATGCTTTCATTAGATAGTCTTTGACATTATTTACAAAATTTCCCCTATCACTCAATATTCCACAAGGTAAAGCAAATCTCATAATTATATTCTCAAAGACAAATTTTGCAGTTGTGTATGGATCATTTCTTCTTGTGGCTTTAAATTCTTCCCATTTAATCAAATACTTTATTGCCATTATGGTGATTTCAATAGAGTTTCTAGCTAAGGGCTTCATAGGTAAAATAAAATGCATTCCCAACTGGGAAAATGCTCTAAGACTTATCATAGACCTAAGTGGAATTTCATCCTTTGTATTAGATTTTTGGTCCTTTGATAAAAATATTTTACAAATATCTTTGCATCTTGATGGATAGTTGGCCACAGAAATCTAGCATATATGATCAATCTTGTAATCCTTTCAATTGAAAAATGTCTGATTTCTACTCATGCATGAGCTAATTCAAGGATTGATATATGCTCATATTCAATTACACAAATCCTTAAATAACCATCTTTTCCTCTTTTATATAATTTTTAATGTATCGAGGTACACTATTTACATTATAAAGCCATAATATTCTCATGGAACTTCCTTTTTTTGGATTAACTGACATTGGCTTTCAAATGCTTAAGAATTTGCTTACTTCAATCTAGATTTTTATGAATCAATAACAAAGTACTATGATCAAGTATAGGACATTCATGACAATATTTATACCTATGTTATAAATGATGTAAATCTTTTACCTAATCAAGACAATTATGTCCAAGTTTATGCATGTTCAACAATGTATGACATCATTTGAATTATGTACTTTTGCCAAATAGTCATGCTTCTCTTCTTCTAAAACACATATCAATAGTTTTCTAGGTCTATGTATATGATATAAATTATATGAAAGTAGAACAAAGGCCTTACTTTGTTATATTTCTTTAAAGTAGCACGTTTGAACAAACTTGGGTCCAAACATCAACACTAGTACAATACCCTTGGCTCAAGTAGGTAAAGACTCTACATTGAAGATATGTATATCAGGAAACATTTCATCTACACCAATTGAAATTTTTCTCTTGGTCAAAATAAAAAAATGATATGCTCTTATATGAGTCTCCTCTTGTTTTGCCACCACCTCAAAACCGAATTCCATAAAGAGCAAAAACCACCTCACTATCCTTCTAGTGTTGTAATGCTTATCCACTAAGTACAATCAGGTATGATGATCCACAAAGAATTTCAACTTTTTTGCTAGAAGGTAATGCTTGATTCTATTGACAACACATACCATCCCTAGTCCTTCTTTCTTTGTGGTTGTGTAATATTTCTTAAATTGCTTGCTAGCATAAGCTATTGGGAAATCTAACTTTGAATAATTAGAAACTTGATTTAGAATGCAACCAAGTGCAAAGTTAGATGGATCAACATGTACATGAAAATTCTCAGCCCCATTTGGAGGCTTCAATATAGGTATTAAACTTAACCATTTTCAAAGCTTTGTAAATGCCTCTTCAAACTCATTGATCCATTCAAAATTAGTTTTCAAAGCATATAGCGGTCTAATGAAAATGGCATAATTATGGAAAAATCTTCTATAGTATCCAAAATGACCCATAATAACTTGCAAATCTTTGACATTTCCAAGAATACTCATATTTATTATTACTTTTAATTTATCCTCATTTTTTGATATTCTATTGGTTGAGAAATGTTTCCTAGGATTCTTCCTTGTCTCACATAGAATACACATTTTTGAGGGTTTATACATACTCTATAAATTTTACAATATTGGAATATTCTCGTCAAGTATGAAAAATGTTTTTCACTCACCTTTGAGTCTTTGAAATCATCCACATAGATTTCCATGGTCTTTATAAATTATTCCTTAAGCGGCACATGAGTCTTTGAAATATAAGAAGTGCATTAGTTAAGTGAAAGCACACATAACTTTAAATAAATAAGATTCCATTTTGTTGCAAAAATGGTTTTATGTTGGTCATTTCAATTATGCTTACTTGGATATAACCAAAGAAGCCATCTAAGAGGCCATAAACTTCCTTCCCTACAACTCTCTCAAGTAAATAATCTGTAATGGGAAGTGGATAGTTATCCCTTATTGCATTTGCATTTACTTTTTTTCAGTTAATACAAACTCTAAGTTTGCCATTATTTTTTGTCACAATTAAAATGTGTTATACCCACTCTATAGGTTCTATTTCATCAGTGAATCCTATTGATAACATTTTTTATATTTCTTCCTTGATCTTTATTGAATAGACATGACTATAACTGTAATGTCTTGATTTATTTGATTTAGAGCCATAGGCAATTGGGACTCTAAGGACACATATTTAAGGATCTCCTCCTCCAATATCTTCATAGATCCATGCAAAGACTTCACTAAACCTCTCTCCTAAACTTTTGGGGCATCATTGGTAATTGCTATCTTTCTTTCTTCACCAAAACTTTTGTTACACTTATGTGTTCCTCGAGTAGCTTTGATGTGAACCTTTTCCCTATATATGGGCACTTTTTACTCTAGTGCTGGCTAGAGGTTTTTTCCCCATGTTACCACATACTTGATACTCTCATATGTGGTGGTACTTTGTACTTAGGATATTATTCAGCTCTTACTTCAGTTCAGTTCATCGATCAATAGAGAGAGCTATTCCAGCCATTGTCTTCTCTGTGTGTCTTGCTTCGTTTGTGCTCCTTGTGTGTGCTTCTTGTGTGTCTCTCGCACTTCTACACACACCCAACAGTGGTATCAGAGCAGGTTCAACTTCTTCTCAAGTTTCGGTTTTTCGCGTCGCGGCGCATGCTCACTTTAACAGCGCAAATCCACTTCGGAGCATAGAACTGTGAATTTCAGCAACCCGAAAACATTTCCACCAGGTGCGTTGGGGTTTTACCCCCATTTCGAAGCCATTCGTGCAGTTAGAATTGCCATCAGAGTGACGGTTTGTGAGCTGAAATTTCAGCACTCATTTCAGCTTTCATTGAAGTGAAGATTTTATCACATTCTTGTTCCTTAGTGAAATGGCGGGCAGCAATGACTTGTTTGGCATGCTTCAAGCTGAAGATAAGCTTGATGGGACCAACTATCCGATGTGGTCTTACATGATGAAGCATGTTCTTGTTGCAAAACAACTTTGGAACATAGTGGCAGATGTAGATTGAAGACTGGTAGGTGCTTCTACTTCACAGTCTACTGTCACAGATGGAGCTTCTTCTTCGAGTACAGTGGTTTCTCCTTCTCCACCTACACAAGAGCAACTTAGATGGGATGGAAAAGATGCTCAAGCTCATGCTTTGATTGCGCTTTCAGTGAAGCGTCATATAGTTCCACACATTCGGTCATGTTCTACATCGAAACATGCATGGGACACTCTTGCTTCTTTGTATGCCATGCGTAATGAAGCATGTGTTGCATACTTGAGGAAGCAACTTGAGGATGTATGTATGGCTGAAAATGAGTCGGTGGATGTGTATGTGACACGCATCAAGGACTTGAAAGAGCAATTGGCAAACATAGATGAGATCTTCCGGATGCATCACTCATTTCTACATTGTTGAAAGGATTATCGGAATCTTTTCAAAGCTTTGCTACTACACTCCGTTTGGTTGCAAAAGGAAATCCAAATATGTATGCATTTGATGAGGTTATGTCTCTTCTTTTGCAAGAAGAGCAATCTAGAGTGAATAGGAGTGGTTTGATTGAGGGAACGCAAGCACTTGCTATCTCACAAAAGGGGAAAAGCAAGTATGGTTCAGCTTTGGGTTCATCAAAACCAAAGCCTCAAGCTTCCTCTTCCACTCATTCCTCTAATGATGGTGATTTGCAAAAGAAGAAGAGATGCAAATATTGTCGAAAGGCTGGTCATACTATTGATGAGTGTAGAAAGCTTGCTAAACGCAATGAAAAGAAGAAGGAATCCGGCATGTCTATTGCTGAAAATTCAGCAAATGCAAAGAATGATGAAGCTAACATGGCTCAAGATTTTTAGGCATGTGTTGTTACATGTCATTTATGATGCTTCTTTACATTCTAAATGTATGGTTGTGAGTGAGGCTGATTCGGATTGGTTCTTTGATAGTGGTGCTTCAAAGCACATAACATCATGCAAAAGATTTTTTGCCTCTTTGAAAGATGCACCCAAAGGAGGACATGTGGTGTGTGCAAACAATGCCTCTTATCCTATCATTGGAGTAAGATAAATTGAGCTTACGGCTGCAAATGGAGGTGTGATTCTCTTGAAAAATGAATTGTATGTGCCCGGTATCAAGAAGAACTTAATTTCAGTTCCGTTGATTGCCAAAGCTGGACCTCATGTACACTTTGTTGATGATAAGTGTATGGTTCATGATTTCAGCAATGGTGATGTTATCGTGATGTCCGATACATTATGTAATGGTTTGTATCACATGGATACATACAAGAGGGCTGCCTCGAATGCCTTAGTTGCTCATACTTCTTCCATGGCTGAAATGAAGCTTTGGCATGCTCGTTTTGGTCACTTGAACTTCAATAGTTTGCTCTACTTGCAAAAGAAGGACATGGTTATTGGCTTGCCTACACTTGAGTCCATTGAAAAGCATGCATGTGAAGGTTGCATTCTTGGAAAAATGCATCGTGCTTCTTTTCCAAAAGATAGTCATACACACACTACAAGAAAATTGCAACTTGTTCATAGTGATGTATGTGGTCCGATCAAGACTCCATCTTTTGGGAAGCATGTATATTTTGTTACCTTCATTGATGATGCTACTTGCCATACATGGGTGTATCCTATGAAAGCAAAGAATGAGGTATTTTCTTGCTTCAAAGCATTTTTAGCTAAGGCTGAAAATTTTTCTTCACAAAAGCTTTTGACTCTACGCACTGATCGTGGTGGTGAATACATGTCACATGAGTTTAATGCTTTTCTTCGTGAAAGAGGTATTTCACACCAATGTACGGTGCCATATACACCTCAACAAAATGGTGTTGCCGAGCGTAAAAATAGAACTCTACTTGAAATGGCACGATGTATGGTTAAACGAAAGCATCTTCCTCATAAGTTTTGGATGGAAGCGGTCATGTGTGCAAATTTTGTGTTGAATCGCTACCCTACAAAAGCATTGAGAGTCATCACTCCTTATGAGGCTTGGAATGGTCATAAGCCTATGGTTAGTCATATGCGTGTGTTTGGTTGTTTGACATATGCTCTTGTGCCATCACAACAACATCACAAACTTGATGACAAGGCAAAGAAATGTATATTTGTTGGTTATAGTGCTGAAAGTAAGGGATATCGATTGTACTATCCATTGACGAACACAATTATTGTGAGTCGAGATGTGGTATTTGCTGAAAATTCAGTTTTTTCTCTACTTGAATGCAAAAAACTGCCAACAGTTAGCTCACAAGATGTGTTCGATACACTCATGCCTTTGTTCCATAATGGTGCGCTTGACTATGGCCATGTAGACCAGCCAACTGAGGCTCAAAGGGCTGAAAAATTCCAGCCAAATAGGGCTGAAAATGCTGAGAATTTCCATCCAAACATGGCTGAAAATTTTCAGCCAAAAATTATCAAAACTGTTGGAAATTTCCAGCCACATATGGCTGAACACTTGCGTCAAAATATGGCTGAAATTGAGCATGAAATTCAGCCCACGCATGATGTACATATTGAAGATGTTTTACATAATGAACGCATGTCTATCAAGAGTGCACAATCTATGCCAAAGTGGGTGAAACAAACTTTGCAGGACAACAAATTGAGTGCACCTTTACTTGGTAGAACAAGATCAAGCTCTCACCATGCATCAAGTAATTTTGTGGATTATTCTCTTATTGCTACAGCATGTAATGAAGAGCCACTTTCTTTTGAAGATGCATGTGACGATCCACAATGGATGAGTGCTATGCAATCAGAAATGGATTCCATACATAGGAATGGTACTTGGGAGTTATGTGAATTGCCAAAAGGAAAGAATGCCATTGGTACAAAGTGGGTTTACAAGATTAAGAGAAAATTTGATGGTGCCATTGATCGCTACAAAGCTAGATTGGTTGCAAAAGGATATGCACAACAATATGGCATTGACTATGAGGAAACTTTTGCACCTACTTCACGCATGACTACCATTTGTACTGTGGTTGCATTGGCTGCCCATCGAGGTTGGAAAGTGCATCAGTTGGACATAAAAACAGCCTTCTTAAATGGTGATTTGCAAGAAGAGGTCTATGTGAAGCAACCTCCTGGATTTGCTATGAAAGGGAAAGAGCATATGGTGCATAAAGCTTTGTATGGTCTCAAGCAAGCTCCACGTGCATGGTATGACAAAATACATAAGCACTTGATTGCTCTTGGCTTCACATGTAGTCCGATTGAAAGCACACTCTATGTACGCAAAAATGGGGCTGATCTTATAGTGCTTGTTATTTATGTCAATGACATACTCTTGACTGGGTCATGTGATGCAAAACTTGACATTCTTATCGTTGATTTGCAGCATACTTTTGATGTCACTTATCTTGGTCTTTTGAGCTACTATCTTGGCATCCAGTTTGTATCCGTTGAGGGGGGAATTGTTATGCATCAAGCAAAGTATGTTGAAAAACTACTTCAGCGTTTTGATTTTGAGGATTGTAAGCCAGTTTCCACACTAGTTGAGACAGGATTCAGGTTCTCAATTGAGGATTCCAGTGATGCATTTGACACTTCTCTTTATTAGCAGGCTGTGGGATGTCTTATATATGCATGCAACACAAGGCCGGATATACAGTATGCAATTTCCTAGTTGAGTTGATTCATGCATAGCCCTAGCACTAAGCATTGGCAAGCGGTGAAACGTGTGTTTAGATATCTTCGAGGCACCTTGAGCTTAGGTCTCTTTTATGGCAGAGATATTCAGCCATGCTTGCATGCTTTTACAGATAGTGATTGGGCTAGCTGTTATGATACTCGTGTGTCCACTAGTGGTAATTTCTTTTTCCTTGGAGACTCATGCATATCTTGGTTGAGTAAGAAGCAACCTAGAGTGGCGACATCGAGTTGTGAAGCTGAGTACAGGGCAGTTTTCACAGTGACAGTGGAGTGTATATGGCTGAGATGCCTATTGATGGATCTTTGCATGGAGATTGATGTTGCTACGCATATTCTCTCTGATAGTCAGAGTGCTTTGGCTGTTGCACGAAACCTAGTGTTTCATGCACGGACCAAACATATTGAGGTGCATTATCACTATGTGAGAGAGCGCCTTCATGCAGGAGATATTGATTTGGTATATGTGCCTACACAAGATAATGTGGCAGACATGTTCACCAAAGCTGTTCCACGGGAAAAGTTTGAAGCTTTTCGCAAAGCTTTAGGCTTGTTACCTTGTGGGGGCTGATCTGTCACTCCCTGTATGTGTTCACATCATTCGCTCCAGGGGGGTTTGTTACACTTATGTGTTCCTCGAGTAGCTTTGATGTGAACCTTTTCCTATACATGGGTACTTTTTACTCTAGTGCTGGCTAGAGGTTTTTTCCCTATGTTACCACATACTTGATACTCTCATATGTGGTGGTACTTTGTACTTAGGGATATTATTCAGCTCTTACATTAGTTCAGTTCATCGATCAATAGAGAGAGCTATTCCAGCCATTGTCTTCTCCGTGTGTCTTGCTACGTTTGTGCTCCTTGTGTGTTTCTTGTGTGTCTCTCACACTTCTACACACACCCAACAACTTCCACATCAATGATCACTTCTTTTGCCTTATCCTTATTACCTATTTTGCTCTTATTTTACCTAACTTTTTGGTTTTTGGAAAATCACCATCCTTTCTTCAATTGTATTCCTTTTGAAATGCTTAGGCACATTTAGGATTCCTTCACTATTCTCCTTTAGGACTTTTATTTTCCACTTCTCTCTCTTCATGAATTCATTTCTATATCTACCAAAAATCAAGTCTTTAATGTCATATTCATTTCAGACTTCTTGCCATAATTTTCACTTGTCTTGTTTTTCCTAGTGAATAATGGATTTGGTCATATTGAGAGGTAATATATCAAAACCTTTTGAATCACACATTTTCAATAGAAGCCTTCTCAAATGCTACAACATCAAGAGTATCCAATATTTCTCAACCATAAGGATGAAAGCCCTTATCATTAGAATATGTAGGAACATAAACAGGACCTTGAATTTCTCTCTCAAATTTACTCTTCCAATTAAGATGATATTTATATCTCTTTTTGGGTTTACTCATCCATCGTTGAGCCTCATCTTCAAACTCGAAATATCTTATTGCTCTAGAGTCTATTGATGTCTCTTCTTGGTGCATCTGTTTACATTCTCTTGGGGAAATATCATGATATGATTGATATTTTGAGTTGACTCTTGTTACATTACCCTGATCTTGAAGGTCGAGATGTTCATTTCCCAAATCTCGAACTATAATTAGCTATCTTAGAAATGGTATCCCAAATATAATGTCACATATATTCAGTTGTGGGAATTCTATAATCACTAGAGTGTGTTCAAACTATTCCCACATGTTTTCAAAGTGTATCCTATTCAAGGGAGACCTTCGATGCAAATATAAGTATGTTTATTGACTAAAGGAATTTCCAATGTCCAATTGAGGGACATGGTATAATGTAGAAGATGTGTGGATTTGGATATGTGTATCAAGGAATCTATAGATTTAGATGATAATAGGGGAAAAGATCTCATGTCCACCAATTCATCTAGAAAAATGGGGAGCACAATCTCTCCCACAGAGGATTGAGCTCAAGATATTGCTAAAAGTTTATGTTTAAATTTGAAACCAACTATCCCTCAATGGCCACTGCCAAAATAGAACATGTTTCAATTATAGAAGAGATCACCCCCATACTTTTTAAAAGACCCAAAAATGAGACATCTAGAGACAAAGGGGTGATCCATTTCTTTCAAGTAGGAAACAATTGGAAAATTCACCCCATATACAATGGTGCTTTTAAAAATACACAAATTAGAAATAATCAAGTATACCAATCCATTTATCAAGCCAAAGATAAATAGATCAAGGATTTGTTGAAGCGTGTTTTAGGTCAACAGTCTCCATGAACTACTTATCAAAATAGCAATGGAAATTTTGGGATGGGCCTAGCTAGATTCATATATGTGACAGACAAGTTTTTACCAACTGAAAAATCTTGGATATGGAGAATATCCTAAAAAATTTTGAATATCCTAATAATCAAGAGTATCATTACATTATTTATAAAAATAGCAATGGAAATTTTGATATGGACCTAGCTACATTCATGTATGTTACAAACAAGTTTGTACCAACTCAAAAACCTTGGATGAGCTAAAACCCTATAATCCTAACAAGAAAATATATAACCTCTCTCCATTAAAAGCTTTGAATCTACCAGTGGAAGTGAGTATGAAGGTGGAGTGCCAATTCAAGTAGTGATTAGGGCATAAGCTACCAAGAAAGAACATCAAGTCAAGTAATAAAGGATAATTGAAGTGATTTAGGCTCTAATCTCTAATAGAAATAGGTAAAAGAAAGCCGAACTCATGCAAAATTGGAAGAGAAAAGGAAAACTCCAAAGTGTAAAAGAAGGAAGAATTGGAAGAGGGTAAAGAACAAGCACAATTAGTATTTATTCTAGTTGAACCTTTGACCAAGAAAACAAAAACTTTGTTAAAGGCATATCAAACTATAATCAAAGAGGGGCCATATATGGATTAGCGTGAAACGTTATATCCTAATTCTAATGATATGAAAGAGAGGTTTTAGCTATGTAGACAATCAATAGAGACTAATCAAAAAATTTTAGAAAAAGAACATCTTAGAGAATAAAGAATTTTAGATCAAATGGTGTATGGACAAAGTAATTTGAGACGAATTAAGACAAAAGAAAGAGGAGTTCATATTTCAACAAGCTCTTGTCTTTGAGGTAATAGGAAATAGAGCTCACCAAGAGAAGGAGCAAATCAAAAGTGTGAGTTTTTGGAAGATGAAAGTGCACAAGCAAGATAACGACTTTGATAAAAATGAAAATCGTGAAGAAGATTGTAGGGGCTTGGAAATAACAAAAAAATTTCCATTAAAAGAATATGACAAAAACCCTAATTTGAAAACATGATGTGCAAAGGAAAATCCAAGGAAAAGAGGAGAATAATCAAGATAAAAAACATGAAAAAAAAAGGAATTCAAAACAAGTACATATCCCATAAACAAGATAGATGGATATTGTGAGGGGGAGGAAGGTGACACAATTTTATCCATAGAGTATCAAGGAAATAAAGTACAAGCCAATCTAGATAGCGGAGTAGGAGTGGTTATCATTAAAAACAAAAATATGGGAGAACTTATGAGGAATCACAAATAAAATGGTCTCTGTCGCATCTATAACAAAGATCTCTATCTAGTGGAGCTCTATTTTGTCTCATAGTAGGTCTAGTAGTCATGTGCCACACATTAGAATAACCTCATTCCAGTCCTTGATTCCAATTAGAATCATGGCCATATGGAGCATTATAAAAAGAAAAGTAGTTTGTTTGTATCTCCTTATAATAGTATTGCTCTCCTCCAAGATAGTCAAAATCAAGTCATTATTTGTTTGGAGGTGACGATGATGAAATAGGCACAACGACATCTTCTTTGTTTTCTTTTGAGTTGGTTTAATTCATAGAAACAACATTTGGGATGGGGGGAGTTGTTTTCATAGGATGTTATAATGGATAAGGACCTTGCTGATCCATTTGTTACCTAGGTGGTTAGTGAAATTTCCAATGATTGTGGTTGGATCTCCTCGCAAAATACGAGGTGAGATATGACCTTTGTTGAAATCTTGGAGGTTTTGTCCTATATTTTCAATTGTAATGACAATCTTTGTGGTATGATTCGTGAGTTTTTGGTAGTATTGAGATTATTGTCGTTCTATTGGATCCATATAAGGCTAGGCTTTTCCACAAGTAAAACTTTTCATTGGATGGTCTCATCCACACTAATAATACCTTTTGAGTGGTTGCACACAACGAGGTACATTTTAGTATACTCGATTGCCAAATGGTTGTTGAGTTCCCAGCTTTTTAGCTAACATTTCAACAAGTTCATTAATATAGGGTAGATGCAAACCAGTACTCATAGAAGAGTTTGATGTTATGTGTATGTGTAGTGCTTCCTCAACCGCAAACTATCTTCAATCACAAGTTTTTGATCACTCAAGAATAGTGGAAGAGAGAAAAATAAAACTTGTAGAAGATAAGAGAAAATCCAACGCAGAAGAGTAGACAAGATATGACTAAGAGAAGTACAAGCTTTTGGTATTATAGAATTGAATAAATCAATACAATAGATTTGGAAAATATCTTCTTCACGAAGCCTTGACCTCTTGACAACACCCGAGCTATCATAATCTCATTCACACGCACTCTCAATCACACACTCTCTCTCACTCTCAATCTCAATTACAAGGTAATTCTATGATTTTCAGCTTCTTCTCGCACAAGACTGCAAATCTTCTTCAAACTAGACTTTATCATCCCCCAACAAAGTGTGCAATCTACCAAATTTAGAAAAAGTTGGCTCTGTCTGTGTTGCATGCAAAATTTTTGCAAAAGCATGCATTTATAGTAGTCAAGTGCTTTCTTTAGCGGTACCTATCCAAAAATAGAAGAAAAGCAACAAAAAGATATATTCGAAGATATTTCCTAAGTGTGCATGACAACACATAAGAATCAAAATCAAGGATTCAAATAGAAATAAAGAAGCCTATATATATATATATATATATATATATATATATATATATATATATATATATATATATATATATATATATATATATATATATATATATATATGTATGTATATGTGTGTGTGTGTGTGTTTAAGTACCTAAAAATGACACTTTTCCAAGCCCTGTAACTCAAAAATGGTGAGGAATTAGCTTAAGCTTGTGAGACACAAAGATGTTCATCTTTTTGATCTACACAATAGTGTGTTTGGGGCTGATTGTTGAGAAAACAATAAATAGCACACCTCCAAAGGATATGTTTTGGGAACAGGGATTATGTCTGTGATACCACCAACTTAACATGCATTTTTTTTCCTTATATTATTTTTATTCACTTAAACAAATTGCTTTTACTATTACACTTGTATCTAAAACCATTGCACTATATAATTGGATTGCTTCAGAACAACTACAGTAGGGATCATAAATAATATGAAATCAGATTAGAATAGCAAACATTGCATAATGAATGTTAAAGATAGACTCTGTGTACTAATCTTAGACTTAATTGTGCATGATCGACACTTCTACATTCCTTACAATTCCGTAATTTAGATTCTTCTTCTTTAGTTCTAAGCTAACAGTTGCACACAAACAGATAATCACTACACTGTTCTCTTTCTTGTCTACTCTTTTGCCACATCACAACATTCCGTAGTTTGAGATATATGAAAACATCATACTTCAGGAGATAACATTCCAGATCTCTAAGTAAACAAACCCTTCCACATTACAAATATAAATTACAAAGTTTTGGTCAATCCATTCAAGTGGCTAACACTGGCACGCATGGGATGTGAAACCACTAAATTATAGAATAAGGCTTATACATCATCATCATTATTCTAAAGTTTTGAATTCATAATATGCTCTATATCTCACCTAAGTTCTTTAAACATTTCCTCTATGTTTTCCTCTGCTCATATTTCTTCAAAAAATTCTTTTGGGTCGAGCAGTTATTGGCTCACACTTCTGTAGCTTACGGCCATTGCTTCTAATTATAGAATGCTATTCTGGAGCTTATCTAACATATGATCAAAATCTATAGTAACATGAGATAATTTCTTGATATATCCTTTGGTTAACTTCTTCACCTCTTCTAACTCTATCTTATGTTTTAAATTCGAAATCGCCACACTCTTCTTTAATTCTTCAACCTCAGCATCCTTGCCTTCCAAAACCAGGTTTGCATTGATGCATCTGCTTTTCCAGTCGGCTACCTATTTCTCTAAATCTGCTATTCGAGCCAGCTGAGCTTTGACTATATTGTAGCTTTACTGCACAATGTGGAGTTTAATTCCAATTTTGTATACTCCGAATTTTGCACTGCCAGTTTTTCCTCTACCCCTTCTATAGACACTTCCTGCTTTGACATTTCATCAATCTGATTATTGACCTTCTTCTTTAATCTTTGAACTTCTTTTTCTTCTTTTTGAAACTTAGCAATTAAATCTTATTATTCTTCTTTAACCTCCATAGTGCACGATTTTTTTGTTCAGTTTCTACCTGCAATTGCTCCATCTTCTTGGACTTCTCTATAAATTCAGCTTTAAGCATGGTTATTTTTGCTAAAGCATCATTCATTTCCTCTAAAGCTTCTTCATGCACAACACTTTATCTACCTATATGTTGCATGCTAATTTCGTCAATTTCTACCCTTAACTAGCTAATTTTTGCATTCGTATCTTCTTTCTTTGCCAACCATTCTTCTTTCTGTTGAATTAAAACATTGCCTTTCTTTTGTAACTCATCCATTCTGATAGAAACTCCACTGAATGTCCCTAGCCAAATTACCTAAGTATTCTGATCTGGTCGACTCATTTGGGAACATCCACGTATGAATATGATCACTACACATGATTATTGGTAGCTTTACTTGTCCATAGGCTTGTTTCCACTTATCATGTAAATTACAAGAAGAAAATTGGAGTGTTGGAACTTTTTGGGAATTCTCCGCACTTCGGTCTGCTTGCTCCCTTTGTTGTCAAAGTTGTTTTGCTTCCATGTCCGCCTTCTTTTTATGCTCTTCTTCTAGTCTCTTTCGTGCTTCCTCTTCTTCTAGCCTTGCTTCCTCCTCCTCTAATCTTTTTCTTACTGCCTCTTGCTCTACTTCTTTTTGATCCTCTTCCTGCTTCCGTAATCTTTCTTTTGCCATCTTCTATTGATTTTCTTCCATTTGCTTCCTCTGAGCTTCTTCCTCCTCATCCCTATCACTAGTTTCCTGCTCATTTGAAGTACCTACAACTGGTTTTCTCTCCGTAGATCTTTTCTTTAAAGCTTGTAGCAAAAATTCAATTTTTACTATCTTACATTCACGGGGTAATAATGGAGGCTTGTTGGGAAGAGGCAGGGTAAATAATACTCCGAATTTAGAGTCTAGTGTAGCATTGAACGCCCAATCGGTTCTCCTGTACAATCTTCAAACTTCTTTCTTGAGCTTTCAAAATATCCATTCTGCCCAGTTTACCTATGTCTTGGCAGATTCCTTCACCTGCGAGTATAACTGCTGGGATACTCCATAATGTTTAGCTTGTGCATTGATAATCATGGTCATTAACAATAACATTGAGTTTCAGCAGGTTGTCCTCTCGAAGCTGGGAGAATTTGTACTCCTCAAAAATGACTTGCCGAGGATGTTAATGATTTTTGCAGAGTCAACTATTTCTATCACCGCTATAATACCTTCATTCGTGACCTATATGCACTTTGTAATCACTGTCGAGGAGATTTTCAAAGTTCCCCTTGGCCAATTCGCAAGCAATTTTTTTGGATGTTAATATTGTCTAAGCTATTTCCTACATGATGTCCTTCAAAAGAGAGTGAGATCGGATGCTCCTCCAATCGACGAGTGCACAGTTCAACAACCCATGATACTTGAACCAGTTGGCTTGTGGCTAAGAAAGAAAGTCTGGTATGGTGAGCACATGGGAATCAGAGAATGCAACCACCATTGATACTTTACTTGTTTTGCTACAAGTTGCATGAGAGTGCATGATTGCAAAATGCTCGGTTCACTCGTTTGCCAAATAAGTTGGATTAGGAATCATCCTTAGCCTTTTATTGCGTGCCTTCCTGATTTGAGAGCATTGAGTCTGCATCATGATTGCCCTAGATAATATCTTCACTTCATCGATTCTACGTTTATCATACACCTCTCGATGAGAATCAGAGAATCAGATATGAATTAACCAACTTTCACCATCGTTGATTACTTGTACGATTGCATGTAATTACTACTCCATTTCACACGTCGGCTAAGATTTTTTCCTGAATTATTTATGTTTTCCCTTTTCTAACTTTTATATTTTAATTTTCCTTTTTTTTTCCCGACTTACTTGCTGGTGGTCTAGTAGGGCAGCAGCTTGGACCCATTGATGATGGTCAGTAAAAGCTTGTCGGTCAATGTGGCAAGCCGAAAAGAAGTTGGTCTATACCTTTCATGGATCCAAAACAGACTTGTCCACTACAATTGGATTTTTCCCATCTTTCACTTCATCTTGGAGTGAAAGTAAAGCACTAAATCATTGGGCCAGAAAATCTTTGTCTGTAAATTCCTATCGTGCCATTTTTTCTATCTACTCTGTAGTTCCTGTAGCAATTAGAAACTAGTATACTGATGTTCTTCTAGCTATCACAACTTATCCATCCTATAGGCAAAAGGGTCTTTCGAGAGTAAATGTTCCTGTATCCGAATCCGGAGACTCGGCACTACGAGTTCAAATGGGAGGATAGTGTCATGTCCGTACAAAAGTTTGAAAGGAGTACTTACCATCGAAACTTTATAAGAAGTGTGGTACACCCAAAGTACTGTAGGAAGTATAATTCCCCATTGTTATGTAGAATCGAGCAACATTTTCTACAACATGTGCAAAAGAACCTTGTTTGTACTCTTTGCTAGTCCATTGGCTCATGGCTAGTATGGTGAACTAAATTTATGCTAAATTTGATATTCAACAATTATCTCTGAAATAAGTTGGCTCAGAAAATGCGTTCCCTGATTGGACACTAGTTTGAGGGGTAACCTGAATCGTGGTAGAATTTCATTTTGAAGATTTTTTTTTCTGCTATCCACACCATAGCATTTTTTGTAGTCCAAGCTTCAACCCATCTGGTGCAATAGTTGATGCATGTCAAGATATAGAGAGCTCTAGTTCTAACTATAGGTGGTTTGATAGGACCAATAAAGTTGAGGACCCACTTTTGAAATGGTTCCAATAGAAGGATCAAGTGCAATGGAAAATGGTGGATCTCCCCTGGTTCTTCAGTAGGTTGATAGGGATTGCAGTTCCATACTTCAATCTCTAAATCCGCATATATCGTCGGCCACCAAAGTCCTACCTGTTGGATTTTTCGCACTATAATCAAATGGTTAAAATGTCCCCATGCTTCACCCGCATGTGCTTCTTGAATTACTGCAACCACTTCATGCGGAGGCACACAATACATCCATACACATGTTGGGTCCTTATGATAAAGTTGTCCCATTAAAATGGTAAATTAGCGGCTCTAGAGACCAAGATTTTTTTGTGCCGCTAGCTACAAGTGTGAAGGTGCTACTCCATTGTCCAAAAAACTGAGCATTTCTTTGTATCATATCCAAAATGTTTGCAGAGCTTCTTCAATTTCATTGCAAAAACATCTGCATCCAAAAGATTGTTGTCCACTCCCACTTGTGGTTCACCATGATCAATGTGTGATAGGAATTCCACAATTGCATGACTCGCTCCGGGTATGTGTACAATATCATATTCAAATTCTTGGAAGAACAAGACCCATCTGGCCAGTTTGTCCACCAGATTCTGCTACTTCACTAAATAGAGGAGTGCATTGTGATCAACATGAAAGTAAAAGATTTGTCCAATAAGTAGTGATGGAATTTCTTAATCAAATAAACTAAGCCCAAACACTCTTGTTCGGTGGTAGAATAATTATGCTCCATCGAGGTTAATTTGTAGCTGGCATAGTATATAGGGCAGAACTAGTTACATTCTTCTTTTTGCATTAGTACACTTCCGATTTCCTGATCAAAAGCATCCATGAAGAAATGAAATAATTCCTTCCAATCTGGAGCTTTTAAGACTGGGTCTATGGAAAGCATCTTCCTTAGCCATTCAAAAACAATTTGGGCCTCCTCTATCCACTGGAATTCTGATGGGCAAACATGTGCTAATCTATTAAGTAATACTATGATATGGGCCAATCCTCTCAAATGTCACCACGGCACTGCAATTGACCTAAAAGCTGCAAATCTTCCTTCAGATTTTGTGGTGATGAGGTCTCCAAAATGAACTTTACTTTGTCCAGATCGATGGCAATACCATCCTGAGGGCTGATATGTCCAAGAAATTTTCCACACTTGACTACAAAAGCTGATTTAGGCAGATTGAGACAAAGGTGTACCTTGCAACAAGCATCAAAACATGCTCGCAAATGTTCCAAATGAGCTACCATTTGTCCAGAAAGAGAGAAATTGTCTAAGAATATCTGCATGAAGGAAGTGAGGTAGGGGGCAAAGATCTGCTACATGCACCACTAGAATACTAGGAGCATTCTGCAATCTGAACCACATACCTATGCAAGCAAACACTTCCCAATTGGTAATGAATGCTGTCTTCGATATATCCTCTTCCGCCTTACGAACTTGATTATGTCCACTGAAACCATCCAAAAATGTGTACATCTCTCATCTTGCAACTTCATCTAACATAGTGTCTAGAAAGGGCAGTGGGAAAGGATCTAGAATCGTAGCTGCATTCAACTTTTGGTAGTCTACACAAATCTGCAATTGCTTATTTTTATTCAGTACAATCACAATCAGGCAGACCCACTCTAGATTCTCGATAGGAACAATGTACCCCACCTTAATTAGGTAGTCCAAGTCATGTTTTACCTATTCTGCAAAGTTTGGATTCATCCTATACCGTTGCTGCATCACCGAAGTTGCATCAGGCTTAAGTAAAATCCTTTGATGGTAAAGCCATGGATCCAAAACTTTCATGTCTACGTAAGTCTAGGAAAACACATCTTTATATTCTTTCAGCAAAGCAATCAAAGACATTCAAAATTTCGGGGCAAGCTACACACATATTCTTATTGGTTGGGGTTCTTTTGGTGTGCCCAAATTCACTACTTCGAGCAAATCTTCTTCAATGCATATATTCCTAAGCTCCATTGGATCTTTCATCATCAACTCTACATCTTGGTGTCACTCTAGCACAATGGCAAGTACCCATACGAGGAGATTCACCTCATAAATGTCAATCCGTGGAGACGTGAGGACTTGTATGAAGATTGTGACCAAGTGAAGGCACAAGTGTGTGAGTGAAAGCACACAAACATGCACACACATACACACACATACACACACATGCGCACAAGGTAAGAGAAAAGAGTGGAACAATGGAAGGAATTTGATTACAAAGAAATCTCTTACAAGAGCTCAAATCTCTAACCAGCTAACCCCAAAAATGAGCTCTCTAGCTCTTTTCATAGTTTTTTTAGTGGTTTTGGCCCTATCCAGACCTAATGTCTGGCCTAGTTAAAAATTAGGTTCCAAGGCTTATTTGGGGGCTCAAACGAAGTCTAAAAATTATGAAAATTGGTATGATGATACTTCTAATACTCCTCAAGCTCAAGGACTCCTCAGCTTGAACAAAATGGAGTTGCAAAAATGTAAAATGGCATTTACAATGGTTTTTAGTGATAAAAATCACTACTTTCATAGGGATTTCTTTTGAAAATTTGACATGTGCTTCTTGGAGCTCCCTACATGCTCTATCTTGTTGTGTGTCCACCTCTTTGATGTGCTCCTGTGCTTTATCCTTGATCTTGAGCTTCAACACTCCCCCCCCTCTCGAGTCTGTCATCCCTGACAGATCCTTGTTGAAGTGGTTGTTCCATGTAGTACTTTGAGAGGTAGTGGCCCTCATGTATCAACAAGAGCGGTCCATCTTCCAAAGGTAGCTTGGTCAGTTTTCTGGTTCTTCAGTTTTCCATTGTATGTACTTCTTCCTTGATTCCAGCATGAGAGTGTATTTTTGAGCTTTCAAAAATTGTGAGATGCTCAAAGAGGTTGTCAATGTTGATTGTGAGTAGCTCTCGGTGGTGGATTGCTTCGTTGCTCTTGCTGTTGTCACCTTGATGTCCTTTGGCCCTTCAAAGACGGCCTTCATAGTTTTCATGCCAAGTACTCGTGACCCATGACGACTGATGGGTGAGTGCATTAGTGCCTGGGTTGAAAAAAGAATGTGCCTTGTGCACGGCTGTGTAATGTAGCCCTATGCATGCTTACTCGGGGAATGCATTGAGAAAAGTATGATGCAAAAATTTGGGTCTTGGTCAAAGTGCACAAGGGTATGCTGATGAAGAGGTTTCCTAATCTATCATGGTTAGAGTGTTGTTGAAGTAGGCCAGTCTTACCATGGTCAAAGGTCCATCGATATTCATTTCTACGTGTTGTGCTCCAGCATGATGCTTGACCATCGGCTTGTCTTCCGTTGCTGATGGATGTCCTTGTTGATGGTTCACGTTGGAGATTCTTCAAGCGCACAGTCCTGGTTGTTCTCTTTTTTCTTTGGGAACAATTTTGCAACACACAAAGAAAGGCGTTAGCATCAATAAAATATAATGTGTCTCATGTGCCTAGGATTTCTCAATTGTGTCTATGCAATACCGTGTAATGTGGCCCTATCTTGATGCATACTTTGGAAATGCATGACCTAAATTGTTGAGCCCATAAAAGTCATATTGGTCAAAGTCAATTGGAGTCAAAGTCAATTGGAGTCAAAGTCAAAAGGTCAAAGTCAAATAAATCAAAGTCAACATGGGCAAAGTCAAAGTGTGTAAAGTTCAGGAGTCAAAGTGCACACGTAGTGCACAATTAATTCGTTCACAAAGGGTAAATTGGAGAAAATTGGTTGCAGGTTGCAGAGGTATTTCTCTAATTTCCCTAAGGTTCAAAAGTGTTTTTAAAGTGTTTGGAAAGGTTCAGGTGAACCCTCTCTTAGGTCCACAAGTGAAGAATTAAAAGACAAATGTGAAGGTATGTGAAGCGGCAACATATGCAGAAGTGAAAGTATGGCCCCCCAATTAAATTTTTTGTTTTAGTCTAAAGTCACTACAGGACAAAACAGGGAGTCGTTGGCTGCCCACTTTTGGAGACAATCTTGGGACATCAAAGTGAGCACCAAGATACTCTTGCATTTAGGAGCATACATGAATTGACACTCAGTTCAAGGCAAGGACTATTCTTGAACTAAGCAAGTGTAAGCAAGACTACCAAGGGTGAGCATAGTGTAAGCTAGACAAGAGAGAGAAGTGCAAGAGACACACAGTGTGCGACGCAGAGAAGTGAAGTGCAAGGTGTGCATGAAGAGTGACTAAGGAAGTGTGCAGAGAAGTGTTAAGCTTTTCACCCCAAGGATCCCAAGGTCTCATTGAAGTGTGCATGTGCTGACAGAAGGTGTCCATCCCTCCCCCTTATTGGAAGCTTGGTGCAAGGTGTGCACAAGTGCAGGCTTGGAGAAGGTGGAGGTTTGGTGCAGAGGAGGCCGGCAGCAACAAGACCTTGGGTATTTGGTATTTTTTATTTGATCACTCTGTGGGATTTTGCACAGAAGCATTGGATTGTATTGTGCATCACCATTGTAATCGTCTTATTATAATCAATCCGCAAAGGCTTCCTGTGTGTATCTTTCTTCTTGTCTTCCCCTTTTCTCCTACAAACACTCAAATCCCTTCTTGTCCAAGAATCCCCCAACAAAATTTGGCATGCCCGGTGGGACTCTAAGGAGATTTGAGCATAGGAGAAACCAAGTGCAAAGTGTAGAAGAGGTCAAGTGTCGACAGTACTATAGTGCTACTTCATTGAGCTAAGATGTAAATATTCTTATCAATTATCTCATACTAAGAGGACTATGAATATCCCATGACTGCAACCTGGTCCCAAACATTGAGGGTCACCTGCAAGCAAACAAGAAGGAAGGTTGTTAGAAGATCCTTCAGTCCACTTTCATCAACTTCATCAGTGAAGAGCATGGTAGGTCAGGTAGACTTGGAAACCTTACTATCAAGATTAAATATAAAATTTCCTTCTTTCACAGGCCTAGCTTAGGAAGATCTAGAGGAGCATATTAGAAGGGTTTTTAGCACTATGCAAAACTAGAGGATTAATGGGAAGGGAGGATGCCTTTTTGATACTCTTCCCTACCACATTAGAAGGGTTAGCAGATAAATGGTTAAGCCAGTTTGCTGAGAACCATTTTACAACTTGGGACTTAATGAAAGATGCATTCAGGACTCAATTCCAACATGGAAATACTTTAGAGATCATCATAGAGGAACAAGAAAATTTGAGATTGGGTCCAGGTGAAAAGTTCCTAGAGTTTGCGACTAGGGCCAAAGGCACTAATGGCTAAATTGCCCGATATGCCACATGATTTTTTTGTTAAGAAATAGTTAGCTAAGCCACTTCCAGTTACCACCCAATGTAAAATCAAGGAATTAGTGTTGCACACAGCCTCCATAGAGGAGTTCATCAACACAGCTACACGGCTGGAGCAGATAAGGCAACAATATGGAGCCATTTCTTCTCAACTACCCTATTCTATAGAAATGGAGGATCTAGTAATACAGCTAAGGAAAGAGCTCGAGGGCTTAAAAAGGAATAATCCCCTCAAAGAGGAGGAGAATGCTGTTACTCAGTTGAGGAGGGAGATTGAGGCACTAAAGCTCCAAAAGGAGGAGGAAGCCCAAGCAGAGGAATTGGCTCAACTACGATAGAGTTGTAGGAACTCAAAGGGGGTGGCATCAAGAGTGGACTTTGGTGTAGCATGTGCAGCAAGCAAGGTCATATAGTAAGTGAATGTCCTCTATTAAGTTCAACTTGCCAATTATGCAGGAAAGCTGGTCATGAGGCCCAAGAATGCCAATCAAGAGGAATAGCTGCAACAACATATTGGACACAAGGAGGACCCCTACCATTAGCAAATGTGATGGCGACTGCACCCAATCAAGGTAACAATTACAACCCTAGACAGAGGAATAACTTTGGAAATGGGCCTAGGAGGCCAATCATTTGTTTCAGATGTGGAGAATGTGGGCACTATCAAAGTAGGTGCACCTTACCAGAAATTGCCCCTCCTTGCAAGAACTGCCGAGAGGCCAGAGACCACTATACTAATTGTTGTCCTAAGAATCAAGCATCTTCATCTGGGCCCCACATTCAAATGATTTCTGTGTGTAAAAAAGAAATAATAGATCAAGTCAATGTGCCATCTCCATCTACTAGGGTGGTGCAGTTAGAAGAAATTGAATCTTTTACAGTGCAGACAAGGAGCAAAGCAAAGGCTTAAGTAGATATGGGTCAAGAATCAAGAATTAATGGCTTGCACAAAGACAAAGAGACATCTGAAGACAAGGCCACCACATGTGAAGACAAGGCCACAACATGTGTAGACACAAGGCAAAAAGGAGATCTCATATGTACTAGTGATGCCATTGGGCATGCATTCAATAGGGCTCATGAGGAGTTTGATAAGTCCATTGGAGCCCATAATCTTAAGGAATCAGAAGCTTCACGACTACTCAAGTCCATGAAAAAGGAGGTTAGTATTTTTGATTTAATAAAGATGGATGGGAAATCCAGGTCAGAACTCTTGCAAATAATTGATGAGGCTTCCACAACAAGCTTAGTGGCAAAGGCTGCTGTCACACATAAAGGTAATATTGTAGGGGAAGCACCCCTCACAGATTACAAGAGCGCTTGTCTCAGAGTCTCTATCAAAGGTCATGAGTTTCAAGGAGTCATTGTGGATGGTGGTTCTGGCATTAACTTGATGCCTGAACATACCATGAAGAATATTGGACTACAAGCTTCAGGACTTGCAAACTTCACTGTAACACTGGCAGACCAAAGCATAGTAAGGCCTATGGGAGTGGTCCCTGGAGTCCTAGTCAAGATACAAAGTACCATCTTTAACCTCGATTTTGTTGTTTTAAGGCTGCCACAGGTAGAAGGAAGTTTCCCTCTGTTAATTGGGAGACCTTGGTTAAGGCATGCCAATGTACCACATGATTGGGGTAAGGACACAATGTGGGTAAAACAAGAGGGAAAAGAGTTGCAGTAGATTTTAGAAGAAGGACCAGACAATCAGAGACATACCAGCATGATGCAGACAATTGGTATTTGTATGGAAGAAGAATTGTTGGACAACCCAGAAGTAGATCTATTTGAAGGAGCAAATTTATATGAAGATGAAAACATGTTGGCTTCGCTCCATGCTGATGACGCATCTTCTTGCTATGTAATTTTTCCAAACTCAAGTGGAGAGGAAGCATATGAAGAAAAAGAGGACATCATTTAGGGTACTGACTCAAGTGAGACAATCTCAGTCAAAGGCCATAGAAGAGAAAAGAAAGGAGAAGCTCTTAAGTACAACAGTGATGAAGCTACTTCAGATCATATGTCAATGGCCATTTTTTTATGGATACTGGTATGGTTATTATCTGTTATGGTCAATCTTTATGATAGTAAGTGCAAGGCTTTATAAGGATGTGGAAGGAGTACCTGCAAGTCTTTGGAAACAGATGGTCCCATTGGATGAAGAAGCTTGAATAGTAAAAATAGAATCTTGTAGATTAAGTTATAAAGTTGCTGAAACAAAGATACAAAAGATGTAGTATGGAGGAGATAATATTTCTCTGAAGGATTTAGGGTGGCCCTATCAGATGCTTAGTGTGCCCAACAAGAAGACAAAACAAGTGAAGTGCAGTACAATGGGAGATTATGGAGGAGTTTTTCTGAGTCAACATATTAAGGCTCAAGGCCTATCATCAACAAAAGTGAAGATTTATGGATGACCTGGAACTTGCAAAATTTATCTAGGTTGTACATAGCCTTCTCATGACAGTTTTGCTTAAGTTTTAGTAATTTTTATCCTTTTTCATGCTTTTTCTTTGAGTTTTTAGCAATTCTAGCAAACCTTTCATAGTGCTTGGCATAAGTACAAATTTTTGAAATTTTTGGGAAATTTTCAGGCATTTTTTAGTATTTTTCTAGCATTTCTTATCCTTTTCAAATGTCATTTTCTTGCCAAATTGGAGGAATAAAGGAATATCTCTGTGGTTTTGAGTGAGGAAATTGGCTTAGACCCGTAGGAAATTTTCTAAGAATTTTTTCAGACTTTTTTTTCGATTTTTTTGGATTTTTTTGCATTTTTTTGTATTTTTTCAGTATTTTTCTCTCTTTTTGGATTATTAAAAAAAAAGCCCCCCTAGGAGTTTTTTTCGACAAAAAAAATCTCTCTCTCTCTCTCTCCCCCACCCCCCGCTTTTTTTTATTTTTATTTATTTTCTTGTTTTATTTTTATGTATTTTTTATTATTACTATTTTCTTTTTAATTTATTTAGTATTTTTTATTTTGTTTTATTTCTGATTTTTTCCCCCAGCAATGTCAGTTCACGTATTTTGAAAAAAAAATCTTTTTAATAAAAAAAATTCTTAAAAAAAAAAAAAAAAAAAATATATATATATATATATATATATATATATATATATATATATTTTTTTCACGGCTCAAACCTTTTGGCTCTGGATCGCGCCTCGGATGGCCATTTTTTTCAAACTTGGAGTAAATTTCATGTATTTTAGAGATGGCCAATGGACGATTTCACTACACGAAAGGATATGTTGAAAACCTTGAATTTACTCTTTCTAATAGACTCTTTTCTGGAAGCTTCCATGTAATTGAGATGAAACAGAGTGATGTAATCATAGGTATGGATTGGTTAGTTAAAAATTCTGCGATAATTAATTGTGAACAAGGAACGATCACTGTGAAGCTAAATGATGAATCTATTCATATTCTAGGTGATGTCTTTAATCCTAAGCCTACTCTTATTTCTGCTATACAGATAATTAGAGGTATACATGATGGTTGCAAAACATTTGTAGTGTATGTGAACAATCTGCATCAGGAAGGTAATGACGAAGATATTCCAGATTACGTAGGAAATCTCTTGAAAGAATACGCCGATGTATTTCCAGAAGACTTGCCTGGTATACCCCCACCTAGGCAGATTGACCACGCCATTGACCTATGTCCAGGGAGTGAACCATATTCTAGAGCACCCTATATATTTAACATTGATGAACTAAAGGAGCTTAAGATTCAATTAGATGATCTTTTGAAGAAAGGCTTAATAAAACCGATTGTCTCACCTTGGGGTGTGCCTGTTTTATTTCAGAAGAAGAAAGACGGCTCTTACAGATTATGCATTGACTATAGGGGGTTGAATAAAAGAACAATTAAGAATAAGTATCCACTCCCTCACATAGATGACTTATTAGGTCAATTAAGTGGAGCGACTGTATTCACAAAGATTGACTTAAGATCTGGATATCACCAAATTAGGATCAAAACAGAGGATATTCCTAAGACGGCTTTTCGAACACGATATGGTCACTATGAGTTTACGGTTCTACCTTTTGGTTTAACAAACGCTCCTGCCACATTTATATGCTTGATGAATAATATTTTTCATGATTACCTAGATGAATTCATCTTAGTCTTCCTTGATGATATATTTGTGTACTCTAAAGATGATTCGGAGCATGCGGTACATCTCAAGAAGACTTTGCAGACTCTTAGAGAACACAAATTGTATGGGAAAAAGAGTAAGTGTTTCTTTGCTAAGGATAAACTTGTGTATCTAGGAAGAGTAATATCAAAAGAAGGAATCCTTATAGATGAAGATAAAGTAAAAACAATAGTTGATTGGCCGATTCCTAAGACTGTAAGGGATGTTAGAAGTTTTCTTGGGTTGGCACAATATGAAAGAGCACATATTAAGGATATATCTAAGATAGCTACTCCCCTCACCGAATTAACTAAAAAGAATGTAGGATTTGCGTGGAGTGATGCCTATCAAAAATCATTTGAAACATTGAAACAAAAAGCCGTTGAGAATTGTGTTTTGAAAATACCAGAAATGGGAAAGCCTTTTGTGGTTGCATGTGATGCAAGTGGTAGTCAGATAGGATGTGTTATTTCACAAGATGGCAGGGTGGTTGCATATGAGTCCAGAAAACTAAGAAAATATGAACTTAACTATCCTACTCATTAGAAATGCTTGCTGTTGTGCATGCACTCAAGCATTGGAGACATCTATTGTTAGGGGTTAAGTTTGAATTGAAAACAGATCATCAAAGTCTAAAATACATCTTCACTCAACCATTGCTTAACAACAAGCAGAAGCGTTGGATTGAATTATTAAGCGAGTATGATTTTGACATTAAGTATCTTGCTGGTAAGGAAAATAAGGTTGCTGATGCATTGAGTCGGAGACCTTTGTGTAATCTTGTTTCTGTAATAAATTCTGATTTTCTCAGTCAAATTCAAGAAGAGATAAAACAGGATCCTTTTTATTCACCTATTTTGAATGCTTTGAATGTGAACAGGGGATCGACGTATGAGGAAAAATTTCATTTGCAGGATGGAACATTGTATTGTAACAATCGGCTATGCTTATCTTCTGAATCTCCACTAAAAGTTAAAATACTGCATGATTGTCATGATGCACCTTTTTCTGCACATCCAGGTTATTCAAGGACATATGTTAAAACAAAGTATTCTTACTTTTGGCCGTGTATGAAGCGGGATATTAGAAAATATGTAAATGAATGTTTGAAATGCCAACAGGTGAAATCTGAGTTTAAGAGGATGCCAGGAATGCTTCAACCTTTGGATGTTCCAAATCAGAAGTGGGAATCTATTTCTATGGACTTTATCACTAAGCTACCTATGACTAGAAGTAAGCATGATACCATATTTGTTGTAGTCGATCGGCTTACCAAGATGGCACACTTCTTTCCTATGAAAAAGACTGATACTGCTTTGAATGTTGCAAGAATCTTTGTAAAAGAAATATTTCGATTGCATGGAATGCCTAAAAGCATAATTTCTGATAGAGATTCTAGATTTACGCCAAACTTCTGGAAAGCGACATTTGAATCCATTGGAACTCAACTTCGTATGAGTACAGCTTTCCATCCACAAACTGATGGGGAAACCGAGAGGGTTAACAGGGTAGTTGAGGATATGTTGCGTATGTATGTGAATGAAAAGCAGGATAATTGGAGTGAATATTTACCCTTGGTTGAGTTTGCATACAATAGTGCATGGCATGCATCTATAAAAATGACTCCGTTTGAAGCTATGTATGGTTATAATTGTTTGACTCCACCTTCATTTTTGGGTTCTCCAAATAAAGTAGAAGTATCCAAAGAAATGCTTGATAAGATGGATGAAGAACTTGGAAAAATTAAGAAACAATAAAGAGAAGCTCAGAAAAGACAAAAGAAGTTCTATGATTTAAAGAGAAGACCACTTGAATTCCAAGTTAATGATATGGTATTTCTTAAAGTTAATCCTCACCGATCTAACTTGTTGCTAGGTAAGGATCATATACTTTCTCCTCGATATGCAGGCCCTTTTAAAGTTTTGAAAAAGATCGGATCTCTTGCTTATTTGCTGGAATTACCTAAATATCTAAATGTGCATCTTGTATTTCATGTCAGCTTACTTAAAAGATATGTGTCTAATGTTGCTCATGTTTTGCAGGACAATTATAAGCTGAAAGATGACGGCTCTTTTGAGCTTCAACCGGAAATAATATTAGATAGGAAGGAAAGATTTCTTAGAAATAGATCTATAGTAGAAATTTTGGTGAAATGGCATTCATACCCAGTAGAAGATTCGAGTTGGGTGAATTTAGATGACTTTCTAACACATTTTCCTTCTTTCCAACTCTGAGGACAGAGTTCTTAAAGGGGGGGAAGAATTGTAATAGGCCTCTTTACGAAAGGACGTCTATCAATTATCCTATGCGAGCTTGTTCCTGCGACTTCACACATGGCCATAGGAAATCCTTGGTCTGCATAGTCATTCGCACCAGGCTGATCTCTACCTTGCCTTCGTAATTTCATCCTTCTGATGCGTTCTAAAGCTTCAGCTTGAGCTTCTTCTCGAACTCGCTTTTCTTCCTCTTTGCGTTTCTTAGCAGTGTTGAGTCGACTGAGCATTTCCTCCGTGAGGGGTTCCTGATACAACTTGACTCTGCAACCGCTAATATAATTTGGGAGAACATCACCCTCTAATGTGGCCAATTGTACTGCTCCGCTCGTGGAGATCCTATTGATGATCATAGGTCCGTAGCCTCTCTTTTCTAGCTTCCTCGCGTGTTGTTTTAGTGTATAGACTAAAACTAGATCTCCTGCTTTCAAGCCTTTATCCTTCACGTGGGCATCAAAGTATGCCTTCTGTCTCTTCTTGGCTGTGTATATCCCTGCAGCGGCTCTCAGTCTCGTTTCCCCTAATCGTTCAAGGTCAAAGATCCTAGAGGAGAGCTCATGACCTGTCCATTCGTGCTCTTGTGCTACTCTCAATGTAGGGATCAGGAAGTCCAAGGGTAACACAGCGTTTTGGCCAAATACCATCTGAAAGGGGGTGGCTTGGAGTACCGTTTTGTAGGCAACTCTGTATGCCCAAACAGCATGGTGTAGCTGTTTGTCCCAGTCAGAGCGTTTAGTGTTCACTAATTTTGTCAGCACATTGCACAAAATCTTATTAGTGCTCTCAGCTTGACCATTAGCTTGAGGGTGATAAGGGGCAGACTTCTTGTGTATTACCAAGAATTCTTGGAGTAGATTTTCAATAACTTCATTCAAGAAATGAGTGCCTCTATCACTTACAAGCTCTATAGGTAGTCCATATCTCGTGAATACATTCTCAAACAAGAATTTGGCAGTTGTTTGAGCATTTGGTTGTAGCTTTTACCTCTACCCACTTGGTGAGATAATCTGTTGCCACAATGATGTATTCCGCATGAGAACCCTTAGCTGGGGGATTAATAGGACCTACGAAGTCTATTCCCCACTTAGAGAATGCACGTCCACCCATCATAGGTTTCAGTGGCATCTCATCTTTGCGTATAGGATACTGAGTCCTCTGACAGACATCACACCGTTTCACATAGGTATGTGCATCCATGTGAAGGGTAGGCCACCAGAAGCCCGCAAATAGTATTGCCTTGATTACCCGATCTGGTCCAAAGTGTCCTCCTGCTACACCTTGGTGAGCAGTCTCCAAGATTTTGAGATATTCACTTTCATGGACACATAACCTCAGGTAACCATCTTTACCGCGCTTATATAGATTATCACCTATGAGTGAATAATCCAGGGCTTCTTGTTCTAAACTCCTTTTCCTAGCTAGAGTCATGTCTGGGGGGAATGTGTTTGTCCGCAAGAATGATACTAGAGGTTCACTCCAATCTGGCACAATGGATACTTGATAGAGAGTGGCATGTTCCACAGGTGGTTTAGTGCAACAGATTGGGCATTCCTTGCACAACTTTTGGACATCAGCTTCCATAGTTGGCCAATGCACTCCGAATCTCTTTAGAGTCTGCAAAGTTCTTTGCTTTGAATGGTGTTGCTCTAACGCACCTACATGTGCTAATTGCAACCATTTAGCATACTCATCCTCTTCTACGCAACAAACCAAGATCCCTTGATCTGTGTGCTTGTACATGCTTCCTGCCATGATATGGTACTTTTGGGCTTTTACGATCTCTCTATTCCGTGTGTTTACGATTGGATGATTAGGCCCGTATGTCAATACTGGTACCAATGGCTTAGCCCAATGCGGTACAACTTCCAAATTAAACAAGTAAGCATCAGGAAGGTCATCTGACACTCCTTGTGGGGCTTCTCCCGATGTGAGCCTAGAGAGGTGATCTGCTCTCAAGTGAGTCCTCCCTTTCCTTACCACAACCTCAAAATCATATTCCATTAGCAAGAGAAACCATCTCACTAATCTTCCTGTATTGCATGGCTTGTTTACAAGATATAACAATGCCTGATGATCAGTAAAAAATTTAAACTTATTTGCAAGCAAATAGTGTCTAAATTTCTTGACTGCATATACCATGCCTAATCCTTCGCGCTCTGTAGTGGTGTAATTCCGTTCAGCTGCATTCAATTGTCTACTGGCATAGGCAATTGGAAGATCCATATTACCTTCACCAGTAGGTTGTGCAAGCACACATCCTATAGCATAATTGGATGCATCAACATGAACATGGAATGGCTTATTCCAATCTGGTGTGGTCAAGATTGGTGCTGAACACAATCTTCGTTTAAGCTCCTGGAAGGAATTCTCGCATTCATCCGTCCACTCAAAGTTAGTCAGAAGTCCGTACATGGGCTTTGCAATGACAGCATACATGTGTATAAATCGTCGATAATAACCGCAATGCCCCATGAAAGCTTGTACTTCCTTGACATTCTTTGGCCTAGGTAGCTCTGCTATGGCTCTCACTTTCTCTTCGTCGGTAGATATGCCATTCTTTGACACTATGTGTCCTAGAATCTTGCCTTGCCTGACCATAAAAACGCACTTTTCTGGGTTTAGGCAGACTTGATATTCTCTACATTTGTCAAAGATTTGTCTGAGTTCAGGAATATGGGTTTGTCTAACGTTGGAATGAGCACAAAGATCATCAACATAGACTTCTAAACTCTTCCTTAGGAACTCCTTAAACACATGGCACATCAGTCTCTGGAAGGTAGCTGGTGCGTTGGTAAGCCCAAATGGCATTACTCTAAAAGCAAAAATGCCCCATTCTGTGGCAAAGGCTGTCTTATGCTGATCCTCTGGAGCTATGGCTACTTGATTGTAGCCAGAAAATCCATCAAGGAAGCTGTACACTTCCTTGCCTGCCACTCTTTCTAAGAGATGTTCTGTGATGGGAAGCGGATAGTTATCTCGAATTGTGGCGGCATTAACCTTTTTCAAGTTAATGCACACACGCAGCTTGCCATTCTTCTTGGGCACCACTACGATGGGGGATACCCATTCAGTGTGCTCAATTTCATAGATAAATCCAGCTTCGACCAGTCTATCTATCTCCTCCTTGATCTTAGCAGCATAATTATCGTTATATGTATAAGGCTTTTGCTTAGAGGGTTTAGCATCTGAGGTCATGGGAATGGTGTGTGAGCATATCTCGGGGTCTACGCCTTTCAAATCCTTGTAACTCCAAGCGAATACATCTCTGTATTCTCTTAGCAAGGCAACCAATTCGTGCTCTTCTTCCGCTGTTAGGTCATGACCTATGTACGTACATCTCTCCTCTCCTTCTTCTAGGGCCACTACTATTTTCTTGGTGGTTTCTTTGTTATCATAGGCCTCTCCTGATTGTGCTTCTCGTTTAGGCATTCTTATCATGACTCTCCTATCATCTATCTCATACTTCTTAAAATTTTCTGGGACCTCAAACAAAGATTCTTCCTCCTCTGGTGAGACTTCTTTCTTCTTTCGTTTCTTTCCTTCTTCCTTCGAGGTCATATGTGTTGCTAATCTTACATCATTTGTAACCTCTCCATGCTTCTGAGGTTGAAATTCTACTTCATGGAAGTATTCTTCATCTGATGCAAATGGAGGGTCCATAATGATTGACTCTAGATCGGAGTCACTTGCATCCTCAAATGCATCAGGGTTAGGTTCGCATTCTTCTAAAACTGCCTCTCCCATGATTGGCTCTATGGAGAAGACTGAAATATCATAGCCATCCTCATCACAGTGAGGTGTCCATTGTTCTTCATTGATGGCTACGTCCATTGTTGCTAAAATTTCTGCCCAACCGTGAGGTTCAAATTCTTCGTCTGGAAAAACTACAGGTGCATAGGCTGGGTCTTGGATTGATCTATGGGTTTCTTTCGCACCTACCTCTCTGGCTTTCTCTCTCTTCTCTTCTTCTACTGCTACCTTGCACATCCATAAGTGAGTATCTTCATGCATCCATGAGGATCCAGACCCTATGGAATGCACCGATTCTGTATCATCTTTGGCTCTATGGATGGGATTCCATTGGATAGGAGGGACATCTCTGTGAGAATAATCTTTGAGATTGACTTTGGTCGTAACACCCAAGTGTTGCAAATACAAGGAGTTGGTTCCCCAATCCTGTACCACTTGCAATTGTCGCATAAATGGCCTTCCCAAAATCATCTCATAGGCATGATTTTTGCTGAAGTCACATATAGCAAAACTATGCTCAAACTCGACACCACAAGTGGTGAGAGTTATTCCTTCTAGCAATCCTAGGGGTCTCTCTATGTGACCATCTGCCATTTGCAATTTCATTCTCGTTGGCCTGAGTGCTGGCTTGCCCCAACGCTTCCAAAGGGAAGTAGTGGCAATTGCAACTCCTGCACCTGAGTCTAAAATTGCCTTGGTGGTGTACTCTTGGTAGGTGATGGGAAGATAGGTGTTCCCTTCTTCGCCTTCACACATATCCCCTATCTTATCCAAGGGAATTTCTGGCACTGTCCTATGGGATCCTACCTGGGAACGAGGTTTTGCTATCTCTGGTGCTTGTTTGGCTACATGTTTCCATAATTCAGGTCTAACCTTGAGTAGCTCTTCTAACTTGAGATTACACTGCACATTAGTGTTCTTCACTACCTCTGTGTTCCTAGGAATGACTGAGTCGTCGTTCCTTACCATGACTGTGGGTGCTCTCATACATGTGGACTTTGCTTCCCATGGGCCTGTGAAGTGGGGTAGCTCTTGTATGGAATTTGACTCAAAGTCTAATCTCTCGTGAGACTGAACACTCTCATGCTCCCCGTAAATAGATGGGATGTCTTGTGGGAATTGGTCGTGTGCATCGTCCACAAGTTCAAAAGGAGGGGCGACCTCGCTTTCGTTATCCCATTTGTCTTCTTGAATCTCTCGTAGGAAGTCTGGTGCAAACCGATTCATAGAAGAAGAAGTGTCTGGCTCCGTAGAATTGGGCGCATAAGCAACCTGTGAAGGAGGGCTGATTCTATTGTTGACTCTCTCCTCGTTCTCGCAAATGGCTGGAGCACAAGCTTCTTGGGGAGGATTACTTATTCTATTACTTTTCCGAACAGGCTCACACATCCCCTGAGAAGGAATGTAGGCAACCTGTGGAGGTACTTGAGCTTTCGAGGGAGGCTCATCTGCCTTTTGGGGGGGAAGATAAGCTTCTTGAGGAGGCCCACGGGCTTCCTGAAGAGGCTGGCTTACCCGTTCTCTTGCCCTTTCCTTTCTTTGAGGGGTAGGTTCCTTTTCTGGCTGTGCTATTGGCCTCTCTACTCTTTCTAAGGAGGGGAAGTTGTCCGGTTTAGGGGCATTGGCCACATACACTTCTGATTGGGAATGATTCCTGTTTTTGCTTGCTTTTTCTTGGTCTTGATTTTTTTCTTCCTTGTCAGATCTTGCAATTATCCTCTCTAACTTCTCTAGGAATCCATCCAAGTGTAATTGCGTTTTGGCTGAGCCTGAGTAATTGAACAGGCGACTGGCTTCAAACATAGTCTGAGCCAATGCGACCATTTTCGCGCATAGTTTGGTTCTTTCTATCTCTAGGTCAGCTCTAGGATAGCACTTGTCATGATCCGTGACGTTTGGCCCTTCTTGGATTCTGGCCTGATATGCCTTAAGCATCATGTCTATGTCTTCGGGAGTGGGATCAGCTAATACTGATCCTGTTTGGGGTGGTGGGTGGGTTGCGTGGGCTGTCTTAGAGGGTGAAGGGATGGAGGGTGATGGGGATGGTAGCGGTGGGAATGTGTGAGAGTGCGGTTGAGACGTGATCTCTATGATTTTAGCCTTGGTTTCTCGTAGACTTTCCTCAAGTTCACTCATCTTCTTTGCCCATTGCCTTTTCATGCGTTCGCGGCTATCTTTCCAAGCTCTTGTTCTCTTTTTATTTTGGCTCTCAGTATCGCTAGCATCTAGGCTCTTTTCCTGGCCTACCCCTTGGTTTTGCTGCAATGCCTGAGCCCTAGTGACTACCTGTACTGGTGCAGTGGAAGTGACGCTTCCTGAGGAGTCTACCACTAACCCAACAACGTTGATAGGGGTGATTTTTGGCATGCTATTGGGGTTCTTTGGGCAATCTCGTAAGAGATGCTCTTTTCCGCAATCTTGGCAGAAGCCTTGGATCGTCACCGACTGGGTTTGCGTAGGTGGAGGCAAGGGACAATCACGAATGAGGTGATCTCCTTGGCATCTGTAGCACGGTCCTCTTGGGAATGGAGGTCTTACCTGCCTAGATTGAGGCCTAGGGTTGGGGTTTGTATACATGACGTTCGAGTAATCTGACTCCCAACTAGGTTCATTCGGCTCTTCACTATAGTAGGACTCACCATGTTCTGGAGACTGCATGTAGTAAGCCTGGGGGCTATCCACATGGGTAGAATCAAAGCTATGATCACTTGGGTCATTTTCAGAGATCAAGGATGTTACAGGGACTATAGCTCTATTCAGGTTCTCTTCTGCAGCAGTATACTTTACCGGAATCACATTAGCTGGGGCTGGGGGTTGTTGTGCTAGCACAGGCTGAGGCCTTTGTTGGCTTTGATATTGAGGTTGGAAATTTTGTTGTGGCCTGCCATATGGTTGTGGAGGGTACTGGTTCTGGTATCTGCCTTGTTGGTAGGGCTGAGGGTAGGGCTGCCTAACCGCCTGCTTGTTGTATGGGCAATCTTGTGCGGTGTGATTGGTGTATCTTCGTTCTATGGTGCAGTACTGGCTACTAGGATTTACTTGGGGCTGAGCCATAATGGGGCAGACATTCGCCATGTGGTCACCACCGCAAGTGTAGCACCTTTTCACAGGGGCAAACCTTGGGATTTGTTTGCTAGTTACACCTAATTTCTGAGCCACTTTTTCGGCAAGTTCCTCAATTGATGTGGCTTGTGTGGAAGATTGACTAGATGCACTATCTGAATCTTTGTAAATTTTGGACAGCTCTAGTTCTTCTCCTAGGTTATCTTCAATGTCAATGCACATACGTACACACTCTTCTATAGTCCTGGGGTCTTTCAGATACACATAGGATCTCAATTTCGGGCTCAACAATCCATCAAGAAATAAGGCTACTTGTTTAGCAGATGTGGGTAGCTCCGAAATAGGGCACCTTTCAAGATATTGTCTAAATCTTCTTCCGGCAAGTCTCACAGTCTCTTGAGGGGTTTGTTTGAAGCTGTGAATCAGTGAGGAGGTGTTGTGCCTTATGCCACTCTTGGAGAACTCAATAATAAATGCTTCTAGGAGTTGGTCTATGCTCCTGAACTGGCGCTCATCCAATGGTTGAAACCATGTAAGTGCCGTATTCCTCAGGGTTAGACCGAAGGCATTGTACTGCGTGAATAGATCCTCAACTTGTTCGGCTCTCAAGACTTGCTTGAACTCCGCCACATGATCATAGGGATCTCCTGTGCCGTCAAAGTAATTCTTCATGGACTTAACTAGCTGGGTGGGTCTCAAAGTTCTTGTGTGCTCCCTAGGTCTCGGCAGAGGGAATCCATCTACATTTCTTTGGTTCCTGTGGGCTCTATGCATCTCGGGTTCTACCCTATTCGTCTCGGTTCTCGTTCTTTCTCTGCCCACTGGGTTGGCAAAACTTACTTCCGGTCTATCTCTACTTCTGTCTCTTTGCGTACCATGAGCTTGGGAAGTTCCAGCCCCAGGGTGACCATAGGATACATTTGATCTAGGTTGGGGGAAAATAAATTCGCCCTTCCAAGTGTAGGCATGTCTATCATTTTCTGTCACCCCAAAGATCCGTTCTGAAGCATGATCTAAGTAAGTCACTCTACCTGGGCTGTCCGGATCCTTAAACTCATAGATCATGATATTTCCTATGTCTGTTGGCTGATTAGACTTATACCTCCAAAAGGCTTCATCAGTTTCTCGATTGAGGAGCAACTCTATGCTCTTGTTGTCTTGGGGGACCCATTCAGGCGTGATAATCCTAGTGAGAACTGATTTACCTCGAGGGGTTCTAGGTTCCACTCCCATGTTTCCTTGTTCCAAGTCACCTAAGTCCGCTTCTGAAATTACATTTCCAAATTCATCTGTCCTATCTGGATGACTGGTGACTACGTATATGGTTCCTTCCTTGTCCAGGTATGCACCGTTTTCAAACTTGACAGCTGGGTGCTCTAGTCCTATGGATTGGTCAGGGTTTTTAATCTGGACCACAGATCTTCCTAGGCCGTCCTCATAGATGCTCGCACCTAATCGGTTGGTCCTAAGGTATTCCAACTGTGTTTTGTAAGGGCCATCCACCCTGTACAAGTAAGGCATACCTGAACTTCCCGTAGGTTTGTCCATGCCTTGAGACATCTCTGACTCACTGGTCTCAGAGCGAGGGTAGTTCGAGTGGTGGCTCAACTGCTGGGCCCAGGACCTAGCAGTGTGGTTGACACTAGCCTCTGAAGACCTAAGGCTTTGTCTCTCTCTTACTAGGTGTCGTCCTGATCTAAGGTTCATATGCCTAACTGATTAGCCCAAATTTTTGCCCAGAGTACAACCTCGTTGCCGATCAATTGGTACCAGTCACTTGATTCTTTTTAGTTATTCCTCGTGTTTAAAGTCTTGTCTGCTATTACGTCGTCAGGAATACTTGAGTGTTCTTCGTACTTTCAGGTTGATCGTTCCACGTTAGGTTCTTTCCTTTATGTTGTCGACAGTACAGTGATTAAGTTTTTAGCTTGAACTCGAGTTTTTAGGTAGTCTTCAACTTGACAGTGGCCTATCGTCGCCCTGACTTACTCCTACTTCTAATCGTTCTTAGCCTAAGCTAGGAATTGACGAAGAGGAGTTGAGAATATTCCGACCTTTCTCGCCGAACCTTGCTCTTTAGTGCTCGAGAAGTTGATTCTCAAGCGTGTGCCACCCGTTGCTTGGATACTCTCAGTCGCTTCTCAATAGGCCTGCATAAATCCCAAGATTAGCTCCAAGTAGATCTTTCAATTGACAGACAATTTATTTCAGACACTTTTTTAATGACCCTTGTTCCCCCTTTTGCATTGTTAGAAATTTACTCTAGAGCTCCCTTGGTGTTCCTACCCCTCAGTGTGTCAACTTCCAAATATCCTATCTGAAAATCAACGCGTTATTCTTATAAAAAACAGTTGAGGGCGTGTAGTATATGTCACGAGCTTTCCGACAAGCCCTAGAGCTCAGAAAATGGATTTCGTATGAAAAAGTTATGACCGTTCAGGGTTTAGGGGGTTAACTAGACAAACAGAACCTTTCGGGGGTTTTAATGCATTTTCTAAGGCCTTCGTAAGTAGATGAGTACATGAAAGTGCAAATATGCCCAAAATTTAGCCTAAATTTCCAAAAATTCACTCCTTAATTTTTTGCCGAAAATGCCTGTCTATCGCGATAGACGGTGTCTGTCGCGATAGACACAATCTATCGTGGGGGCTGTCTGTCGCGATAGACGGTGTCTGTCGCGATAGACGGTGTCTGTCGCGATAGACGGTGTCTATCGTGGATTTCTGTCTGTCGCGATAGACGGTGTCTGTCGCGATAGACGGTGTCTATCGTGGATTTTTGTCTGTCGCGATAGACGGTGTCTATCGTGGATTTCTGTCTGTCGCGATAGACGGTGTCTGTCGCGATAGACGGTGTCTATCGTGGATTTCTGTCTGTCGCGATAGACGGTGTCTGTCGCGATAGACGGTGTCTATCGTGGATTTCTGTCTGTCGCGATAGACGGTGTCTGTCGCGATAGACGGTGTCTATCGTGGATTTCTGTCTGTCACGATAGACGGTGTCTGTCGCGATAGACGGTGTCTATCGTGGATTTCTGTCTGTCGCGATAGACGGTGTCTGTCGCGATAGACGGTGTCTATCGTGGATTTCTGTCTGTCGCGATAGACGGTGTCTGTCGCGATAGACGGTGTCTATCGTGGATTTCTGTCTGTCGCGATAGACGGTGTCTGTCGCGATAGACGGTGTCTGTCGCGATAGACGGTGTCTATCGTGGATTTCTGTCTGTCGCGATAGACGGTGTCTGTCGCGATAGACGGTGTCTGTCGCGATAGACAGTGTCTGTCGCGATAGACTGAAAAAATGCAAATTTTTGAAAAACTTCTAGTGATCTAGAGTGCCCTCAAGGTGTAGGTTACAATGATAAACATGCATTCACAAAATGTTAAGATTTTCTGTCTGTCGCGATAGACAGAGGCTGTCGTCCCGGGACCCGTGCAGAGCCTGTCGTACCTGCGCACACTGCTGGGGATGATGGTACAGCAAAAAACCTGCAAAATAGCTCAGAAAACATGCAAAAACAGCACATGCAAGTTCGCTCTCTCGCTCTCTCTCACAAGTGAAATGAGGGAAATGAGGTGGAGGTGGGGATATAGTCAAAAACTGAATTTTTCGCGATGATGGAGATGGACGTGGGAGATGGTGATGATGATGATGGTGAAGAAAGTAAAAGAAAATCGATGAGAGTGAAGAAAATACCTACAACTCCAACGCGTCAACTCTACGTCTTACCATCACACGCTCGTCCTCAAAGCTCGATCCCCGGCAACGGCGCCAAAATTTGGTGTAGCTCAGTGATGAGTAGCACCTCCTTTAATGTCAATCCGGGAAGACGTGAGGATGGTATGAAGACCTCGAGCAAGTGGCGGCACAAGTGCGTGAGTGAGAAGCACACAAGCATGCACACACATACACACACACGCGCACACACGGCAAGACAAAGAGAGAGAATCAATGGAGTTCTTTAGATTACTTTCACAAGCTCTTACAAGTTCGTTTCAATTACAATCTAACCTCAAAAATGAGCTCTCTAGCTCTTTTTATAGTTTTTGACTAGCTTTTGGCCCTGTCCAGACCTAGTGTCCGGCCTAGTTAAAAATTAGGTTCCAGGGCTTATTTGAGGGCTCAAACGGAGTCTAAAAATTATGAAATTTGGTACGATGGTACTTCTAATACTCCTCAAGCTTGAGGACTCCTCGGCTTGCACAAAATGGAGTCTAATCTACCAAAAACGGGATTTACAATGTTTGTGTAGTGATTAAAATCACTTGGGTTGTACATAATCTATGGGAAAAAATGATCTGGCCTTGTTGCCGTATTGTGCATGACTCCTTTGTTGCTTTGTATGCCAACAATCGTGTATCGTTTGGAGCCAAGTATCGTTTGTGCTCAAGATCGTTTTGATCAAAGATCGCGATATTCATCAGCGATCGTGTATCGTTTGGTTTAAGTATCGTGTATCGTCTTTCAGAGATCGCGATACTTACCAAAGATCAAGTATCGTTTTGTTCAAGTATCGTCGATCGTTTCCTCGTCAAAGATCGTGTATCGTTTGGACCCAAGTATCAAGTATCGTTTCCAGCAAGTATCGTGTATCGTTTGGAGCCAAGTATCGTTTGTGCTCAAGATCGTTTTGATCAAAGATCGCGATATTCATCAGCGATCGTGTATCGTTGGGTTCGTAGGTCGTGTATCGTTTGTATGCAGAGATCAAGTATCGTCTGTAGTCAGAGATCGTGGAATTTGGAGGTTAAGTATCGTGACTTGAAAAGTTATTTTCAGTCAATATTTAGCCAACATTCCTCCTAGAATTCTGACCTTTAGTGAAGAATCCCAGAGGCTAAAGGTTAGCAAAGACTGATCAGAGTCGTTAGGTGGATGAACCTGAGATCCGGAAGAACTCTAGGAAGCCGAAGAAGTGTAATCTCTTCTGTAGGTAGTGTAGCAGAGCAAAGTAACCGTTCACATTATTCAGAGACCTCCAGTGAGTCAGAGGAAGAGATTCCCATGGCTTCAGAGGATATGCAGAACACAGTACCCATGATTGGCACGATGTCAATCATTGAGGGAGAGTACAAGACCTCCTTGGAGTATGTGAACACCAACCAAAATGAGATCCCTATTTATTTGGATGGTCTAAACAGATCAGTGGCTAGGTTAAAGAAAGCGTCAGAGGCTTACATAGTGCCTAGACCAGCAGTCAAGTACGTAGGAGGATTTTACATGGACAAAAGAGATATCCAATATGTTGTCGCAAAACACCCAGAAAACATTAATGAAATTGGTGAAGAAAATAATGCTTCAAACTTAAATAGAGGAGGGAATGAAGAGCAAGTGACTACACCTAGAGGAAGATCTACGGTTGCTAGGATATGGAGAGGAGACCTGATTCCCCAAGATGACACCTTAATGGATGTGTATTTGATCAATGGGATAGAGCATCTTCTTAGAGCACATTCTTCAATTTGGGAAGCTGCTCCTAATCCAGTCACCATCTATGAGTTACAAGATCCTGATTTCTCTACCATCATCACATATCTGGATAAGAATCAGAGAAGATATTGGCCCTTAACAGAAGCGGAAAGAGCTGAGTTGAAATATCAGAATATCCCAGTGTTTCCCCCTAGGGACCAAGCCACTACCTCAAGAAACCCACTCGGAATGTCCCATAATGATTCATATCAACAGTCGGGCCAAACACAACAAACACAACAAACACAACAAACTCAAATCCCAGTCAGACCACCTGTGCAGTTCGCAATGCCTGCAAATAACCCTAATTACCGACCTCAACCAACTATTGAACCAAGACATGGAATTCATGCTCCAGTCAGACCGCCGGTAGTAAGAGGACCAGGCATACCAATAGGAAGACCAATTTTCCCAGTGATGCCTAGACCACCCAAAGCAGGAAGACGATTAAGGCCAATCCAAGTTGCCAAATGCATGAGAAACAACTATGATGGCTCTAGTGAGCCTTACAATCATATAGCTGAATTTAAACAAGTAATCAGAGCCGAACAGGTAGAAGACTTTTTGATTCAATATGAGTCCTTTGGTCTTACTTTGTCAGACACGGCGTTAGCATGGTTTCAACCATTGGACCCTAATACCTTTCAAAACATGGAGCAAGTTTACCAAGAAATGATTGAGGAATTCACTAAGTCAGGAATTAAAAACAATTCTTCATCATTGATTCATAGCTTCAAGCAAGTCCCTACCGAATCAGTGAGATTGGCTGCAAGAAGATTCAAGCAGTATGTAGACAGATGCCCAGTAGAAGAGAGACCTACCCAAAATAAAATGGTGTCATTATTTTTGGAAGGATTGTTGAACGGATCTTTGAGATCATTGGTATATGTAAAGAGAGTTCAGACTTTGCAAGAATGCATGAAGGAATGTATAGATCTAGAAGACAACCTAGCAGAGGACCTGAAAATACCTCAAGGTAGCTTGAAAAGTGAAGATTCGGCCAGTAACACATCAATCCCTAAAAACAATGTAGAGAAAATAGCCGATTTGGTAGCGAAGAAGTTGAACGTTCAAGGACAGAGGAACTACCCCGATAACCCTATGAGAGTACCCATGCTCAGAAGATGTATGCAGTGCGGAGGTGATCATCCTTCTCACTTGTGTACTAGGGGAGTAGTCCCACCACCGGCTTATGTTTATAATAGACCCACTGTCCCAGGATCTCTACAATATTGCAGTATAGAACAAAAATATACAAATCACAGTACAGAAAATTGCCCGTACAATAGGCAAGCGAGACCAGCACAGCCATACATGAGACCTTATGGATACCCTCAGAGAGATCAGGGAGGTGAAGCCTTTAGATATCCCACTTATCAGCCGCAAGCACTAGTGCCACGACCACATGTGTATCAAGGATACACCCAACCACAACCAGTACTAGGACAACAACCGCCCCATCCTCAGAACGTTGTCCCAGTCAAGATTGCTCAACCTAAAGAAAACCTAGAGAGAGCAATAGTACCAGCCACACCATTGGTTGGTAATGAACCATATGACTCATCTTACGACCATAGTCAAGGAGCATATCCCAATTATGAAAGCTCAATGAAGGAATATGGACAACTGTATGAACCATATGCCTATGGCATGGAAGCATCAGATAGTTCATACGGATATGAGCAGGACTATGTGTCATTAATGTACACAGCTCCTAGAGCAACCATACCACCCCGACCCATGAACAGACCGCCTGTACCCAGAGGACCATGTTACAGATGTGGAGGTGATCACTATATCAGAGAATGCACATTGCCAAACCCACCACCACCACAACGAGTCTGGGAAGGCTACTGTAGTGATTGTGGTAAGGAACACCTTTTCAGAGACTGCCCCAAGAATCCCAACAAGGTTACATCTAATGTGCAAATCAATGTAATAGAAGTAATTGAATCATCAGGGAGTGATAAAGAGTACACAGTACCATTGAAAGCAATAACAAGAGCCAAAGCCAGAGAGACCCCTAATAAAACGGAGGAGAACAACCAAAATAACAGGGAGGTGAACACACCCATCCCTCAAAGAGTTGAAGACTCAGAAGAGCCGGAGAAAAGTATTGCAAGTAAAAGATCCCAGAGATGGAAGCACCGAAGAGATAGGATAAAAGAAAAGAAGTTATTACAAAAAAAGGAAAAGGAGGAAAACGAACAAAAACCAAAGGAAGAACCGAAGAGGGAAGAAGGAAACAAAAATGAACAATACAAAAAAGAGGAGGTAGGATCAGTGTTAGCAGACCCTATGCCTGAAGAATTAGCCATGTGGATTCAGGCATACAAGGCACGAATAAGAGCAGGACCTACCATAGAACAACATGAGAGGGAATATCCAAGAGGCGACTTAGAAAAAGAAAGACTGGAGATCTGCAAGAAATTGATAGAAGTTGCACAAAAGACCTTAGAAAAACCTGCATCGCCTTTATCCAATACCCGAATTTCTGAAGGACAATTCCAAGAGTGTGTAAACACTCATGAAAAGCCTGAAGTGAGTAGAACACGGAATGACGAATGTGGTATTAAGAGAAGGGAAGGATCCATAGTTCCCGAAGTAGAAGGAGAATGGACTAAAGATCTATGGGCACGAGTTCAAGAGGACAAATGGAAGAAAGTGGAAGGAATTGAACCACCCTTTGAAGAACTAGAAGCAGAAAACGAAATAGAGGGTTCAATACCTGAACTAAATTCAGAAGAAATTTTTCGCGATGGATGCAAGTGACCAAGGAGAGGAAGATGTAAAGGAACTGCCCAATTACACAGGGGAGTATGAACACAATTCAGAATTGTATTGTATTCCCTCAATAAGGAAACGAGAAACGAACCCATCAGTTCAAACATCGGAGATCATACAACGCCTTAGAGAGGTAAAAATCCCTTGTACCCTAACATTCGAAGAACTGTTGAAGGTAAAACCACAGTTGAAGGAGAAATTAATCAATCAATGGGAAGTCAAGGAGGAAAAGAAAGAGATAGCAGACGAAGCAAACACGGTGAGAATTCCAGTGGATAAGGTAGGAGACTTTAGTGAGGGAGATGAAGGAAATACCTGCCTTCCAATTACTTATAGGGGTTACACTACCAAAGCCATCTTAGATTCGGGAGCTGGTGTTGGTATTGCTACCAAAGAAATTTGGGAGAAATGGGGAAAACCAGCGTTAAGACCAACACGCATGAAAATACAAATGGCAGACGGACATACAGAAAGACCCTTAGGATTGTTGGAACGAGTAGTTTTCACTACATGTGGAGTGGAGTTCGAACACACTTTAGCAATATGTCACTTCGAAAGGCCAAGCAATTATGAAATGATCCTGGGAAGGCCTTTCATGAGACAGTTAAAGGTCGTACAAGATTGGGGAAAAGATGCGGTATACCTACAACACGCAGGAACCACCACTAGAATAAACCTACATACGTACACTTATCAAGATGTTCCACCTCTACAATGGAACCAAATTCATAAGGAGGAAGACGATCAATCAATTCATAGTGTAGGTTCTAGTGATCAATCTTGGATGAACGAGGACACTCATCTATGGATATGCCAAACGGCCAAAAAGGAAGAGGAGAGAAGAAAAGGTTGGCAGCAAAAACAAGGAATAGCGAGGTCTGTACAAGATCCAGCTTACATGCCACAAGTATTTCCGGATGAAGAATTTGAACCACACGGTTGGATGGAAATTTTAGCGACCCTCGATGTCTGTGTAAACGAAGAAGTAGTGACCATGAACGAATGTATCGATGAGGAGGGTTATGATGTGAGCATGTATGTGGTGGTCCTTCAGGAGGCTGAAGAAGGAGAAGTGATTGAGAAAGACTGGAAGGAGGACTACGAGAGCATTGAAATGGAGCCCGAACCAATGGATCTATGGAATAGTGCCACCAACATAAATATCACAGCCAATGAAAAACACCAGGAACTCACACAGAAGGGGGAATTAGAATTTGAAAGAGAATCAGAAGATGAAGAAAATAAACCCCAAGACCAGTTTGAGGTACCAGCTCACTTTAAAAAATATGAAGTGGAGGAGAGAAAAATCGCTATTCAAATGCCGAAAAGAGAAGCACAGCCGGGAATAGCATATGATAATAAGGAACAAACCAAGAAGATAGTAGTAACTGTAGAAGAAGGAGAAGAACGATATACCTTCATAGGACAAGATGTCTCATTAGAGGAAGAACAAGAGTTAATTCGTCTCATAAGAGAATATCGGGATGTCTTTGCTTGGACCTATAAGGACTTGAAAGGAGTCGACCCATCTATATGTGCGCATAGAATCCCCATGACATCCGAAGCCAAACCTTCTAAACAAAGACCATATACTTACAATGATGTGTATTCAGCCAAAATAAAGGAAGAAATAGACAAGTTACTAGATGCTGGATTCATATACGAAATTGAGCACACGGAATGGGTGTCACCCTTAGTGGTTGTACCGAAAAAGAATGGAAAGTTAAGAGTGTGCATCAATTTGAAAAAAGTAAATGCTGCGACTATAAGGGATAGTTACCCTTTACCAATCACAGATCAGCTCTTGGAAAGAGTAGCAGGGAAGGAAGTTTATAGTTTTCTGGATGGCTTTTCAGGGTATAATCAGGTAGCTATTGCTCTTGAGGACCAACATAAAACAGCGTTCGCAACTGAATGGGGAGTATATGCCTTTAGAGTCATGCCTTTTGGTCTAACCAATGCCCCAGCCACCTTCCAAAGATTGATGTGTCATGTATTCAAAGAATTCCTAAGAAAAAGCATGGAGGTCTACGTGGATGATCTTTGTACTTATTCAGCTATACGATCAGAACATATCCCTGAGCTAGAAAAGATCTTTGCTAAATGTCGACAGTATCGAGTATGCCTTAACCCAAAAAAATGTGTCTTCATGGTTAGACAAGGAAAAATATTAGGACATATTGTCTCTAAAAATGGAATTTCAACTGATGAAGACAAAATCAAGGTAATTTTGGATTTACCAAGACCAAAGACGGCTAAGGAAGTTCAAGCATTTATGGGACATTGTGGATACTATCGAAGATTTATACATATGTACGCCATAATTGCTAGACCTCTTTATGCATTATTGACACAATTTAATTGGACCGAAGAATGTGAAAAAGCCTTCATCGAGTTAAAGAATCGATTGAGTTCAGCACCAATCCTTCGAGTACCTAACTGGAATAAGCCATTTCACATTCATGTGGATGCTTCCAAGTTTGCCATTGGTTGCATCTTAGCTCAGCCTGCAGATACAGGAAAACTAGACCACCCTATAGCCTATGCTAATAGACAATTAAATCAAGTAGAACGCAATTATACTACCACGGAGAGAGAAGGCCTAGGGATGGTGTACGCAGTCAAAAAGTTCAGACATTACCTGCTGGCAAACAAATTCAAATTCTTCATTGATCATCAAGCCCTACTGTATCTAGTCAACAAGCCTTGTAATACAGGACTAGTACGATGGTTTTTATTGCTAATGGAATTTGATTTTGAGGTAGTAGTCAAGAGAGGAAACACCCACATAAGAGCAGATCACTTATCAAGAATGACCCATGGAGAACCTCCCATAGGAGTACCAGATGATCTGCCAGATACCTTTTTAACCTGGAAGTATGTCCTCAATGGGCAGAAAAGTTGATCCCTATACTTACACATGGGCCTAAAGATGGGATCACACCAAACCAAACCCAAGACCTCTGGAAGACTAGAAACCTTCATATCATTGCGGGAAGTTTGTATCACCAGGATTCAAGTGGATTATTAATGAGATGCGTGGAAGAAGAGGAACAAGAAATGTGGCTTCAGAAAGCACATGTAAACCAATGGAAAACTCATTTGAATGCAAATGGAACATGGCAAACACTCAAGAGATTTGGCATATATTGGCCAACCATGCAAAGAGATGCACATAACTATGTGTCAACCTGTCAAACCTGTCAAGAACAAATCCCTGATGAGAACTCTACCTTATGCTATTCTACAATAGCACCAAGATGGAGCAAGCCTCTGGTAAAGTTCTTGAAAACTCAAGAATACCCCGAAGGAGCTTCTTCAACAAGGAAACGTGCACTTGAAGAACAAAGTAAGGATTATGCCATTATAGGAAAACAACTTTTTAAACGAGGGAAAGATAACCAATTACGAGTGTGCATTCATGAAGATGAATATCTTTCTGTTTTAGAGATGGCTCATACAGGAGCTGCAGGAGGACACTTCTCTGCAGATAAAACAACAAAAATGATCCTCTTTGCTGGAATGTGGTGGCCAACTCTACATCAAGATGCTGTGACATATGTGCAACGGTGTGATACTTGCCAACGAACCAAATATCCAATTAGGAGAGATGAAATGCCACTCAGACCCATGATGAGTGCCAGAGCTTTCACGAAATGGGGAATAGACTTCATAGGACCTATTAGCCCACCAGCGAAAGGATCCCATGCCGAATATATAATTGTAGCCACAGACTACCTGACCAAATGGGTTGAAGCCAAAGCAACCAAGAAAAATGACGCAAGAACCACGGCCAAGTTTCTCTTTGAGAACATTTTCACTAGATTTGGACTGCCAATAGAAATTGTGAGTGATAGAGGTACGCACTTTGTGAATGAAGTTATAGAAGCTTTATTGAATGAATTCTTGGTGATTCATAAGAAATCAGCTCCTTATCACCCACAAGCCAATGGACAAGCCGAAAGTTTGAATAAAATCTTATGTACAGTTCTCACTAAAATTGTTAACAATGGTAGATCAGATTGGGATAAGCAGTTACATCATGCTTTATGGGCATTCCGAGTAGCCTATAAAACCGCCATAGGCACTACTCCTTTTAACTTAGTGTATGGACAAAATGCTATTTTGCCAATTGATTTCTTAATTCCCACTCTGAGAGTAGCAACTACTTACGAGTGGACAGGACATGAACTATCAGCTCAATTGGATCAAATAGAAAAGCTTCACGAAACTAGGTTACAAGCAGTAGCAGGCATTTATGCCGCTAAACGACGACAGAAAGCCTACTTTGATGCTCACATTAAGGACAAAAATTTGAAGGAAGGAGATTTAGTTTTGGTATACACCTTGAAACAACACGCTAAGAAGTTGCAGAAGAGAGGATATGGTCCATTAATCATCAATCGTATGTCTACAAGTGGAGCCATCAGCTTAGCAACATTAGATGGAGACGTATTACCAAACTACATCAGCGGATGTAGAGTCAAAAAATATCTAGAACCTTTGACCGAAGAAACAATGTCTCGATTAATCAAAGGCAAGAATAGACGCATAGAAGAGGAAAGGATACGAGAAGAAGCGAGACAGGAAGCATTGGAAAGAATAAAGAAACGGAAAGAGTGGATGAGAGAGAGAGATGAGAGATATCGACTAGGAGAAGAACTCATCCCAATGGCTAATTTTAGAGCCACTAAAAAACTAGGTTCACAGAGAACGCAACCATATTTAAATTTGGGAGCAGGTAAAACGGAGTACCACTTGGTGGATGCTCTCATTGACACAGGAGCTGCTGTAAGCTGTATCAAGCTTTCTTTGACCCAAAAACTCAAGGAGGCAGTACGCCCATCGATGGCACATTTAATAGGAATAGGAGGAACGATTACTCAATGCATAGGTGAGATCACCTTACCTCTGCATCTTGGCAACAACACTATGGAACAAAAGCTATTAGTGTGTCATGATCATGATTTACTCGAAGAGGTAGTGTTAGGTCAAGACTGGATTTACGAATATGAGGTGACCATTCAATTGGCTTTAGGATACATCTCAGCCAGGATAGGACACCGAGAAGTATTTAGTCTGCTAGACGAACGACCAATCAAATCTGTGAGCATGGAGCAAAAAATTCATTCCAATGAACAAAGTCATGAATGTATGTTCACTAGCACTATAGAAACACATTCATCAAGTACTATATGTGCGGACACATTGAATTCTGCTTGCACACCATCTTCTAGTCTAGCAAGTTATGAGAGTGTCAATCAAGCTGAAACTGACCTCAGTAAAGCACCATACCAAAGAGAGACTAGTCCTCTGAGTAATTCAAAATCTGTGCCTATTAAAATATACCCTATTCCATACTCTAACCAAGAGTGGATAAAGAAAGATCAAGTGGAGGAGTATCTTCGACGACAGAAGCACAACCGACATCAGAACAAACAATCAGAGGAGAAACCAACTAGGTCGGAACCACGAAGTCATCAACGAACTGCTACAATATGGATTCCAAAGAAAGTAGTAGCCACTCAACAGGATCGTTTGCAAATCTGGATTCCTAAGTCATGAGCTCCAAAGAAACTAAGCCGAAATGATGATCCTCAGCACAAGAAGAACCAATATGGTCCACAGGCAAAACAACCACAAAACAGGAGTTACTGGAGAAAGAAGGAGTCGGTAATGGCAACCCGAGCCATTCCGAGATTTACAAACCAGATAAAGCAGACATACAACAAGAAAAGAGCCCCATTCATCGGAATGAAGCAACATACAACAAAGCCCAGCAAAATGAAGCAGATTTGGATACCGAAAGACAGAACAAACGACATGCATCAATCAACTAATCATAGTTGCACACATATGGAGTTGTCAAGACCCAAAGTATGCATGATAGGGCCACATTACAAGGCCAAGCATTCGACACATCTTTCTTCTATTTCAGGATAGTTAAGCACATTTTCCTCTTGGGAAATAGGAGAGCACTTGTACATACATTAAGAAAATTACTCCAAAAAAATAATAATCGCTTCGGCTATAACCTAACTTTTCTGTTTTCCCTTTCAGTAAAAATATAAAAAATACTTAAATATGTGATATATCCAGGTATTACCTTTCTCACACACACGGGAAAGGGACGATACCATTCACTCGGAGCAATATCGAGCTTATCACAAACAAAAAAAGGAGGATTTTTGATAATATATGGCAACTAATTCATGCTCTATATTGAGTGCAGATGGCATCTACTAGTTCCGAAGCTACACAAGAGGAAGAGGTCCAGCTTCTTCCATTGGAATCAGTCACAAAAGCAAGAGGTCACTGGTTTCGGGATGACCAACCAGTGTCAGATCTCATCTTCATGGCAACTATCAAAATTATGGATACAGATCACTATTTTCCTATCATGTCACAGGACTTCAAAACAATAATACAGGGGTTACCTCATATTGAAGATGTATGGACACAAGTAGGCATAGAGGCATTTCTCAAATTGCCAATCTATGTTCCAGATTTTCAGAGATGTGCACAAGTAATGAATACCATGCAACCTGCAGCTACAAAAATATCAGTTCCAGAAGCACGCGTCTTGGATAAAGTCGGAATTTGGAAGACCATCCAATTCACACACGAATTAATCAACAGAGCATTTGGATGGAAGCAAGAAGGCGTCACAAATGTTAAAGCAGAGTGCCATGATCCCAAGAAGAGATCATTTTTGGATATAAACAGAATTGACATAGAAGATGCTGTTCGATTGGTGCATCAACACTTTTGTTTCCCAAGCATGCACAGGTATACCGCTCCACAGAAGATAGTCGTACAATTACTATCGCATGCCATGAGACAAATTGGGAACAAAGTGAATATGACAGGCTATGTTCAAGAAAGATTATTTGAAGCTCAGAAGAAGTGGGGCCAGAAGAAATTTTTGAATGGTAGTTCGGCTCTCACATTACTGATATATGAAGCTTTAGATATGAAGAATTGTTTGAGAGAGATGCCAACTTCCGAAAAGCTAGCGCAATATGCAAAACCCGCCATTGTCCCTAAGAAAAAGAAGGTTGCCATCAGTGGGGAAGAAGCAGAAACCAGTTCTCAGCCGAGAATGCGAGGCACAAAAAGACTACGAGAAGTCAAGGAAGATGAAGAAGGAGAACCTATGACAAAAAGAGTCCATGTACTTCCCAAAGTAGCCATTGCAGGACCGAAACAAATCATGGAAGAAGAATTGACTAAAGCACTGGAAGAGACGCACAAATACACGGAGGGACAAATCAACTTACCAGTGCAAGGTCATCATTATCAACGGTCACAACAGGGATTAAATACAAAAAGAAAACTCACTAAAGTTCATCGATACCGCGAAATAGGATTAGACAATTCCAGCTCGTCATCACAGGACAAAGAAGAAAAGGACACATCATTGTTGGATGTTGATATTCGAAGCAAATCGAAGGATGATGGGCAATGGACTGAATTAAATGAAGTTGACTATGGTGAAGAACCAGAAGGCCTCAAGCCAGTCGATCAAGAAATAAAAGTGAATCAGAAAACCACAAGCACAAAGACAGATGTGGAAATATCAAAAATGGAGAATGAAGATAATGATATAGAAACGGAAGAACCCTTCACACCAATAAGGGTTGTGGCAGAACCATCCCCAATGGACGTCACGTTTCAGGGGAGTAGCACTAAAAATGATGAAGCAAAAAGAGACGATAAAGAACCCAGGATACAACTGCAAGTTAGACAACCGCATAATGAAACACTCCAGGTGGCAGAAGGCAAAGATGTGCAAACAGGAGAGACTCCAGGAATAGCAAAGACATGGCTGAATGTAGACATAGCTCAGCTCAAGCTTGTTGTGCAAGATATGATTAGAACAGCTCTGGACACACAACAATTAATGCTTGACGCTGATGAAGATTACGACCAAGCCATGCGAGACAAGAAAGAACTTGAAAGAGCAGGTCAAAATCTTTCCAATGAATTATCCAAGGTAAGAGAACAAACTCTGAATAAAGAAAAGAAACTTCAAGAGGTCAAAACACGGAACAACATGCTAGAGACATAGCAGGCAAGACTGAAAGACCAAGTCCAGGAACTAACAAAGAAATTATAGATGAGTGAAACGGAGAAGACACGCATTCAAGCACGAAGTAAAATCTTAGAGTCTCAGCTTAAAGTCAGCATGGAGGAAGCTGACAATATACGACAACGAAATAAAGAGTTAATGACAACTCTCATTAGTGATCAGCCAATTGCAGTTACTGACAACCCACAAGGCGATATCAAGAACTTGGAAGAACAGATCACTAAACTAGAAGACCAGCTCAGACAGGAGCAAGCAGTCATTACAGATTGGGAAAAGAGATACATGGAGGACACAGCTGCCCTCAGAATGAAATGGAAAAAAGCAGAGAATAACTACCTGCGACAGTGTAAGGAAGACACAGAGCAAATGAATATTGTGGCCCAAGAACTAATTAAACACCAGGCAACTATTGCTAAGGCCGAAGAAGAAAACAAGAAAAAAGACGATTTAATCAAACAGCTTCAGGAGCAATTAGAGCAACGAGCAAAACAGGGGACACCAGTAGTTCCACAAGAGACCACGGCTACTGTGGAGGAAGAGGTACGTCCTCTCTCTCCCCCCTCGTATCATTCACCAATAAGGGCGGAAAAGAAGGTTCCCATTGAACCTAACACTCGAGACATTGCAGAACTAAGCCGAGCAGACAGGGGACTACTGGTGTCCCAGCTTACTGCGGAGTTTGAAGATCAAATCATCAAATTAATGAAAGAGGCTCAAATCGGCAGCAAGCAACTCGAGCACTTACTCAAGCCATTCAATGTACCATACGGGCTATTGAAGGAACAAACTCGGTCTTACATAAAGTATACGACAAATAAGGAACCGGATCACAATCTCCACTTTCGGTATGACACGTTTAACTATACTCAAGCAGAGTTTGAGGCAGCAGATCCAATATGGAGAAGGAAGCTCTTGGAAAAGAACCCTACACTACGGGTACAGTGGGAAGCATCCCCGTATGAGCTTCAAGTCAACCCATCATTTTGCCCACTACCCCATAGAAGAGCCTGGATGCAATTTTGGGAAGGTCAGCGACAAGGCAGCATTAATAATCAGTGGTTAAATTATCCACTGTTACCTAGTCCACCACATAACTACCTACCGACAGAGGAATACATGGTCAAAACCATGGAATTTTGGCTTGCAAGATATGCTACCGTTCCAGATTTAGCAGTCAAAATGACAAATAAAATCTTTAGCATGTTCCTGACTGTAATAAAAGTGTTCCAACATGCACGATATACATTTTTGAATTTCATCGGCATTACGCAAGGATCGGAGGCATTAATTTTTGATTTATCTACTATTCCCAGCTGGTTAACACTGATGGCCTATTATTCTCGCATCATGTTTTTGCCCTCGACATATATGCAGACTTTTGAAGAAGCATTTTTTACCGGTTTTTTTGAAATCGACTCCGAGATTTTTGTAAAAATGACATCTAATTTAAATGCGAGGCTGGTCGCTTATGTAACAAGTTTTTTTGCGGATCATCGACAAGCACCAAAAGATGGAGTAAAATCCCAACAATGGAAGAGCTTTATGCTATGTCACGCTAATTTGCTGAATCAAAGAGAGCAAGCAGCTATCCAGACATATGCCTGTCGCTTATCAAAGCCTGTCGGGGACGACAGAGTCCAGGAGGGGGGCAGTGTTGAGGGAGAGTCGAGTAAAAAGAAGAAAAGAAGAAGGCAACGAAAGAAGCAGCTTCACTAATAAGAAATATCCGAAGACATATCTCTGCAGGAAGCCCCGCAGGGGCGCAACACCCATCTCTGCACAGAGCCCGCAGGGGCGCACACACCAAGGAAAAGCACGCAGCTGGAAGGAGGAATCAGGGCCAACAAGTATCACATATGAGGGTGCTTCAACCTCTTGAGTTATAGAGGATTCAGATCAAGGCTTACGAGCTACATCCGCATATGTGCACTAATGGCGTGCGTGGCAAACCGAATCAACCGGCTTGGAGTAATGCAACCAGGTCCGATGTGTGCAACCAGGACAAATCAAAACGCCTCTAAAACGTAATGCAAGATCAAGAATCAGGCAAAACTGGCCACGGGATGCGTACGGACAACAAACTGAGGACAAGAAGCAAAGCCTATCAAGGGACGACAGAGACGAAGAGGGGGAGAGTGTTGCAGAGCTAAAAAGAGCACAAAGCAGAGAAAAAGACGGGCCCCAAAATTTTTCCGATTTGGACATCATAATTTTGTATCATAATCATTCTTGTAATATATTTTCCGTTGTAAATGCACTAGAGGAGTCCTCTAGATGCATCCCCACAGAAGATTAGAGATTTACCCATGTAAAATAGTAGGAAATTAGTCTTTTAGTGAATAAAGTGCCGGTCTCTTGTGTGAAAGGACCATTTTTAGGGCACTAGTATATAAGTCAAATGTGACTCTTTGTAAAAAACTTTTTGCCATTGTGAGAATAGAGAGCACAAAAATTCGAATTTGTGTCTTCTTCACTCTGTATCTTCTTCTTTGTGAGCTTGTATGCATGTGTATTGCTTGGAAAGAGTTCTTGTGAGTGTTGTCTATCCATGAAAGTGTTTATTTGCTGTAGGTAAGGTGTGTGCGAAGTGTAGGAAGTGCTGAAGTGTAGGAAAGTATTTCCCACGACTCAGTATTTTGCTCATAACTTGAGGTAGGAGCGTCGGAATTGAGTGGAATTACTGCCATTGGATGCGTCTTCTCGAGAGCTTCGAAACGCATATGCTATTTGCTATTTTTGGAGCTCGGAGCTGGAAGAAAAGTCCAGAATACTGATGGCTGCTGCACCAAGTATCGTTTCGCCTTGACCAACAGTTGGAGCTTGTTTGGATAAGTCTTTGCCTTATTTACACTCTTTGAGTAGTTCATTTGCATTGATCATTACATGATTGCATGTCCTCATACACTCGGCTAGGTTTGTATACTCTTTGGATTGATAATTAAAAGCGTGTATCCCCACTATATGCACTTGAGAGGGGATTGAGGTATAGTCTCTTTCTCCGCAAGTCCCTAAGTTGGTACTTACGTCAACATGCATCACCATTGTAATCGTCTTATTATAATCAATCGGCAGAGGCTTCCAGTGTGTATCTTTCTTCTTGTCTTCCCCTTTTCTCCTACAAACACTCAAATCCCTTCTTGTCCAAGAATCCCCCAACATAACTGGTGCAAAAGACAAGGTTATGCCAAAGGCACATGGTTGTTGCATGTCGAGGCTTTCAATGTTGATGGTGGACGTTGATGCAGTCTTTGTTGGAGGTAGCCAGTGGATCTTGAAATGATGTGATCAGTCGATGATTAAATGACAATTGATCATTCCTCCCTTTAGGGATCCATTTGAAAATAGTGTTCGGTTGCGTAGAGATCAGCTTTGGCTTCTTCATCTTTGGCTAGTTGCTTGAAATTTTTATCTCTTGTGGTTGGATCTTTGGTTTTGTGGGTGCTACTAATGCTTTTGGATTCCAAACCCATATCCTTGTTGCTTGTCTTCTTACTATTGCTGAGGAGTTGAGTTTATCTTCTTTTGGTCTCTGTGCTTGGTTGTTCCCCTTTTCTCTCCTTGGCTTCTTTTTTGATACCTTTTTGCATGGTGGGGAGCCTAGGCCTTTGTGCATGTAAGAGTTCTTTGGGAACCCATATGTGTCATCACCCTTGTTGAGCTGTAGCTAATTTCTTAGGCACCCAAGTTTGTATGTTATTATGGTCAGTCATCATTGATTGCTTCGATTCCCAAATTTGTTGAAGACATTGTGATTGAGCTTGTCCTCATTTCTTGGTGCTTCTTTTAGCATGTTTGGCTTGCCTAGTTGGGAATGGTTGTGGCCATGCTGGTGGTTGCTCTCCTTTTTGTACCCAAATCTACTTCATGCCCTAAGCTTCTTTCTTCTTGAAATCCCTTTGTCAATTTGATGTAGCAGTTGTCATGTACTATTTTGCTTGCGTGTTTGGTTGATTTGTTGTGACGACATTAGTCTTTGCACAAGAGGAGGATTCTGGTTGCCTTTGATCCTGTTCTTCCATGATTGAGTTCTTCTAGAACATAGATTTTTTAACACATACAACATTGTCTTTGCAAAGATTAGTCTCGGAAGAACTAAGAGAATGTGTGACCTTTGGATTTGTGAGCATGCAATTCTCTAATTCTAATGTAATGCATTGTTCCTGCACCCAAACTTGAAGAAGTTGACTTCTGAGGTTCAAGTTGATTGCATGGTCGTAAATCCAATCTTGACCCAAGACAAGTGGCTCTGTAAGATCCTCATCATGATACACTAGCATTTTGACTTTCATTGGAACATCTTGAAGGTGGATGGGAAGTTCCACCTCGCCCAAACAAGGGGTTTCCACACCTCCCAAACCTATGAGATAGGCTTCTATGAGCTTGATGTTGAATTGCAGGTCTTGGCAGTATGAACGTCTAACTGCACTAGTTGGTACACTTGAGTCAACCAATGCTCTCACAGTCCTTACACTCTTTCCTCATCTTACCTCTACAGTCACAAAGGGGCATTGATCGATTATTCAAGAAGTAATTATGCCTGATTTTTGGCACATGTCCATGTGATATTTTGGGGCTTTTAGGTTGACTTCTAGGTCTATTCACCTTAACTTATTTTGCCTAATGTGCTCTCTAGCCTCTGCCTGTGCTTCTTCTCTAACTCTCAACTCTTCTTCTTTTTGCTTCTTAGCAGTGTTGAGTCTCATTAGCATATCCTCTGTAAGAGGTTCTTGATATAGTTTGACTCGGCATCCACTAATATAGTTTGGCAAGATGTCACCTTCCAAAGTGGCCAATTGAACTGCCCCGCTAGTGGAAATTCTATTAATGGTCATGGATCCATATCCTCGCTTTTCCAATTTACGAGCATGTTGCTTAAGTGTATAAACCAACACTAGATCTCCTTCTTTCAATCCCTTATCCTTGATGTGTGCATCAAAGTATGCCTTTTGTCTTTTCTTTGCAACATAGATGTCTGCTGCCACTTGTAGCCCCGTCTCACCTAAGCGTTCTAGATCAAAGATCTTGGAGGACAACTCATGTCCATCCCAATCATGCTCTTGTGATACTTTTAAAGCTAGGATTAGGAAGTCTAATGGTAGCACAACATTGTGTCCGAAGACCATCTGGAATGGGGTGGCATTGAGTACCATTTTGTAGGCAACTCGATAAGCCCAAACAACATGATGAAGTTGTTTGTCCCAATCAGAGCGTTTATTATTTACCAACTTTGTCAATACATTACATAGGATCTTATTTGTGCTCTTGGCTTGTCCGTTAGCTTGTGGATGATAGGGGACAGACTTCTTGTGTATCACCATGAATTCCTAAAGGAAATTTTCAATGACCTCGTTTAAGAAGTGCGTACCTCTATCACTGACCAACTCTATTGGTAACCCATATCTAGTGAACACGTTCTCGAATAAAAACTTTGCCATTGTTTGAGCATTGTTCTTTGTTGTGGCTTTGACTTCTACCCACTTTGTAAGGTAATTTGTGGCTACAATAATGTATTCGACATGGGAGTTTCTAGCTGGGGGGCTAATAGGACCTATAAATTCTATACCCCACTTCAAGAATGCACATCCTCCCATCATTGGTCTCAAAGGCATCTCGTCTTTCCTGATAGGATATTATGCACGTTGGCATGTATCACATTTCTTCACATGGGTATGTGGATCCATATGAAGAGTGGGCCACCAAGGTCTTGAGAATAGAATGGTCTTAATTATTCATCAGGGCTAAAGTGTCCACCTGCAACACCACTCTGTGCAGTCTTTAAGATTTTCAAATAATCTGATTCATGAACGCACAATCTTAAGTAAGCATCTTTGACTCTTTGGTAAAGGTTTTCTCCTACTAAGGCATAGTCCTGAGCCTCTTGCTCCATGCTTTGTTTTCTTGCTAGAATCGCTTCACTGGGTAGTGTCCCTGATCTCATAAATTCTACCAATGGAGCACTCCAATCCGGAATTAAGGATACGTGATAAAGAGTAGCATGCTCCACTGGGGTTCTCTTCTAGCACACTAGATAATTCTTAATCCACTCATGAATTTCTTTGCCCATACTAGGCCAATACACTCCTAAATGTTTTAGATTTTACAATGTTCCTTGTTTAGAATAGTGATTGCCTAGCATTCTTTCATGGGCTTGTTGCAATCAACTACTATGTTCATCATCCTCGACACAACAAGCTAATACACCCTCTCTATCTTGTTTATACATGCTCCCTGCCAATATGTGATACTTTGCGATTTTACAATTTCTTCTTCGTTCGTTTTTACATTCTTATTTGCTGGTCTGAAGGTTAGGACAGGTACCAACTTATTTTCCCATTTAGGAACAACTTCTAAATTGAATAGATAAGCATCAGGTAATTCATCTGACGCTCCTTGGGATGACTCTCTGTTGAAGCTGAAGGTCAAGGACAAAGCACAAGAGCACATCAAAGAGGTGGACACACAAGAAGAAGGAGCAAGCAGGGAGCTCCAAGAAGTGTATGTCAAATTTTCAGAAGAAATCCCTATAAAAATAGTGATTTTCATCACTAAAAACCATTGTAAATACCATTTTCTATTTTTCTAACTCCATTTTGTTCAAGCCGAGGAGTCCTCGGCTTGAACAAAATGGAGTTAGAAAAATAGAAAATGGTATTTACAATGGTTTTTAGTGATGAAAATCACTATTTTTATACTCCTCGGCTTGAACAAAATGGAGTTACAAAAATAGAAAATGGTATTTACAATGGTTTTTAGTGATGAAAATCACTATTTTTATAGGGATTTCTTCTAAAAATTTGACATACACTTCTTGGAGCTCCCTGCTTGCTCCTTCTTCTTGTGTGTCCACCTCTTTGATGTGCTCCTGTGCTTTGTCCTTGACCTTAAGCTTCAACACTCTCCTATAGTTATGCGAGAAAGGTGATCAGCCCTGAGGTGGGTCCTACCTTTCCTGACAAGAACTTCAAAGTCGTACTCCATTAGTAAGAGGAATGATCTTACTAAGCGTCGTGTATTGCAAGGTTTATTGACCAAGTATAACTAAGCTTGATGATCAGTATAAAAAACTTGAATTTGTTGGCCAATAAATAGTGTCTAAACTTCTTCACAACATATACCATGCCCAAGCCTTCTCTCTCGATTGTTGTATAGTCTCGTTTAGCTGCATTTAGCTATCTGCTAGCATATGCTATAGGTAAATCTAGATTTCCTTCACCTATTGGTTGTGCTAGCACACATCCTATTGCATGATTGGAGGCATCTACATGGACATGGAATGGTTTATTCCAATAAGGAGTGATCAATATTGGTGCTGTGCACAAATGTCTCTTCAACTCATTGAAGGAATTTTCGCATTCGTCATTCCACTCAAAATTTGTCAACAAACCATAGAGAGGTTTAGCTATGATTGCATACATTTTGATAAACCTACCATAATATCCACAATGGCCCATAATGGTTTGTACCTCTTTAACATTCCTTGGCCTTGGCAACTCCACTATGGCTCTTACATTATCTTCATTTGTAGATATTCCATTCTTAGGAACAATGTGACCTAAGATTTTACATTGTTGTACCAAGAATACACACTTCTCTGGGTTCAGACACACTCGATATTCTCTACACTTGTTGAAAATCTATATGAGCTCAAGGATGTGGCATTTTCTTTGTTGGGAATGAGCACATAAATCATCCACATATACTTCTAAGCTCTTTTGCAAGAACTCTCTGAAGACATGAGACATGAGCCTTTGGAAGGTTGCAGGTGCATTTGTGAGCCCAAATGGCATCACAAAAAATGCAAAGATCCCCCATTCTATGGCAAAAGCCGTTTTGTGTTGATCTTCAAGGGAAATGGCTACTTGGTTGTAACCTGAAAATCCATCAAGGAAGCTATAAACTTCCTTGCATGCAACACGGTCCAATAAATGTTCAGTGATTGGAAGTGGCTAGCCATCTCTAATTGTAGAATCATTAAATTTTTTTAAGGTTAATACACAATCACAACTCTCCATTCTTTTTGGGAACCACTACAATGAGGGACACCCATTCAGTATGCTCAATCTCATAAATAAGTTCAGCTTCAATGAGCCTGCCAATTTCTTCTTTTATTTTAGTTGCATAAGTGTCATTATATGTGTAGGGCTTTTGTTTGGTGGGCTTGGCATCAACCATCATGGGATCGTATGAGAGCATATTTTTGGATCTACTCCCTTCAAGTCTCTATAATGCATGTGAACATGTCCCCATATTCCCTTAATAGAGCTACAAGCTTTACTTCTTCTTCTAGACTTAGGTCCTCTCCTATGTACGTACATCATTCTTCATTCCCTTCAATGGTTACCACATTTTTTTTGGTTTTTTCTTTATTATCATATGCTTCTCGTGTGGTGGCCTCTCTCTTAGGCATTCGTACCAAAATTTTGTGGTCTTCAACTTCATATTTCTTGAAATTTTCTGGTACTTCAAACAATGATTCCTTCTCTTCTTAAGTCTTGCTACTTTTCTTTTCTTTTTCTTTTGACCTCCTTCACTTCCATCCTTTGAATTTACCATTTTAATACTTACGAGAGGTTCTTCTTCTCTTTGGGTAGATACTCCTACATCTTCTAGATAGTGCTTTTTTGAGTCAAAAAGCAACTATCCATCACAATGGACTCTAGATCTTCATCGTTCTCTTCTTCTTCTATGAAGTCACTAGGGTCACATTCTTCCAGCAGGGGTTGACACATGAACACCAAAATATCATACCCCTCCTCATCACAATGAGGTGTCCATTGTTCTTCATTGACAGTAATGTCCATGGTGGCCAAGATTTTTGCCCAACCATGAGACTCAAATTCCTCATCTGGAAATATCACCGGTGTATAGGCTAGGTCTTTAACCGGTCTATCTCCTTGAGAAGTCCCTTCTTCTCTTGCTTTTAGGAATTTTCCTCTTCCTCTGCTACCTTGCACATCCACAAATAAGTATCTTCATGCATCCAGGATGGTTCAGGTGAGCTGTGAGAATGCACAGAGATAGAATCTTCTTTTGCTTTGTGGATAGGATTCTACTGTAGGGGTGGTACATCTCTGAAGGTATAATCCTTTAGATTGACTTTGGTTGTGACTTTGAAGTGCTGTAAGTACAAGGAGTTGGTTCCCCAATCTTGTACTATTTCTAGTTGTCGTAGGAAGGGCCTTCCCAGCATCATCTAAATTATTTTTCTCAAAGTCACATATAGCAAAGGTGTGCTCAAACTCTACCCCACAAGTGTGAGAGTTATCCCTTCTAGAAATCCTAGAGGTCTTTCAACATGGTCGTCAACCATTTGAAGCTTCATTCTAGTTGGTCTTAATGCAGGCTTGCCCCATTGCTTCCATATGGAGGTGGTCGCAATAGCAACACCAGCACCTGAATCTAGGATAGCTTTGGTTGTGTAACCTTGGTAGGTGACTGGAAGATAAGTATTACCTTCTTCACCTTCACTCATGTCTCCTATTTTGTCTAGAGGCATCTCTGGTACTTTCTACTTAGAGCCTGCTTTTGGCATATTAGAATCAAGTTCTGGAACTTGATTCGTCACATGATTCCATAGCTTTGGGTTTGCTTTTAATAGCTCTTCTACGGTGAGATGACATTGAACCATAGTGTTTTTCACGATGTCATTGTTTCTTGGAACCTTTGAGTCTTCATGTCTTACCAATATTGTGGGAGCTCTGATATGAAGAGATTCAGATTCCCAGGTGCCTCTGAATTGTGGCAACTCTTGTAAAAAATTAGATTCAAAATCTAATCTTTCATCTTCTTGTTGCTCCGCTTGATCTCCATAGATTGATGGAATGTCTTGGGGAAATTAATCATGAAGGTCATCAATCTCAAAAATAGGAGGGGGATTACCCTTCTCCTTGGCCCATTTCTCTTCTTGTATTTCCCGCAAGAACTCTTGAAAGTACTACTGAATTGAAAGAGGTGTTCCATCATCCACAGAATCAGGAACATAAGATTTTGTTGGCAGTGAGCTTTCACTTTCAACTACTGTTGAGCCTGTGGAGGTAAGGAAACCTAGGGCTTGTTTATCAACTGCTCTATTCTTTCTAGTAAGCCCTAAAAATGCAAATCTAGTTTGACAGAGTTTGTCTGATGGTCTGGAGCATAGCCTGAGCTAGCTCTACCATTTTCATTCACATTTTTGTCCGTCCAATATCTAAATCTTCTCTAGGGTAACTCTTTTCTAGGTTTGCAACTATTCTCCCTTCTTGAAGTCAAGTCTAGTAGGCCTTGAACATCATGTCCAAGCCTTCTAGGGTTGGATATGCAAGAACAGACCCTGATTGTGGTTTATTTACAATGAGTGGTGGGGTGGAATGAGGTGGTGTGGATGGAGCTTTGGCATGGGAGGGGGTTTGAGATGCAATATATTCTATTTTTGTTTTTGCATCTTTCAGGCTTTCCTCTAGTTCGGATAACGTTTTATTCCACTTAGGATTGGTCTTCTCCGTAGTATCTTCCATGTTCTTGTTTTCCTCTTACTAGGCTCTTTGGATTCACTTGACTCTGACTGTTAAGCCATTTTATCCTATTTCAATGCTTGTGCCCTAGTAACTGCCTGTAAAGGTGCCACATTACTACTACTTGCACTTGAATCCACCACTAAGCCTACCACATTAATTGGTGTAACCTTGGACACACTAGAGGGATTCCTAGGACACTCTCTTAGAAGATGTTCCTTGCCACACTCAGGACAAAAGCCTTTTATTGTGATGTTTTTTCCTTGTCCCGGAGTCAGTGAATGGGGACATTCATGAATGAAATGGTCACCTTGACATCTAAAACATGGTCCTCTAGGGGCTTGTGGTCTTACTTGTCTCAATTGGGGCCTAGGGTTGGGATTCGTGTCCATGACATTGGAGTATTCTGGCTCCCAATTTCGTTCCATAGGTGATGCCTCATATTGATATGAATAAGTCTCACTATGCTCAAGTGACTCTGTGTAATAAGCTCATGGACTTTCTTCATGGGAGTAGTCATAACTATGTGCATGAGGGTCATTTTCTAAGACCCAAGGGGTCACTAGCACCAATGCTCTATTAAGGTTCTCCTTTGCCACTGCATACTTAACTAGAATCACATTGGCAGGAGATGGTGGTTGATTTCCTAGGAATTCTTGTGGCCTATGTGGTGCCTGATATTGCTGTTGTGGCTTATAATATGGTTGTTGGTATTGATTCCGATACCTACCCTATTGGTAAGGTTGCTGATAATTTTGTCTGACAACCTGCCTACTGTATGGACAGTCTTGCGCTGTGTGGTTTGTGTATTTTCTCTCAATAGTGCAATACAAAGCATTAGGTTTTCCTTGGGGTTGAGCCATCATCAGACAAACATTAGCCATGTGGTCTCCTCCACAATTGTAGCATCGGTTCAATGAGGTGACCCTTGGTGCTTGTCTATTTTGGACTCCTAGCTTCTTTGCAACCTGCTCAACTATCTCATCTATCTCATTGGAGGCTCTAGAGGTATGACTAGTAGAACTGTCAGAATCTTTATAGAGTTTAGAAAATCGTAACTCCTCACCGAAGTTGTCTTCTATGTCAATGCACATCCACACACACTCTTCTATGGATCTATGCTCTTTCAAGTACACATATGATCTTAACTTTGTGCTTAGTAAGCCATCTAAAAACAAGGCCACTTGTTTGGCTGGTGTGGGTAACTCTGGAATAGGGCATCTTTCTAAGTCTAAAGCTGTGGATCAAGGATGATGTATTATGCATGATGCCACAATTGGAAAATTCTACAATGAATTCTACCAACACTTGACCTATGTTTCATTAATTGCGACTGTTTAGAGGTTGCAGCCAAGCTAAGGTAGTATCCTTGAGATTCAAACCAAATGCCTCGAATTGGGTGAACAAGTCCTCAACCTGTTCAGGTCTTAACACTTGTTTGAACTCGGCCACATGATCATAAGGATCTCCAAACCCATCAAAATAGTTCTTCATTGCCTTGACCACTTGAGAGGGTCTAAGGGTTCTTGGGTGCTCTCAGGGTCTAGGCAATGGAAACTCATGTTCATCTCTTTGATGCCTATGTGCTCTATGTCTCTCTCTTTCAGTCCTTTCACCCTCATTTCCTGATTTGTCTGCACCCACAGTATGTGCAAAGCTTACCTCAGGTCTCTCTTTGGTTCTTTCCCTTTGGGTTTCATGAGCCTTGGATGATCCTGCTCCTTGAAGGCCATGGGACATATCATTAGGGGAAAAAATGAACCCTGCATGGGCCTTTTAGATTAAGGAGTGATTAGTGATGGACCAATGAGAGGAGGGTGGTGGACACAGTCTAGGAGCTTAATCACCTAGGATAGGCATAGGCTCCCTTGTTTTTGTTTGGTCAAATAGGAGAAAAACAACTAGAAGGGGTGGTTTTGTTCACTTGAATGGTTTTGAATACCCCTCGAATGCATTTTAACCCTTGGATTGGCTCCAAAATCCAATGGATGAGAGTGAATGGCAAAATTCAAGGCATCCATGCTTTTGGACCCTTGGATGAGCAAGAGATTTAATGGTTATGATGAGATAGAGCTAGAAAAAGGTGCCTTTGTTTAATAGCCATTGAATAGGCTCTTACATCCGATGGGCAAGCTTGAATCGCGAAAAGAATAGGTGCCTTAAATGGCAGCCATTGGATCCAACCACCATCCAAGGGTTCAGTTTGAAGGAACAAAATCTGAGTGTGCGTTTTTCCCTCTGCCATTGGATTATACCTTCATCAAACGGCTCAACTGACCATGCAAAAGTAGATCAGCGCTAGATGCGGACTTCCATAGGATTTACCCATGATCTAATGGTCCATATTCATGCAGAGAAGGTGCATTTGGTGTGCACAAATAAAGCCAAATGACCACACAAATCTCTGACATTCTCTCTCTATGGATCATTCGTTTTCAATCTCAACCATTGATTTTAAGCATCCAAAGGCTCTAAAGTATTACATTTCATAATTCAAACATAAAAAATATGGAATACTATTTTATTTGGAAGAACCACCGGTGGTTTTGTATGGATCCTTAATCAAGGGGATTAAGCATTTGAATTCCTAAAAATTAGGAATCCTTACAAGGCCCATGCAGGGCTCACTTTTTCCCCTAATGTTAGATCTTGGTGGAGGGAAAATCAATTCACATTGCCAAGTGTATGCATGCCTGTCATGCTCTGATACCAAGAACATTTTCTCTGATGTGTGATCTAGATAAACAACTTTCCCTGGTGTCTCTGGATCCTTGAATTCATAGATGGTGACTACTGGGCTGGGTCAATCTCGCTTGAATATCCAAAAGGCTTCCTCTATTTCTCTATTCAAGAATAACTCTATGCTTTTGTTTTCTTGAGGGATCCAATCTGGAGTGATTAATCTAGTCAAGACTGACTTATCTCTAGGAGTCTTTGGTTCTTGTCCTAGGTCTCCTATATCGTTTTCAGGAATGATATTTCCAAACTCATCTGTCCTATCTGCTAACCACATACATGGTTCCTTCCTTATCAATGTATGACCCCTCTTCGGACTTTACCACTGGGTATTCAAGTCCAAAGGGTTGATCCAGATTTTTGATTTGGACAACTGATAATCTTAGACCATCCTCATAGATGCGAGCACCTAATCTGTTGGTCCTGATATATTCCTATTGTGTCTTATAGGGACCTTCTGGTGTCTATAAATAGGCAGTACCTAAGGTACGTGTGGGTCTTTCCATGCTAAAAGACATTTTTGAGTCACTTGTTTCAAAACTTAATGTGTAGGAATAACCACTAAGTTGTGGAGCCCAAGACTTGGATGTATAGTTGACACTAGCGTCAAATGATCTAATGCTTTGCCTATCCTTGCCTAACTGTCTACTAGATCAGAGGTTCATAAGCTTTGTCTATTAGTTCAAATTTTCCCTTTGTATTGCTCAAATTCCTCTGGATCCCCCTTCGTTTCCTAGTCTCACCTAAAGGTCAACTTCAAAATACCATATCTATAAATCCATGTATTAGTTTTACTGGAACCAACAAAATTTTTGATAGTACTCAAAATGAGCTTTCCAATGAACCCAAAATCGCAACAAACGGATTTTGTATGAGAAAGGTATGCCAGTTCAGGGTTCTAGGGGTTAAAACAGGAAAACATGATCTTTTTGGGAGTGCTTCAGAACAGATGATACGATACTGGTCAGTCACGATACATGATACCACTATAGATGATACCACCTCAGGCGATATGATACTGCCAAATCAATACCAACTTCCACGATATGACACTACTATTAAGACGATCCGATACTGGAAGTGGTCACGATACGATAACTCTTGGTTCATGATCGATACCAAACTACCTCACTGTGTACTTGAGCCAAGAAGACTCAAGGACTTGTGCCAATGAGACTATACCTCAATTGCCACACAAGTGCATATAGTGGGATCTTTAACACACATTTAAATGTCAATCCTAAGGAACGACTTACCAAGTGTATGAAGACTTGTGCACACGTGATGGATAATGAAGTGGTTTAGCTAGCATGCATGAGAAAAGACTACTACCTCTCACACTCACTGAAATACTGAAAGTGTTGCCGCAAGCCTCTTTTCAGCAGTTTTGGTATTTTGAGGTTTTCTCCCAGCCCAGAAATCCGAACATAGGCAATAGGGTACTCGTTTCGAAGCTCTCGATGAGACGCATCCAACGGTAGTGGTCTCACTCAATTCTGACCACTCTGCTTCAAGTTATGGCAAAAACAGTGAATTACGGGAGTCACAAACACCCGCGCCACAACTTCTCCTAACTTACGCACGCACTACAGCAGCTCAAAACAAAGGGGAAGGGGTAGACAACAGTCCTACACATGCATTTCAAGCATCACACACACATACAAGAGCAAAATGAAGATCAAAATCAACAAGAAAGAGGCAAACTCGAAAATTCAGAAGTGCTCCTCTTCACAATGACAAAGAGTCCTTTACAAAGAGTCACTTTTGACTTATATACTAGTGCCCTAAGTTTGGTCCTTTCACACAAGAGACCGGCACTTTATTCACTAAAAGACTAATTTCCTACTATTGTACATGGGTAAATCACTAATCTTCTGTGGGGATGCATCTAGAGGACTCCTCTAGTGCATTTACAAAGGAAAATATATTACAAAAGTGGTTATGATACAAAACATGATGTCCAAATCGGAAAAATTTTGGGGCCCGTCTTTTTCTCTGCTTTGTGCGCTCTTTAGCTCTGCAACACTCTCCCCCTCTTCGTCTCTGTCGTCCCTTGACAGACTTTGCTTCCTGCACGCGTCCAGTGGTTAGTGTTGCCTGATTCTTGATCTTGCATTACGTTTTAGAGGCGCTCTGCTTTTCTCCGCACGCTCCCCTTGGTCAGTGTTGCCTGTAGTTAAACAGACATGCAGATTCGATGGCCTTCTTGATTCAAGCTCTACTACTCGAGAGCCTGTTGCACTTGGGTTGCCACGTATGCCACCAGTGACTAGGAATATGCTGTTCTTAGTCACCCTCTTAAACTTTTCAGCCTCTACCCCTTTATAACTTTTGGTCCTCTGATTTGTCCTGGTTGCACACATCGGACCCTGTTGTATTGCTTTGAGGCTGTTTACTTCTTTTTACCGTGCATGACCTGGCTGTTTTCTCTTTTTGCCTGATGCGTGCCCCTGCGGGGCTCTGTGCAGAGATGGGTAATGCGCCCCTGCGGGGCTTCTTGCAGAGATATGTATTTATTGCACCGTCTTAGACTTTGATTTTCTTCTTCTTTTCTTTTTGCTTGATTGTCCCTCTACACGTCCCTCCTCCTGAACTCTGTCGTCCTCGACAGGCTTTCTGTGGCGACGTGTGTATGTTTGAATGGCAGTTTGCTCTCGTTGGTTCAGCAGATTTGCGTGACATAACATGAATTCCTTCCATTGCTTTGACTTTACTCCGTCCTCTGGCGCCTGTCTATGATCGGCAAAGAAACTTGTTTCATAGGCCACCATCCTTGCATTCAAATTGGACGTCATTTTAACAAAAATTTCTGAATCCATTTCGAAGAAGCCTGTAAAAAATGCTTCTTCAAAGGTCTGCATATACGGCGATGGCAAAAACATAAGGCGAGAATAATATGCCATAATGGTGAGTCGGCTGGGAATGGTAGATAGATCAAAAATCAAGGCCTCTGAGCCTTGCGTAATTCCAATGAAATTCAAGAATGTATATTTAGCATGTTGGAACACCTTCAACACTGTAATGAGCATGCTGAATATTTTGTTGGTCATCTTGACGGCTAAGTCCGGAACTGTAGCATATCTTGCAATCCAAAATTCCATTGTTTTTACCATATATTCTTCTGTAGGTAGGTAATTATGTGGCGGACTAGGTAGTAACGGATAGTTAAGCCACTGATTATTGATATTGCCTTGACGCTGTCCTTCCCAAAATTGCGTCCAAGAGCGTCTGCGGGGTACAGGACAAAAAGATGGATTTACTTGAAGTGCATATGGTGATGCTTCCCACTGTACCCGCAATGTCGGATTCTTCTCCAAAATTTTTCGCCTCCATATTGGATCCGCCTTCTCAAATTCCTCTTGAGTATAATTGAAAGTGTCATGCTGGAATTGAAGGTTGTGGTCCGGATCTTTGTTCGTTGCAGACTTTATATACATCCGCGTCTGTTCTTTAAGTAGACCGTATGGTACATTGAATGGCTTCAAAATTTGATCTAATTGTTTGTTTTCTATCTGAGCTTCTTTCATTATCTGGATAATTTGATCTTCAAAATCAGCGGTGAGCTGGGACACCAGTAGTGCCCTGTCTGGTCGGCTTAATTCTGCAATGTCCCGATTATTATAATCAATGTGGACCTCCTGAGCCTGCCTTATCGGTGAATGGTATGAGGGGGGAGAGAGAGGACGTACCTCAGTCTCCACAGCAGCCTCCGCATCATGTGGAACTACTGGTGTCCCCTGCTTTCCTTTTAGCTCTATCTGCTCCTGAAGCCGTTTGATGATTTCTTCCTTATTCTTAAGTTCTTCTTCGGCCTTTGTAATCTTTTCCTGATGTTTGATTAATTCCTGTGCAACTATGTTCATGTGATGTGTGTCTTCTTTGCACTGTTGGAAATAATCATTCTCTGCTTTTTTCCATTTCTTGCGTAGAGCTGCAGTGTCATTCATATACCTTTGTTCCCAATCAACAATGATTTCTTGCTCCTGTTTGAGCTGATCGGCCATCTTGGTTATCTTTTCTTCCATTTCTTTTATATCCTCGTTTGATTTATCAGTATCTGCCGGTGGTTGATCACTGAGGAGAGCTGTCATGAGCTCCTTGTTCCTGTCCCTTAAGTGGTCTGCTTCCTCCATACTCACCTTGAGCTGTGATTCGAGTACCTTACTACGAGCATGAATCCTTGTTTTCTCTTTTTCCGTCATGTCTAGTTTCTTCGTGAGCTCCAAAACTTGCTCTTTTAGTTGGGCATTTTCCGTTTCTAATATTCTGTATTGTTTTTTGGTCGTTTTTATTTCCTCGTGTTTCTTTAAAACTTGAGCTTCTGCTTCTGATAATTTTTTAGCCAGATTCATACTTTCTTTTTGAAGCTCCTGCTTTTCGAGCATGGCTTGGTCGTAATCTTCATCAGCATCAAGCATCAATTGTTGAGTGTCTAGTGCAGTTCGAATCATATCCTGCACCACAGGCTTGAGCTGAGCTATATCAACATTCAGCCATGTCTTTGGTACATTTGGGGTTTCTCCTGTATGTACATCTTGTCCCTTTGCGACGTGGATCGTTTCATTATGTGGTTGTCGGACCTGTAGTTGTACTTGTGGTTCGTCTGCTTTTCATTTAAGACGGTAGTTTTAGTGGCACTTCCCTGAAAAGTTACATCCATTGGGGATGGTTCTGCCACAACCCTTAGTGGAGTGAAGGGTTCTTCCTCGTCTTGTCCTTCTTCCTGAGGCTTGTCCTCTGATATCATTAAATGTTCCTCATCATCAGATTTGCCCTCCTTGATGTGGGTAGTGGAGGCATCTTTTGGTTGAATGGGGTGTTGCCTTTCTTCTTCTGCCTTCTTTTTGGTGGTACTTTGGTCTACCTCTTTTGCCTGATCCTTTTCTTTGTATCCTTCTTGGGTTTCACCATAGTCTACTTCATTTAATTCATCCCAATGTCCATCATCTTTTGATTCGCTTGGAATATCGACATTCAGTAGTGAAGGATTCGTTCCTGATTTTTCCTGAGAAGGTGAACTAGAATTATCTAACCCAATCTCTCTGTATCTGTGGACTTTGGTCAGTTTGCGTTGGGTGGCTCTTTCCTGTTGTGCCTACTGGTAATGATGACCTTGCACTGGCAGATTGATTTGACCTTCTGTATATTTGTGAGTCTCCTCCAGTGCTTGAGTCAGTTCTTCTTCTGTGATCTTTTTAGTCCCTTGAGTGGTGGTTGTAGGAAGTACATGTACTCTCTTTGTTTTTGGTACTTCCTCTTCTACTTGTTGGACTTCTCGAGGTCGTTTTGTGCCTCTCATTGTGCCTCTCATTCGGGGTTGAGAGCTTGTTTCTGCTTCTTCTACTTGTTTGCTTCCTTTCTTCTGTTTCGGTACAGTAGCTGCTTTGACAAATTGAGCCAACTCCATTGAAGATGGCATCTCCTGTAAGTACTCGCGCATGCCCAATGCATGGTAAATCATAATTGTTAGGGCAGTAGTTCCGTTGAGGAATTTCTTATTATCCCATTTCTTCTTTGCCTCAAATAATCTTTCTTGCACATAGGGTGTGAGGTTAACCTGATTGCCTATCTGTTTTATGGCATGAGACAATAATTGCACAATGATTTTTTGAGGGGCCGTGTATCTATTCATGCTCGGGAAGCAGAAGTGTTGGTGAATCAATCTGACTTCTTCTTCGATGTCCACCCTATTGATGTCAACGAAAGTTCTTGTTTTTGCTCCACGACTCTCTTCCTTGACCGTGTTGACACCATCCTTTTCCCATCCAAATGCTTCTTTGATTAAGTCGTGGGAAAATTGAATGACCACCCATTCTCCATTCTTATCCATCACATTGGCTTCTGGTGCCAATGGATCATGTAGTGCTGGTCGTAGGGTGTTCATGACTTGTGTACAGCGTTGGAAATCCGGTTTATAGATAGGTAGTTCAAAATACTTATGAATTCCTGCTTTCTTCATGATGTCGATTGTGGATGGCAGTTCATGTAAAACTTTGAAGTCCTGGGACATGATCGGAAAGTGATGCTCTGTGTCCATGATCTTTATGTTGGCCAAGAAGAGATATTCCTCAACTGGCTGCTCATCTCTCAACCAATGCCCTTTTGCTTTCGTAAGACATTGGGGAGGAAATTCCTGGACCTCTTCTTGGATTGTAGCTTCAGAGTCTTCAGAAGCCATCTGCACTTACAAGGAAAAGTGCATTAGCTCGAAAGGCCTTTATGAGACCATGCAGTGTATTGTTGTGATTATGGTCGCTCGTCACTCCGTTCCCCATTATTGCATGAGTGAGATCTCTTACCGCCTCTTTTTATATTTTTTTCTGAAAGAAGACAATCATTAGTATAGCGGAAGCACAGTTTATGTACATAGTATGTTTATTCCTATCAGGTTAAAGCTAAGATCTAGTCTCACTTGGAGAGCGTGCACCACTAATTGTGTGATGGTCATCATGTGCCGAATGCTTGGCCTCGTATGATGGCCCTATCATGCATACTTTGAGTGCATTGGATACTTCATGGGTGTAGTTGGAATCGTGGTTCCTTTGATTGTCCATTTTCTGCAGTTGTTTGGGTTTCCATATCCATTTTGAGTACTCTAAGAGAGGTCGCTTTGTTTCCTTAGTCTTCGCAGCCTCCTTGGTTCCTCTTGCTTTCTCCATGGTTTTATTGAAATTGGCGTTGCTTTTCCACTCCCTCGACTGACTCTTATGTGTTGTTGACTTTTGCCTTGTTTGATGTGGTATTTCCTCCTTTGTCCTTACAGCCTGTTTAGCCGCTTGCATGACCTTTTTGGGAATCCATATCTGATGTCGCGATCTTTGAGCCTCAAGCAAGGGCTTGGGAATCCATACTTGCAATGATCCTGGTGGTATGTACTTCTGTGAAGCTGGCTTGGTGATTCCTGTTTCCTTCTTAAGAGTGGGTGCTGACGTTTCTCGACTCTGCATTTGATCCTTGCGTACCCACTTATATTTGGGTGGGCCTGGATATGAGTATCTGCTTGTTGGTTTGCAATAGTGCGATCTTTGGATGTTATGAGCAAGTGTAGGAGAGCAAGTCTCCTTAACGATTGGCCTTCCATCAATTGCCTTGGATAACTTCGACTCTGTTGTGGACGTCGTTAGGATTGAAGTTTCAGCTTCTATGCATTTACTTTCTGAGTCGTGAGCATAGTTGATACTTTCTTCTGTCATTTTTTGAACCTCCTCTGATCTTGCCTTTAATATTGTTTGGTTACATGGTTTCTCTTCAAGTAAGCTGAAAATCTCCTTATGCCCTATCGTAGCTGAAATATAACCTTGAGCTAGATGGATACACGCCTCAGTCTCAACGATCCAGTCTTGTCCTAGAATGAAATCTTCTATCAAATCTTCATCCTTGCACACTAGAACTCTCTGTTCCATTGATGAGTTTCCTAGGTGGAGGGATACTTCTGTCGCTCCAAGGCATTGTAGAGATTGACCTTTAATTCCTATTAATCGTGCTTTTGTGGGATTCAGATCTAATTGCAGCTCCTCTGCTATTCTCCTTCGCATGCAGCTAAGGCCTGCTCCTGAGTCTATCAATGCATCGATTAATTTATACTCTGTCTTGCCAATCCCTAGGTTTAGGTAAGGTTGCGTTTTACACATACCCGTTGTATCATGATTTTTGACCTGATAGTTTGCCATAGGGATGGGCTCTTCTCCTTGGAGATAGCGTTCATCTCGTTGCCTAATCCACTCCTTCCGTTTCCTAATGCGTTCTAGTGCTTCCTGTCGAGCTTCCTCTCTAATTCGCTCTTCTTCCTTTTTCCTATTTTGAGCACCTACCAGTCGTGCTAGCATTTGATCAGTCAAGGGCTCCATGAATCGTCTTACTCTGCATCCACTGATGTAGTTGGGGAGAATGTCTCCATCTAGTGTGGCGAGATTGACTGCACCACTAGTAGAGATTCGATTTATAATCAAGGGTCCATATCCGCGTTTTTGTAGCTTCTTTGCATGTTGTTTTAGGGTGTATACTAGGACTAAGTCGCCTTCTTTAAGTCCCTTGTCTTTTATATGTGCATCATAATATGCCTTCTGTCTCCGTTTAGCAGCATAAATGCCTGCTACAGCTTGCAATCTAGTCTCATGTAACTTCTCAATTTGATCTAGTTGTTGGGATAATTCATGACCGTTCCACTCATATTGCTGGGCCACTTTCAATGTAGGTACTAAGAAGTCAATTGGCAAAATTGCATTTTGCCCATACACTAAATTGAAAGGTGTGGTTCCAATGGCCGTTTTATATGCAACTCGGAATGCCCAAATTGCATGATGCAATTGTTTGTCCCAATCTGACCTTCCATTATTGACAATCTTTGTCAATACAGTGCATAGTACCTTGTTGGAACTTTCGGCTTGTCCATTAGCTTGAGGATGGTATGGGACTGATTTTTTATGAATCACTAAAAATTCATTCATTAGCGACTCAATGACTTCGTTTAGGAAATGCGTTCCTCGATCACTCACAATCTCGATCGGTAGTCCAAAGCGTGTGAAAATATGCTCAAAGAGAAATTTTGCTGTAGTTTGAGCATCATTCTTTCTAGTGGCTTTTGCTTCTACCCACTTGGTTAAGTAGTCGGTGGCTACTATGATGTACTCCGCATGTGATCCTTTTGCCGGTGGATTGATAGGTCCTATGAAATCAATACCCCACTTGGTAAATGCTCTTGCACAAACCATGGGTCTTAAAGGCATGTCGTCTCTGCGAATGGGATATTTCGCTCTCTGGCATGTTTCGCAGCTTCTCACATATGTCTCCGCATCCATATGTAGAGTTGGCCACCACAAGCTTGCAAAGAGAATCATCTTGACAATTCTGTCTGCTGAAAAATGTCCTCCAGCAGCTCCTGCGTGTGCCATCTCTAATATGGGAAGATATTCTCCTTCATGCACACACAATCTGAGTTGATTGTCTTTTCCTCTTCTAAACAATTGTTTTCCCATTATCACATAATCCTTGCTCATTTCTTCTAGGGATCGCTTTCTTGCTAAACTAGCTCCTATTTCGTGCTCTTTCGTTTTGAGGAATTGTACTAATGTTTTACTCCAATTAGGCGCTATGGTCGAAAAAGGTAAGGACATGTGATCCTCCGGGATAGTCTCTTTGCATTCTCCACAATTAATTACATAATCGTGAACGTCTTTTGGCATGTCAGGCCAATATACACCTAACCTTTTTAATTCTCGAATTGTTCCATGCATCCCTTGATGGGTTCTCCACTTGTTTACGTGTGCTTGCTGAATTAGCTGCTTCTGCTCGTCCTCCTCGACACATCTTAATAAGACACCGTTGGGTTCCTTATAATACATGCTTCCAGCAACAATGTGTAAATTTCTTGATTGAAGAATCTCTTTTTTGCTATCCTTATTTATTGAGTGTTGAGGGCCATGGGTGAGTGTAGGAATTAGTCGTTCCGCCCACTTTGGACATACTTCCAAATTAAATAAATAAGCATCTGGCAGATCATCGGGCACTCCATTTGGTGGTTCTCCGTGGGTTAACCTAGAAAGGTGATCTGCCCTTACATGTGTGTTTCCTTTTTTGACTATTACTTCAAAGTCGAACTCCATTAATAGTAAGAACCATCGTACCAACCTTCCCGTGTTGCAGGGCTTATTGACTAAATACAACAAAGCCTGATGGTCTATGAAGAACTTGAATTTGTTGGCTAAGAGATAGTGTCTAAACTTCTTCACTGCATAAACCATTCCTAAGCCTTCTCTTTCAGTAGTCGTATAATTTCTTTCTGCTTGGTTTAATTGTCTACTCGCATAAGCGATTGGATGGTCAAGCTTCCCTTCGTCAGCCGGTTGAGCTAGGATACATCCAATGGCATAGTTCGAAGCATCAACATGAATGTGAAAAGGCTTGCTCCAGTTGGGTGATTTCAGAATTGGGGCTGTACTCAGCCGCTTCTTAAGCTCGTTGAAGGCCTTCTCACACTCGTCTGTCCAGGTGAACTGAGTCAATAGACCATATAAAGGCTTAGCTATTATGGCATACATGTGAATAAACCTACGGTAATATCCACAGTGTCCCATAAAGGCTTGTACTTCCTTTGCATTCTTGGGTCTTGGTAGCTCTAAGATAACTTTAATCTTTTCTTCGTCCGTGGATATTCCATTCCTTGAAACGATGTGTCCTAGGATTTTTCCTTGTCGCACCATGAAGACACATTTCTCAGGGTTCAGGCAAACTCTGTACTGTCTACATTTATTGAATATTTTTCTCAGTTCCGGTATATGGTCTGGTCGTTGATTTGAGTATGTACAAAGATCATCTACGTATACTTCCATACTTTTTCTCAGAAATTCTTTGAATACATGACACATCAGTCGTTGGAAGGTGGCTGGCGCATTAGTGAGCCCAAAAGGCATTACTCTAAATGCATAGACTCCCCATTCAGTCGCGAATGCGGTTTTATGCTGGTCCTCAGTTGCAATAGCTACTTGGTTGTAACCAGAGAATCCATCCAAGAAGCTATAGACCTCCTTGCCGGCTACTCTTTCCAAAAGATGGTCTGTGATGGGTAATGGGAAACTATTACGTATAGTTGCTGCATTTACCTTTTTCAAGTTGATACACACCCTTAGTTTTCCGTTTTTCTTAGGCACTACTACTAGTGGCGATACCCATTCTGTGTGTTCAATCTCATAAATGAATCATGCCGCTAGTAGTTTGTCAATTTCTTCCTTTATTTTTGCTGCGTAAACTTCATTATACGTATAAGGGCATTGTTTAGAAGGTTTTGCATCTGCTGTCATAGGGATTCGATGAGCGCATATGCTGGGTTCTACACCCTTGAGGTCTTTGTACGTCCAGGCAAACACGTCTCGATATTCTCGGATGAGTCGTATGAGATCCTCTTCTTCCTCTTCCGATACATCTTTCCCAATATATGTGCACCTCTCTTCTCCGTCTTCTATCGTTACAACAATTTTCTTGGTTTGTTCCTTGTTGTCATAGGCTTCTCCATCCCGGGCCTCTCGTTTAGGCATTTGAGTGGCTATTTTTCTTTCTTCCACTTCGTATCTTTTAAAATGTTCTGGAACTTCGAAACGGTCTGGTTCCGGTTCCACTTTACTCGTGTCCTCTTTATGCTCATGTATTATTGGGATGGTTTCGATTGCTAAGACTTTTGTTGGTCTTTCTTTTTGCATAGTTTTTAAATATTGTTCCTCAGAATCAAACTCTGGTTCCATTTCTATGCTTTCGTACTCTTCTTTCCACTCTTTCTCTACAATTTCCCCTTCTTCTACTTCTTGGAGGACAACCATGTAGAGGTTCACATCATATCCTTCCTCGTCTATACACTCGTTCATCGTCAATACTTCCTCATTCACACACACATCTAATGTGGCTAGAATTTCCATCCAACCATGTGGTTTGAAGAGTTCACCTGAAAAAATTTGAGGCATGTAATCGGGGTCTTCTATCGATCGATAGTTAGGGTGTCCTATTGGCCACATTTGTTTTTTACACTCCTCCTTCTTTGCTTCTTTGCACATCCACAACTGGGCATCCTCGTGCATCCAAGATTGATCACTTGATCCAGCACTGTGAATGGATAGGTCATCTTCTTCTTTGTGGACTGGATTCCATTGTAATGGAGGGACATCTCGATAAGCGAATGTGTGCAAATTTATCTTGGTGGTGTTTCCTTGATGTTGTAGATATAATGAATCTCTGCCCCAATCCTGTACTACCCGCATTTGTCTCATGAAGGGTCGTCCTAATATCATCTCGTAGTTGTTTGCTTTCTCGAATTTACATATGGCTAGTGTGTGTTCAAATTCCACCCCACATGTTGTTAACTTAATTCCTTCCAATATTCCTAGGGGTCTCTCCACATGACCGTTTGCTAATTGGAGTTTCATGAGAGTGGGTCGTAAGGCTGGCTTTCCCCACTTTTCCCAAATCTCCTTTGTTGCAATTCCTACCCCTGCTCTGGTGTCTAAGATAGCTTTGGTCATGTACCCATTGTAGATGACAGGTAAACAGGTATTCCCTTCATCCCCTTCACTGAACTCTCCTACTTTATCGACTGGAACTTGTACAGTCGATTTCTGATATTTTTCGTTTTCTTCTATTTTTCCTTTCTTCGGTTGTTCTTCTAATTGGTCTGCTATCTGTTTCCATAATTGTGGTTTCAGTTGAAGTAACTCTTCCACAGTCAACTTACATTGTACTTTTGTTTTCTTTAGTTCTGTCAGGTTGTGTGAACTCTCCTTGGAGTTTTCTTTTCCTTTTCCCAGTACTGTGGGTGCTCGAATTATTATGGAATCTCTTTCGTATTCTCCCATATAATTAGGCAATGTTGAAATGCTTATGGTTTCCTCTCTACCTCTATCGAGTCTGGAGACCTCCTCGTAGACTTCCTCGAGGTTAGAATGGGGTTGACAGTCTTCCACATCTATTTCATCAAATGGTGGTGGATCGACACCATTCTTCTTCCATTGCTCTTCTCTGATTCTATCCCACAAGTCCTTGGGCCAATCTGCTTCTAAGTCTGGTATGGCTGATACAGGGTCATCTTGTGCTGTCTCTTGTTCACCTTGGGAATCTTCTTTTCTAAGTTCTTTATCCTTTGGTTTGATGCATTCTTCATAAGGTTCCTGTGCAATCCTTGTCTCTGGTAGGGTTGGGATAGTCTTTTCTAGGGTTGCTTGTGCTACTTCTATGAGTTTTCTGCATATGGTCAATCTTTCCTTTTCCAATTCCCCTTGAGGATAGATTTTTTCATGTTGCTCTATGTTCGGTCCCATTTTGATTCTAGGTACGCTTTTAACCACATATCCAAGTCGTCCGGTTTTGGGTCCGCTAAGATCAATCCTGGCTTTTCTCGTTCAGTATGGATTCGTTGTGATTCGGGGGTCTCTTTAGGTTTTCTTTGTCCTTTGTGTTCCTCTCGTTCCTTTGTTTGCTTCCTTCTGTCCTGACTCTTATTTTTTGCCCATTTTTCTTTGAGTTTTTCCCATCTTTCTTTCCATTTTTGTACTCTGAGATGTTGTGAGTTTTCCCGTGGGAGCTCAGAATCCTCGACTACCTGAGTCTCAGAGTCTAGCATTTTATTGTTCTTCTCTTCCTCTTCTGATGGTTTTCCCTTTTGTAGTTTTGCTTGGGCTCTAGTGATAGCTTTTAGTGGCACTGTGTACTCCTTATCACTTCCAGATCCTTCTATGACCTCTATTACATTGATTGGTGCAGAATCTAGGTTTTTTACAGGGTTCTTAGGGCAATCCCTAAACAGATGTTCCTTTCCGCAATCACTGCAATATCCTTCCCAGATTCTAGGTGGTGGAGGGTTGTATGGTCGAGGGCACTCTCTAATGAAATGGTCTCCTCCACATCTATAGCATGGTCCTCTCTGTACTGGTGGTCTACTGGGTGGTCTCATGGGTTGTTGTGCCTTAGGAGCTGTATACATTAGAGTGGAAGTCTCTGCTCCGTAAGTATGATCATAGCCTTCATACCCATAGTATGTAGTCTCATATGCCGGTTCATATTCCATCATGTAGGCTTCATACGGATAGTACTCACTTGGTAGGGTTTCGTATCCAAGGTTTGTTGATTCTATCTGGGTCATTGTCGTGGCTGGTACTATAGCTCTTTCTAGATTTTCTTCTGGTTGCGCATACTTTACTGATACTACTTGTTGAGGTTGCGACGGTTGGGGTCCTAGCACTGGTTGTGGTGGTGGGTATGGTATCTGTTCAATTGGTCTAGGTACTCCCGTCTGTGTTGGATAAGGGTTGTATCTTGGGATCTCTCTGTTCGGGTCTCTAGGTGGATATCCATACGGTCGATGCTGAGGTGGTTGGAAAGGGCGTGTTTGCCTATTAAATGGACAGTTCTCAGTAGTGTGATTAGTGTATTTCTGTTCTATGTGACAGTACCAAGAAGTCCCTTGTTGTTGCTGTCTGTTGTATGGATAAGCTGGTTGTGCACCGCCCCCTCCTCGAACACACAGGTGAGTAGGGTGATCTCCTCCACATAAGCTACATCTCCGTAGCATAGGCAATCTCTGAGCCGGAAGTTGATAAGCTCTTTGCCCTTGAGCCCCTAATTTCTTGGCTAAAAGCTCTGCTAATTCTTCCACGTGACTGGAGTTGGAAGAGATGGTGCTCTTTGAATCGTCTGATCTAGTGTGGCTGGGCGTACTATTGAGGTCCTCGGCCAAGTTATCTTCCAAATCAATACACTCCTGAAGACACTCACTCAAAGTTTGTAGTCTTTTCAAGTACACTAGTGTTCTTAAGGTTCCGTTAGTGAGCCCATCTAAAAATAATGAAATCATTTTTTGTTGAGTCGGTCTCTCAGTCACTGGGCATCTATCCACGTACTGATTGAACCTTTTGGCCGCAATCTTCACCGTTTCATTAGGACTTTGTTTGAAGCTGTGAATTAACGAAGCTGAATTGTGTTTGATTCCTCTCTTAGTGAATTCTCCTATAAATTCTTGAAAAAATTGTTCCATGTTTCCAAATTGATTCGGATCTAAGGGTTGGAACCAAGTTAGAGCAGTTCCTATGAGGGTGAGTCCAAACGCCTTATACTGCACAAAGAAGTCGTCCACTTGTTCCGCTCTTAGAACTTGTTTGAATTCTACAATGTGATCATAGGGTTCTCCTGATCCATCATAAGGGTTTCTTACACACTTTGCCACTTGAATAGGCCTCAGCCTTCTAATTGGTTCAGGTGGTCTGGGCATCACAGGGAGAATAGGGACAGCTGGTCGTATTGGCGGCATTCCAGGCTGTCCTCCTACCGGTGGTCTGTACTGATTTCCTATCCCTGGTTGGGTCTGATAATGTGCTTGCATTCCTGGTGTAGCAAATTGTACGTGAGCATGATTAGGTACACTCCGATGGCTGGTCTGCCATGATGCAGTATTTTATGTTTCTTCTTGATTTCCAAATGGATTTTGTGAGTTAGTTGCCTGCTCTCTCTGAGGGAACACAGGTGTACCCATATATCTTAATCGAGACCTGTCTAAGGCACTCACAGGCCAATACCTCCTTTGGTCTTTATCCAGGTATGTGAGTCTAGTTTCATCATCCGGGTCTTTCAGCTCATAGAATGTCATGGGGTTCTCTTCTCTCCCTGGAACAGGTGAATCGGTTTGCAACAATAAGTTTGATCCGTGAATCATGTAGACTTCTAACAAATAGTCGTCTTGAGGTATCAAGTCACCTCTCAAGACACGTGACACTCGGGATCTGCCTCTAGGGGTGGTCACGAACTCTTCTGGTTGTGTCCTTCCTAGGTTTTCAGGGTCTAAGAGTTCCCCTCTTTCATTGATCCTTTCCGGGAATTTGGTTACAATGTAGATATGGCCAACTTTGTCAACATATGCACCTCCTTCGTATTTGACTGCTGGCCGGGGTACAATTGTGGCAATCTGGGATGTTACCATCCTGGCCACAGACCTATTTAAGCCATCCAGGTAGATTGGAATCTCCTGGGCATTGGTGGACACATACTGCAAGGAAGTACGGTAGTCCCCCTCCACAGTAGTCATGAAGCTTCTCGTTGGTGTGGGACCTTGCATGTCTTCCGAAGCCATGGGTATTTCTTCCTCAAACTCACTAGAGGTCTCAACGTAGGTAGAGTGATGGCTAGCTTGGGCTGCACTTCCCACTGAAGATATGACACTCCTTCGACTACTTAGAACTCTTCCTGACCTCAAGTTCATTCACTCTCCTAAGCCTCTCTTTATGCTTCTTAGATTCCCCTTGGGTAGCTCTCCCAATGACTCAATTTGTCTGCCAAAAGAAGGGGTTAATCTGGGCGATACCACTTCCTGACGATACTGCTCTCGGCGATACTGCACTGACCGCGATACGATACCAGAGGTCTATGCGATACGATACCAGACACCCAGACGATACGATATCAATCTGGTGTCGCGATACTATCCCGGAAAACAAACGATACGACACCTCAGCTATGCACGATACGATACCTGAAAATCTCGGCGATACGATACTAATGACAGTGTCGCGATACTGTCCTGATGAACAGACGATACGATACCACAATGGTGTCGCGATATCAGAATTCTAAAGACACGACACGATCTCACGAGGGACACGATGCGATCTCAAAAAGACCGACGATACGATACCAGATATAATATCGCGATACCTCACTAGGAAACACCACGATACGATACTGGCAAAAATCGACGATACGATACCAGAGGCCACAGGCGATACGATCTCACCGTGATGAGTGCGATCGCGATACCAATCTTGGCGACACGATACCACTACGGTGTCGCGATACCAAGATAAGCAACCAACGATACGATACTTGGGGAGGGCCCGATCGCGATACCAAAGTAGTGTCGCGATACCAATGTATCAAGTGATACGATACCACCTGATAAAGTGAGGTCGCGATACTAAAAACTTAGGCGATACGACACCACAATGGTGTCGCGATACCAAGTTTTAGTGCCCGACGATACGATACCAGGGACCGGATACGATCGCGATACCAACTCAGTGTCGCGATACCGAAATAGTGTCGCGATACCATGGCTGGTATCCAACGATACGACACCTCTGGCGAGTGTCGCGATACAAGGGAATTTTGGTATCGCGATACCAAAACTCAACCGATCGCGATACTCAAGCCAAAAGGTCTCCAAACTTGAAAATTTTTATAACCCCTTGCACCTCTCACCCTTCTCCTCACTCCTAGGTCTCTGTCTCTCACAAAATATGCAATTAATCAAAAATTTTCCCCCCCGCGATACTGCGCATACCTTTTAATCATTTGTTTGTGTATGTTTGATGATTTTTAGCTATTAAATCGTAATGGGGACTCACCTTGGGTCTATCTAGTTTGCTTCTTGAACTCTTGCACAAGCTTTGAGGCTCTATTTTGCACGATACCAATCCGACGATACCAGTCGCGGTCCGCCACGATACCAGAATTCAGAGAAGTGTCAAATGAGCCAAGTTTTTTGGTTTTTATAGTTTTTGGACTGAACTTGAAATTTTTGCTAGTTTTGGTGAATTTTTTGGGGATTTTGGGCTACTCCTACTCCTCACTTCTCCTCTCCTTCTAACCTAACCTTAACTCCTCCTTCTCTTCCCTCCTCATAACGTAAACCTAAAACTTATCACACACACCTCGAAGATGAGAAGTGACAAGTGCTAAAATGATGGACTACTTGCCAATGGACAAATTTGCGTCTACAAGTACGATTCGATCACACTCGGTCTATAACCATCACGAAGGCACCTCGGTTGAGTGACTCCCCGGCAACGGCGCCAAAAAACGTGTGTACTTGAGCCAAGAAGACTCAAGGACTTGTGCCAATGAGACTATACCTCAATTGCCACACAAGTGCATATAGTAGGATCTTTAACACACATTTAAATGTCAATCATAAGGAACGACTTACCAAGTGTATGAAGACTTGTGCACACGTGATGGATAATGAAGTGGTTTAGCTAGCATGCATGAGAAAAGACTACTACCTCTCACACTCACTGAAATACTGAAAGTGTTGCCGCAAGCCTCTTTTCAGCAGTTTTGGTATTTTGAGGTTTTCTCTCAGCCCAGAACTCCGAACATAGGCAATAAGGTACTCGTTTCGAAGCTCTCGACGAGACGCATCCAACGGTGGTAGTTTCACTCAATTCTGACCACTCTGCTTCAAGTTATGGCAAAAACAGTGAATTACGGGAGTCACAAACACCCGCGCCACAGCTTCTCCTAGCTTACGCACGCACTACAGCAGCTCAAAACAAAGGGGAAGGGGTAGACAACAGTCCTACACATGCATTTCAAGCATCACACACACATACAAGAGCAAAATGAAGATCAAAATCAGCAAGAAAGAGGCAAACTCGAAAATTCAGAAGTGCTCCTCTTCACAATGACAAAGAGTCCTTTACAAAGAGTCACTTTTGACTTATATATTAGTGCCCTAAGTTTGGTCCTTTCACACAAGAGACCGGCACTTTATTCACTAAAAGACTAATTTCCTACTATTGTACATGGGTAAATCACTAATCTTCTGTGGGGATGCATCTAGAGGACTCCTCTAGTGCATTTACAAAGGAAAATATATTACAAAAGTGGTTATGATACAAAACATGATGTCCAAATCGGAAAAATTTTGGGGCCCGTCTTTTTCTCTGCTTTGTGCGCTCTTTAGCTCTGCAACACTCACGATACAATACTGCTAGCAAGATGATACGATACCAAGAGATCTAAGGCACAATACGATACCAAGTTCTACATGATACGATACCTTCCAGATGATATGATACCACTTGACCTCGCGATACGATACCACTAGGCAGATGATACGATACCACCGAGCTCATGATACGATACCACTAAGCAAATGATACGATACCACCGGGCTCACGATATGATACCACTCCAACCTCAATATGATACTGCTTGTGCTATGTGATACGATACCATTGAACTGACACTATACGATACCTCCTACTAGACGATACGATACCGCAAGATGGAGAATACGATACCACTTAAACACAATTGCGATACCTCAACTTGGTGATACACGATACCTTGATGGTATCACGATACCTCAAGGAGGCAATACGATACTCGACAAGTATCGTGATACACGGGCGTTCTGGTATCATGATACCAAAACTTAATTGGACATGATACTTGGAGTTTTTGGAGTCCAAATTCAAAAGTGTTCGTGGATATGTGTACCTTATGCCCTTCTTGTCACTCCTATGTGTGTAGATGCAAAAAATCTCACCTATTCCACGATATTGCACTCATGATACTAGACGTAGGTAGTCTGAGTCCACGTGATACTTCACTCAGTTTTCTGATGTTTTGAGAGGATTTCAAGACTATTTCTTTAGCATTTCAGCTCTAAACTCCCTCTATGCTTCTTGCTTGCAGCCACAAGTGAAAAATGAGGCGAATGTACAGACAAAAGTGACGAAAATATGAGAAGATGGAGGTGGCAAGAAATGGTGGTGATGTTTAAGATGAAGACGAAGAAAACTCAGAAACTAAACTAAAAATGGTGATTTTTTAACCTTCCAATGTTGCTAATCTACGTATTGCCATCACACCCTCGTCCTCCAAGCTCTCTCCCCGGCAACGACACCAATTTGGTTTCACTCTAGCACAATGACAAGTACCACCGCGAGGAGATGCACCTCATAAATGTCAATCCATGGAGACGTGAGAATTGGTATGAAGACCGTGAGCAAGTGAAGGCACAAGTGCATGAGTGAAAGCACACAAACATGCACACACACGCGCACAAGGTAAGAGCAAAGAGTGGAACAATGGAAGGACTTCGATTACAAAGAAATCTCTTACAAGACCTCAAATCTCTAACCAGCTAATCCCAAAAATGAGCTCTATAGCTCTTTTTATAGTTTTTTGAGTGGTTTTGGGCCTGTCGAGTTCTAGTGTCTAGCCTAGTTAAAAATTAGGTTCCAAGGATTTTTTGGGGGCTCAAACGGAGTCTAAAAATTATGAAAATTGGTAGGATGATACTTCTAATACTCTCAAGCTTGAGGACTCCTTGGCTTGAACAAAATGGAATTGCAAAAATGGAAAATGGCATTTACAATGGTTTTTAATGATAAAAATCACTATTTTCATAGGGATTTCTTCTAAAAATTTGACATGTGCTTCTTGGAGCTTCCTACATGCTTTGTATTCTTGTGTGTCCACCTCTTTGATGTGCTCCTAGTATGCTTTGTCCTTGACCTTGAGCTTCAACAGTTGGTCTACTTTTGGATTCAACAAATCTGTGCAAATCAATGATTCCATGCTACCACAGATGAAGTTGACCACTAGTTCGACATCTACTACTCCAAACGACATTAAGTCCCAATTAGCCTCTAAAAACTGATGTTCCTCATCCTCCTCGAGTCCATCCAAAATATGAGGTGGCCCCACAAGTACTGGTTTATTTTTGGAGGACAAAACTACTCTCCTCCAGCTCGATCGAAAATTTGGCGTGTCCTTTCTTGAAGGTGATAGTTTTGGCAGCCCAATTTTTTTTTTTACTTTGGCATTTTGCAACCAGGGTCTTCCAAATAATAGATTAGAGTCCAAATTCTTCCCTTTGAGTTCAAGCATGACAAAGGTAATGGGAAAGATGATGTGGGAGATTACTATTGGAATATCCTCGATAAGTCCTAGTAGCTACACTCTAGATTGGTCGACCATTCACACAAAGAATGGGGCTGGTTTGATGTTACTCCAGCCCATTTATCTACAAGTAGTCATAGAGGCAATATTGATACTAGATCCATCATCAATCAATACTTTCTGAATAACCTTGTTCTTATACCATAGTGTAATAGTAGAGACTGCATAGTCCACCGCTTTATCTGGTACTTCTCTAACCATGCGGACAATTGCTTTTGAAAACTGGTCCAGAGAATGTTTCTTTTGTAGATGTTCAATAACATTTCTTTGAATACCACAAAGAACTCAAGCAAAGCACCTAGGGGTAATTGAATCTCTGACTTGCTTAATAAGTGCCAAGAACTTCCTTCATCTAACATTACCTATTTTGAAACACTCTAGTTTTGTGATTCGTCTGAAGCTCGATCTTGTGTTCCGGTACTGGGGTTATGAAAATTTGAACTTCTGAAACTACATGTTCAATTGAGTGTCTAGAGATGTCTGTTTCTTGCACTGCAACTCTATCCTCCTGAGTCTATGCTCTTTCCGAACTTACATATAGTTTGTGATCGTTATCCTGTAGTAGTCTATGATTGCAGGCATACTGATTCTCAAAGGTTTGCACATGAACGTCAAGGTCCTCTTTTGGTCCTCCATAGAAATGTGTGTAGTTTAATCATGGTGGTGGATTTCTAGTCCACATCCTTTCTTTAGAACCATCTTCTAGAGGATTGGGTCAAACGATAGGTACCAATGCTAAAGAAAATTCTGACTGGGGTGCGCTACCATCGCTTTGGCTGAGTTGCACATGGCACTCTTCTTCTTGCTGCTAGCTCTATTGGTCGGCTCTGCTAGATTCCCGATTCCATGAAGCTTTAGGTAACTTGCCTTTCTACCACTCGAATATCCAATCATCTAAAATTGCCTGTGGTAAGACTCCATTTTCTACACATTGTAACAATTCCTCTTGGATCTTTGCTGCTTTCGCAAGTGAAATATCTTTGACACATAAGGTTTCTAAGGTCTACTAAATAAATTCGTCTAGGTACTCTTGACATAGATCATTGTGCAAGTATTCTTTATCACTCCACAATGACATCAATTCAATAAGAATTGCATCTCAAAACAAATCCCATCCCATCATGGTTGTCAATTTTTTTGGGGTTGACTGTTGAGAAACCAATATAAAACACACCTCCAAAGGATGGGATTATGTCTATGATACCGCCAACACAACATGCATTTTTGTTCCTTATATTATTTTTATTCACTTAAATAGATTGAGTTTTTATTGTTACGCGTGTATGTAAAACCATTGCACCATATAATTGGATTCCTTTGGAATAATCACAACAAGGACCATAAATAATACCGAAATCAAACAACAACAACAAACACTGCACTGTGAATGTTATAGATAGACTCTGCTTACTAATCTTCAAACTTAATTTTGCATGACGAACACTTTTGCATTCCTTATAGTTCTGTAAGTTAGATTCTTCTTCTTTGGTTGTGAACTAATAGTTCCACACAGACAAATAATCATCACACCATTCTCTTTCTCTTCTACTCTTCCAATACATCACAACATTCCATAGTTCGAGATATATGAAAACATCATACTTCCGAAGATAACATTCCACATCTCTAAGTAAAGAAACCCTTTTGCATTAAAAATATAAATTACAAAGTTTTGGTTAGTCCATTCTGACAGCTAACAAGTGTTAAAGATGACCTAGTCCAAATCCGCCTCAAATATCACTTTTGAGCCTTGCAATTTTAGAAATTCTAGAGAGAATAAAATCAAGGCATTTTCTTAATGTGAACTAAATGTAGAGCCTTAAACAAGGTACTTAAAACACGATTCACAAAAAATTAACAATGACACTTTTATTCTCTTATTCATGCTCTAGCTTTCTCTCATACAACATTTCTCTTAATTCTTTCATCTTCACATTCAATTTTTGACCAAACAACATGATGTAGATAAAATTATCATCCTTGAACTTTTCCTACATGCATAAAATGGCCTAATTATTCATTCTAAACATTATCCCCACAATGTAATTTGGAAAGCTCAAAATGAATTATTTCATAATCGAAAATCCTATTACATGTGGAACCTTTAAGTCCTTTTTCCATATTATCTTCCAAGTCTATAGACTCTTTAAAGCATACATCAAGTGTTTGCAAGTGCTTTACATAGAAAAATGCTTGTAGTTTATTGCTAAGCCATCCATCCAAGAAGAGGGAAAATCACTTTTCTTGGGAAGGGAGCTCCCTAACTAGACATCAAACCACATACTGCATAAACCTTTGAGTAGCAAGCCTCACAATCTCATGAGTGTGTTGGCTCAAGCTATCGATCAAAGAAGAGGTTTCACATTTGAATTCATTCTGTGAGAACTCACCAATGAAATCATCTAGAGGGATGACAATATCTCAATCTCCATCTATCCAATGGTTGGAACCAATTCAAAGGTGTTCCTACCAAAGTGAGGCCCAAAACTTCATATTGAATGAAAAAATTGTTTACCTGCTCCAGTTAGAGCACTTTCTTGAACTCTATCGTATGATCTTAAGGATTAATTGTTCCATTATAATGATTCTCCATGTATTCGGCAACTTGATAAGGGTTTTCTACCACCATCTTGCAGTCTCTTCGTAAACCATTTCCATTTGTCTCTTCTGACATCCTTGGGAATGTGGAGTTGCTCCCATCCAATTTCTTCTACCTTGAGAGTCTTCACTAGTCTTTGGCTTCCCATGACTCTTTCGTTCATGTTTCTTGGGAGAGAAGACACACTATCCTAGATAGTTAAGTTTGGTTTTATCCTCCTGAAAAACTTTCCAATACAACTTTTGCTTTTTGCCTATACACCAGTCTTATCTAGTGGGATTTTCTTGACACATGAGCTAGCTTGAGTGGAAGCAATTTGTAGGTTGGCGTCTTTGTGTGGCTTCACTCATTGGGATAACTCCACACTTTGAGATCTCTTATATTTGGATTTTGCTTCATACTCTGCCATGTAGTTAGGAAGAGTGTGTACACTGATGGAGTTTTCCCAATGCTCACATTTTGAGCATCACCATAATAAGACTATTCTAGATGCTCATCTGGTTGTCCCATAACTATCTCTATAGGAAGTTTGGTCTATTTCTTTTCTTCCACCTTGTCTCATGAAATATCTCCTAGAGTTCTTGAGGCTACTTTTTATCCATGCCTAGTGTGACCTTTTCCATCTTTACTTCCATTCTTGGCACTCGTGGTGTATGAGGATTTTCTTTCAATAATCCTACTTGAACTTGAGGTAGATCCCTACATGCCACGTTGTATGAATTCTTAGAACTAATATGCTAGAATCCAAGAATTTGGTATTGCCATGGGTTACTCGTTCTAGCATAGCTTGATCAATGTTTACCATTTTCATGTATAGGGCTAAACTTTCTTATTCTAGCTCTCCACTAGGAATACCAATGTTCATGGTGCTCTAAGATAGGTGTGATGACTATTCTTAGCTGATAAGCATTTAAGAATAGGTCTTCAAGCATGGAATTTTCTAGGACTAATCTTGCCTAGTGCTTTGTTTGGTTTCTCCTAGGCTCTTCTAGAATTGATCCCAGTTATGCCAATGATTGGACATGATTGTGGAGAGATTCATTATTCTTGTTTGTTCTCTTTGCAAAATTTCTTGTAAATCACTCATTAATTGTTTCCATTTCTTCTCAAGTTTCTCTTTCCTCTCTTTCCATGCACATGATCTATTTTTTAGTGGTTGCTAACTTTTATTGGTTGTGTTTTATATGGCACTCTCATGTTGTTCTCCTCTATTTTCATCCAATGGGCTGAAAATTTCAACTTCTATTTGGACTTTTCTATGTTGGGCTTGAGCTCTAATCACCCCTCTTGTTCTTTGACTTATATAATGTGCATTTAGGATGTTCTACACTTTTTTAATCTACTCTCCATAACAAACCTTCTTCTCTCGTGAATCTAGAAAATTTTTCCATGGAGAACCTCAATCCAAACACTGTCACTAAACTTTTATCCAACCAAAGTCTGTGTGATAAGTTCCATATCAACATTGCAATCAATCAAGAGCATGCAACAATAAGAAAGGTATTCCGAAGAGCTCTTCAATCTTGTGAAGTTGATGGATTGTGCAAAGAAGGTAAAAAACATATCGACATATGGGAAGATGGAGCTGTTTATCCAATTGATCCAAAAAATGGAAGGTATCCACCTTTTCATAATCTTCATGATCTGATTAGATTTGTAGGAGATGGTGATGATGGTTTACGTGGCTATTGTTCAAAGCTTTGTGATATTTCCAAGAACTATATGCAATACATAAACTATCTACAAAATGTACTACATCAGAGAGACTTACATCAGAAGGATCTAGAAAAAAAGTTTATGCATTTGTCTTCTCAATTAGAAGCTTTCAAACAAATGAAAGAAACTCCTTTAGGATTGGGAATGTAGTCAAAACGAGTAAAACCTTTTTTAGATTTGACTAAAGAATCTAGCCAAAAGAAAAAGAGAATGAAAATTGTAAGAGATCATGTAACAAATGTGCTAGGTTTAAACATGTTAAGCAGTTTTGAGCATGTTCATTTTTGTAATGACATTATGAGGCAATGACGGTCGTGGTTACACTAGTTGTGGGGGGTGAATGTGGTGGAGTTGGAGGCAGGGGTGGCAAAGGGGGTGATGTAGGTTCACTTGATACATGGGTTTCCTCAGTATCGTGGATAGTGTGTGCGGTGCCCGTGGTTGTGGATCTGCCTTGTGGTTCTGATACTAGTACATTCATCTGCTTTCCTGCTCGAGGGGGATGTCTGCCATGTCTTCGTTCCGTTCTTCGTGCTTGTGCAAGGGCGGTATGCACCGTTTCAGGGACGCCTAATGCCTCATATATCATGTCAAGGGTGGCACGATATTGCTCGTCGACGCCTTCCTCCTCAAGGATCTGATTCATAAGGGCCTTGCCTGCTGCTAGGGACAGTCTATGTTGTTCTTGAACTCTATTCATGGTGTCATAGAGCTTTTTCAATGCTTTCATATAAGCTGGGGCCCCTTCAAGTACCTGTAGAGCTTCCTGATCATATTCCTGCTCTTCTTCATTTGATTGCTCCTCGTGTTCCTCCTCTTGTTCTCCTTCTTCTTCACCCTCTACATCGACGATGTCTGGGTGTTTGGGATGGGGTTGGTCTGTAGCCGTTTGTTGCCCACTAGCTTGTTCTGCCTCAACTTCTGCATTAACAACATCGATGATTCTGGCTACCTCCTCATCAGTTAGGTCTTCTAAAGTGAATCCGTGAGGAAACTCTAGGTCGGTTGGTACGGGTGGGAACACCAAATTAGGTCCGTCAGTGCTGTGCCTTGGTAATCTGATAGTGAAGGGTTGCACCCGCCTTGGAAGTCGTGGAGTGGTCTCTGGAGTCAATGTCACGCCGCGGGCTTGTGCGCAGGGCATCTGAACGGCGCCTCTCATTTTCTTGGATGGTGGTCCTGCGGAGGATAATCGGCGCTGAAACTCTTGTACCCTGTTCCAAATGAGTGCCCTTTGCACTGGTACATCATACGCGAGACATCTATACACAATCCTGGTAAGAGCACAGCATCCATACAGTACAGATTTTTGTTTCTTATACCACCTTTGATGAGCCAAGTGGATTTGGTTGATAAACCAGTGGGGCATATTGATTGTCAAATCAAAGGCATCTGCCAAGTATAGAGTAAACCAGATCTTCTTAGGTGGCATTGTGAACCTCTCTTGAGCGGGAAATGCGAAATGCTGCATGGCCATTTGCAAGTGAATGGCAATTGTAGGCGTCATTGCCACCATGTCTTTTAACTTTGTCAGATTCCTATTCTTCATATTGTCGGGGACCATAGTCTCTTTCTCCATAGGAATGTGCATACCTTTCATGTCCAGAGCTTCCCTTACCAAGTTGATAGTTAATCTGAAACGCTTGAGCTCATTGCCCCTTGTGAGAGATGGGAGGACAAAGGAGCTGTATCCCTTTTTATCTTTGCTTGGAGTAAGGGTGCTAATCAAATAAGAGCATCTTAGAAAATCCGGCTTTGGCAATTGGAATTTGAAGTACTCGTAGAGTCCTGCCTTCTTCCATATAGGTTTCAATCCTTCATTATTCTGCAGTCTCTCAAATTCCCTGGTGAAAAAGTGATACTTGCCCCAGTGCCCATTGAATTCTATCTCGGCCTCCCACATATAAGTGCCTTCACCTAGGGGTCCTGCCACATCACTGAACCAATGAGAGTTTTTATTGACTGGCATAGTGTGCCCTTGTGGAGGGTTCTGAACCGGTATAGCGTGTAATGCCCTCAATGCCACTGGGCGTTCCTTCAATTCCTCCTCAATGGGAAGACTTTCAATGTCCACTACTTGGGGGCTGGTGCCTGCCTAGGAGCTAGTTCCTGCCGTATCTGCCATGTTGTGTCTTGCCTCCTGATTTTGTGAGAATATAGAAACATGTGTTAACATTGTAAAGGACAAGATAGAACTGTTTTTGTCCCCATTACAACATTAACATGAGGTTCGGGAGAGATTAGGAGGTTAGTAAGTGCTCGATGCTTGTGCGTGTAGTTAGGAATTGGGTAGACCTAGAAGCTAGGTGGAATGATGTAGTGTGAGAGTGACGTAGTTAGTAGGTGGGCATGGATTTACAACTGGGGTCCGGGGGTTTATTACAAGTTTTAGGCTGCCAAACATAGTGGATGGGGTTTGATCTTGATTTTGTGGAGACTCTGAAAAGTTTGATAGGGGTATCTACTTGAAAATGAGGCTTTTTAGGGACCCATTTACAAGTGATTCTACTTGTGGTTATGGAAGAATATGTGACCGCGCGTGATGTATAAGCATGGTCAACTGATGTTAGAGTGAGTGAAACATGTTGTACTGGGTATGGCCTCGGTGTAGCTATTTGAGCCTGCAAGCAAGCCTTAGGCACCCAGATTTGTCGTGATTGTGGGCTGGCCTTCATCGACTTCTTGGGTACCCAAATAGACTTTACTTTCGCAGAAGAATTTATGAAAGACTTCTTATTAGTGTCGTGTTGTTCATTACTAATAAGAGGTTTCGGCCGTGGGGTTGGCATGGTCGTAACCGGGTGTTCGCCTTTCCGCACCCACACTTGTTTCAATGGCTAAGACATTCTGCGTCGCACACTTTTTTGGCCTCCAGTATAGGTAGTACTCTGCTTCCTCTGTATTTGATATGCCGTTGGTTGCTGCATCCTTCTGGCTTTTGGAAAAGAAGGGAGTGCGTCTTATCCTTGACTTTGTTGTTGAAACAATCCTCTTTCTGCATCATACAGTTTTGGACAAGAATAACATTGTCAACTTCATGTGCGCCCCTGGAAGGACCAGGAGTTCGTGCCTTACCTAGGTCCTTGAGTGCCTCATTTTCCAATTCTATTGTAATTCGATTATTATTTACCCATACCTGAAGAAGTCCACTTCTTAGGTTTAGGTTGACTGCATGATCATAGATCCAGTCGTGGCCCAAGACAAGAGGCTCAGTGAGGTCCTCATCTTGACACACTAGTACTTTGACCGTCATGACTTCGTCTTGAATATAGAGGGGAAGTTCCACCTCACCCATGCAAGGGGTTTCCACACCTCCCAATCCTATGAGATATGCTTCTATAGGATTGACAGTTAATTCCAACTCTTGACAGTAAGACAATTTAACAGCACTAGTGGCTGCACCTGAGTCAATCAAGGCTCTTACAGTCCTTGCACTCTTCCCTTGTCCTATATCTAAGGTTATAAAAGGACGTCGATCAATTATCCTATGAGAGCTAACACCTGAAACTTCACACATAGCCACATGATATCCTTGATCTCCATATGCATCTATCCTGGGTTGCTCTCTACCCTGTCTTCTCAACTTCATTCTCCGAATACGTTCCAATGCTTCTGCTTGAGCTTCTTCTCGAATTCGTCTTTCTTATTCTTTGTGTTTCTTAGCAGTGTTGAGTCGACTTAGCATCTCCTCTGTGAGAGGTTCCTGATATAACTTGACCCTGCATCCGCTTATGTAGCTTGGGAGAACATCGCCTTCTAATGTGGCTAGTTGCACTGCTCCACTTGTTGAGATTCTATTAATGATCATGGGTCCGTAGCCTCTCTTTTCTATTTTTCTCGCGTGTTGTTTCAAAGTGTAGACTAGTGCTAGGTCGCCTGCCTTCAAACCTTTATCCTTGACGTGGGCATCAAAGTATGCCTTCTGTCGTTTCTTAGCTGCATATATCCCTGCAGCCGCCCTCAGTCTTGTTTCTCCTAATCGTTCTAGGTCAAAGATCCTAGAGGAGAGTTCATGACCTATCCATTCATGCTCCTGTGCTACTTTCAATGTAGGTATTAAGAAATCCAGCGGTAGCACCGCATTTTGGCCAAATACCATCTGAAAGGGTGTGGCTTGGAGTACCATTTTGTAGGCGACTCGGTATGCCCAAACAGCATGGTGTAGCTGTTTGTCCCAATCAGAGCGTTTATTGTTCACTAATTTCGTCAGTACATTGCATAGGATCTTATTGGTGCTCTCAGCCTGGCCATTAGCTTGAGGGTGATAGGGGGCAGACTTTTTATGTACTACCAAGAACTCTTGGAGCAGATTTTCAATAACTTCATTCAAGAAGTGAGTGCCTCTATCACTTACTAGCTCTATAGGTAGCCCGTATCTTGTGAATACATTCTCAAACAAGAATTTAGCTGTTTTTTGAGCATCGTTCTTCGTTGTGGCTTTTACCTCTACCCACTTTGTTAGATAGTCTGTCGCAACAATGATATATTCTGCATGGGAACCCTTAGCTGGGGGATTAATAGGACCTACAAAGTCTATTCCCCACTTAGAGAATGCACGTCCACCCATCATAGGTTTCAGTGGCATCTCATCTTTGCGTATGGGATACTGAGTTCTCTGACAAACATCACACCGTTTCACATAGGTATGTGCATCCATGTGAAGGGTCGGCCACCAAAAGCCCGCAAATAGTATTGCCTTGATCACCCGATCTGGTCCAAAGTGTCCTCCTGCTACACTTTGGTGAGCAGTTTCCAAGATCTTGAGATATTCACTTTCATGGATACATAGTCTCAGGTAACCATCTTTACCACGCTTGTATAGATTATCACCAATGAGTGAGTAATCCTGGGCTTCTTGTTCTAAACTCCTTTTCCTAGCCAGAGTCATGTCTAGGGGGGATGTTTTCGTCCTTAGGAAGGATACTAGTGGTTCACTCCAATCTGGCGCTATGGACACTTGATAAAGAGTGGCATGTTCCACAGGTGGTTTAGTGCAGCACATTGGACATTCCTTGCTTAATCTTTGGACATCAGCTTCCATAGTCGGCCAATGCACTCCGAGTCTTCTTAGTGTCTGCAGGGTTTGCTGCTTTGAGTAGTGTTGCTCTAATGCACCTACGTGTGCCAACTGCAACCATTTAGCATACTCATCCTCTTCCACACAACAAGCCAAGATCCCTCGATCTGTGTGCTTGTACATACTACCTGCCATGATGTGATACTTTTGGGCTTTTATTACCTCCTTATCCTGTGTGTTTATTACTGGATGGTTAGGCCCGTATGTCAATACTGGCACTAGTGGCTTAGCCCACTGTGGCACCACTTCCAAATTAAACGATTAAGCATCAGGAAGGTCATCTGACACTCCTTGTGGAGCTTCTCCAGATGTGAGTCTAGAGAGATGGTCAGCTCTCAAGTGAGTCCTACCTTTCCTTACCACAACCTCGAAGTCGTATTCCATTAGTAAGAGAAACCATCTTACTAATCTTCGTGTATTGCATGGCTTGTTTACGAGATATAGCAGTGCTTGATGATCAGTAAACAATTTGAACTTATTTGCAAGCAAATAATGTCTAAACTTTTTAACTGCATATACCATGCCTAATCCTTCTCTCTCTGTAGTGGTATAATTTCGTTCAGCTGCATTCAATTGTCTACTAGCATAGGCAATTGGAAGATCCATATTACCTTCACCGGTAGGCTGCGCGAGTACACACCCAATAGCATAATTGGATGCATCCACATGAACATGGAATGGCTTGTTCCAATCTGGTGTGGTCAAGATTGGTGCCGAACATAATCTTCGTTTAAGCTCCTGGAAGGAATTCTCACATTCATCAATCCACTCAAAAGTTAGTCAGAAGTCCGTACATGGGCTTTGCAATGACAACATACATGTGTATAAACCGTCGGTAATAACCGCAATGCCCCATGAAAGCTTGTACTTCCTTGACATTCTTTGGCCTAGGTAGCTCTGCTATGGCTCTCACTTTCTCTTCATCCGTGGATATGCCATTCTTTGACACTATGTGTCCTAGAATCTTGCCTTGCCTGACCATAAAAACACACTTTTCTGGGTTTAGGCAGACTTGATATTCTCTACATTTGTCAAAGATTTGTCTGAGTTGAGGAATATGGGTTTGTCTAATGTTGGAATGAGCACAAAGATCATCCACATAGACTTCTAAGTTCTTCCTCAGGAACTCTTTAAAGACATGGCACATTAGTCTTTGGAAGGTAGCGAGTGCATTGGTAAGCCCAAATGGCATTACCCTAAAGGCAAAAATGCCCCATTCGGTGGCAAAAGCCGTCTTATGCTGATCTTCTGGAGCTATGGCTACTTGATTGTAGCCCGAAAATCCATCAAGGAAGCTGTACACTTCCTTGCCTGCTACTCTTTCTAAGAGATGCTCTGTGATAGGAAGCGGATAGTTATCTCGAATAGTGGCTGCATTAACCTTTTTCAGGTTAATGCATACACACAACTTTCCATTTTTCTTGGGCACCACTACAATGGGGGATACCCACTCAGTGTGCTCAATTTCATAGATGAATCCAGCTTCAACCAGACGATCTATCTCTTCTTTGATCTTAGCAGCATAATTATCATTGTATGTGTATGGCTTTTGCTTGGAGGGTTTGGCATCTGAGGTCATGGGGATAGTGTGTGAGCATATGTCAGGGTCCACACCTTTCAAATCCTTGTAACTCCAAGCGAATACATCCCTGTATTCTTTCAGCAAGGCTATTAGCTCTTGTTCTTCCTCTTCTGTCAGGTCATGTCCTATGTAAGTGTATCTCTCTTCTCCTTCCTCTATGGCTACCACTATTTTCTTAGTGGTTTCTTTGTTATCATAGGCCTCTCCTGATTGAGCCTCTCTTTTAGGCATTCTTACCATGACTCTCCTATCAGCTATCTCATACTTCTTAAAATTTTCTGGGACCTCAAACAAAGATTCTTCCTCTTCTGGTGTGACTTCTCTCTTCTTTCTTTTCTTTCCTTCTTCCTTCGGGGTCACATGTGTGGCTAGCCTTACATCATTTGTAAGCTCTCCATACCTCTGGGGTTGAAATTCTACTTCATAGAAGTATTCTTCATCTGATGCAAAAGGTGGGTCCATAATGGTTGACTCTAGATCGGAGTCACTTGCATCGTCAAATGCATCAGGGCTAGGTTCACACTCTTCTAACACTGCCTCTCCCATGATTGGCTCTAGGGAGAAGACTGAAATGTCATAGCCATCTTCATCACAGTGAGGTGTCCATTGTTCTTCATTGATGGCTACATCCATCGTTGGTAGGATTTTTGCCCAGCCGTGGGGTTCAAATTCTTCGTCAGGAAAGACTATAGGCGCATAGGCTGGGTCTTGAATTGATCTATGTGTTTCTTTTGCACCTATCTCTCTGGCTTCTTCTCTCTTCTCTTCCTCTACTGCTACTTTGCACATCCATAAGTGGGTGTCTTCATGCATCCATGAGGATCCTGACCCTATGTAATGCACCGATTCCGTATCATCTTTGGCTCTATGAATGGGATTCCATTGGATAGGAGGGACATCTCTATGAGGGTAATCTTTGAGATTCACTTTGTTCGCAACACCTAAGTGTTGCAAGTACAAGGAATTGGTTCCCCAATCCTGTACCACTTGCAACTATCGCATAAATGGTCTTCCCAAAATCATCTCATAGGCATGATTTTTGCTAAAGTCACATATAGCGAATGTATGCTCGAACTCAACACCACATGTGGTGAGAGTTATTCCTTCTAGCAAGCCTAAGGGTCTTTCTATGTGACCATCGGCCATCTGCAATTTCATCCTCGTGGGCCTTAGTGCTGGCTTGCCCCAACGCTTCCATATTTGCCCCAGTGAAAAGATGCTATACTTGTGGAGGTGACCATATGGTGAATGTATGTCCCATTATGGCTCAACCCCAAGCAAACCCTAGCAGCCAATACTGCACCATAGAGTGGAAATAAACTAACCATTCTGCACAAGACTGCCCATATAATAAGCAAGTAGTTAGACAAAATTATCCACAACGGTACTCACATCAGTATGCTAGGCCCCAACAACCCTATCAATTACCCTATCAAGGGTAGCAGAGACCTCAACCAGCTCTAGCTTAGCAACCCCTTGCTCCAGCCAATGTGATTTCAGTGAAGTATGTAGCTACAAAAGAAAATCTAAACAGAGCCTTAGTGCTAGTAACTCCATTACTTTCAGAAAGTGACCCAAGTGATCACAGTTTTGACTCTACTCATAGTGATAGCCCACATGCTTACTACATGCAGTCAACTGAGCATAATGAGTCATATTATTATGAGGACCCGAGTGAACCTAGATGGGAGCCAGAGTATGAAAATGTCATGTATGCAAACCCCAACTGTAGACCTCAACCTAGGCAAATAAGAACCCCATTTCCTAGAGGACCATGCTATCGATGTTAGCGAGATCACCTCATTCGAGATTGCCCTATGCCTGCACCTACACAAACCTAGACTGTGAGAATTCAAGGTTTTTGTCCAGATTGTGGGAAGGAGCTCCTGTTATGGAGATTGTCCTACAAACCCCAAAAATATGCTGAAAATCACTCCTATCAATGTTATTGGGTTAGTGGTAGACTCTATAGGAAGTGTAACTTCCATTGCCCCAGTGCAAGTGGTCACTAGAGCTCAAGGTTTGCAGCAAAACTAAGGTTTAGGCCAGGAAAAGAGTTCCGAGGTTAGTGAGACTGAGAGCATAACTAAGAAGAGGACTAGAGCTTGGAAGGATAGTCGCAAGAGAATGAGAAGACAATGGTCGAAGAAAATGAGTGAACTCGAGGAAAGTCTTAGAGAGAAAAAGGCCAAGATAATTGAATTAGCATCTCAATCGCACTCTCACTTATCACCTTCCATCCCACAACCTTTTAATCCACCACTTTCTATCCGAGCTCGAGGACCTAGACATGATGCTTAAAGCATATCAGGCTAGAATCCAAGAAGGGCCAAACGTAACGGATCATGAAAAGTGTTACCCTAGAGCTGAACTAGAACACAAACAAACTAACATTTGTGCTAAGATGATGGAATTGGCTCAAATCATGTTTGAAGCTAGCCACCTATTTAACTTCTCTAGTTCATCTAGAACTCAACTACATTTTGATGGACTATTAGACATATTAGATAAGCTAATTGCAAATCTGAAAAGGACCCCACCTCTCAAGGTAAGGACAAGGCAAGTGAAAGGATAAGCCTTCCTGCTGAGGAAGCTTATGTGCCTAACTCCACAGAACCAGACACATCTTCTTCTATGAATCGATATTCCCCAGAATTTCTAGGAGAAATTCAAGAAGAGAAATGGGCTAGAGAAAGTGAAAATCCTCCTCCTATTGAACTTTTGGATGACTTACATGACCAATTCCCACAAGACATTCCCTCCATTTATGAAGAGCAGGAAGATACCCAATCTCATGAGAGATTAGACTTTGAGTCTAATTCCTTGCAAGAACTACCCCATTTCATAGGCCCATGGGAAGCACAGTCTACTTATATGAGATCACCCATGGTCATGGTAAGGAATGAAGACTCAGTCATACCTAGGAATACAGAGGTAGTAAAGAACACTAAAGTGCACTGCAATCTCACTTTAGAAGAGCTACTCAAGGTTAAGCCATTATTATGGAAACATGTAGTCAATCAAGTGCTAGAAGTAGCAAAACCTCGTTCCTAGGTAGGTTCTCATAGAACAATGCCAGAAATACCTTTGGACAAGATAGGTGACATGAGCGAAGGAGAAGGAAACACCTATCTTCCCATTACCCATCAAGGTTACACCACCAAGGCAATTTTGGACTCAGGTGCATGAGTAGCAATCGCTACCACTTCCTTATGGAAGCATTGGGGCAAGCCAGCACTCAGGCCAATGAGAATGAAATTGCAGATGGTCGATGGTCACATAGAAAGACCCTTCTGACTGCTAGAAGGGATAACTCTCACTACCTGTGGTGTAGAGTTCAAACACACTTTTGCCATATGTGACTTTAGCAAAAATCAGGCCTATGAGATGATTTTGGGAAGACCATTTATGAGACAATTGCAAGTAGTACAGGATTGGGGAACCAATTCCTTGTATTTGCAACACTTAGGTGTGTGTACCTAAGTCACGAGGTCTTAGGGACTTGTGTCAAAGAGACTAAATCTCGTTTGCCACACAAGTGCGTATAGTGGTGGATTGACACACACTTAATTATCAATCCAAAGAACCGACCTAACCAAGTGTATGAGGACATGTGCGCACATGATGGGCAATGAAGTGGTTCAACTAAAATGTATGAGAAAAGACCAAACTACCTCTCCAACTCACTTAATCTCTGAAAGTGTCTGCCCTGTTAAACGCTGTTATTCTAACTGTCAGAAGTGCGTTTAAACGTTATTTGGGTTCTTGGGAGTGGAAGGGGTCTGTTAGACAGAGGCCCTATACTTAGTTCCCAAACTAACCACTTACACACAACAATATACTGATGGTGAGAGCTCTATCAAGATTCTGTTGTACTTAGACATTTACAGTTCACGGTTTAGCTCAGCCAACGTGTATCGAATACACTCAGATGCTATATTACATCTGCACATAAACTTACTGAAAATACCAGAGACAAGAGTAATCGTTCAACCTTTAACCTTTACCGAATAGGTACCGTAATCCGATCAACATCCGAAGACACATAGAATTTAAGTGTTCAGATACACCGTACTGAAGGTTCAGTACGCAACCCAAGAATCCTACTGTAGCTTAACCCTTACCGTAGGATGACAGATCTCAATGCTGAAGACAACACAATCCCGCACAGTGTTAGAAACACTACCACAGTGTTGGCAGTAGCCTTGGTACACCAGGACGTACAAGACATGAAAGTCAAAGAAGGGAGTCAGAGCGAAGGGACAGCACAAGCAAACATGGCAGTCAAAGAAGATCTGGCAAGTAGGCCAATATTTTTTCAAGACATTAATGCAAATCAAGAGATGGACATGCAGGGAGGAAGAGCAAGTAGGGAGCTCGAAGATATGTATGGCAGATCACTAGAAGAAATCCCTACAACAACAGTGATTTTTATCACTAACAATCATTGTAAATATCATTTCACCTTTTTGTAGCTCCATTTTGTGCAAGCCAAGGAGTCCTTGAGCTTGAGGAGCCTTAGAAGTAGTTGCGTACCAATTTTCGTATTTTTTAGATCTCGTTTGAGCCCCCAAATAAGCCCTGGAACCTAATTTTTAACTAGGCCGGACACTAGGTCTGGACAGGGCCAAAAGCTAGTCAAAAACTATAAAAAGAGCTAGAGAGCTCATTTTTGAGGTTGGATTGTAATTGAAACGAACTTGTAAGAGCTTTTGAAAGTAATCTAAAGAACTCCATTGATTCTCTCTCTTTGTCTTGCCGTGTGTGCGCGTGTGTGTGTATGTGTGTGCATGCTTGTGTGCTTCTCACTCACGCACTTGTGCCGCCACTTGCTCGAGGTCTTCATACCATCCTCACGTCTTCCCGGATTGACATTAAAGGAGGTGCTACTCATCATTGAGCTACACCAAATTTTGGCGCCGTTGCCGGGGATCGAGCTTTGAGGACGAGCGTGTGATGGTAAGACGTAGAGTTGACGCGTTGGAGTTGTAGGTATTTTCTTCACTCTCATCGATTTTCTTTTACTTTCTTCACCATCTTCATCACCATCATCATCATCACCATCTTCCACCTCCATCTCCATCATCGCGAAAATTTCAGTTTTTCGACTATATCCCCATCTCCACCTCATTTCCCTCATTTCACTTGTGAGAGAGAGCGAGAGAGCGAATTTGCATGTGCTGTTTTTTGCATGTTTTGTGAGCATTCTGCAGGTACAGGCCGCATCATCATCCCCAGCACTCTGCGTAGGTACGGAATTCTGAGTAACTGTCTGTGTGTCGCCGAGCTCTGTCAATCGCGACCGACAGAAAAATTGCTCTAATTGCTAAACAAAGTGCATATCCATGACCTACAGGCCTAGAGCTTCCCAAAAATGTGTTTAGTTTTTTGAAATTCCACAGATTTCTGTCAATCGCGATCGCTCTGTCAATCGCGATCGACAAACCACGACGGACAAATCTGTCAATCGCGATCGACACGTCAATCGCGACCGACAGCCCACGACGGCTCTGTCAATCGCGACCGACAGAGTCAACGACCGATTGACCACGACCGACTGACCATACGCGTGACACGTGTCAATCGCGATCGAGTCATCAATCGCGATCGACATAGTCAACGACTGTTTGACCACGACGGACAGACCACGACGGCTCTGTCAATCGCGACCGACACGGTCAACGACTGTTTGACCACGATCGACAGACCCTCGCGACCGACCTGTCAATCGCGATCGACTCATCAATCGCGACCGACAGAGTCAACGACGCTTTGACCACGACTGATTGACTTTTCGTAACCCCTGTCAATCGCGACTGACCAGTCAATCGCGACTGACAGCCACGACGGACCTGTCAATCGCGATCGACACGTCGATCGCGACTGACCTGTCAATCGTGACCGACAGACTTTGCGAACGCGTTAGAAGGGCAAATTAGGTCAAATTTTCAAGGCAAAATTATTGGTCTAAATTTTGATTGAGTGTGGGACAAACACTAGGGTGTAGTATTGCATCGCGAGGCCGTGCCACAAGCTACTCGAGTGTTCCTGTTTGACTGTTAGCTTGTGTTGAATTCTGATTTAACTCCCTAAACCCTGAACAGTCCTAACTTTTTCATACGCAATCCAATTTTTGAGCTCTTGGGCTTGTTGGAAAGCTCGTGGCATATACTACACGCCCTCAACTGTTTTTTTATAAAGATAATGCGTTGATTTTCAGAGAGGGTATTTTGAAGTTGACCATACCCAGGGGGATCAAAGTCAGGGGTCTTTAGAATTATTTTCCTAAAAGTCAGAATGCACATGTGTGTTTATGTTACATGAATGAAAGTGGTTGGTTTTGTCCTTTGAATATAAGCATTGAGCTAACCGTGGGACTTTTATAGGTCCATTGAGAGCAACTTGGGGCATACAAAGCAAGATTTCTTTGCAAGCTTGAGAACCGGGTTCTTGAGCACCATAAAGCAAGGGATCAACAAGTAAGGTTGGATTATTCTCAACTCCCTCTGTCATTTCCTAGCTCAAGCTAAGAACGAGTAGAGATAGGAGTAAGCCAGGGCGGCGATAGGCAGTTATCAAGTTGAAGACTACCTAAAAACTCAAGTTCAAGTTAAAAACATAATCTCTGTACTGTCGATAACCTAAAGGAAAAGAATCTAACGTGGAACGATCAACCTAAAGTACGAAGAACATTCAAGTGTTCCTGACGACGTGATATCAGACAAGACCATAAACACAATAATTAACTAAAAAGAATCAAGTGACTGGTACCAATTGATCGGCAACGAGGTTGTACTTTAAAAAAAAATTGGGCTAATCAGTTAGGCATATGAACCTTAGATCAGGACGACACCTAGCAAGAGAGAGACAAAGCCTTAGGTCTTCAGAGGCTAGTGTCAATCACACTGCAAGGTCTTGGGCCCAGCAGTTGAGCCACCACTCATACTACCCTAGCTCTGAGACCAGTGAGTCGGAAATGTCTCAAGGCATGGACAGACCTACGGGAAGTTCAGGAGTGCCTTATTTGTACAGGGTAGAAGGCCCTTACAAAACACAGCTGGAATATCTTAGGACCAACCGACTAGGTGCTAGCATCTATGAGGACGGCCTTGGAAGATCTGTGGTCCAGATTAAAAACCCTGATCAATCCATTGGACTAGAACACCCAGCTGTCAAGTTTGAAAATGGTGCATACCTGGACAAAGAAGGAACTATATATGTAGCCACTAGTCACCCGGATAGGACAGATGACTTTGGGAATGTAATCTCAGAAGCGGACTTAGGTGATCTGGAACAAGGGAACATGGGTGCGGAGCCTAGAACCCCTCGAGGTAAATCAGTTCTCACTAGGATTATCACGCCTGAATGGGTCCCCCAAGACAACAAGAGCATAGAGTTGCTCCTCAATCGAGAAACTGATGAAGCCTTTTGGAGGTATAAGTCTAATCAGCCGACAGACATAGGAAATATCATGATCTATGAGTTTAAGGATCCGGATAGCCCAGGCAGAGTGACCTACTTAGATCATGCTTCAGAACGGATCTTTGTGGTGACAGAAAATGATAGGCATGCCTACACTTGGAAGGGTGAATTTATCTTCCCCCAACCAAGATCAAATGTATCCTATGGTCACCCTGGGGCTGGAACTTCCCAAGCTCATGGTACACAAAGAGACAGAAGTAGGGATAGACCAGAAGTAAGTTTCGCCAACCCTGTAGGCAGAGAAAGAACGAGAACAGAGACGAATAGGGTAGAACCTGAGATGCATAGAGCCCACAGGAACCAAAGAAATGTAGATGGATTCCCTCTGCCGAGGCCTAGAGAGCATACAAGAACTTTGAGACCCACCCAGCTAGTTAAGTCCATGAAGAATTACTTTGACGGCACAGGAGATCCCTATGATCATGTGGCAGAGTTCAAGCAAGTCTTGAGAGCTGAACAAGTGGAAGATCTGTTCACGCAGTACAATGCCTTCGGTCTAACCCTTAGGAACACGGCACTTACATGGTTTCAGCCATTAGATGAGCGTCAGTTCAGGAGCATAGACCAACTCCTAGAAGCATTTATTGTAGAGTTCTCCAAGAGTGGCATAAGACACAATACCTCCTCATTGATCCACAGCTTCAAACAGACCCCCCAAGAGACTGTCAGATTGGCTGGGAGAAGATTTAGACAATATCTGGAAAGGTGCCCTATTTCGGAGCTACCCACATCTGCTAAACAAGTAGCTTTATTCCTTGATGGATTGCTGAGTACGAAATTGAGATCCTATGTGTATCTGAAGGACCCTAGGACTATAGAAGAGTGTGTACGCATGTGCATTGACATTGAAGATAACCTAGGGGAAGAACTAGAGCTTTCCAAAATCTACAAAGATCCAGATAGTGCATCTAGTCACTCTTCCACGCAGTCCACATCAATTGAGGAACTTGCCGAAAAGGTAGCTCAGAAATTAGGCGTAACCAGCAAACAAATCCCAAGGTTTGCCCCTGTGAAAAGATGCTATACATGCGGTGGTGACCATATGGCGAATGTCTGCCCTAATATGGCTCAACCCCAAGTAAACCCTAGTAGCCAGTACTGCACCATAGAACGGAGATACACCAATCACACCGCACAAGATTGCCCATACAACAAGCAGGCAGTTAGGCAACCCTACCCGCAGCCCTACCAACAAGGCAGATACCAAAACCAAAATCCACCACCACAATATGCTAGACCCCAACAAACCTACCAACCACAATATCAGGCCCAACAAAGACCCCAACCGGTGCTAGCTCAACAGCCTCCAAACCCCGCTAACGTGATTCCAGTAAAGTATGCTGTTGCAGAAGAAAACCTGAATAGGGCCATAGTACCAGTAACCCCATTGATCTCAGAAAGTGACCCAAATGACCATAGCTTTGACTCTACACATGTCGATAGTCCCCAGGCTTACTACATGCAGTCTCCAGAACATGGTGAGTCTTACTATAGTGAAGAACCAAGTGAACCTAGTTGGGAGTCAGATTACACGAACATCATGTATGCAAACCCCAACCCCAGGCCTCAACCGAGGCAAGTAAGACCTCCATTCCCAAGAGGACCGTGCTACAGATGCCAAGGAGATCATCTCATCCGTGATTGTCCCTTACCCCCACCTACACAACCCCAGTCAGTGACTATCCAAGGTTTTTGCCAAGATTGTGGAAAAGAGCATCTTTTACGAGATTGCCCAAAGAACCCCAATAATATGCCAAAAATCACTCCGATCAATGTGATTGGTTTGGTTGTAGATTCGTCAGGAAGCGTCACTTCCACTGCACCAGTGCAGGTAGTCACTAGAGCTCAGGCATTGCAGCAAAACCAAGAGACAAACCAGGATAAGAACTCAGAGGCTAGTGAAACCGAGAGCATAACAAAGAAAAGGACTAGAGCATGGAAAGATAGTCGGGAAAGAATGAAAAGACAATGGGCTAAAAAGATGAGTGAACTTGAGGAAAGCATAAGAGAAACCAAAGCTAGGATAACTGAAATCACTTCTCAAATCCCCTCTCACAATACCCCGCAGCCATCCCTACCATCTCCATCTGACCCACCACCTTCCCCACCACGTCATACGATTCCACCACCTCCTAGGGTAGGATCAGTGTTAGCTGATCCCACTCCTGAAGACATAGACATGATGCTCAAAGCATATCAGGCCAGAATACAAGAAGGGCCAAACGTCACGGATCATGCCAAGTGCTATCCTAGAGCTGACCTAGAGATAGAAAGAACCAAACTGTGCGTGAAAATGGTCGCATTGGCTCAGACTATGTTTGAAGCCAGTCGCCTTTTCAATTACTCGGGCTCAGCCAAAACGCAATTACACTTGGATGGATTCCTAGAGAAGTTAGAGGAAATAATTGCAAGATCTGCCAAGGAAGAAACAAATCAAGAAAAAGATAAAGCAAGCAGAAACATGAAGCATTCCCCGTCAGAAGTGTATGTGGCCAATTCCACTAAACCAGACTCCTTTCCCTCCTTAGAAAGATTAGAGAGGCTAATTGCACAGCCAGAAAAGGAGCCTACCCCTCAAAGAAAGGAAAGGGCAAGAGAACGGATAAGCCAGCCTCTTCAGGAAGCCCATGTGCCTCCTCAAGGAGCCTATCTTCCTCCCCAAAGGTCACAGGAGCCTCCCTCGAAAGCATATGTACCTCCACAGGTAACCCACATTCCTTCCCAGAGAGCGTATGAGCCTGTTCGGAAAAGTAATAGCATAAGTAATCCTCCCTAAGAAGCTTGTGCTTCAGCTATCTATGACAACGAGGAAAGAGCCAACGATAGAATAAGCCCTCCTTCCCAGGTAGCATATGTACCTAATTCTACGGAGCCAGACACTTCTTCTTCTATGAATCGGTTTGCACCAGACTTCCTACAAGAGATTCAAGAAGACAAATGGGATAACGAAAGTGAGGTCGCCCCTCCTTTTGAACTTGTGGACGATGCACACGACCAATTCCCACAAGACATCCCATCAATTTACGGGGAACATGAGAGTGCTCAATCTCATGAGAGATTGGACTTTGAGTCTAATTCCATACAGGAGCTACCCCACTTCACAGGCCCATGGGAAGCAAAGTCCACATGTATGAGAGCACCCACAGTCATGGTAAGGAACGACGATTCAGTCATACCTAGGAACACGGAGATAGTAAAGAACACCAAAGTGCAGCGCAATCTCACTTTGGAAGAACTGCCCAAGGATAGACCAGAAGCGCGGAAATATGTAGCTAGTCGAGTAACTGAAATTGCAAAACCTCGTTCCAGGGTAGGATCCCATAGGACAGTGCCAGAAATTCCCTTGGATAAAATAGGAGATATGTGTGAGGGTGAAGAAGGGAACACCTATCTTCCCATTACCTACCAGGACTACACCACTAAGGCAATTTTGGACTCAGGTGCAGGAGTTGCAATTGCCACCACTTCCCTTTGGAAGCGTTGGGGCAAGCCAGCACTCAGGCCAACGAGAATGAAATTGCAAATGGTCGATGGTCACATAGAGAGACCCCTAGGATTGCTAGAAGGAATAACTCTCACCACTTGTGGTGTCGAGTTTGAGCATAGCTTTGCTATATGTGACTTCAGCAAAAATCATGCCTATGAGATGATTTTGGGAAGACCATTCATGCGACAGTTGCAAGTGGTACAGGATTGGGGAACCAATTCTTTGTACCTGCAGCACTTAGGTGTTACAACCAAAGTCAATCTCAAGGATTATTCTCATAGAGATGTCCCTCCTATCCAATGGAATCCCATCCATAGAGCCAAAGATGATACAGAATCTGTGCATTCCATAGGCTCAGGATTCTCCTGGATGCACGAAGACACTCACTTATGGATGTGCAAAGTAGCAGTGGAGGAAGAGAAGAGAGAAAAGGCTAGAGAAATAGGTGCAAACGAAACCCATAGACCCATTCAAGACCCAGCCTATGCACCTGTAGTTTTTCCAGACGAGGAATTTGAACCCCACGGCTGGGCAGAAATTTTAGCAACAATGGACGTAGCCATCAATGAAGAACAATGGACACCTCACTGTGATGAGGATGGCTATGATATTTCAGTCTTCTCCATAGAGCCAATCATGGGAGAGGCAGTTCTAGAAGAATGCGAACCTAGCCCTGATGCATTTGAGGATGCAAGTGACTCCGATCTAGAGTCAATCATTATGGACCCACCATTTGCATCAGATAAAGAATACTTCCATGAAATAGAATTTCAACCCCAGAGGCATGGAGAGGTTACAAATGATGTAAGATTAGCAACACATATGACCCCTAAGGAAGAGGGAAAGAACCGAAAGAAGAGAGAAGCCTTACCAGAAGAGGAAGAATCTTTGTTTGAGGTCCCAGAAAATTTTAAGAAGTATGAGATAGATGACAGGAGAGTCATGATAAGAATGCCTAAACGAGAGGCACAATCAGGAGAGGCCTATGATAACAAGGAAACCACCAAGAAAATAGTAGTGGCCATAGAAGAAGGAGAGGAGAGATGCACATATATAGGCCATGACCTGACAGAAGAAGAAGAGCACGAATTGATTGCCTTGCTAAGAGAATACAGAGATGTATTCGCTTGGAGTTACAAGGATTTGAAAGGGGTTGACCCGGACATATGCTCGCACACCATCCCCATGACTTCAGACGCCAAACCCTCTAAGCAAAAGCCTTATACATATAACGATAATTATGCTGCTAAGATCAAGGAAGAGATAGATAGACTGGTCGAAGCTGGATTTATCTATGAAATTGAGCACACTGAATGGGTATCCCCCATCGTAGTGGTGCCCAAGAAGAATGGCAAGCTGCGTGTGTGCATTAACTTGAAAAAGGTTAATGCCGCCACGATTCGAGATAACTATCCGCTTCCCATCACAGAACATCTCTTAGAAAGAGTGGCAGGCAAGGAAGTGTACAGCTTCCTTGATGGATTTTCGGGCTACAATCAAGTAGCCATAGCTCCAGAGGATCAGCATAAGACAGCCTTTGCCACAGAATGGGGCATTTTTGCTTTTAGAGTAATGCCATTTGGGCTTACCAATGCACCAGCTACCTTCCAAAGGCTGATGTGCCATGTGTTTAAGGAGTTCCTGAGGAAGAGTTTAGAAGTCTATGTTGATGATCTTTGTGCTCATTCCAACATTAGACAAACTCATATTCCTGAACTCAGACAAATCTTTGACAAATGTAGAGAATATCAAGTCTGCCTGAACCCAGAAAAGTGTGTGTTTATGGTAAGGCAAGGTAAGATTCTAGGACACATAGTGTCAAAGAATGGCATATCTACTGACGAAGAGAAGGTGAGAGCCATAGCAGAGCTACCTAGGCCAAAGAATGTCAAGGAAGTACAAGCTTTCATGGGGCATTGTGGGTATTACCGACGTTTCATCCACATGTATGCTGTCATTGCAAAGCCCATGTACGGACTTCTGACAAACTTTGTGTGGACGGATGAATGTGAGAATTCCTTCCAAGAGCTTAAACGAAGATTATGTTCAGCACCAATCTTGACCACACCAGATTGGAATAAGCCATTCCATGTTCATGTTGATGCATCCAATTATGCTATTGGATGTGTGTTGGCACAACCTACTGGTGAAGGTAATATGGATCTTCCAATTGCCTATGCCAGTAGACAATTGAATGCGGCTGAACGAAATTATACCACTACTGAACGAGAAGGATTAGGCATGGTATATGCAGTTAAGAAATTTAGACACTATTTGCTTGCAAATAAGTTTAAATTTTTTACTGATCATCAGGCATTATTATATCTTGTAAACAAGCCATGCAATACAGGAAGATTAGTGAGATGGTTTCTCTTGCTAATGGAATACGATTTTGAGGTAGTAGTAAGAAAAGGGAGGACCCATTTGAGAGCTGATCATCTTTCTAGGCTCACATCGGGAGAAGCCCCACAAGGAGTGTCAGATGACCTTCCTGATGCTTACTTGTTTAATTTGGAAGTGGTACCGCAGTGGGCTAAGCCATTGGTACCAGTATTGACATACGGGCCCAACCATCCAGTGGTAAATACACGGAATAGAGAGGTTGTAAAAGCTTAAAAGTACCACATCATGGCAGGAAGCATGTACAAGCACACAGATCAAGGGATCTTGGCTTGTTGCGTAGAAGAGGATGAGTACACTAAATGGTTGCAATTAGCACATGTAGGTGCACTAGAGCAACACCATTCAAGGCAACGAACCTTACAGACCTTAAAGAGACTCGGAGTGCACTGGCCAACTATGGAAGCGGATGTCCAAAAGTTGTGCAAGGAATGCCCAATCTGTTGCACTAAACCACCGGTGGAACATGCCACTCTCTATCAAGTATCCATTGCGCCATATTGGAGTGAACCTCTAGTATCATTCTTGAGGACAAACACATTCCCTCCAGACATGACTCTAGCTAGGAAAAGGAGTTTAGAACAAGAAGCCCAGGATTACTCACTCATAGGTGATAATCTATATAAGCGCGGTAAAGATGGTTACCTGAGGTTATGTGTCCATGAAAGTGAATATCTCAAGATCTTGGAAACTGCTCACCAAGGTGTAGCAGGAGGACACTTTGGACCAGATCGGGTGATCAAGGCAATATTGTTTGCGGGCTTCTGGTGGCCTACCCTTCACATGGATGCACATACCTATGTGAAAAGGTGTGATGTCTGTCAGAGGACTCAGTATCCTATACGCAAAGATGAGATGCCATTGAAACCTATGATGGGTGGACGTGCATTCTCTAAGTGGGGAATAGACTTCGTAGGTCCTATTAATCCCCCAGCTAAGGGTTCTCATGCGGAATACATCATTGTTGCAACAGACTATCTAACCAAGTGGGTAGAGGTAAAGGCTACGACCAAGAACGATGCTCAAACAACTGCCAAATTCTTGTTTGAGAATGTATTCACGAGATATGGGCTACCTATAGAGCTTGTAAGTGATAGAGGCACTCATTTCTTGAACGAAGTGATTGAAAATCTACTCCAAGAATTCTTGGTAATACACAAGAAGTCTGCCCCCTATCATCCTCAAGCTAATGGACAAGCTGAGAGCACTAATAAGATTTTATGCAATGTACTGACGAAATTAGTGAACACTAAACGCTCTGATTGGGACAAACAGCTACACCATGCTGTTTGGGCATACCGAGTGGCCTACAAAACGGTACTCCAAGCCACTCCCTTTCAGATGGTGTTTGGCCAAAACGCCGTGCTACCCTTGGACTTCCTGATTCCTACATTGAGAGTCGCACAAGAGTATGAATGGACAGGTCATGAGCTCTCCTCTAGGATCTTTGACCTTGAACGATTAGGAGAAACAAGACTGAGAGCCGCCGCAGGAATATATGCAGCCAAGAAGAGACAGAAAGCATATTTCGATGCCCATGTGAAGGATAAAGGCTTGAAAGCAGGAGATCTAGTCCTAGTCTATACACTCAAACAACACGCGAGGAAGCTAGAAAAGAGAGGCTACGGACCTATGATCATCAATAGGATCTCCACAAGTGGAGCGGTACAATTGGCCACATTAGAGGGTGATGTTCTCCCAAATTATATTAGCGGTTGCAGAGTCAAGTTGTATCAGGAACCCCTCACGGAGGAAATGCTTAGCCGACTCAACACTGCTAAGAAACGCAAAGAGGAAGAAAAGCGAGTGCGAGAAGAAGCTCAAGCAGAAGCTTTAGAACGCATTAGAAGGATGAAATTACGTAGGCAAGGTAGAGAGCAGCCTAGGACAAATGACTATGCAGATCAAGGATATCATATGGCCATGTGTGAAGTCGTAGGAACCAGCTCACCTAGGATAACTGATCGACGTCCTTTCGTAACCCTAGATATAGGACAAGGAAAAAGTGCAAGGACTGTAAGAGCCTTGATTGACTCAGGTGCAGCCACTAGTGCTGTTAGAATGTCTTACTGTCAAGAGTTACAGTTAACTGTCAATCCTGTGGAAGCATATCTTATAGGATTGGGAGGCGTGGAGACCCCTTGTATGGGCGAGGTGGAACTTCCCCTCTACATTCATGATGAGGCAATGACAGTTAAAGTGCTAGTGTGTCAAGATGAGGATCTCACTGAACCTCTTGTCTTGGGTCAAGATTGGATTTATGACCAAGCAGTCAATTTAAACCTAAGAAGTGGACTTCTCCAGGTTTGGATCAATCATAGTCGAGTTACAGTAGAATTAGACAATGGAGCACTCAAGGAACTAGGAAAGGCACGGACTCCTGGTCCTTCCAGGGGTACACATGAAGATGACCATGCTGTTCTTGTCCAAAACTATGTGTTGCAGAGGAATGATATTCGCAAAAAAGAAGTCAGGAATGCAACGGAACTCCCTTCTTTTCCAAAGGCTAGAAGGAGGCAGCAACCCAAGGTGGATCAAAGGCAGAAGAAGCAGAGTACTACCTATGTCCGAGATCAAAAGTACCTGCGCAGCAGAATGGCCCAGAAAATAAACCAGGTGTGGGTGCGGAAAGGCGAACAACCGGTTGCACTACCGTCAACTACAGGGGCAAAGCCTCTTATTAGTGACCAACAACACGACGCTAATAAGAAGTCTTTCAGAAATTCTTCTGCTAAAGTAAAATCTATTTGGGTGCCCAAGAAGTCGATGAAGGCAAGCCCACAATCAAGACAAATTTGGGTGCCTAAGGCTTGCTTGATGGCACAAGTCGCTACGCTGAGGCCACAACCTAAACAGCATAACGCAGCTACGCATACTGCCAGTATTCACTCGTTCTCAACGCTCATGAACACACCAAGACCCAAGAGCGTGCATGTAATCAATTGTAAATGGGTCCCAAAAAGGCCTCGTTTTCAAACCACGACATCGAGGAAGCTCTCTAGAGACTCTCCGAAACCGAAAACAAAGCCCATTCACTGCAATTGGCAGTCTAGGGCCTGTAATAAACCCCCCGACCCCAATTTGTAAATTCATGCCCACTTACTAACTGCAGTAGTCTCCTAGGACAACACAAGCACTAACTACACACACTGTCTTCATGCACTTACTAACCACTAACTCACCATCCACCTCATGTTAATGTTGTAACGGGGACAACACAAATTTATTCTGTCCATTACGATGTTAACACTTGGTTCTATATTCTCACAGAACCAACCAGCAAACAGGGCCATGGCAGAAGCAGGTACCAGTTCTCAAGCCGGATCTGGTGCCCAGATTGTGGACATAGAAACACTTCTCCTTGAGCCACGTCTCACTGCAAGACCGCAAGAGCTTCAAGCAGTGCATGTGCTCCCCATCCAGGATCCTCCTCAAGGACACACTTCTCAAGTAGGTAAGCATGCGCATTGGTTCAGTGATGTTGCTGGACCACTGGGCGATGGAACCTATTTCTGGGAAGCGGAATTGGAATTCAATGGCAAATGGGGTCGATACCACTTTTTCACACGCGAGTTTGAAAGCTATCAAAATGCCGAAGTAATGAGATCAGTTTGGATCAAAGCGGGGGTGGACAGTTATTTCAGGACTCACTTACCAAAGCCGGATTTTTTACGATGTTCATATCTGATCAGTACCATCACGCCAAGCAGGGCCAAAGGAGGCGACAGCACCTTTGTGTTGCCATCACTGCTGCCGGGTAATGAGCTTAAAAGATTCAAGTTGACCCTCAATCTGGTAAGAGAAGCATTGGGCATGTATGGCATGCACATCCCAACAGAAAAGGAAACCATGGTCCCAGGTCGAATGAAGCACAAGGATCTTAACAAGTTGAAGGATATGGTAGCGATGACACCTACCATTGCGCTGCACCTGCGAACCATCATGCAACATTTTGCTTTCCCCGCCCAGGAACGATTCACAATGCCCCCGAAAAAAATATGGTTCAGTTTATATCTAGCAGAAACACAAAGCCTTCCCATCAATGTGCCCCACTGGATCATCGATCAGATCCACCTAGCGCATCAAAGGTGGAACAAGAAACAGAAGAATGTGCTCCACGGGTGTTGTGCTCTGACCAGAATAATTTATAGATGCTTGGCTTATGACGTGCCTGTTCAGCGGGCACTCGTATGGTCCCGAGTCCAAGAATTCCAGAGAAGATTATCAGCAGCAGGTCCCCCATCAAAGAAGATGAGGGGGGGAGTCCAACTACCCTGTGCTCAACCAAGGGGAGCTACCACTACACCAGAAATCACCCCTCCCCAGACACGACGAGTTAGGCCATTCACAATCCGGCTACCGAGACCAAGCACAGAGGGGCCTAATCTGGTGTTTCCACCCATTCCATCCGATTTGGAATTTCCACAGGGATTTACTCTTGAGGACCTCACGGATGAAGAAATTGCCAGATTAATCTATGACTCTAACCTCGAAGCTGAAGCAGCGCGAGCTCAAGAACCACAACCCCAAACAACATCGGCCCCCACCCAACCACAAGTTGTAGAAGTCGATGTAGATGAACAAGAGGCAGGAGGAGACGAAGAAGAAGCCGACGAAGAACAACATCAAGAATATGACGAACTCTCCGAGTTAGCAAGTGCCCCAGCATATTCGGCACAAATCAAGAGACTATATCGAACCATGCGACTGGTTCAGGAACAGCATCAGATGTCTCTAGAACAGGGCAAAAGACTCATGAACGACTTGCTAGCTGAGGAAGGTGTGGACGAGTTGTTCATCGAGTCCATGAACCTTCATGCCGACGCCGTAGGACTGGACGAGGCCATTCATGAGGCAGTGGCCTACATTCACAGGTTTGAGAAAAGGGTTCCTGCTCGTCCCAGGAGGTCCAGGAAGCAAATTCACATCAATACATCAGCACCAGACGAGTCAGCGCAAGCAGAAGAATATCACGAAGCACCGTTGTCACCACCATCCCCACCTCACACTGCACAATTCACTCCACCACAGGACACTGGCACTACCACATCCACTACCACTACCATTGTCATGGGCATCCCACTCTCCCCGGGAATCCAATTCGGGGGAGTCACCATGCCCACCTTCACCACCCTGTTCACCGATGTCACCTCCACTCCACCCACGATTCCCATCTACACCGTCACTCAAACAGTTGACACGATGGAAACATCACCAGCCACAGCACCGCTTCCTCCCCCCATGTCACCTTCCTCACCCATACCCCCTCCACCCACATCTCCGCTTACATCCACATCATTCACCTCTCCCATTCCCGCCCCCATTCCCCCTGCATCTTCACCCCTCCCAGCATTATTTAATGTAAATAACATATTTTTAGCATTAAACCAATGTGTATACCAGCTCCAGAATGAGTACAAAGCTCTGGACAACTGGTATCAGCAACTGGAAACGCACCATCAGAACTTACAAAGACAGTTTCACATTCTACAAACAGAAAATGCAGAACTGAATCAACGCTACACGACGCTTGAGCACGCTCACCAAACATTATTGGCGGCACCCCAACCATCGACAGAATCAGGTGTCAAACAACTAGAAGCTTTGCTCGAGGTATACCAAGCCGATAATCTCAAAGTCCGGCGTAACCTGGCGCTTCTCAGGAAACACATGGCGGCCGCCCTTGAAGAAAACAAGAGACTGCAGCAGCAAAATGAAGCAAATCTAGAAGCAGCAATGGAAGGCTCTCCACACGAAATTGATCCAGAACAGTTTAAAGCTGTTCCCTCAGAGACAATGAAGACCATCTTGGACAGCTATGCAGATCTATTAGAAGCTCATGATGACTTGGAAAGGGAACGTGATGCGCTGCGCAATCAACTCCAAGAGCAACAGACAGCACCCAAAGTCACAGAAACGACCACGACTTCAGAGGAAGTCAAGACATTGAAAGAGCAGGTGGCCGAATTACAGGCAAGATTACTCACACACGAAAGGCAGCCCTCTCCAGTTGTCGAACCAGAACCCGAGGATTTGGTACCCATCGAGGTAGATGAGACGTATGAGGAACCTTACGTTCCTATGCCAATGCCAGGTGGTGAGCAAACCGCAGAAGGAATGGATACGTTAGAAATTGAAGTACCTGAGTGGCTCCAAACACTAGAGAAAACGGCATCAACTCATGAAGATCGAGTGGCAGTTCAAATCCAATCTATGGCAAAGATAGAGGACACTATTATTAAATCAGAATACTTCCGCAGCATGTCCCACCATAGATGGATAGGAACCAATGATGATCAATACGTGCCATATTGTATACTCCTGGCGGACTATAATGCAGAAATCCAACAAAGATGTGGCAAACCTCCAACGTTTGCTACTCAATTTGGGCCAGATGACATCCCAGCGAGCGCTCAAAAAGGATCCATTCATCAACCCACTTGGAGGATCCGACTCCTCGAAACCTACCCGGAGATGGTTCGCACCTGGACGAATATGCCTCTTTTTATTAAATATAACCCTTGTTATGTTCCTGTACTCCGCAGACGCACATGGCCAGAGTTTACCATTGCAGTCAAGAATATCAAGGGATGCGCCAAATGGTTAAACTACGTCTATCTAGCACCCCCTCAAGGGCCTCCCACCGTCAATTACATGATTTCCACTATACGGCACTGGAGCATCCGATTAAGGAATACCCCTGATGTAATGGCCCAGATGTGCATGAAAATTTTTGAGTTAATGCTTATTACATTCAGGACATTCAAGAATATCAAGGACCCACACTTCTCAGGCGTCGGATTCCTTACAGGAAACCAAGATTTAGTTTATGACATGAGCACCACTCCTTCCATAGAGGTGATATATGCTTGGCACGCCAGAATAAAATACCTCCCAGCCTGCTTTAAACAAACATTCGAAGAGATGTTCATAACAGGGTTCTGGGAATACCACTCAGAAATATTTGTACCCAGACCCTCACATCTCCTCCATTTATTTGCTGTGGAGCGAACCATTCACTCAGAACAGTTACGGGTGCCACATCCAGATGTCCCAGGGCCAGTCAATTGGGATGCATTGCTGACATATCTAGCAAGGGGACTCCAGTTAGAAGAACACCACCTCGCCGCCGATGTTGTACAATACTACGTCCAAAAAGCAGCTAGACAAGGGTCTGTCAGGGGCGACAGACGCGAGAGTGGGGGGGGTGTTGGCAGTAGCCTTGGTACACCAGGACGTACAAGACATGAAAGTCAAAGAAGGGAGTCAGAGCGAAGGGACAGCACAAGCAAACAGGGCAGTCAAAGAAGATCTGGCAAGTAGGCCAATATTTTTTCAAGACATTAATGCAAATCAAGAGATGGACATGCAGGGAGGAAGAGCAAGTAGGGAGCTCGAAGATATGTATGGCAGATCACTAGAAGAAATCCCTACAACAACAGTGATTTTTATCACTAACAATCATTGTAAATATCATTTCACCTTTTTGTAGCTCCATTTTGTGCAAGCCAAGGAGTCCTTGAGCTTGAGGAGCCTTAGAAGTAGTTGCGTACCAATTTTCGTATTTTTTAGATCTCGTTTGAGCCCCCAAATAAGCCCTGGAACCTAATTTTTAACTAGGCCGGACACTAGGTCTGGACAGGGCCAAAAGCTAGTCAAAAACTATAAAAAGAGCTAGAGAGCTCATTTTTGAGGTTGGATTGTAATTGAAACGAACTTGTAAGAGCTTTTGAAAGTAATCTAAAGAACTCCATTGATTCTCTCTCTTTGTCTTGCCGTGTGTGCGCGTGTGTGTGTATGTGTGTGCATGCTTGTGTGCTTCTCACTCACGCACTTGTGCCACCACTTGCTCGAGGTCTTCATACCATCCTCACGTCTTCCCGGATTGACATTAAAGGAGGTGCTACTCATCATTGAGCTACACACAGTTACACAGACTTCACCAACAACTGGCAGAACATTCCAAGAACGAGTACTACCGCAATACGCTAACTTAACGCAACAATCGCAATAAGGATTTGCAGACGATTCACTTCAGACAACAGACCGAATTATCTACTGGATGTAGATGATACTCACAACCGCAATGGATACCAATAGACAACAGACAAGACGAGACACAGATACACAAGAATGCTCAGAAATTAGACAAGATACTCTAAATTAACCAACTCGACACACAGTAACGCTACAGATAAATCACCCAGACAGACAGTCTGGTGATCTCTCGAACGTCATTGAGCATCTCTTTTCATTGCTTTATATAAAAGATTACAAAGTGTCTGCGTAACAACCTTTCGCACGTGTGAAACAAGATTTCAGTTATACACTTCCAATCCGGCGGCCGATAACACTCTGGCACGCACGGTGGACTTGAACCCGTAGGTTTTACAAAACTACTGTTCATCTATAATTTCTTCTAAGTACATATTTCTGGCTAATCTAAAGGTGCGGGCAATCTTTTTCTTTAGAGTTTCTAACATTTGTTTGAGGGTGTCCGGTTCTACTAGCTGTGCATCTATTCTTACAAAACTTAAAGCTATGGCTTCTGTGAGCAAAATCTCTGCTTGTGTCTGTAGAAAAGCTTCTTGTAGGTAGAATTTGTTGGACAAAGCCGCATCTCTAGATATCTTCATTTCTGCAACCTGCTTTTCCATACTGATTACTCTTTCTTTTTGATTTTCTAGTTGATTTTCCCGTCTCTCGATCTCTTGATTCTGGAACTGGATGGTTCTGGAGTATGCGTCCCTTTCTCTGCGTAGATCTGTTATTACCTTCTATGTTTGAGCTTCTTTTGACAAATAACGTTTGAGCATATTATTTACATCAGCTAATTGATCCTTGTATCTTTGTAGTTCTTCCGCTGTCTTCATTGCCAGATCATGCTGTTCTTGGCCTTTTTGTACCACTTTGTCTAGTTGAACTCTGGTCTCTTCTAATAAATTACCTAAGGCTACTCTGGCATCTTCTTTATCCTGTAGATCTAGCTTTAACTGACTGATTTCGGCCTGTGCTTCGCTTAGTAACTTGTCCTTTTGGTTGAGATCTGCCAGTGCGGTATCTCTCTGATCGGCAATTGTCTGTTGTTCCGCAAGCTGGGCTTGGAGATGGGTAATTTGGGAGTGCAGCTGATGGTTTTCTGCTTTGACCGCATCTATCTCTTCCTGTAGAGGTGTGATATCTGCTTCTAGGACATCCACCTTGTGTTGTAACTCATTTCGAATATTATCGGTGACTTCTCTCATCTAGATTGGCAATTGCTGTGATAACTGAATTAATAGTTGGCTCATGTTTGCAAGTTCAGAGGTCGTAGGGATTGAAGGAAGTGGCAGCTGAGGTCGAGGTTGGGATGAGGACGCGGTGAGCAGGTGCTGGGAGTTCAATGGAGAGTAGTTGGGGGATGAGGAAGAAGAGTCAGTGGGTTCGTTGGGGTGGATGGGTTGGATAGGGATAATGGGGTCGAGTGGTGGCTCCGGTGGGGGAGTGGGAAGGACAGAGTGAGACTGCGTTACCTTATCTACGGTTTGTTGTGCAGTGGCGGCGGTATCAGCAACTGTGGATTCTACTGCTCTAAGCAGTTCGTCAAAAATATCCTTAACTACCTGTTCTTCATCTCTTTGTTTTTCCGGCTCCGATTGTTGCTGTGATGCCTCTTCTAACAAGCTTGTGTCGGTTTTAGTGTGATCCTCCTGTTCTTGTTGCCCTTCTGAAGATGACTGCGCGGATGATTCGTGCTGCATAGATGTGGCAGTGTCGTGGAAGGTTTCTTCATCATGCTTTTCTTGTTCCTTGTCATCATCTTTGTTTCCTTCAGCTGATCCCTGGGCTTCACTTTTAGATGAACTGATCCTGATTCTCTTCCGACGGAAGAGTTGATTTAGCTCCTCTTCATCTTCTTCATCATCCTCCCATAATTGCACAGACTCTTCATGTCGTAGGACCGGGCCTCTGGGTGGTGGTTGTGCTGCAAGTATGGCCGGAAACAGGAAGGATAGGATATGAGGGAGTCTCGATCTTGGCATTCCTCCCTTGTTTACCTGTTTGATGATTGCTACGCATTCTTTGTGAATGCGGTGGAAGAAATAGGACGCAAAATTCACTGGTTCTCGGGCGGCTAAGTCTATGGCGGAGTAGAAGGGATGAGATATTCCATAAGTACGTTTCTATAGGTTTAGGATAGCTACTAAGAATTGAAGGGCGGATCTTTCAGGTTCCGGTCAACAAAGGATCACGTATTCGTTTGACGAATACCTAGGAAATAATTGTGTCATTGTTGCTACGGGGAGGTTCGGGCCATTTTCGCGACCTTGCGAAGGGAGTCGAAATGACTAAGCGAAAGTTTGGAAGGTGATCAGTGTATGGGATGGTAGGGAGGTGATCGGCCAACTCTGCTCGGTGGCAGGTGTGTTGGCGATGGCGGAGATGATCTGGGCAAAGAAGGGGTGGGGTTCCACTGAATGCCAAGGCAGTTCAGTGAAATTGGATAGCCCACGAATGCGCAAGAACTCTCCTACGTTGGCAGGGAGTCCATCACGGAAGGCGGCATAGTTAGCCAAAGCTTCCATGGCGCACACAGAGAAAGCAATCACAAGTACATAGAACACAGGGTACGCAGAATGACATAAATCACAGAAACACAATAGCGATTTTTGGCGAAACAGAAAAGGTTAAGTAGATGCGTTGCCGGGGAGAGAAATCAAAATGATTAATCATCGTGCGACGTTGAGATGATAACTTCTTAACTTCGGTGTGCATGTATGAGTAGCTGGAAAGGGCAGGGCGGCTATGGACATAATTAGGTATCAAAATGCGGATATTTACAGACTTATTTTATTAAGCACGCAAAAAAGAAAAGAAAAGAAAATAAAAGAAAAGAGAATGCCAAAAGACACGGCCAACCGCGAAACGTTTCAGTGTGGATTAGATGCTTGTTGATATGGCCGCAGCTTTGATCCATTTATTACCTTTGGAAGAGGAATTCCGGTCAAAGTGGTCAACCGAAAAGTTGCTGGGCCCACTTGTTCAGCAATCCGGTAGGGACCAAACCATCGTAACTTGAATTTGCCAGCAGAGCGATTCGACTTTGCATTGTAAAAGAGTACAAGTTGTCCCACCGAAAAAATTGGAGTCCTTAGATACCTATCATGTGTTCGAGCTTGTCTTAGCTGTACTTCCTGAATAGCCAAAAAACTGTGCCATCGATGCTCGTCTAATTCTCTGAGTGTATCCAACCAAAATGGCAGAGATTCTTCAGGTAGCAGTTTCTGAGTGATTGCTACTCGTAAACTTGGCGCAACTATCTCCATCGGTGCTATGGCTTCCAATCCATAAGCTAGTTTGAAAGGGGTTAATCCTGTTGCTACCTTGTATGTAGTCCGATATGCCCATAATACTGCAGGTAACAGTTGATCCCATCTTTCCGGTGCTTCCAAAATGAGTTTTCGAAGCATATTCAACAAAGTCTTGTTTGTACTTTCAGCCAAACCATTTGCACGAGGATAATATGGTGAACTGAATTTATGCATGACCTGAAACGAATGTGTGATTACTTTCATTAAATTGTTGACAAAATGAGTGCCTTGATCTGTAACAAGTTCCAACGGTAAGCCAAAACATGGAAAGACATCTTTCAGTAGACACTTGGCTACCGCAACAGCTGTGGCAGACCGTAAAGCCCAGGCTTCTGCCCATCTAGTAGCATAATCAGTACATGTCAAAATATAACGATTATTGCTGAGTATTGGTGGCGGTGTAATATGTCCGATGAAGTCTAGACCCCACTTCTGAAAAGGCTCTAATGACAAGACAGGTTGTAGAGGGAAAAGATGACGTTGCAGGGGTTGTCCAGATCTCTGACAATTATCACATTGTTTGACAAATTGTGATACATCCCTGTACATAGTAGGCCACCAAAGAACACTTTGCAAAATTTTCCGGTGTGTTAAGTTTGCAGCAAAATGGCCACCGGAAGGAGTTGAATGAGCCAACATAATGACTGAGTTAACTTCATGTGGTGGAATACAATGAAGTAAAACTCTAGTGTGATCCATATAGTATAATTCCCCAGCAATCAATCGAAATCGGCGACTGAAAACTGAAATTTTCCTTCGTATTGCAGGAGAAGTCTGAGGGGGAAGACATCCATGAGTGAGGAAGGTCAAGATCTGATCATAATATGTAGATGGCATAGGTGGGTCTGTAATTTCATCATTAGTCGGTTCAGAGACATAAATTGCCAGTGTTGTGTCATCTACACCGACCGGAGCTTCACCGGAATCTAAGCGAGAGAGAAAATCTACTAAGGCATGTGAACTGCCTGGCCGATGAATAACTTCGTAGTCAAACTCTTGTAAAAGCAGAACCCACCGTGCTAATCGACCACCTAGATGCTGTTGTTGAACTAAATAGACAAGTGCAACATGATCTACATGAAAAGTAAATTTACAGCCCAGCAAATAATGTCTGAATTTCTTGACAGAATATACTAGACCTAAACATTCTCTCTCTGTTACAGAGTAATTCTTTTTAGCAGGGGCTAATCTTCGACTTGCATAGTACACTGGTCTAAACCACTTATCAGTTTGTTGCATTAGAACGCTCCCTATTGCTATATCTGAAGCATCAACAAATACATGAAATGGGTGATCCCAGTCAGGAGGCTGTAAGATTGGAACCTGTGTTAGTAATCCCTTTAGACGATCAAAAGCAATTTGACAGTCGGGGTCCAGTCAAATTGTCGAGGAGTCTTCATGATTAAACGATTGAGTGGAATGGCTAAATGAGCGAGCCACCATAAATGACGACCATGCCAGCAGACTTGACCCATAAATCTCATGACTTCTTTTGGTGTAGTAGGAACAGGTGCTCCTAATACAGCTGCAACCTTATCCGGGTCGACTTGTATGCCTTGTGCTGATACAATGTGGCCAAGTAGCTTTCCACATGAAACCGCAAACACAGATTTGTTTGGGTTCAAACAGAGTCTGTATTCTTTGCACTTTTCAAAGCAGCACCGTAAATGGAACAGGTGTGCTATCATTTTACCGAAAATCAAAAAATCATCAAGATATACTTGCATAAAAGAGGTAAGGTAAGGAGAAAATATTTCTTGCATACACCTTTGGAACGTACTTGGGGCATTTCTTAATCCAAACCACATAACAGTACATGCGAAAACACCCCAGTTGGTAATGAAGGCGGTCTTCGGTATATCCTGTTCAGCCATTCTAACTTGATTATACCCACTGTAACCATCTAAGAATGAATACATTTCATGTCCTGCTACTCTATCAAGCATCGTGTCAAGAAAAGGTAGTGAGATCCATTCAGAAGGCTCTACTGGTACAATAAATCTGACTTTGAGTAGCCTATCAAGTTCTGCCTTTACTTGTGATGCATAGTTTGGATTCATCTGGTAGCTGGGTTGCTTCAGTGGTTTTGCTTCCGGCTTCAGCATGACCCTGTGTTGATAGATGCGCGGGTCCAAACCCTTCATATCTTTGTAATCCCATGCAAATACATCAGAAAATTCTCGAAGTAGTTGGATTAAATCTGCTTGAAATAACTCAGGTAAGCTTTCCTTTATCTTAACAGGACGTGGATTTTCTTCATCCCCTAAATTGTAGGTGGTCAGCTGATCTTCTAGAACATAGAATTGTCGAGGCTTCTCTGTATCCGCAGTTGGCTTAAAAAGTTGTTGTAGATCAGCGTCATCTATGGTAGCCTTATCTTCTTTTGTATCTTTTTCTGTTACAGACATCACCGTACAAACTGCAGGATTCCAATTATCTACAACAGATTGTAGATCAACAGTTCCTAGGGAGATCAAGTCAATGTTATTTTTCAGAAACTCTTCTTCTTCATCATCTGACAACCCATCTAGCATATGGACTGGTTCTGCAAAATACAGTCTAGCATGCAACTCGCAAGGTTGTATAGCATCTAATTTTACAATGTATTTACGCTTATTATCCTTGAAAGTGAGTTCCTATGCAGACCAATCTTGTATCACCTTAGCGTGCTTCAGCCAAGGATGGCCGAAAAGGAGATTATAATCAAGGGTGGATTCCGATAATTCTAGGACGACAAAGGTCATCTTAAATGTGGTACCCTGCAAAGTTATTGGTACATTCCGTACAAGTCCTACTAGATGGACTCTTGGCTGGTCAGCCATTTTGACAAAGAACTGAACTGGTTCGATTTCGATCCACCCTAACTTTTTACACAGTGCAGTAGTAGCAATGTTGACACCAGATCCTCCATCAATTAGTACGTGTGTGATTTTATGATTTTTATACCATACCGTAATTAAAGGAACCGAATGATCGACCGTAGAATCAGGTTTCGGTTGCACTGTGGCTGTTGCTGGAATGCAAGAAGGCACAAGACTGAACTATTGTTGGAATTGTTGTCGAACTCTCGGTACTAGTGCAAGTAATTGGCCCAGAGGAAGAGTGATGGATGCTTTAGATAAAATTTCCCAAGATTTTTGTGATTGGATTGTATTTTCCACAGATTCTGAAGATGATGCGCCTACTGAAGATGATGTGCCTGCTGCTGAATTAGAATCCTGTTGTTGTGTTCCTTCCTCGGTTAACGGAGCCTAAGTCACCGGAATAGGATCTGGAAACACTGGAGGTTCGGTGGTGGTCCATTGACTAGCCTTATCATACATCCTTTGTTGTTCACATATGCCTGGTTCAAATATTTTTGCTGCTGGTTGCAGTTGTTTACCGGATCGGGTCTGAATTACTACAGTGTGCGTTTCTACTGGTGTGATTTGTACCATATTATTCATTGGGTTTTGACGTTCTTTCTTCCTTTGATCATACTCAGCTGCATCCTTACAAAATCTTCTAATGTGACCAAATTCACCACAAAAATGACAGCGCGGTGGTGGCAAATTGGGATTTTCCGGTGCTGGTCCGGCCTGCCAGCGGTTTGCATTGTAGTTATTATTTCTCTGTCCTCTGTAATTTCGATAACCTTGTTGCTGGTTGTTTCTCATTTGCGGAGGTACATAGTGATTGGCTGGCTGCCCTCGTTCCTGTATAATAGCATTGACAGTTGCTGGTCCTTGTACGTTGGCGTTATATGCGCAATTTTTGGTGGTGTGTCCGGTAGTGTTGCAGATAGCACAAAACAACTAATTAAGTGCACAAGTGGCACTAGTATGGCCTGAATTCTTGCATGTAGTGCAATACATCTGTCTGGTCGGGTCTTCTGCAACATTTTTATTTGCCTTTAACCATTCCAAGTCTTCTGTAAATCCTCCAACCTTGTTCCAGTTGCAAAGCCATTGCAATCACTGCATCTAGCGTCATAGCTCCTACATAGCATATGATCATAATCTGTTTAAGTTGCGGAGTCAATCCATTGATAAACCATTGAGTGATAACGTCATCCGGTAGGTTGGCATGTGCTGGTGGTAACTGCCTCAAATGAGTTCTGAATAGAGTGGCATACTCCTACACTGTTTGATTTATCTTCTGTCTATTGTTTTGTAGGTAGTCAAAAATTTCAGTTGGATTCTTCTTTAGCCTGAATCTCTGCAAAAATGCATCCCTTACTGCTTCATAGGTGCCGAAATGGTTAATATCATATTCTGTAAGCCATCTAGCTGCTTCGTTAACTAATGTCGACTGGAAAACAATAACCTTATACGCCGGATCAGGTGGATGGTTGAGCACTGCGTAACTTATCTCAAATGTGTGTACATGAGCATCTGGGTCATCTCCTGGGAATCCACCAAATTTGGTGTACGTCACTCCTATTGGAGTCGGCCTGGGAGGGCATAGTTGTTGTTGTTGTTGTTGTTGTTGCCCATTCATCGTGCTGATGGTTGTATCGTGACTATCTTCTGTATCCCGAGGCTGAGTATCTGAACTATCGAAATCTCTATCGTCGGCCTGTGCACTTTCCGGTTCGATAATCTTGTTCAATATGTTTCGAATCTCAGTTTCGAACAAGCTACCTTCCTTCTTGATGTCAAATGTAGGGAAGCTTACTCCCAATAGCGGTGACGGGGCTGAAGATTCACTAAGAACTGGTAAACCGTCGCCGAAAAACTGTGATCTTCAGCAATTGGTATCGGAGCAAAGCCGGAAGGTGTCGAATCTTCACCAAAACAAGGTGCTTTTTCTCCTTCACTAATTTCTTTGGCTAAGGTGTTTCTAGTCATAAACAAAATTGAATATTTACCCAATGTTGTTAAACTAACTTCAAGCTGCGTCCTGGTAGATTTTGGAGTTACTATATCTTCGATAGACTGTGCCGAAATTGTACCGGAATTTACCATAGGTGTAGCATGTTCCACCGGAATATGACCGGAATCACTACTAACGTTCTTTACTTTCTTGACAACTGGGTTAGACCTAGCTGTACTTCTACCTCCCGGAGTCCTCCTTAGCAAATTAAGTATCCCAGGCTGGCGGTTCTTTGGATACATTTCACCGGATCGAGTAACCGGCATGTATCATCTTTTGTACTAATATCGCGTACTATTACTGCCGATTTACAATTTACAGTCACGTTTCCACAACTGGTTTGCAACAATCTGATCTGTTGCCACCTTCCCACAGACGGCACCAGTGTTAAATGTTGTTATTCTAACTGTCAGAAGTGCGTTAAACGTTATTTGGGTTCTTGGGAGTGGAAGGGGTCTGTTAGACAGAGGCCCTATACTTAGTTCCCAAACTAACTACTTACACACAACAATATACTGATGCTGAGAGCTCTATCAAGATTCTGTTGTACTTAGACATTTACAGTTCACGGTTTAGCTCAGCCAACGTGTACCGAATACACTCAGATGCTATATTACATCTGCACATAAACTTACTGAAAATACCAGAGACAAGAGTAATCGTTCAACCTTTACCGAATAGGTACCATAATCCGATCAACATCCGAAGACACATAGAATTTAAGTGTTCAGATACACCGTACTGAAGGTTCAGTACGCAACCCAAGAATCCTACTGTAGCTTAACCCTTACCGTAGGATGACAGATCTCAATGCTGAAGACAACACGATCCCGCACAGTGTTAGAAACACTACCACAGTTACATAGACTTCACCAACAACTGGCAGAACATTCCAAGAACGAGTACTACCGCAATACGCTAACTTAACACAACAATCGCAATAAGGATTCATAGATGATTCACTTCAGACAACAGACCGAATTATCTACTGGATGTAGATGATACTCACAACTGCAATGGATACCAATAGACAACAGACAAGACGAGACACAGATACACACAGAATGCTTAGAAATTAGACAAGATACTCTAAATTAACCAACTCGACACACAGTAATGCTACAGACAAATCACCCAGACAGACAGTCTGGTGATCTCTCGAACATCACTGAGCATCTCTTTTCATTGCTTTATATAAAAGATTACAAAGTGTCTACGTAACAACCTTTCACACGTGTGAAACAAGATTTCAGTTATACACTTCCAATCCGGCGGTCGATAACAACCCCGATACCACTTATAGTAGTAAATAGAAATTCGAATGTTTCTCCCAGCTCCGAACTTTGAGTATGGGCAATAGTGGGTTGATTTCGAAGCTCTCGATGAGACACATCTATTACTGGTATTTTCACTCAAATCTGACAACCACTCTTCAAGTTATGGCCAAAACAGGGAATGGTAGGAAACACCCACACTCACTCCACAACTCGTATTTGCTCACACACACACTACAGTAGCTCAAACGTGATGGGGATGGGTAGAAAACGGTCCTACACACACATTCCAAGCTTCACACACACAGAAAAGATCATGGAGAAGATGAAAATTTGCAGGAAAGAAGCAAATTCAAAATTTTGGAGCTCTCCTTTTTCACAATGGCAAAAAGTACTTACAAAGATTCACAAAGTGACTTATATACATGTGCCCTAAAAATGTTCCTTACACACAAGTGACAGGCACTTTATTGACTAATCTCTATTCTTCTACTATTTTACAAGAACTATGTTACAATGAGTTGGGCTTATGCATCGAGGACTCCTCTGGTGCAATTACATAGCTTTGAGGGAACTTCCTAGGATTTTGAAAAAGAAAATTATGCCCATTAAATTGAAAATTTTGGGGCTCCTCTTGTGTCTTTCCTCTACAACACTCTCCCCTTCTTTGTCTTTGTCATCCCTTGACAGGCTTTGCTTCTCGTTTGCAGCTTGTCTATGGCTCCTGAATACACACACCTAGTGGTCGAAGAAGTAATAAGAACTATCAGAAAATTTGTTACTTTATGCAAAGTTAATCCTTTGCTTCTTTAAGCCCCTTGGTATTCCTTATATCACATGTCTGGGTTGCTGTATTAAGTCGGGCTGCCATGCACGCCATCAGTGGCTAAGAATGTGATATTCTTAGTCACTCTCTTCAACTTCTCAGCCTTTGCCTCTTTCTAACTTTTGGTCTTCTGATATGTCTTTGTCTTCACACATCTGACCCTGCTTGTTGCTTGGAGTCTGTTTACTTCTTTTCTGGCACACACCTCACTTTGCTGTCCTCTACTCTCTTTTAAATCAGCATTACGCTTTAAAGGTCTTGTTCTTGAATCTTCTTTGTCATCCTCTGGGACTTGACTCCTTTCTTTCCACCACATGCTTCTAGTGGATGAGGAGGCAGCTAGGACCTTCAGACAATTGGTTATCTTATCTGATGAAGAGTCCTTCGTGTGCTGTCTCTCTTCCCTGCTTGTTTTGCTTCACCGCCTACTCCTGGTGGATGAGGAAGCTATGTGCAACCTTCCATGAAATGTCCTGGTTGTTATCTTTCTTTAATTCCAATCCTCAAGACCTGGTTCTTTGTTGTTGTCGCCTAATGCGTGCCCCTGTGGAGCTTTGGGCAGAGAGTTGTTCTTTTTCTTTGTCACCTCGGTTCTTTTACTGAGCCGTTTTACTCTTTGATCTTCTTCTTCTTCTTCTCTTTTTGCTTGATTCCCCTTCCATACGTCCCTCCTCGTGAACTCTGTCATCCCTGATAGGCTTTTTGTGGTGACGTGAGTACGTTTGGATGACCTTTTGCTCTCTCTGATTAAGCAAATTGGCTTGACATAGCATTAATTCTTTCCATTGGGTTGATTTTACCCCGTCATCTGGTGCCTGGCTATGATCAACAAAGAAACTTAATTCATAGGTCACCAGTCGTGCATTAAGATTCGAGGTCATTTTTACAAAAATTTCCGAACCTAATTCAAAAAATCCTGTGAAGAACGCCTCTTCAAAAGTCTGCATATAAGTACTTGGCAAAAACATTAGCCGTGCATATATGGCCATGAGCCTTAATATGCTAGGTATAGTTGATAGATAAAAAATAAGGGCGTTTGATCCCTGATTAATGTCGATGAAGTTTAAAAACGTATATTGAGCATGCTAGAACACTTTGATGACTGTAAATAACATACTCAAAATCTTGTTAGTCATTTTGATAGCTAAATCAGGTACAGTTGCATATCGAGCGATCCAAAATTTGATGGTTTTGATCATGTATTCTTTGATCGGTAGATAATCACGAGGTGGACTATGCAGTAATGGATAGTTGAGCCACTGATTATTTATGCTTCCCTGGTGCTGTCCTTCCCAAAATTGCGTCCAGGAGCATCTTCTAGGTACTAGACAAAAAGATGGATTTACCTGAAGTATATACGGTGATGATTCCCATTGTAACCTTAGAGTCAGATTCTTCTCCAAAAATTTTCTCCTCCATATAGGATCAGCTTTGTCAAATTCCTCTTGTGTGTAGGTGAATGTTTGCATGCTAAACTGGAGGTGGCTATCTGGCTCTTTGTTTGTTGTGGACTTTATATACTGTCGTGTTTGCTCTTTAAGTAATCCATATGGTACATTGAAAGGTTCCAATTCCTGTTCCTGATTTTTGCTTTCAATCTTCGCTTCCTTCATGACACTGACTACTTGATCTTCAAAATCTTCAGTATGTTGGGACACCAGTAGTGCCCGCTCGTGCCGGCTTAGTTCTACAATATACCGATGATGTCTTTTAGAGTGGATCTCCGTTTCCTCCTTTATCGATGAATGATGTAAGGGGGGAGAGAGAGGACATACCTTAATCTCCTCAGTAGCTGCTGTGGAGTGTGGAGTTACTGGTGGCCCCTCTGTTACCTTCTGTGCTAGTTGATCCTGCAATTATTTTATTAATTCATCTTTTTCTTTAATCTCTTCGGTTGCTTTTAAAATCGTTTCTTTCTTTTTGAGGAGCTCCTCTCCTATGACCGCGAGTTGACTAACATCTTCGTTGCATTGTACTATATCGATTTTCTGCTGCCTTCCACTTCTTTCTCAGTTCTGCTGTGTCATCCATATACCTTTTCTCCCATTCTACGATGATTGTTTGCTCCTGCTTGAGCTGATCTTCATACTTTGCTATCTTTTCTTCCAATGCTTCCATGTCTTTCTCTGGCACTTTAGGAGCTTCTATCAATTGATTACAAAGAAGCACTGTCATTAGCTCCTTGTTCTTGTTGTGTAGGTTATCTGCTTCATCCATGTATACTTGGATTTGCAATTCAAGGATTTTGCTTTTGGCATTCATTCGTGTTTTGTCAGCTTCGCTAGCCTCATATTTGGTTTGTAATTCCTTCAATTGTTCTTTTAGTTTCTTATTTTCTATTGCTAGTGTATTGCATTGATGCTTGGACTCGTGTACTTCTACATCTTTTTCTATGATTATTTTTTGTGCTTGAATCAATTGTGCAGATAGATTCTCACCTATCTCTTGGAATTGAATTTTTTCCTGCATTGCCTTGTCATAGTCAGCATCAGCCTTAAGCATCAACTATTGAGTGTCCATTGCAGTTTGGATCATGTGTTGCACCACTGGCTTGAGATGAGCGACATCCACATTTAGCCAAGTTTTTGGGATGCTTGGAGCTTCTCCTGTTCTTACGTCTTTTCCTTGTTCCACATGTATGGTTTTGTTATGTGGTTGCCTTATTTGAAGCTGTAATTCATGTTCTTTTCTTTCATCTTCGTTAGTAATAGTCTTCGTGGCACTCTCTTGAAATGTGACATCCGTAGGAGAGGGTTCTGCCACTACCCTTATTGGTGTAAAGGGTTCTGATTCTTCAACTGTATTTTCCACTTTTTCTTCCTTGGGGTTCTTGAGTGGGACCTCTCCCGCAAGTAGAGTTTCTTGGATTTGAATATTAGATGTTTCATTTAGTTTGATCACATGCACCTTTTCTTGAGACGCCTCATGTCTTGTAGTTTCATTGCTTGTGTTATTCGGTGTTTGCTCAACATTTGGGCCGTCCACATAGAAGCCATCCTTCACTTGATTTAGTTCTTCCCATTGCCCATCGTCTCTTGAATCACTTTTAATATCCACATTTAGCATCGAGGTGTCTTGGTTTTTTTGTGTCTCTGATGATGAGCTGGAGTTCATCAATCCCAATTCCTTGTATCTATGGACTTTGGTCAGCCTTTTTCTTTGTTGTAAATCTTGAAGGGCTTGCTGTTAATGGTGCCCTTGTACTGATAGATTTACTTGACCTTTGGTGTACTGATGTGTGGCTTCCATTGCTTTGGCCAATTCTTCTTCTATAATAGGTTGATTGTCCTCAAGTCTCGTTTTTGGAAGTATGTGTGCCCTCTTTGTAGCTGGGACTTCTGCCTCTGCTTGCATCATTTCTCTTAGCCGTTTGGTACCTCTCGTTCTAGGTTGGGAGGTTGTTTCTACCTCCTCAACTTCTTTTTTCTAGGGACTGTAGCAATCTTTGCATACTTGGCCATTGCTTCCGATGACAACATCTCCTTTAAATGCTCTCTAATGCCCAAGGCATGATATATCAATATAGTCAAGGCAACACTTCCATTTTAAAACTTCTTGTGATTCCACTGCTTTTTTGCCTCGAATAGCCGTTCTTGAATATCTCAAGTCATATTGACTTGATTTCCAATTTGTTTAATAGCATGTGACATCATTTGCACAATGATCTTTTGTGGAGCAGTGTATCTATGCATGTTGGGAAAGCAAAAGTGCTGATGAATGAGCCTCACTTCCTCTTCAATATCAACATGGTTTATATCTGTGAATGTCCTAGTCTTCGCTCCACGGATTTCCTCTTTCAAAATGGTATTTCCATCCTTCTCCCATCCAAAGGCTTCCTTGATTAGGTCATGTGTGAACTGTATGATGACCCATTCCCCTGTGCCATCCATGACTCTTGCTTCAAGTACCAATGGATCATGCAATGCGGGCTGTAAGGTGTTCATCACTTGAGTACAACGCTAGAAATCCAGTTTGCATATAGGTAGTTCGAAGTATTTTTGAATTCCCACTTTCTTCATAATCTCTATTGTCGATGGCAGTTCATGTACCACTTTAAAGTCTTGGGACATCATAGGAAACTGATGACCAGTGTCCATAATTTTGATGGTCACCAGGAACAAGTAATCCCCTGCTGGTTGATCTTCTCTAAACCAATGACCTTTTGCTTTCGTCACACTTTGTAGAGGGAATTCCACACGTCCTCTTGAATTATAGCTTTAGAATCTTCGGAAGCCATCTGCACTTGTAATGAAAAGAGGATTAGCTTCTATTGAAGCAAGTTTTAGTGATGTGTGTGGTAGTGAAATCTCGTTCGTTGCATCACTCCGTTCCCCTTGCGTGTATAAGTAAGATCTCTTACCACCTATTTTTTCCTTTTTACTTCTGAAAGAAAACAAGAATTAGTATAGCCAAAGCATTTATTTATTTACATAGTAGGTCCATTACTATGGAAGTAGAAACTATGACCTGTCCCTAAGTGGGGAATGTGCACCACTAATGTTGTTACGTTCATCATGTGCCGAATGTGTGGCCTCGTATTGTGACCCTATCATGCATACTTTAGGTGCATTCAAAGCTTCATGTGTGCAAATGGAATCCTCTTGGTTTTGTTGTTCCAATCCTTGCCGTTGCTTTGGTTTCCATATCCATTTCATAGTCAGAGTTTTAAGCCTTGTCCTCTTTTTGCTTCGTCATGTTGCATGTGTTTGTGCTTTTCACTTTGAAGTCTGATTGGTTGGGATCCTCCTTTTCCGATATCTTTGGTTAGTCTTGCTTGGCTTATGGGCTTGATTTGTCTGTATATAGTTTCTTCTTGCTTCTCCATCTCTTGATTTGCCATTTGTTTGACCTTCTTTGGAATCCATATTTGTTGTCGAGTTCTTTGGGCTTCTATCAATGACTTTGGAAGCCATACTCTCGACTGTGATGAAGAGGAACCCTTGTTCGCCCTCGTCTTCCCAGGATGAATGACGTGTACTAGTGTTGCCTTCTCTAATTCCTTCACTCGATCCTTGCGAACCCACTTTAGGTTAGCATTTCTTGATTGTGAGAAGTTGAACTGGGATTTCCATGCTGATGATCTCCTCGTTGTATCATCCTCCTCGGTTCCCTTTTGTTCACCATTCAAGTAGGATGAATCTACTTTCGCCTTTGATGCATTGGGATTTGAAATCCTTTCTTCCTTCGGACCTTCTTTGGGTTGGTTTGTGATGGATTTATTTGCTATGTACTCTTCTATGATTTGTTTTGCACTCTTGATGATATCCTGTCTATGAGAGGGTTTCACTTCTAATAGACTAAAGATTTCCTTGTGCCCTATTTTGGCTAAGATGTACCCTTGAGCTAGATGAATGCTTACCACATTCTCAATGATCCAATCTTGTCCTAGGATCAAGTTCTCTACTAGATCCTCATCTCTACACACTAGAACTCGTTGTTCCATAGTTGAATTTCCTAGGTGGAGGGATACAATAGCTTCTCCAAGGCATTCTATGATTTGACCTCCCACACCTATCATGTGTGCTTTAATAGGTGTTATAGTCGTTTGAAGGTGTGTGATGATTGTACTTCATATGCAACTGAGTGCTTCTCCGGAATCTATCAAGGCATCTAGTAGCTGGTACTCTATCCTTCCAATTCCTAGGTTTAAGTACGGCTGGGATATGCTAATATTGTTCGTGTTGGATTTATGAGCGTGATAGTTAGCCATGGGAATAGGCTTTTCTCCTTGTAGGTACCGTTCATCCCTTTGCTGTATCCACTCTTTTCGTTTCTTGATATGCTCTAAGGCTTCTTGCCTCGCTTCCTCTATGATCTGCTCTTCCTCTCTCTTCCTATTTTGTGCACCTATGAGTCTTGTCAACATGTGGTCCATCAATGGCTCCATGTAACGTTTTACTCGACATCCACTTATGTAATTAGGAAGAACATCTCCATCTAGAGTTGCTAGATTAACTGCTCCGTTCGTTGAGATAGTATTGATTATTAGGGGTCCATATCCACGTTTTTGCAACTTCTTGGCGTGTTGCTTCAAAGTGTAGACCAGCACTAAATCTCCTTCTTTTAGTCCTTTGTCTTTGATGTGCGCATCATAATATGCCTTTTGTCTTCTCTTGGTCGCATAAATTCCTACAACAACTTGTATCCTAGTCTCATGTAGCTTCTCAATTTGGTCTGGTTGCTTGGATAATTCGTGTCCCGTCCATTCATATTGTTGGGCTACTCTCAAGGTTGGCACTAAAAAATCGATTGGCAGGATTGCGTTCTGTCCAAACACTAGATTAAATGGGGTAGTTCCAATGGTAGTTTTGTAAGAGACTCTAAAGGCCCAAATTGCATGATGCAATTGTTTGTCCCAATCCGACCTTCCACTATTGACTATCTTTGTCAATAAAGTGCATAACACCTTATTGGGACTTTCAGCTTGCCCGTTGGCTTGAGGATGATATGGGGTTGATTTTTTATGGATTACCAAGAACTCGTTCATTAAGGATTCTATTACTTCATTAATGAAATGTGTTCCTCTATCACTCACTATTTCTATTGGTAGTCCAAAGCGATTGAATATATGCTCAAAAAGAAACTTAGCAGTGGTCTGAGCATCATTTTTTCTAGTAGCCTTTGCCTCTACCCATTTAGTCAGGTAATCCGTTGCTACTATTATGTATTCCGCATGTGATCCTTTGGCTGGTGGGTTAATGGGATCCTATGAAATCAATACCCCATTTGGAGAAAGCTCTCGTGCAAACCATAGGTCTCACTGGCATATCATCCCGTCGAATCGGATATTTGGCTCTTTGGCAAGTCTCGCAACTTTGTACATAGGTGTCAACATCCATATGTAGAGTTGGCCACCACAAGCCCGCAAAGAGGATCATTTTTATAGTTCTTTCAGCTGAGAAATGTCCTCCTACTGCACCTGCATGTGCCATCTCTAATATGGGTAGGTACTCTCCTCCATGTACACATAGCCGTAGGTGGTTTTCTTTTCCTCTCTTGAATAACTGTTTTCCCATTATAAAATAGTCCTTACTCATTTCTTCTAGGGCTCATTTCCTTGCTAAGCTAATTCCTTCCTCATGTTCTTGTTTCTTTAGGAATTTCACTAATGTCTTACTCCAGTTGGGTGCTATTGTAGAGAAAGGTAAAGATGTATGATCATCTGGAGTGGTTTCCTGGCATTCTGTGCAATCACTGACATATTCATGGACATCCTTAGGCATATCTAGCTAGTATACTCCTAGCCATTTCAATTCTCTTAGAGTTCCATGCGTTCCTTTGTGCATTCTCCATTTGTTTACATGGGCTTGTTCAATTAGGTTTTTTTTGCTCATCTTCCTCTACACATCTAGACAGTACACCGTTGGATTCCTTGTAATACACACTTCCTGCAATAATGTGTAAGTTACATGATTGTAGAATTTCCTTTTTACTCTCCTTATTAATTGGATATTGTGGTCCATGAGTGAGTATTGGGATTAGCTTTTTTGCCCACTTCTGACACACTTCCAAATTGAACAGGCAAGTATCTGGCAAATTGTCGTGTACTCCGCTTGGTGGTTCTCCATGTGTTAATCTAGAGAGATGATCTGCCCTCACATGGGTGTTACCCTTCTTTACAATTACTTCAAAGTCAAACTCCATCAATAACAGAAACCATCTCACAAGTCTACTCGTGTTGCAAGGCTTATTGACTAAGTACAATAAGGCTTGATGATCTAGGAAGAATTTGAACTTGTTGGCTAAGAGGTAGTGTCTGAATTTCCTTACAGTTTATACCATCCCTAATCCCTCTCGCTCTGTAGTTGTATAGTTTCTCTCGGCTTGATTCAGTTGTCTACTTGCATAGGCAATTGGATGGTCCACTTTTCCTTCATCTACTGGCTGAGTTAAGATGCATCCTATTGCATAATTAGATGCCTCCACATGAATATGGAAAGGCTTATTCCAATTGGGTGTCTTCAAAATTGGAGATGTGCTAAGCTGCCTTTTTAGCTCAGTGAACACCTTGTCCCATTCATCCGTCCACGTGAATTGAGTCAACAATCCATATAAGGGTTTGGCAATTATGGCGTACATGTGGATGAATCGGCGATAGTATCCATAATGACCCATAAATGCTTGCACTTCTTTTGCATTCTTTGGTCTAGAAAGTTCTAGAATTACCTTGATCTTGTCTTCATCCATAGATATTCCGTTTCTAGACACTATGTGTCCTAAAATCTTCCCTTGTCTTACCATGAAGACACACTTTTCAAGATTTAGGCAGACTCTATATTGTCCGCATTTATCAAATATTTTTCACAACTCAGGAATGTGTTCTTGTCTTTGATTTGAATATGTACATAGGTAATCTACATATACTTCCATACTCTTCTTTAGGAATTCTTTGAAAATGTGACACATCAACCTTTGGAAAGTAGCATGAGCATTAGTGAGCCCAAAAGGCATCACTCTAAAAGCATAGATCCCCCATTCAATCGCGAATGCGGTCATATGTTGATCCTCAGTAACTATAGCTACAAATGGAGGGTTCCACCCCCTTGAGATCCTTGTAGGTATAAGCAAATACATCTCGATATTCTCGGATCAATCGTATCATATCTTCTTCCTCCTCCGTTGACACATCCTTTCCGATGTATGTACATCTTTCTTCTCCATCTTCTATGGCTACTGTGATCTTTTTCATTTGTTCCTTGTTGTCATATGCCTCTCCTTCTCTTGCGTCTCTCTTAGGCATCTGTATGGCTATTTTCCTTTCTTCTACCTCATATCTCTTGAAAGGTTCCGACACTTCAAAAAGATCAGGGGTTGGTTCAATCTTACTCACACTTTCCTCCTGCTTTGCTACTATGGGGGCTGCTTCTATTGCTAAGACTTTGGTTATTCCGTACTTCTCTTCAGCTTGATTGGCTTCCAGATAATGACCCTCCAAATCAAACTCTGGTTCCATTTCAATGCTCTCGTATTCTTCCTTCCATTCCTTTTCGACTATTTCTCCTGCTTCTACCTCCTCTAGGACTACCATGTACAAATTTACGTCGTAACCTTCTTCGTCCACACATTCATTCCTAGTGAAGACTTCTTCATTCACACATACATCTAAGGTTGCTAGGATCTCCATCCAACCGTGCGGTTTGAATGCTTCATCCGAGAAAAGTTGAGGCATGTACATGGGGTCCTCTATGGATCGATAATTCGGATGTCCTATGGGCCACAACTGCATCTTGTTATCTTCTTTTTTGGCTTCTTTACACATCCATAATTGGGCATCCTCATGCATCCATGATTGATCGCTCGATCCAACACTATAGATAGACAAATCATCTTCCTCCTTGTGTATGGGGTTCCATTGTAATGGAGGTACATCTCGATACGCAAAGGTATGCAAGTTTATCTTAGTAGTGTTTCCTTGATGTTGGAGGTATAAAGAGTCTCGTCCCCAATCTTGCACTACTTGTAGTTGTCTTATGAAGGGTCATCCTAATATCATCTCATAATTGTTGGCCTTTCCAAATTGACAGATAGCTAACGTATGCACAAATTCAACTCCACAGGTGGTTGATTTGATCTTTTCTAATATCCCCAATGGTTTCTCAACATGGCCATCTGCTAATTGAAGCTTTATACGTGTTGGTCGTAGGGCACGCTTTCCCCATTTCTCCCAAATCTCTTTGGTGGCAATACCTACTCCTACTCACGTGTCTAGTATGGTGTTGGGCATGTATCCATTGTATGTGACAGGTAGACATGTGTTACCCTCATCTCCTTCGCTAAATTCTCCAACCTTATCCACTGGGATTTGTACGTTAGATGTGTTCTCATTTCCCTTGCTTTCCTTTTTGTTCTTCTCCTGCTCTAACTCTAGTTGTCCTGCTAATTGTTCCCATAATTGTGGTTCAACACGAAGTAGTTCTTCCACAGTCAATTGGCATTGTAGTTTGGTCTTTTTAAGTTATGTTAATTGTGTAAATTCTTATATGAGTTTCCCTTTCCTTTCCTCTTACAGTGGGAGCGTGAAAAATTATGGACTCCTTCTCATATTCTCCCATGTAATTTGGTAGGGTTGAAATGCTCTGGGTTTCTTCTCGATTCCGGTCTAGTCTAGAGACTTCCTCATATATTTCTTCCATGTTTGGCATTGGTTGAAAATCTTCCACATCTAATTCCTCAAAAGGAGGTTTTACAACTCCATTCCTTTTCCATTGATCTTCTCGAATTCTAGTCCACAACTCCTTTGGCCAATTATCATCTAAATCCGGGACTATGGACGTAGGTTTGTTCTGGGCTTTCATTAGTTCTCGCTTGTCATCCTTCTCCTTTGGTTTCTGGTCCTTGGCTTTAACACAATCATTGTATTGATCCTCAGATATTCTCGTCTCACGGAGAGCTGGGATAGACTTCTCTAGGGTGGCCTGAGCTACCTCTATGAGTTTTCTACAAATTGCTAGCCTTTCCTTTTCTAACTCCCCTTGTGGGTAAAGCTTTTCATGTTGCTCTACATTTGGTCCAATCTTGATTCTAGCTTGGTAAGCTTTTAACCACATATCCAAATCGTCTGGCTTTGGGTCGGCTAGAATTGATCCTGGCGTCTCTGGTTCTCGTGTCTGTGGTGTAATGGAAATTCCTTCCTGAACTTCAGGTTCCTTAGATTTTTTATTGCTGAGCGTATGCTTCTTGTTTTCCTTTTTTTTTTTGTTTTTCATCCATTTTTCCTTGAGTTTTTCTCTCTTATCCTTCCACTTCTGGCTTTTTGTTGTTTGGGTACTCTCACGTGGGTCTTCTGAATCTTCCACTACTTGAATTCTGGGTTCTTGTGTTTTGTCCTTTTCTTGTTCCGGATCTACTCATCTTTTTTCTTGATTTTTTGTTTGACCTCGTGTGATGGCCTTTAATGGAACAGTGTATTCTTTGTCACTTTCTGATGCTTCTATTACTTCGATCACATTAATAGGTGCGGTGTCCTGAGCCTTATTTGGATTTTTTGGGAAATCTCTAAAGAGATGTTCCTTTCCATAATCACTGCAATATCCTTCCCATGTCCTGGGGGGTGGTGGGTTGTATGGTCTAGTACATTCTCTAATAAAGTGGTCTTCTCTGCATCTATAACACGGTCCTCTCGACATTGGTGGTCTGATCGGTGGTCTTACGGATGTTGGTGCTTTGGGTGCGGTGTACATTAATGTCGCCACCTCTGGTCCATAGACATTGTCGTATCCATAGTATTGCGGGTCATAAGCTTGCTCCTACTCCATTATACTAGCATCATAGGAATAGTACTCTCCTTGGGATTGCTCGTATCCTGGGTTCATTGATTTTGCACTGGCTATTGGTGATGCTGGCACTATGGCTCTTTCTAAGTTTTCCTTTGGTTAGGCATACTTGACAGGTACCACATGTTGAGGAAGAGGCCATTGTGGTCCTAACACTGGCTGGGGTTGTGTATATTGTCCTTGCTCGTATGGACTAGGTGCTCCTAGTGGTCCTGGATAGGAATTATACCTAGGAATCTCCCTACCTAGCTCTCTAGGTGGGTATCCATATGGCCGATACTGAGATTGATTTACCGGTCATGTCTGCCTATTGAATGGACAATTTTCAGTGGTGTGATTGGTGTATTTCTGTTCTATGTGGCAATTCAAAGCGGTTCCTTGATGTGGCTGCCTATTATAAGGGTAAGCTTGAGGCGCACTTGTTCCTCCTTGTGCACACATGTGAGTGGGGTGATCACCGCCACATAGGCCACATCTTCGTAACATGGGTATTCTTAGTGAAGGATGTGGGTAGTTCCTTTGTTCATGGACTCCTAACTTCTTGGCTACAAGCTCTGCTAACTCTTCTACATTGCTTGAGTTAGATGTTATTGTGCTTCTGGTGTCTTTCGATTTAGTAGGACTGGTTTTACTCTTGAGATCATCTGCTAGGTTGTCCTCTAGGTCAATACACTCTTGAAGACATTCATTCAACATCTGTAGTCTTTTCACATAGACTAAAGTTCTTAGAGTTCCGTTCATTAGTCTGTCCCAGAATAATGATATCATTTTTTGCTGCGTGGGTCTTTCTGCTACTGGACATCTATCAACATATTGATTGAATCTTCAGGTAGCTATTTTCACAGTTTCATTTGGGTTCTATTTAAAGCTATGGATTAAAGACGAAGAGTTGTGTTTAATCCCTCTCTTAGTGAATTCCCCTATGAATTCCTGAAAGAATTGCTCAATATCTCCAAATTGATTGGGATCTAATGGCTGAAACCAAGTCAAGGCCATTCTTGTGAGAGTGAGTCCAAAGGATTCATACTGCACAAAGAAATCATCCACTTGTTCAGCTCTTAGAACTTGTTTAAATTCTGTTATGTGGTCGTAAGGTTCTCCCAACCCATCATAATGGTTTCTCATACACTTGGCCACTTGAATCGGTTTTAATCTTCTTATGGGCTTTGGCTGTCTAGGCATTATAGGAATTGCTGGTCTGATTGGATGCATTCCGGGCTGCACTCCTAGTGGTGGTCTTGGTCTTACTAGTGGTCCGTATTGGTTGCCTATTCTAGGGTGTGTTTGATTGTGTGCTTGCATTCTAGGCATTGAAAATTGTACATGGGTTCGGTTTGGAACACTCCGATGGCTTGTTTGTCCTGACATTGTACGCTCTAACTCCTGTTGTGTCCCGAAGGGGTTTTGAGAGGTAGTTTCCTGCTCTCACTGAGGGAATACAAACAATCCCATATACTTCAATCGAGCCCTATCTATGGCATCAACAAGCCAATACCTTCTTTGGTTCTTGTCTAGGTATGTGATCCTAGGCTCATCTTCCGGATCTTTTAACTCATAGAAGGTAATTGGACTCTCCTCGTGTCTGCTGCATGCAGGTGAGTTAGTTTGTAACAACAAGTCTAATCCATGGATCAAGTAGACTTCCAGTAAGTAATCATCTTGAGGTATCAAATCCCCTCTCAAGACTCGAGTCACTATTGATTTACCTCTAGGAGTGGTTACCAACTCTTTAGGGTCCAGTCTCTTGAATTTTCTTTCCCTTCTAATCCTCCTCTCTCATTGATCAGATCTGGGTGTTCTGTCACTACGTAGATGTGACCCAACTTATCCATGTATGCTCCTGCTTCATAGTTGATTGTTTGTCTGGGCACAATTGTGGAATCGATGGAAGTTACCATCCTAGAAACTGATCTATTTAAACCATCCAGGTAGATGGGAATCTCCTAGGCATGAGTAGACGCATATTGCAGAGAGGTACGGTATTCCCTCTCTATCGTGGACATGAAGTTTCTCCTGGGACCAGGACCTTGCATGTCTTTTGAAGCCATGGATATCTCCTCCTCCGAATCATTGGAGGTGTCGGAATAGATAGAGCGGTGGCTGACCTGAGTTGTACTTCCCACCGATGATATAACACTTCTCCGGCTACTTAGCACCCTTCCTTACCTCAAGTTCATTCACCCTCCTACGACTATCTTGGGCTCTAGTCCTCTCCCTAATTGGCTCCTCAAATGCCTCAATTTTGCCCTTAAAAAATGCTCAGAGTTTTCTAGACGATACCACTCTGGCGATACTACACTAGGCAATACCAGTTTGTCAACGATATGATACCACTACAGGTGATGATATGATACTCGAATAGTTGATGATATGATACCAGAGAACCGAGCAATACAATACTGCTTTTCACACGATATGATACCACTGCTCTACACGATATGATACTATGTGCTCAGGCAATACGATACCACCTGAATGCACGATACGATACTGCTGCAATGCACGATACGATACTGCTGCAATGCACGATACGATACTAGAATTTCGATGATATGATACTAAGATTAGTCACGATACGATACTAGTATCATCATGATACGATACTAGTGCACCGTCACGATACAATACCACAACAATGCACGGTGAAAAATGGCTCAACTATGTCTATTTGGCATTGCCAGGTGTACGACAACGATTGCATATATGATTTACACCATTAGGCATTGGAGCATTAGGTTTAAGAATGTACCAAATGTAATGGCACAGATGTGCCTCAAAATATTTGAACTTACGCTTATCATATTCCATACATTTAAAAATGTTGAAGAGCCTCATCTATCGGCCCTAGGCTTTAACGAAAGCAACCTTGATCTGGTATATGATATGAGCACCAACCCATCCATAAATGTTGTATATGCATGGCACGCTCGTGTCAAATATCTCCTCGCATGCTTCAAACAGACATTCAAAGAAATATTTGTCACAAGGTTCTGGGAGTATCACTTAGAAATCTTCATTCCTAGACCCACTCATTTATTACACTTATTTGTTATGGAGCAGGCCCTACACTCAGATAAGCTGCATATGCCACATCCGTAAGTACCACGACTAGTAGATTGGGATGTTTTACTCACATATCTATCCAGAGGACTGAGGCTCGAAGAACATCACTTGGCCAAAGATGTGGTCGAATATTACATCAAACCTTTGGCTCAGCAAGGGTCTATCAAAGACGACAGACGTGAGAGAGGGAAAGTGTTGGCAACAGTCAGGGCATCTCAAGACAAGGGAGCCAGCAGAGAGAATCAAAGCAAAGAGAAGGGCCAAGCAGGCAAAGTAGTCAAAGAAGATCTGACAATTATGCTATGACAATTTTTCTAAGATAACTTCCTTTTAATATTGATTTTCATCACTACATGAACCTTGTAAATACCATTTTCGGTGGATTAGACTCCATTGTGTTCAAGTCGAGGAGTCCTCGAGCTTGAGGAGTATCAAAAGTATTTATGTACCAAATTTCATAATTTTTAGAACTCATTTGAGCCTCTAAAATAGTGTAAGAACCTAATTTTTAACTAGGCCGAACACTAGGTCTTGACATGGCCACTAGCTAGTCAAAAACTATAAAAGGAGCTAGAGAGATCATTTTTGAGGAGAACAAATTGTAATTTGAACTAAGAAGAGCTCTTGTAATTGTCTTTTGATCTTAATCAAAGCTTCCATTGTCTCACTCTTTGTTCTTATTTGTGTGCACGTGTGTGTGTATGTGTGTGCATGCTTGTGTGCTTCTCCATCACCACTTGTGCACATCACTTGCTCGAGGTCTTCATACCATCCTCATGTCTTATTGGATTGACATTAAAGGAGGTGCTACTCACCACTGAGATACAGAGTGACTTTTGTGAATCATTTTCCTCGATTTCAAGGATGACTACTATTTAAGTATTACTAGCTGCGACTACACATAACCAATGGACAATTTCTCACATGGATGCCAAATCAACATTCTTGAATGGAGACCTCAAGGATGAGATAAATGTGTCTTAGGCACCAGGATTTGAGGCTCTCCATTCACAGAACAAGGTATGTAAGCTGAAGAAGACATTATATGGGTTGAAACAATCCCTTAAAGCATGGTACAAGTAGGTAGATAAGTATCTTTTTGATCTAGGTTTCAAAATATGTGCTTCTAATGCTAACTTATATGGTCTAATGGGAGAAGGGAAGACAATTGTGGTTGTACTCTATGTAGATGACCATGGATTACAGAAAATGATGATTCTCTTCTTCAACAAACAAAACACGCCTTGAGTTCAAAATTTGAAATGTTAGACTTAGGCATAATGCATTATTGTTTAGGCTTTGAACTATGACAAAAACGAGGGAATATTTTCATCTCTCAAAAAAAGTATGCAAGTTAGATTTTGAAGGCCTTTGACATGGAGGATTGCAAGGAGATTTCTACACCTATGGAGGTCAACACAAAATTATCTATTGAAGATAATTCACCTCTAGTGGATATTGGAAGATACAAAAAATTACTTGGAAGTCGCATCTACTTGTACAATAACATATTATATATCTCCTATGTTGTTGGAGTGGTAAGTAGTTTCTCTAATAATCATTGCCAAACTCATTGGAAGGAAAAGGAATCATTGATTATGGTATTATCTATGAAGAAGGATCATCTCTCGTGGGATACTACAATTCAAATTAGGCATGATATATCGATACTAGAAAGTCAGATTTTGGATATTTATTTTCTTTAGGATTTGGGATTTTCTCTTGGAATAGTAAGAAGCAATCGACTATAGTATTGTCTTTTATCAAAGCTGATTAAAGAGCAACATATATTGCATCATGTGAAGCAATGTGATTGAGGAGGATCCTATGGTGCATAGAAATACAAGGACAAGAGGCAATAGAGTTGAAATATGACAACCAAAGTTGCATGGCCATTGCCACGAATCCTGTTTTCCATGCACATACCAAGCTATGTACCTAAGCACCAACTTAGGGACTTGTGGAGAAAGAGACTATACCTCAATCCCCCTCAAGTGCATATAGTGGGGATTCACGCTTTAATTATCAATCCGATGAGTATACAAACCTAGCCGAGTGTATGAAGACATGCATTCAAATGATGATCAATGCAAATGAACTACTCAAAGAGTGCAAACAAGGTAAAGACTGATCCAAACAAGCTTCAACTGTCAGTTATGGTGTCACGATACTTGGAACAACAGCCAACAATAAATTGAGCTTTTCTCCTAGCTCCGAACTCCAAATATAGCAAATAGCATATGCTTTTCGAAGCTCTGAAGAAGACGCATTCAATGGCAGTAATTTCACTCAATTCTGACACTCCTACTTCAAGTTATGAGCAAAATACTGAGTTGTGGGAAAACCTTCCTACACTTCAGCACTTCCTACACTTCGCACACACCTTAACAACAGCAAACAAACACTTTCATGGATAGACAACACTTCCTAACACTCTTTCCAAGCAACACACATGCACACAAGCTCACAAAGAAGAAGATACAGAGAGGAGAAGACACAAATTCGAATTTATGTGCTCTTGATTCCCACAATGGCAGAAAGTCTTTACAAAGAGTCACAAATTGACTTATATACTTGTGCACTAAAAATGGTCCTTTCACACAAGAGACCGGCACTTTATTCACTAAAGGACTAATTTCCTACTAATTTACATGGCTAAGCTTCTAATCTTCTGTGGGGATGCATCTAGAGGACTCCTCTAGTGCATTTACATCGGAAAATATATTACAAGAATGGTTATAATACAAAAATTGGGTGTCCAAATTGGAAAATTTTGGGGCCCGTCTTTTTCTCTACCTTGTGTTCTCTTTAGCTCTACAACACTCTTCCCCTCTTTGTCTCTGTCGTTCCTTGACAGGATTTACTTCTTGTTTGTCTCTGTCATCGCACGCATCCCTTGGTCAGTTCTGCCTATTCATCAGTCTTGCATTATGTTTTAGTGGTCCTCTGATTTGTCCTGGTTGCACACATTGGACCCTACTGTTTTACTTAAGCCTGTTCACCTTATTTTCCCTGCGCGCAACCCTTGGTCAGTTTTGCCTGTCGGTCAGACTGGCGTTCCATTTTAAAGGCCCTGTTCGATATTTGTCTTGACATCCTCTAGGCCTGATGAATTTGGTTTGCCTGTTAATTCGGGTTGCCACGCACGCCATTTGTAGACATATGAGGATGTAGCTCTTCAGCCTTGATCTGAACCTTCTGTTGGTCAAGAGGTTGAAGCACTCTCATGTGGCTATGGAACCGCTGGATCTCTTCTTGCACTTCTTCATGGATACTTGTTAGCCCTGGTTCCTCCTTCCACCTACGTGCTTTTTCCTTGACCTGTGCCCCTACGGGGCTCTGTGCAGAGATGGGTGTTGCACCCTTGTGGGGCTTCTTGTAGAGATATGTCTTTAGATATGATCTTTCTAGTGAAGCTTCTTTCGTTGTTTTCTTCTTTTCTTCTTTTTGCTTGATTCTCCCTGAACACTGCCCCCCTCCTGGACTCTGTCGTCCCCGACAGGCTTTGACAAGCGACGAGCGTATGTTCTATATACTTTTTGCTCTGTGTCATTAAGCAGATTGGCTTCACGTACCATTAACTGTTTCCACTGTTCTGCCTTTACGCCATCGTTAAGTGGCTGTCTGTGGTCGGCAAAGAAACTCAGTTCATATGCCACTAATCTGGCATTCAAATTAAATGACATCTTTAAAAAGATTTCGGAATCTATTCAAAAAATCCTGTAAAAAATGCTTCCTCGAATGTTTGCATATATATACTTGGCAAGAACATGAGCCTGGAATAATAAGCCATTATGGTTGGTCGGCTAGGCATAACAGACAGATCAAAAATGAGTATGTCCGTTCCTTGATTAATACCAATGAAATTCAAAAATGTGTAGGCCGCATGTTTGAAAACCTTCAATACTGTAAGTATCATATTGAGTATTTTATTTGTCATCTTTATAGTTAAATCGGGTACTGTTGCATAATTTTGCAGCCAGAATTCGATGGTCTTGACCATGTACTCCTCTGTTCGAAGATAATTATGTGGTGGATTTGGAAGTAGTGGGTAATTTAGCCACTGGTTATTTATGGCACCGTTCTTTTGCATTTCCAAAAATTCCCTAGTTTCTCTTCGACGTGGTATAGGACAAAATGAAGGGTTTACCTGTAGGAAATATGGTGCTGCTTGCCAATGCACCCGTAGTGTAGGATGTTTCTCCAAAAATTTCCTTCTCCAAACAGGTTGTGCAGCTTCAAATTCTTCTTGAGTGTAAGTGAATGTGTCATGTTTAAAGTTTAGCTGCTCGTCTGGACTTGTCTTTGTAATCTTCTTTATATATTGTCTTGTTTTCTCTTTCAATAATCCGTACGGGATGTTGAAAGGCTTCATGATCTTTTCCAAGTCTTTACCCTTGATCTTTGCTTCTTTCATGACCTTGATCACTTCATTCTCAAAATTTTCAGTCAATCGGGACACCACTACTGCCCGTTCCTTCTGACTTATTTCTGCAGTATATGGCATTGGATGATCATCATGTATGTCCACCATCTGCTCGTGTGGTGGAGAATTATAAATCGGGGGAGATAGAGGACGTACCTCTACCTCGTCAGTAGGATTCTCTTTTGTTGGCTCTACAGTTGTCCCGATTGGTGCTTTCTGCTTTACTTGGATCTCTAACTATTCTATGCGCTCAGTCTTTTCTTTTAATTCTTGCATTGCTCCCTGAGTGCTTCTTTGGCTGCAAGCAGTTCATTGCCAATTTCGGCTACCTGATCCATGTTCTCACTATAACTCGAGGCAAGTTTACCATTGGCCATATTCAATTGTTTTTGGAGCTCGGTGGTGTCTTGAATGTACTTCTGCTCCCATTCGGTTCTTAATGCTTGTTCTTGTTGTAGCAATTCTGTATATTTTGCAATCTGATCTCTTAACTCTCTCTGATCAACATCTGTTGTTTCTTGTTTTTCGAGAGGTTGATCGTATAGCAATGACTTCATGAGTTCTTTATTTCTATTTTGTAAACTATCATTTTCTTCCATGTACACCTTTAATTGTGCTTGTAACAGATTGCTTTGAGCTTTCATTCTCTCTTTGTCGGCCTCGCTGGCTTCATGTACCCTTTGTAGGTCTACGAGTTGTGCCTGGAGTTAGTGATGCTGGGTCATCAATGTGTTACATTGCGTTTTTACCTCTAGTAATTCCGTGCTTTTAGCTGCTATCTCTTTTTGGGCCTGGATTAGTTGTGCAGACAATTGTTCACTCATGATTTGAAACTGACTCTTTTCCCTCATGGCTTTGTCGTAGTCTGCATCAATATCCATCATCTGTTGTTGTGTATCCATGGCCGTTTGGATCATTTGCTTGACCACTGGCTTCAACTGAGTAACATCCACATTTAGCCATGTGGTAGGTATGCTAGGTTCCTTGCCTGTGGTGAAACCTTTTCCCTATGCCACATGTAACGTAGTGTCATGGGCCTGCCTAATATGGAGTTGGATCCTTGGCTCAGCCTCCATGTGGTCAATTTTGCCTTGAGGTGTATCATCTGGCACCTCGATCACAATTGGCTCTTTGTTTTGTAATATGTCTGAGTCCGCGTTCACTGGAGTTTGTATCTCCTCTTTGATAGGTGGCCTGGGGGCTTCATTATTCATGGGGACTTCTTTCACACTTATCTTTGATTGGTCTTTTAGTTGAATCATGTGCACCTTATCCACATGTTGTTCGATGTTCTTCGCTTGCGACTGTTGGTTGTCAGGTGTGACTTCCACTTGATTAATTTCCGTCCATTCTTCCTCGTGAGTTTCTGTTCTTATATTAGTATCCAATGTATCTTTCTCAGGACTAGATTCTTCGTTGGAGCTTGAATCTTCTAAGCCCAGTGCTTTGTATCTGGCAGCTTGTTCTGGGGTCTTTTCTTTACTCCGTTGTTGCTTTTTGTTACTTGCTTGTCTGTAGTGATGACCTTGAATATTTAGATTCACTTGCCCTTACATGTATTGATGTGTCTCTTCTAGGGATGCGGAGAGATCTCTTTTAGTAATTGGTTGTTGGGTCCTAGGAATCTTTGGCAAAGTATGTGTCCTCTTTGAAGTGGGTGTAGCCTAGGCTTCTTCCTCTATAAGACGTTTTGTACCCCTCATGGGTTTCTGGGAACTAGTTCCTGCTTCTTCAACAGCGACAGCTGCTTTCTTTTTCTTGGGAACCGTAGCAGATTTGGCATATTTGGCTAATTCTTTTGAGGTTGGCATTTCACGCAGACAGTTTTTCATCTCAAGTGCCTCATAGATAAGTAGTGTCAAAGCCAAACTCCCATTGAGAAACTTCTTCTAACCCCACTTCTTCTTTGCTTCAAATAGTCGGTTTTGTACATATGGAGTCATATTCACTTTATTGCCAAGTTGTTTCATTGCATGAGATAGTAGTTGTACAACAATCTTTTGAGGTGCCGTGTATCTATGCATGCTTGGGAAACAGAAATGCTGGTGCACTAAGCAAACAACATCTTCAATATCGGTTCTGTTAATGTCCAAAAAGGATCTCTTTTTTGGATCATGACATTCCTCCTTGACATTAGTGATTCCTTCTTGATTCCATCCAAAAGCTTTGTTGATTAACTCATGAGTGAATTGAATGGTTCTCCAAGTACCCACTTTGTTCAGTACTCTTGCTTCAGGAACTGATATCTTCGTCGCTGCAGGCTGTAGTGTGTTCATCACTTGTGTGCATCTTTGAAAATCTGGTAGATAGATAGGTACTCTCAGAAATGCGTCTATCCCTGCTTGTGTCCAGACATCCACTATGCGCGGTAATCCTTGTATGATAGTCTTGAAGTCTTGCGACATAATAGGGAAGTAGTGATCCCTATCCATGATCTTGATTGTGGCCATAAAAATGAGGTCCGACACCGGTTGGTCATCCAAAAACCAATGGCCTCTTGCTTTTGTTATAGATTCCTGTGGAAGAAGCTGAACCTCTTCCTCTTGAGTCGCTTCGGAATTAGTGGATGCCATATGCACTCAGTATAGAGTATGAATTAGTGGCAAGGTAGTATCAGAAATCCTCCTTCATTTGTCTTTCATAAGATGAACATTGCTGCGAGTGATTGGTGTAGTCCCTTCCTCGTGGGTGTGAGAAAGGTAATACCTGAGATTTTCCATAATTTTTATATATTTTTATGTTTTTGTCTGAAAGAAAAACAGAAAAGTTAGTTCATAGCCGAATGCTTGGCCTTGTAATGTGGCCCTATCATGCATACTTTGGGTCCTGATAACTCCAAATGCGTGCAACTCGAAGTATTTGGTAGATGTATACAGGTCGCTTTGTCTTTCGACATCCAAATCTGCTTTATTTTGTTGGGAGGAATCATGTTCCCAACCTTCCTGGTGATTGTGATGCTGCTCATTTGTTGCTTCTGCTTTGTCTGCTTTTTGAATCTTGGAATGGCATGTGAATTGTATGTAGAATCCATCTCTATCCTGTAGCAATTTAGCTTCTGTCACTTTGCCTTTAGATCAGATTTTCCTTGTTCATTGGTTCGTCCTTTTTAATGATTGTCCTTTGAGTACATGACTTGGGAATCCATATTTGTGTGCGGTCCGACTGGACAGCTCTCACCTTCTTCGGAATCCATACTTTAGCAATTCTTTGTGGAACTGAATATCCAGAGCGATTTTCATATTGGTTCTGTGAGTTCTTCTGCTGTAGCAAGTAGTTCTTCTATTGAAGATATGCATCCATTTGGTCCTTCCTTATCCAAGCTTGTCGAGTATAAGGAATGGGGTATGTTCTAACATGTGCAGACTTTTGATTACTCGGAGGACTAGTCTCTCTTGTGCTGGTTCTTCGCTATGGTTGTTTTCAGATAGAATGACACTCTTGTGACTTGCTAGATTAGAAGATGGTATGCAAGCAGGATTCAGTGTGTCCTCACATGAAGTACTTGATGAAGGGGTTTCCATAGTGCTAGTGAACATACATGCATCACTTTGTTCATTTGAGTGAGTTTTTGGCTCTATACTTGCGGCTTTGATTGGTCGTTCGTTTAGCATGCTGAATACTTCTCGATGTCCTATCTTGGCTGAGATGTATCCTAAGGCCAATTGGATAGTCACTTCATATTCATATATCCTATCTTGACCTAACACTATGTCTTCGAGTAAGTCTTGATCATGACAAACTAAGAGCTTCTGTTCCATAGTGTTGTTTCCCATATGTAGTGGTAAGGTTACTTCAACCATACATTGAGTAATCGTTCCTCCTATACCTATCAACTGTGCCTTTGATGGACGTAATTCCTCCTTGAGTCTTTGAGTCAATGACAATTTGATACAACTTATGGCGGCTCCTGTGTCAATGAGAGCATCCACTAAGTGGTATTCCGTTTTTCTAGCTCCCAAATTCAAATATGGTTGCTTCCTTAGTTGCCCTAGGTTTTCAATGGCTCTAAAATTAGCCATTGGGATGAGTTCTTCTCCTAGTCGATATCTCTCATCTCTCTCTCTCATCCACTCTTTCCGTTTCTTGATTCGTTCTAGTGCTTCCTGTCTTGCTTCTTCTCGTATCCTTTCCTCCTCGATGCGTCTATTCTTGCCCTTGATTAATCGTGACATTGTTTCTTCAGTCAATGGTTCTAGATATTTTTTCACTCGACACCCACTGATATAGTTTGGTAATACTTCTCCATCTAGGGTTGCTAAGCGGATGGCTCCACTAGTAGATATTCCATTGATGATTAATGGGCCATATCCTCTCTTTTGCAACTTCTTAGCATGTTGTTTCAGAGTATATACCAAGACTAAATCTCCTTCCTTCAAATTTTTATCTTTAATATGAGCATCGAAGTAGGCTTTGTGTCGCCTTTTAGCAGCATAAATCCCTGCTACTGCTTGTAACCTAGTTTCATGAAGCTTCTCTATTTGATCCAATTGAGCTGATAGTTCATGTCCCGTCCACTCGTAAGTTGTTGCTACTCATTCTGTCTGTACACTAGGTTAAAAGGCGTAGCTCCTATGGCTATTTTGTAGGCAACTCGAAATGCCCATAAAGCATGATGTAATTGCTTATCCCAGTCAGATCTTCCAGTGTTAACAATTTTTGTGAGAACAGTACACAAGATTTTATTTGAACTTTCGGCTTGTCCATTGGCTTGTGGGTGATAAGGAGCTGATTTCTTATGAATTACTAAGAATTCATTCAGTAAGTCTTCTATAACTTCATTCACAAAGTGCGTACCTCTATCACTCACAATTTCTATCAGTAGTCCAAATCTAGTGAAAACGTTCTCAAAGAGAAACTTGGCCGTAGTTCTTGCGTCATTTTTCTTGGTTGCTTTGGCTTCAACCCATTTGGTCAGATAGTCTGTGGCTACAATTATATATTCGGCATAGGATCCTTTAGCTGGGGGGCTAATAGGTCCTATGAAATCTATTCCCCATTTAGTAAAAGCTCAGGCACTCATCATGGATCTCAGTGGCATCTCATCTCTTCTAATTGGATATTTCATTCGTTGACAAGTATCACATCATTGCACATATGTTACGGCATCTTGATGTAAAGTTGGCCACCACATTGCAGCAAAGAGAATCATTTTTGCTGTCTTATCTGCAGAGAAATGTCCTCCTGCAGCTCCTGTATGTGCCACCTCTAAAACAGCAAGATACTCGTCTTCATGAATGCACATTCGCAAATGAATATCTCTTCCTCGTTTAAAGAGTTGTTTTCCAATAAGAGCATAGTCCTTACTTTGTTCCACAAGTGCTCGTTTTCTTGCTAGAGTGGCTCCTTCTGGGTACTCTTGGGTCTTTAAGAACTTTACCAGAGGCATGCTCCATCTTGGTGCTACAGTGGAGTAGCATAGAGTGGAATTCTCTTCTGGATTTCGTTCTTGACAGGTTGGGCAGGCTGATACATAGTTATGTGCATCCCTCTGCATGGTTGGCCAATATATGCCCAATCTCCTTAGTGTTTGCTATGTTCCGTTCGCATTTAGATGAGTTTTCCATTGATTTACATGTGCTTTCTGAAGCCACATTTTGTGTTCCTCTTCTTCTACGCATCTCATGAGTAATCCATTTGAGTCTTGGTGATACAAACTTCCAACAATGATATGAAGGTTTTTAATCTTCCATAGGTCTTGGGTTCGGTTTGGTGTGATTCCATTTTTTGGTCCATGCATAAGTATAGGGATCAATTTTTCTGCCCACTGTGGACATACTTCAAGATTAAAAAGGTATGTATCTGGAAGATCATCTAGTACTCCTATGGGTGGTTCTCCATGTGTCATTCTTGATAGGTGATCCGCTCTTATGTGGGTATTTCCTTTCTTGACTACTACTTCAAAATCAAATTCCATCAACAATAGAAACCATCGTACTAGTCCTCGTATATTACAAGGCTTATTGACTAAGTACAGTAGAGCTTGATGATCAATGAAGAATTTGAATTTGTTTGCTAATAAGCAGTGTCAGAACTTCTTTACTGCGTACACCATCCCTAGGCCTTCTCTCTCGGTTGTGGTATAATTACGCTCTGCTTGATTTAATTGTCTACTAGCATAGGCTATAGGGTGGTCTAGCTTTCCTGTATCTGCAGGTTGAGCTAAGATGCAACTAATGGCAAACTTGGATGCATCCACATGAATGTGAAATGGCTTATTCCAATTGGGTACTCGAAGGATTGGTGCTGAACTCAATCGACTCTTTAATTCGTTAAAGGCTTTTTCACATTCTTCTATCCAATTAAATTGCGTCAATAATGCATAAAGCGGTCTAGCAATTATGGCATACATATGTATGAATCTTCGATAGTAACCACAATGTCCCATAAATGCTTGGACTTCTTTAGCCGTCTTCGGTCTTGGCAAATCTAGAATTACTTTGATTTTGTCTTCATCGAGTGAGATTCCATTTTTAGCAATATGCCCTAATATCTTTCCTTGTCGAACCATGAAAACACATTTTTCTGGGTTGAGGCATACTCGATATTGTCGACATTTGGCAAAGATCTTTTCTAGTTCAGGGATGTGCTCTGATCGTATGGATGAATAAGTACATAGATCATCCACATACACCTCCATACTCTTTCTCAAGAACTCTTTGAATACATGGCACATCAATCTGTGGAAGGTGGCTGGGGCATTAGTTAGACCAAAAGGCATGACTCTAAAGGCATATACTCCCATTCAGTTGCAAAAGTTGTTTTGTGTTGGTCCTCAAGAGCAATGGCTACCTGATTACCCTGAAAAACCATCCAGAAAACTATACACTTCCTTCCCTACCACTCTTTCCAACAGATGATCAGTAATAGGTAATGGGTAACTATCCCTTATGGTAGTGGCATTTACTTTTTTTAGATTTATGCATACTCTTAACTTCCCATTCTTTTTCGGTACAACCACCAAAGGTGACACCCATTCCGTGTGCTCAATCTCATATATGAATCCAGCATCTAGCAACTTATCTATCTCTTCCTTTATCTTTGCTGAGTACACATCATTGTATGTATACAGTCTTTGTTTAGAAGGTTTGGCTTCGGATGTCATGGGGATTCTATGATCCTTTCAAGTCCTTATAGGTCCAGGCAAAGACATCCCGATTTCCCTTATGAGCATATTAACTCTTGTTCTTCCTCCATTGAGACATCCTGTCCTATGAAAGTACATCGCTCCTCTCCTTCTTCTAACGTTACTACTATCTTCTTGGTTTGCTCTTTGTTGTCGTATGCTATTCCCGGCTGTGATTCTCGTTTTGGCATTTGAATAGCAATTCTTCTCTCTTCTACTTCATATTTTTTGAAGTGTGCGGGCACTTCAAATTGGTCTTGAGGCTTGTTTTCTTCATCAATTTTTGCTTTTTCTAATCCAAGCTCCTCTTCTGTGTTGGTTCTTGATTTATCTCATGAGCTATGACACTTATTTCTTGAGTTTCATTTTCTGTTTCCATGTGTTCTTGCTCCATTTCAATGCTCTCATAGTCTTCCTTCCATTCCTTTTCTATGACTTCTCCTTCTTCAGCCTCCTGAAGGACTACCACATATAGACTAACATCATATCCTTCCTAATCAATACATTCATTCATAGTTATTACTTCTTCGTTCACACATACATCAAGGGTCGCTAAAATATCCATCCAATCGTGAGGTTCAAACTCTTCATCCAAAAAGACTTGAGGCATGTAAGCTGGATCTTGTACAAACCTAGCTACTCCTTGCCTTTGCTGCCATCCCTTTCTCCTATCTTCTTCCTTTTTTGCAGTTTGGCATATCCATAGATGAGTGTCTTCGTTCATCCATGATTGATCACTTGAACCTGAACCGACTGATTATCTTCCTCCTTATGAATTTGATTCCATTGTAAGGGGGGGACATCTTGATACGTATATGTGTGGAGATTTATTCTGGTGGTGGTTCCTTCATGTTGTAGGTATACAGCCTCTTTTCCCCAATCTTGCACTACCTTTAGTTGTCTCATGAAAGGTCTTCCAAGTATCATTTCATAATTGCTAGGCCTTTCGAATTGACAAATCGCTAAGGTGTGCTCGAATTCAACTCCACAAGTGATAAAAACTACTCGTTCCAATAAACCCAAGGGTCGTTCAGTGTGTCCATTTGCCATTTGTATCTTCATGCGTGTTGGTCTTAGAGCTGGTTTTCCCCATTTCTCCCAAATTTCTTTAGTTGCTATTCCTACTCCCGCTCTTGTATCTAAAATGGCTTTAGTGGTGTAACCCATATAGGTAATTGGAAGGCAAGTGTTTCCTTCATCTACCTCACTAAAATCTCCAACCTTATCGACTGGGATCTTTACTGTATTTATTTCATCAGATACCTCTTTTTCTTTCGTCTTGATCTCCAATTGACTGGTCAGTTTCTCCTTCAAATGTGGTTTGACCTTTAACAGTTCCTCCAATGTTAGGGTACAAGGGATTTTTACTTTTCTAAGGTGTTGTATGATATCCGATGTTTGGACTGATGGGTTCAATTCTTTTTTTCTCATTGAGGGAATACAATATAGCTCTGAGTTACGTTCGTCCTCTCCTGTGTAATTTGGAAAAACCTTTACACTATCATTTTCTTCGTTACTTGGATCAATTGGTAATATTTCATCTGAATTCACCTCAGGTATTGAATCCTCTATTCCATCTTCTGCTTCTAGCTCTTCAAAGGGCGGTTCAATTCCTTCCACTTTCTTCCATCTGTCTTCTTGGACTCTTGCCCACAAATCTTTAGGCCATTCCCCTTCTACTTTGGGAACAATGGAACCTTCCCTTTTTATCCTTACCATAATTTCTATTATGTGTCTTACCTGCTTTGGGTTTCTCGTGATCATTAGTAATGACACACTCTTGGAATTCTCTTTCGGAAATTCGGGTATTGGGTAATGGCAACGCAGGTTTTTCTAAGGTTTGTTGAGCAACTTCTATTAATTTTTTGCAGATCTCCAACCTCTCTTTCTCTAGGTCACCTCTAAGATATTCTCTTTCATGTTGTTCTATGGTAGGTCCTGTTCTTATTCGTGCCTTGTACGCCTGAATCCAGATGGCTAATTCTTCAGGCATGGGATCTGCTAAAACTGATCCTACCTCTTCTTTTTTATGCTTTCCATTTTTATTTTCTTCTTCAAATTTCTGTTCCTCTTTTGGTTTTTGTCCGCTCTTCTCATTTTCCTTCTTCTGCAGTGTCTTCTTTTCTTTTATCCTATCCCTACGGTTCTTCCATCTTTGTGTCCTTTTGCTTACAACACTTTTCTCAGGCTCTTCCGAGTCTTCAACTCTCTGAGGTGTGGGTGTGTTCACCTCTCTATAGCTTTGATTGTTTTCCTCAATTTTGTCTGGGGTCTCTCTAGCTTTGGCTGTAGTTATTGCTTTCAGTGGCACATTGTATTCCTTATCGCTCCCTGATGATTCGATTACTTCTATCACATTGATTTGCACATTGGATGTAACCTTGTTGGGGTTCTTGGGGCAATCTCTGAAAAGGTGTTCCTTACCACAATCCCCATAGTATCCTTCCCGGACTCGTTGTGGTGGTGGTGGGTTTGGCAGTGTACACTCTCTGATATAATGATCACCTCCGCATCTATAACATGGTCCTCTCGGTACAGGCAGTCTCTTCATAGGTCGGGGTGGTATGGTTGCTCTCGGAGCTGTGTACATCATTGGCACATAATCTTGCTCATATCCATAAGAGTTATCTTGTGGTTCCAAGTCATAAGCATATGGGTCGTACGTTTGTCCATATTCTATCATAGAGCTCTCATAAGAGGGATAGCCTCCTTGACTAGAGTCATAAGAGGAGTCATATGATTCATTACTAATCAAAGGTGTGGCTGGTACTATTGCTCTCTCTAGGTTTTCTTCAGGACGAGCCACCTTCACTGGGACAACATTCTGAGGATGGGGCGGTTGTTGTCCTAGTACTGGTTGTGGTTGAGTGTATCCTTGATAAGCATATGGTCGTGGTACAAGAGCCTGCTGCTGATATGTGGGATATCTAAAGGCTTCACCTCCTTGATCTCTTTGAGGGTATCCGTAAGGTCTCATGACAGGTTGTACAGGTCTTGATTGCCTATTATAAGAACAATTTTCTGTGCTATGATTTGTGTATTTTTGTTCTATGCTGCAATATTGCAGAGGTCCTGGGGCGGTTGGTCTATTGTAAGCATAAGCAGGTGGTGGGACTACTCCCCTAGTACACAAGTGAGAAGGATGATCTCCTCCACAGTGCATACATCTCCTAAGCATGGGCACTCTCCTTGGGTTGTTGGGGTAGTTCCTCTATCCTTGAACATTCAACTTTTTTGCTACCAAGTCGGCTATTTCCTCTACATTGTTCTTAGGGTTTGATGTGCTGCTGGCTAAATCTTCACTTTTGACACTGCCTTGAGGTATTTTCAAATCCTCCGCAAGATTGTCTTCTAAATCAATACATTCCTTTATGCATTCTTGCAAAGTTTGAACTCTCTTTACATACACCAGAGATCTTAATGATCCATTCAATAATCCTTCCAAACATAATGACACCATTTTATTTTGGGTAGGTCTCTCTTCCACTGGGCATCTGTCCACATACTGTTTGAATCTTCTTGCTGCCAATCTCACTGATTCTGTAGGAGCTTGCTTAAAGTTATGGATCAATGATGACGAGTTATTTTTAATTCTAGACTTAGTGAATTCCTCAATCATTTCTTGATAGACTTGTTCCATGTTTTGAAAATTATTAGGATCTAATGGTTGGAACCATGCTAACGCCGTGTCTGTCAAGGTTAGACCAAAATATTTGTATTGGATCAAAAAATCTTCTACGTATTCGGCTCTGATTACTTGTTTGAATTCCGCTATATGATTGTAAGGTTCACTAGAGCCATCATAGTGATTTCTCATGCATTTGGCAACTTGAATTGGCCTTAATCTTCTTCCTATTTCAAGCGGTCTAGGCATCACTGGAAAAATTGGTCTCCCTATGGGTATACCAGGTCCTCTTGCTATAGGTGGTCTGACTAGGGCAGGAATTCCATGTCTTGGATCCACAGGTGGTTGAGGCCGGTAATTAGGGTTATTTGCAGGCATAGCAAACTGCACATGTGGTCTAATCGGGATTTGAGTTTGTTGTGTTTGTCCTGACTGTTGAAATGAATTATTCTGAGAGGTTCCATGTGGGTTTTGTGAAGTAGTGGCTTGATCCCTAGGGGGAAACACTGGAATATTATGATATCTCAACTCGGCTCTTTCTGAATCTGTTAGGGGCCAATACCTTCTCTGATTCTTATCCAAGTATGTGATGATGGTGGGAAAGTCAGGGTCTTGTAACTCATATATGGTAACTGGATGGGGGGCTCCTTCCCATATTGATGAGTGGGCTCTAAGGAGGTGTTCCATTCCATTGATCAAATACACATCCATTAAGGAGTCGTCTTGGGGAACCAAGTCTCCTCTCCAAACCCTAACAACAGTAGATCTCCCTCTAGGTGTGGTCACTTGCTCTTCATTTCCTTCTCCATTAGGGTTATGAACATTGTTTTCCTCCCCAAGTTCATTAATGTTTTTCGGATGCTCCGTAACCACATATTGGATGTCCCTTTTATCCAGATAAAATCCTCTGGTATACTTGACTGCTGGCCTAGGCACTATGTAAGCCTCTGAAGCTTTCTTCAATCTGGCCACTGATCGGTTTAGTCCATCTAGGTATATGGGGATCTCATGTTGATTGGTGGTCACATATTCTAAAGATGTCCGATATTCTCCCTCAATAATTGACATCATGCCAATCATTGGTACAATGTTTTGCATATCCTCTAAAGCCATAGGAATTTCTTCCTCTGACTCACTAGAGGTTTCAGAATAATGAGTGCGGCTACTTGGTTCATCTACACTTCCTACAAAAGAGATCACACTCCTTCAGCTTCCTAGGGTTCTTCCGGATCTCAGGTTCATCCACTTAACAGCTCTGATCAGCCCTTGCTAACCTCTATCATCTAGAACTCTTTACTATGGGTCAGAATTCCAGACAAATTTGGCTGGAAGATGATTGAAAAAGAAAATCTCTAGTCACAATACTTGACTCCAAAGCTTCACGATACTTGACCTCCTAACCAGACGATACACGATACCCGAATAGGACGATACTCGATACTTGCAGAACACGATACACGATAATTGGTCAGTAATCACAATACACGATATCTGAATTCTCACTATACTCGATACCTGAGTGAAACGATACTCGATACACGATAATTGATAAGTATCGCGATCGGGAACCATACGATACTCGATACCTCAGAAATCACGATACACGATACACGATACTTGATCCAGGAACACGATACACGATACCTCAGAAATCACGATACACGATACACGATACTTGATCCAGGAACACGATACACGATACCTGAGTATGCGATACTCGATATCTGGACACAGATGATACTCGATACACGACACTTGGTGGAGTATCGCGATCAAGAGCAACACGATACACGATATATGATCTCTAGCAAGTATCTCGATCGATAGAACACGATACACGATACTTGGAGACACACGATACTCGATACACGATACTTGGTGAAGTATCGCGATCGGGCAACCGCGATACACGATCTCCGGGAAGTATCGCGATCTCTGGGAAGTATCACGATACTTGTCAGGTATCGCGATACTCGACTGCTGAAGAACACGATACTTGACCCCTTTTTCAAATTTTTTGCTAGATTTTTTGGGGTTTTGATTGAATACAATTGTTTTCCTGGTTCATCTACCCTCTCCTCACTCTCTGTATCACCCAAAACACACTTTATACCCCCTCTAAGTCCTCCACGATACCTAACGCAGATCGTTTTTTTCTAAACTAGTGAATTTAAGTGGTAAGCATGAGTGTAGATGAATGTGCTCACCTCCAGTCCTCGCTCTCAACCCTTTAATCACACCACACTTGCTCTGCGTAGCTCCCTCAACCCGGACTGTAACTCGTGATACTCAACAGCTCCTCTCACGATACTTGTTTAAAATACAAGTGACTTCCAAATGACATTTTTAGCTTTTATACTTTTGAATTTTCCCATTCACTGAAAATAGAACAACACTACAAGGATTGAATGCTACTCTCACTACCTAACCTACTCCCTTACTTCTCCTACTCTACTCATTCCACTCACTTCCCTAGATTAACAACTCACTACACACACTCCAAGAGTGAGAAGTAGTAAGTGCAGCTGAAAGTGACTTACCAAAGAAGAGAAAATCACCACTCTTCCTCTCGCTTCAATGCAAAAAGCTACTTACCATCACACAAATGCATCGGTTTGATTCGACACTCCCCGACAACGGCGCCAAAAAATGTGTGTACCTAAGCACCAACTTAGGGACTTGTGGAGAAAGAGACTATACCTCAATCCTTGTCAAGTGCATATAGTGGGGATTCACGCTTTAATTATCAATCCGATGAGTATACAAACCTAGCCAAGTGTATGAAGACATGCATTCAAATGATGATCAATGCAAATGAACTACTCAAAGATTGCAAACAAGGTAAAGACTGATCCAAACAAGCTTCAACTGTCAGTTATGGTGTCACGATACTTAGAAGAGCAGCCAACAGTAAATTGAACTTTTCTCTCAGCTCCGAACTCCAAATATAGTGAATAGCATATGCGTTTCAAAGCTCTGAAGAAGACGCATCCAATGGCAGTGGTTTCACTCAATTCTGACACTCCTACTTCAAGTTATGAGCAAAATACTGAGTCGCGGGAAAACCTTCCTACACTTCAACACTTTTTACACTTCACACACACCTTAACAACAGCAAACAAACAATTTCAGGGATAGACAACACTTCCTAACACTCTTTCCAAGCAACACACATGTACACAAACTCACAAAGAAGAAGATATAGAGAGGAGAAGACACAAATTCGAATTTCTGGCTCTTGATTCTCACAATGGCAAAAAGTCTTTACAAAGAGTCACAAATTGACTTATATACTTGTACCCTAAAAATGGTCCTTTCACACAAGAGACCGACACTTTATTCACTAAAGGAATAATTTCCTACTAATTTACATGGGTAAGTTTCTAATCTTCTGTGGGGATGCATCTAGAGGACTCCTCTAGTGCATTTACATCGGAAAATATATTACAAGAATGGTTATAATACAAAAATTGGGTGTCCAAGTCGGAAAATTTTGGGGCCCGTCTTTTTCTCTGCCTTGTGTTCTCTTTAGCTCTGCAACACTCTCCCCCTCTTTGTCTCTGTCATCCCTTGACAGGCTTTACTTCTTGTTTGTCTCTGTCATCGCACGCATCCCTTGGTCAGTTCTACGTGTTCATCAGTCTTGCATTACATTTTAGTGGTCCTCTGATTTGTCCTGGTTGCACACATTGGACCCTGCTATTTTACTTAAGCCTGTTCACCTTCTTTTCTCTACGTGCAACCCTTGGTCAGTTTTTCCTGTCGGTCAGACTGGCGTTCCGTTTTAAAGGCCCTGTTCGATATTTGTCTTGACATCCTCTAGGCCTGATGCATTTGGTTTGCCTGTTAATTCGGGTTGCCACGCACGCCATTTGTAGACATATGAGGATGTAGCTCTTCAGCCTTGATCTGAACCTTCTGTTGGTGAAGAGGTTGAAGCACCCTCATGTGGCTATGGAACCGCTGGATCTCTTCTTGCACTTATTCATGGATACTTGTTGGCCCTGGTTCCTCCTTCCACCTACGTGCTTTTTCCTTGATCTGTGCCCCTGAGGGGCTCTGTGCAGAGATGGGTGTTGCACCCCTGCGGGGCTTCTTGCAGAGATATGTCTTTAGATATGATCTTTCTAGTGAAGCTTCTTTCGTTGTTTTCTTCTTTTCTTCTTTTTGCTTGATTCTCCCTGAACACAAGCACATAGAAATTGAGCATCACTATGTGCATGCACTCATCTAGGATAGGGTCATGGAGATAAGCTATTGTCTAATTGAAGAAAATGGAGCACACATCTTAGGCTCTTGGGAGAGAGAAACTTCATCGATACTTTCCAAATCTTGGCATTGGACTAAGAGGGCAGTTCATCACAGGGTGGACATTGAAGGTGTGGTGTTAGATATACTCAATACTCCACTCTCATGTGACAAAAAATGATCCATGCTGCTCTAATTTGTAAGGCCCCCATTATGGGGAGAAGCTATTATTAGAGCTCCAAAATTTATGGAAACATAACTTCCAAGTTAAATGAGGTCTATGTCAAAACCTTGATGATAATAGATGACCTTTGTGACCATGACCCTTAGCTTAGGTAGGACATAAACTTTTTGGCCATTGGATTGCCATTCAAGGTGAAAATAAAGACCTTGTAATGCCACATAGTTCCCCAAAGACCCTTCATGGGGGAGTGTAGAGGGAGGCTTGCCCCCTTCTGCAAGGTCAGGGGGCTTATCCCCCTCACTCGTAAGATAGAGATGGTAGGACTTTGGACTGTGGAGACATTATTAGATTATATATTTTTCCAAGTATTTTGTCTCTCTTGATTATGTTTATCTAGACCGATTCCCATTGTAAATGTTATATAAGCATGGCCCATGTATAGATCTACATAGCATTGCATGTTGGAGAACTCCTCTCCTATTTGCAACAAAAAGTGTAGAAGATCTTCTCAAGATCAAGAATTTTACCTACAGTTGAACCTTAGAATGGAAACTGGTATCAATTGAAGAACACAATGAACTTGAGGCTTTGGTCATTTAAACTAGATACTAATAGATTTCAAATGGGCTATCAAAGACTCAGTTTGGAGTAGTTTTAGTTTGAAAACGCTTTGCCTCAAAATAGGCTGCCTATCCACTCAGTTAGGCTAAAAAGTGGTCTTCAATAAAAACTTAATAACTCACATAGCATGAGGAATTTTACAATTCTATTTGACATAGGAAGTACACAAGATAAGCTTTCCAATGAATATTTAAACTCAAAAAACGGATACATACATTGAGTGATATGACTCTTGCAATTAGGCTACCCAGAAATGGTGAGAGGTTGGACATAGTCTATGAGACTGTAGAAAACAAAACAACTGAAACCAAATGAACTACCTACAAGAGAACTTTAGTGCCTTCTTCCTCTGTACTTGAGTGTCCGCCCTTGCCTCTTTTGTAGCCAAGTGACCACAAGCTCTCATGATGACTTTTGTGAGCTCTTCTCCATAACTCCTCCACAACCTTGAGCAGGCACTCTTCACATTCATTTCAGTTTTTGAATTGATTCACTTTCGGCCTCCACTACTTGCTGAAGTAAATGCTTCCATTTTTCATTTTTCTATTTCCTATTTAAAGAAAGTCCTTTTTTCAAAATATATATGACCTTGCTTCTTTGTTTTTTAACACTCCCCTTGAAGCTCACATGTGAGCTTGCACCTTCAGCCATATCTTGCAAATTGTTTTCATTCTTGAATCTCTTTAGTTTAGAAGAATCTAAAGACTTTGTAAACATTTCTATAACCTTGTAATTGCTTCTAATGAACTTTATATCCACATACTTGCTCAAATTTTTTGTCAAACATAATGATAATGCACTTCTTTGTGCTTACTTCATGCATGAAACATTGGATTGTTTGTAAAGTGAATGCTTGACATGTTGTCACCATAAATTGGAATGGTCTCTAATTGCACATCAAGATCAGCCAAGAGCTTTGTAATCCACATAGCTTCATAAGTTGCAAAGGCTAATCCTCTATATTCAACTTCTGTAGATGATAGTGCAACAATAGGTTGCTTCTTTGAGCTCCATGTAATAGGTTTGCTACCTATCATGAATACATAACCTAAAGTGGATCTTCTGCCTTCCTTTGAACCATCCCAATCAGCATCACTAAAGCCCTTTAGCTGCAATTCTTCATCATATTTATAAAACAAGACATGATTGACTATGTTCTTCACATATCTTAGCACTCGTTTAGTTGAATTTAAATGTTCAATTGTTGGAGTTTGCATAAATTGAGAAAGAACTCCAATGATATAACACAAATCTAGTCTTGTGATCATAACACAGATCAATGAACCTACAATACTCATGTATGTAGTTACATCATGTAACTTCTCTCCATCATTTGAGCATATCTTAACATTTGTGTCCATAGGTTGAGTGAGTGGTTTGCATTCACTCATTCCAAATCTGAAAAGAACTTCCAACAATACTTTCTTTGCATCAAGTAGATGCCATCTTTCCCATAGACTACCTCAATACCTAAAAAAAATTTTCAGCTCACCAAGATATGAAATTTTAAACTCCTTATCGAGTTTTCTTTTTATCTCTTGTATTCCTGCAACATTACTTTGTGTTATGATAATATCATCAACATATATGCAGATTTATACTTGCTTGCCTTCTTCTTTCTCCCTCTAGAGAGAAGTATCTGCACTACTTAGACTATACCCACACATTGTGAGGTACTCAACCGATCTTTGGTTCCAAGCACATAGTGCTTACTTTAGTGTATACAAAGCTTTCTTCAATCTGTGAACAAAATTTGGATGCTTTTTATCTTCAAATCCAATTGGTTGACTCATGTATACCTCTTCTTGAGGTTCACCATTGAGAAAAGCATTTTTTATGTATAGTTGGTACAATGGCCATGCCCTTGCTGCACTCACTGCAATCAAGGTTCTAATTGTTCCCATCTTTGCAACTGGGTTGAAGGTCTCTTCATAGTCAATGCCGTGAGTCAGCTTGAATCCTTTTGCTACTAGTCTAGCTTTATGCCTAGCTAGAGATCCATCAACATTTCTCTTTATTTTAAACAACCATTTATTTGGAACAATCTTCATGCCTTCAGCCTTTGGTACTAGCTCCCATTTGTGATTGTCCTTGAGAGCTTTTATCTCTTCTTGCATAGCCTGCTACCATTCTTTTTGTGTACATGCTTCTTCATATGCATCCGATTCTTTGTCTTTGACCACCTGTGTCATGTTGATGTATAAAACACCACAAGAAATGAATTAATGTGACACTAGAACACCTCTATGGTCACCATTAACTCATTGCCACTCCAAACTTTGAGAAATGATAGCCTAAAGTGAGAACTTTGCTTCTACAGAAATTCCTAGTCACCAAAATGACATACCTTCAGTATTTTGCCAATTTCTCTTACCTCAAATATTATTTCTCTAAGATCTTATATAAGATAAAACTAGAAAAGTAGATCTTTCCAACAAGCTATCATATGCATCAAACGGATCTCTAGAACTCAAGTTATGGCCTTCACAAGATCACCTTGTATGACTTCCAAAAATGGAAATTTTGCCTGTTTTAGTAATCCTGGGTGTCTAAAAATAAAAATTCGATGCCTATCATCGAATTGCAGCCAAAGTCGATGCCGGGCATCGACTTTGAGCTTTTTTAGCCTCTTTTTCTGCACCAAAAATAGCCTCTTTTACACACACATGAAGAAGACCACTTGTATGCTAGAAGTCGATGCCAGGCATCGACTTTATGCTGAAACTCGATGCCAGGCATCGAGTTGCTCCACAAATCTCATGTTTTTAAAAGATTCAACAACAGTTAACACACAGAGAATGAAAATAATGACTTATCAGCACAAACTCGATGCCAGGCATCGAATTGCTTGGAAAACTTGAACTTTTGAATTTATCACACAGTAGGCAAGCATTGAGATGATGGAGAGAGACTCATACACAAAACTTTACTCAGTTCTTTCTCATAGCTATGAAAACTCAGAAGTTTTACAGATGCTTTTTCACTCAGAGAAGCCCGACTATACTCAGTCGTATAAAATGAACTTCTTCTCTCATTCTATCACTCTCTTCTACTTCTTTTCTCTCGCCGCGTCAGTTAATACAAACTAACTTATATAGATTTTCTCATTGCCGTGACTTAAAAAAAAAAACTTCTAGAACTAAAGTGAACTAACTTTACAAATATGATACACTTGTGAATTTATCCCTTCACATAGGCATGGGGTTTTCTTCCTAAGATTTGACCTTCAAATATATTTCCAATTAGTGATTGTTTCTCCAACAGCTCCCCCTCAATCATTAATTGACATTCTTTGTTTCTTCATATCATCTTCTTTTCTTTTACTCCTGCCATGCTTTTGAATCTGCTGGTCTTCACACCATCCAAGCTCTTTGTCATTATGTCTGCTAATATGACTTTGATCTGCATACCAACTTTTCTGTTCATCAAATGTAACATCTCTAGAAACAAGAAATTATTTTGTTAGAGGATTCCACAACCTATAACCCATCTGCTTTTCATCATAACCAATGAACACATATTTTTCTGCCTTTGGTTCAAGTTTATGCCTAAGCTATGATGGCACATAAGCATATGCAATTGATCCAAACACTCTACAATGATCTAGTGTTGGTTTCTTACCCCACCAAGCTTCATATGGAGTCATTCCATTCAGAGCTGCACATGGTAATCTATTCACAAGATATGTAGCTGTATTTATAGCCTCAGCCCAAAGATAATTTGGACAATTCTTCTCCTTGAGCATAGCTCTAGCAAACTCAACCAAAGTCCTGTTCCTTCTTTCTGCCACACCATTTTGTTGTGGTGTATACCTGCAGGTTATTTCTCTCTTAATACCTGCATTCCAAAGATAATCATTGAACTCTTGGGAGAAGTATTCTCCCCCTCCATCAGACCTCAGTCTTTTAAGCTTTTGACCTGTGACTCTCTCTGCATATGCATGAAAATGCTTGAAAGCTCCAAACACTTCTGATCTTTCCTTCAAAACATACAACGTTATCCATCTTGTAGCATCATCAATGAAAAGAACATAATACCTGGAGCCACTGATAGATCCTTCTTTTGTTGGTCCCCATACATCTGTATGAATAAGCTCAAGTACTCCATCATGTTTGAATCCTTTCTTTTGAAATGGTAACCTGTGTGCTTTTCCCATTTAACATGCTTCACATTTATAAACCATATGTTGACTTTGCACATTTGGTAATCCTAGTACAGACTGATTAGCAACCATAGCTTTAATTCCTCTTTCATTGAAATGACCTAATCTCTTATGCCAGAGATCAAGTTCTGTAATCACTGCTTCACCATGTGTGAGCAAAGCTTGACCAATATTCCCTTGCACTCTTAAAGTAAAGAGTCTACCTTCTTTCTTACCAGAGACAATCTAATTATATCCATTCTTTGGATCTTCCACAATACTCCTTCATTTGTAAACCTGACTTGAAAACCTTTTCCAACTATCTGTCCCACACTAATCAAGTTTTTAGGTATTGTAGGAACATACAAAACATTGGTTAGCAAATCTGCTCCACTCTTGCATTTCACTTTTCCAATTGAATGTACACTATGTCTTGTATTATCACCTGTTTGAACTGTATGGCTAGAAATGCCTTTTTCCAATTCTGACATCAATTCTATGTTTCCTGACAAATGATTAGAACATCCAGAGTCAATGTAAAATACCTTTAGATCTTCTTTGTCTGATGTGCTGATTGAATTCATCATCATTGATGTATGACTTTCATTCTGTGTGTCATTTGCATAGTTGTAGTAGGTAGTGTTGTAGGATTGATTCTCTCCCCAACTTCTTCCTCCACCTCTACCATAGCCTCCTCTTTGACTTTGTCTACCTCTTTGAAAATTACTTTTATATCTTCCAACTCGACCTCTGCTATTATTGTTTTGATTCTGGTTTGATCCTTGTTGGTTGTGCCAACAGTCATGAGCCAAATGATTACTCAATCCACAGATCCAACAAGCTTTCTTGTTGTTATTCTGATTACCTCTTCCTCTTCCAAAGCCTCTTGCTCTTCCTCTACCAGTGCCTTTACCTCTTGCATAATAAACCTGAGAACTCGACTCCTCTTCATCCTTTTCTTTACCTTTATCTCCTTTCTTCTTATTCTTCATGTACATTGCAGAACTTTGTCCTTTATCTCCATCTCCCTTCAAGTCTTGCTCATATGTGAGCATCAAACCAAGCAACTGGTTCAAATCTAGAACGTAATGATTTAATGAAAGTTCTATTGATAAGACAAAAGGTTTCCACCTTTCATCCCCTCTCAAACCTGCAAGTAGTTGAGCAATCAATCTGTGATCTTCAACATCTTCATCTATGGATCCAAGACTATCTGCAAGATCCTTCATCTTAGTGACATAATCACTAATGGTTTGACTTGGCTTCTTCTTGAATGTTGTAAACTCTGACCATAGACTTGCTTTCCGTGCTTTAGTAGTGCTTTGGGAATGATACTCCAATGCATTCCATATATCTTCAGATGATTCCAATCCTCTGATGTGTGGTAGCAAATGATCAGAGATTGTATTGTAGATGTAAGCTTTTGCACTTGCATCCTTCTTCTGCCAATGCTTTAAAGCATCAAGTTCTTCTTTCTTTGGTCGGCTTTCATCTTCAAATACTGGCTTCACTTCTTCACCTGTTACATATACCATGAGATCCTTACTCATAAGTAAGGCTTCCATTCTCATTACCCATGCGGGGTAATTACCTCTGTCCAGTTTGTCAATGGAGATATGATCTGACATACTCCTTCCTTCTACTGCAACCTGTGAGCTTAAAGGATAAAGGATAATACCTTTTGAAGTTCTTCATGTATGAGAATACTTTGAAAGTAATCTTTTGATGCCTTGTGTCTTCAAATGCTTCACCTTTCAAACTTTAATGAGCAAAGACCTGATAGGTTACATCACAAGTGAAGCAGAAAAACCACAATTCAAAGATCCTAGTGTTCCAACTAGGGAAGACCTCTCAGATTTGAAGACTTGGATGAAGAAGGATGCTCAAGCAAGGAGCATTATCTACATGGGAGTCAATGAATACTTGTGTAGCTCAGTGATGAGTAGCACCTCCTTTAATGTCAATCCGGGAAGACGTGAGGATGGTATGAAGACCTCGAGCAAGTGGCGGCACAAGTGCGTGAGTGAGAAGCACACAAACATGCACACACATACACACACACGCGCACACACGGCAAGAAAAAGAGAGAGAATCAATGGAGTTCTTCGATTACTTTCAAAATGCTCATACAAGTTTGTTTCTATTACAATCTAACCTCAAAAATGAGCTCTCTAGCTCCTTTTATAGTTTTTGACTAGCTTTGGCCCTATTCAGACCTAGTGTCCGGCCTAGTTAAAAATTAGGTTCCAGGGCTTATTTGAGGGCTCAAACGAGATCCAAAAATTACGAAAATTGGCAGGTAGATACTTCTAAAGCTCCTCAAGCTCAAGGACTCCTTGGCTTGCACAAAATGGAGCTACAAAAATATGAAATGGTATTTACAATGGTGTTAAGTGATGAAAATCACTTTTAATCGGTGTAAGGGTTTTTGAAAAGTTAAAAGGTTGCCTAAGTGCTAGATTTGCCTCAAGCTCAAGGACTCCTTGGCTTGCACAAAATGGAGCTACAAAAATATGAAATGGTATTTACAATGGTGTTAAGTGATGAAAATCACTTTTAATCGGTGTAAGGGTTTTTGAAAAGTTAAAAGGTTGCCTAAGTGCTAGATTTGCGTGAATGCTCATACTTGCTTCTTCATGAGGAAAATTATTGGCCTATTTGCCAGATCTTCTTTGACTGCCGTGTCTGCTTGTGCTGTCCCTTCGCTCTGACTCTCTTCGTCTTGTAGCTCCTTCTGTTCCCTGACTGCTGCCAACAACTTGCTACCTCATATTAGAGGTCTTGAAAGTGCAAGTGACATATGGAATACTTTGGAGGAGCATTTCCAAAACACTACAAAGTCAAGGAAGGCATCCTGATGGGTAGAGTTTACCACATTCAAGAAGAAGGCCTCTCAATCTATTTCTGATTATGTAACAAGGATGAAGGACATTGCAGATGCATTAGGAGCAGTTGATGAAGATATTGAGGAAGATAAATTGGTAAGGCAAATCCTCACAGGTTTGAGAGGAGATGAGAAATGGAAGCCATTCATTTTGTCTACTGAATTGTTACTAGATCATTTCACTGCTAATTTAAATTAGTTGCTAGGACACGCTAACTTTTGAGCAGGATGGCAAAGGTGATGGTGATAAGAGTGCACGTCAAGCAATTCAAAGGATAAGAAGAAGAATAGCAAATGCAAGCAAAAAGTAAATGAAGAAGAAGGTACAACTATTCAAGCCAACTTCCTAAGAGGAAGAGGAGGTGGCAAAGGTAGAGGAAGAGGTAGAAGCAATAAAGATGGAGCCAAATCTTGCTGGATTTGTGGTAAGAAAAATCACTTAGCTCATGATTGTTGGCATAATAATTAGAATAATAGAGGATATAATTAGAATTTTAATTCAAGAGGAAGAGGTGGTAGAAATCAAAGAGGTAATGTTAGAGGTAGAGGTTACTTTGGAAGAAATGCAGGTAGAGGATTCCAAAGTCAATCCTACAACAATACCTACTACTATTATGCTTCAAATCAGAAGGAGGATTCAACCTTGATTATGAATGCAACTTGTGTAAGACAAAGTGAAGACCAAAGAGTCTTCTACATTGACCAAGGGTGTAGCAATCACCTGAGTGGTAATATAGCTTTGATGATTGATTTGGAGAATAAGGTAACTAATCATGTAGTTCAAAAAGGTTATAATACAAAGCACAATGTGAAGTCAATTGGATCAGTGAAGGCTAAAGATGGAAGTACTCTCCTGAGTAAGGTCTTGTATGTTCCTACAATTCCAAAGAATATGATAAGTGTAGGGCAAATTGTTGAAAAAGGTTATGAAGTAAGGTTCACTAATGATGGAGTGTTTATGGAAGACCCTAGAAATGGGTATAAACAAATTGTTTCAGGGAAGAAAGAAGGAAGACTCTTCACATTGAAGATTCAAGGTAATGTTGGTCATGCATTGTTCACTTATGGAGGACATAAGATCTCTGAGTTAGATCTTTGGCATAAAGGGCTTGGACGTTTCAATGAAAGAGGTATTAAGGATATGATTAACAATGGTTCAGTGCTTGGATTGCCTAATGTTGCAGGTCAACATATGACATACAGATGTGAGGCATGTCAATTAGGTAAGGCTCATAAGCAATCATATTCTAAGCATGGTTTCTTGTATTCAGAGAAGCTTGAGTTGGTACACATAGATGTGTGGGGACCATCAAAGGATTTTAGTATAAATGGTTCAAGATATTATGTGATTTATGTTGATGATGCTACCAGATGGATCACTATGTATGTGCAAAGATAAGTCAGAGGCATTTAATACATTCAAGCATTATCATGTGTATGCAGAAAGAATCACAAGTCAAAAGTTGAAGAGACTAAGATCAGATGGAGGGGGAGATTATTTCTCTAATGAGTTCAGTGATTACTTGTAGGTACTCTACTCAACAAAATGGTGTAGCAGAGAGGAGGAATAGAACCTTTGTTGAGTTTGCAAAATCAATGATGAATGAGAAAATTCATTATTGGAAAAAATGAACCCTGCATGGGCCTTTTAGATTAAGGAGTGATTAGGAATGGACCAATGAGAGGAGGGTGGTGGCCACAGTCTAGTCCCTTAATCACATAGACTAGGCATAGGATTCCCTTGTTTTTATGTGGTCAAAGAGGAGAAAACCACCTAGATTTTGTGGTTTTAGCTATCTGAATGGTTTTGGAACTCTTAGAAATTAAGTAGAGCCCTTGGATTGGCTTAAGGATCAATGGTTGAGTTTGAGTAGCAAAAGTCAAAGCAAATTTGAATAGGAGCCCTTGGATTTTTAAGCTAATGAAAGGCTATGATTTGTTCCTCCTTTGAAATTGAGCCACCACTTTTTGACCCTTGGATTTGAGGCTCCATCGGATGGCATACGTTGAAGATCTTGAATCTCATGCGCCTTTGTATGTGGATCATTGGATGTGGTCTTTATCCAATGGTTGAAGATCAACTCTTGAGTGAAAAAGGCACCATGCGATCACAATCGTTGGATGGATCCATTGATCCGACGGATACCCTTGCCTGCGCCATGCAATCAGCCCCATTTGCGGGGAATCGTCCGATCTCCGAAGATCCAAGCATCCATATTGTTGCAGAGAATGATAAAAAATCCATGCGTGATCTAGCTCAGCCCCATTTATAGTTTATCATTGGATCTTTGGAAATCCAACGGTTGTTAAGCTTGCAGAGACTCTGCGATCTTAGGACCGCATCAAGAAAGGTTCAAACATTCTCTCTCTAAATTTTCACGAAATTCAAACTTAGCCATTGATCTCACAAATAGAATGGTCAGGGATGCTCACAAATGAGATTTTGAATAGATAGACAGATGAAGTATTATTTTATTTGACAAAACCACCAGTGGTTTCAAACTCTTCCTTAAGCTCATGTATTAAGCTCTTTAATACCTAAAAATTAGGGATCCTTACAAGGCCCATACAAGGTCCATTTTTTCCCCTAATGTTGTCCAAACTATTTGTGGGCTGAGGCTAAAAATACAGCTACATATTTGGTTAATAGGTTACCATGTAAAGCTTTGCAGGGTATGACACCATATGAAACTTGGTGGGGTAAGAGACCTACCTTAGATCATTGCAAAGTGTTTGGATCTTTGGCTTATGCATATGTGCCATCTCAATCGAGGCATAAATTGGAACCTAAAGCTGAAAAGTATGTGTTCATTGGATATGACTGAAGAAGTGCCAAGGTTTGATCCAGAATTTGATGAACCAGAAACTTCAAGGAGTGGAGAACTCAGAAGGTCATCAAGACACAAATGGCAACCTAAAAAGTATAGCTATGACACTTCTTTTTTGACCACTAAAGACTATGCTTACATGGTGAAAGTAGATGAAGACCCTTCTACATATGAAGGGGCAAAAGGTAAGGAAAATTGGGAGAAAGCTATGCAGGAAGAGTATGATGCATTGATGGAGAATGAGACATGGGATTTGGTTCCTAAACCGAATAGTCAGAAGATTATTGGATGCAAATGGGTCTACAAGACAAAGAGGTATGCAGGAAGCGTGTCTAGGTATAAAGCTAGACTTGTTGTGAAAGGGTATGCTCAGGCATATGGTATAGATTATGAAGAGAACTATAGTCCTGTGGCAAAGATGACAACTATCAGGACACTCATAGCCATTGCTGCATGTAAAGGTTGGAGACTATGTCAATTAGATGTGAAGAATGCTTTTTTAAATGGCTACATTTTAGATGATGTTTTCATGGAGCAACCAAAAGGGTTCAAAGACAAAAGGTATCCAGAGTATGTATGTAAAATCAAGAGAGCTTTGTATGGTTTGAAGCAGGCCCCAAGGGCATGGAATTATAGACTTGTGAAGTTCTTGAAGGAGCTTGGTTTCCAAGTATCTAAAGCAGATAGTATCTTGCTTGTCAAAGCAAGTGATGATGGGTTCATTTACATGTGCATATATGTTGATGAAATAATTCTTACAAGTACACATGAGAAGAGTATACAAAGCCTCAAGAAACAAATGGAGAAAGAGTTCAAGATCATTGACTTGAGAGATTTGTCATATTTTTTGGGCATGGAGATTTCATATACTCAACATGGAGTATATGTAACTCAAGAAAGGTATTTGAAGAACTTATTAATCAAGTTTAAAATGGAATATTGCAGGGTAGCACCTACTCCAATGGAGGTGAATCATAAGTTGAGCAGATATGGAGGAGAAGAGTTCAAGGACATGAAGCTATATCAAAGTCTGGTTGGTAGTCTAATCTATGCTACATTAACTAGGGCTGATTTGTCATATGTAGTTGGAGTATTGTCTCAATTCATGCATTGCCCTAGGAAAGAACATTGGATTACATGACAAAGAGTGTTGAGATACATTAAGGGTACACTCAAGGAAGGTTTGTATTATGGTTTTACTTCAGATACAAACATGAAGATATATAGTGATACAAATTGGGCAGGTAATCTTGATGATAGGAGATCAACATATGGTTACTTGTGTTATGTGGGAGATAAGTTAATCTCTTGGTGTTCTAAGAAGCAACATAGAGTTTCTTTCTCATCTAGAGAGGTAGAGTATAAAGGTATGGTTGAAGCTGTAAAGGAGGTCATATGGTTAAAGACTCTTATGAAGAGTTTTGACATCACTCAGAGTACACCCACCATTCATGGAGATAACATGAGCTGATTGTATCTAGCTGCTAACCCTGTTTTTCATGCCATGACTAAACACATTGACATTCAGTATCACTTCTTAAGAGAGAATGTGATTGGTAAGGAGATTGAAGTCATACATACTTCAACAAAAGATCAGATTGCAGATACGCTAACCAAAAGCTTGGATGGACCAAAGCTACAATGATTCAAAGACATGGTAGGTGTAAGGAATTGAACTCACAACCTCTTGGTTAGGAATGTGATGGGCTAACCACTTGCCCCAAAAGCCATGGTTGAGGATTACTTCCTAATCCTCTCTCTTAGGGTGTGGTTCAACCATCTCCTACCAGGATTATGTTACATTCTTCCCCCCTTGGTCGATCATTGTCCTCAATGATCTACTCTTGTATCCCTCTAGCCTCGGTGATCAGTCCCTTGAACCCCTAGGTGCCCTTGAATTGATGTCCCTCAACCTCGCATAGTTTCTTGAACCTTGTTCGCAACCTTGGTCTCTTGAACCCTTGCTCTCAACCTCGGTGTCTTGAACCTTCTTGTTCGCAACCTTGGTGTCTCGAGCCCTTGTTCTCAACCTCAGTCTTGAACCTTGTTCTCACCCATGCTTGGTATCTTGAACACTCAATCAAGTGCCACCCAAGGATTCCCAAGGAATTCACACTTCCAAGCTAGCTCATTGGAAAGTTTGTTCCGAGAGCTTTCCAACGGTATATTACATGCCTCAATCCGACCTACGGATTGAGCGATACACCCCAATCATTGTAAGGTCCATCCTTGAAATCGACGCGCGCGCCTTCCACAATTCCTACCCTTTCACATAGAGGATGCCCAAGCGCCTTTTTTAGAGGCCATTGGATCATTCCACCTTGCCCAAGCCTACTTCCTAGGCTCTGATACCAATGTAAGGAATTGAACTCACAACCTCTTGGTTAGGAATGTGATGGGCTAACCACTTGCCCCAAAAGCCATGGTTGAGGATTACTTCCTAATCCTCTCTCTTAGGGTGTGGTTCAACCATCTCCTACCAGGATTATGTTACAGTAGGTATAAAGAAGATGGAGAAAACCTCAATTAATAATTGAGGGGGAGCTGTTGGTGCAAGTCAACCACCAGTTGATGTTTTGGATGAAGGATTGAAGTCAAAGATTGAAGAAAAGATTAGTCTATGAAGATTGAAGATAGTGCACATCTAGGAAATGAAGACTTGTATACATATGTACATTAAACTTATAGTTAGCTCACTTATACCTTTGTAATAGTTATGAGCTTGTCCATATATGCCTATATATACAAGTAAAAAGTCAGGGCAAGTATGAGAGATCATGAGATGAGAAGAATTAGTAGTTGTAAGATCCATTAGACATGTTAGAAGTGAAGTTAACATCTCTCATCATTCAGATGTAAATTTTCTGAGTAAAGGAAAAAGTTGCACTCGATATTTTGCTGTGTTCTCCTTCTATGCTTGATCATTTCAAGAATCCTTTTGTAGATGTTTAAGTCCATATTTAATGCATCTATGGTTAAGATTTGAGAGCCTAATTGTAAACAGGCTAAGAGAATTATGAGTAGGAACATTTGTATGTGTAAAAGTATTGAGTGTCTTCTGAAACAGGTGCAATCTCGATGGTCAAAGAATTGATCAATTCTCAGTGCATAGTGTAAAGTTTTGCACAAATGAGGAGTCAAAATCTAAGTTGGAAGATAAGCCACCTATGGCTTAAAGCATTTGCTTAAACGGGTTCTAATTTCGGAGAACTATGTGTTAGAAGTTGCAGGTGTCAAAATCGACTCTACAAGAGAATAGTTTTAGACACAAGTGGATTTCTTAGATCATTTCTCAAGATCTAGTGAATCTTTTGAGATAATTTAACTTGGAGAAGGTGCATAATTCTTAGGCGACACATTATACAAAGTTCTCACAAAAAAGGTTACACATTTGATTAGTCAATGAGTGAGTTATGTGCAGCAGACTTTTCTGAGAAATGACTCTCTTCACAGTTAGTTCAAAATTTTGATAATCTGGTATTGGGCCTCCAAATTGGTAGTGTTCTAACATCAAGGATAGCTTGTTCTTTTGGAGATTATCACTCTCCATCATATATGACCTTGCTTCTTTATATTTTAACATTGCACAATAGTAATTCCTTCATCTAGAGTCTGTCTAGATTGCCATCTCAACTCCACATTGGGAGTATGCAGGTAGAAAACACCATCTTTGTAGCTGTATTACTCTTGGAAGTCTGAGAATTTGAGTTCTCTATCTTGAGTCTACATATCTCTTTGTTTGCATTTTTTTCTCAATTCTATCTATTGGTCTAGTTTGCTATGCTATTATTTCTTACATACACACATGAGGAACATGTTGTAGCTAACTCCCTTTAATAACAAGGGTTTCACAATCCCAATTTTGATGACACAATTTGTTGGAAAGTACTTTTTTGTAAAGAAAAAATTGAGAAATCTTGTATTATAATAGAATAGGATATCCCAAATTTTGTAAAAATGAGGAAGAATCTTCCTCATATGTAGTTGTAACTTATATATCTTTTTTGTAGAATTTTTAGAGCTCTCAAGATAGTAGATTTTTTGAGTAGAAGCTTTGGAGGATCTATTTTAAGTGTCAAAAGGGGACACTTAAAAATGGTATATAAGTCAATTATGACTCATTTGTAAGACGATCTTGTATTTCTGGAGTTAATGAAAATTTGAGAGCTATTCCTTCCTACAATTCTCATCATCAAGCTTTAATGGTGATTTCACGTGGATTTTTTTATCGTTTTACATGAATTTATCTTTATAATCAGCTTGTATCAGTCTATTCCTACCTTCTAAGCTCCATTAATCAATCAAAGTACTATTTCTTCTTGACTATGTGAATTCATCAAAGTCGCAATTCTCTCGTCACAAGGGTATAGGTATTAAGAGTTGAATTTTACTTCATCATTGTATTTATCATGAAAATAATACATTTTAGCACAAGAAACACCAATTAAGCTTACTTATATCTCTATCTAGATGAAAAATGAGACTTATCAAGAACATTTTCAACAATTTAAGTGTTTAAGGTTGCTGATCCTTTATGCTATGATGATTAGAGAGGAAAACTCCAAAGCACAACAAACACAATTGTATCCAATTTAGAAACCCTATGAGAAGAAATTGGAGTATGAGTCATCTCGATTATCACATCAATGTGACCACCAACCACCTTTACACTATGGCCTAAACCTTTCAACCACTCACCTCAGATAGCGTAGCAACATCCATCTACCATTCTCTTCCCATGATTTACAAAGACCCAATCCTAAAGGACACGTCCCATCACTGCCACCACCACTAAACTTGAGGGATGTAGGTATCTCCCCTTGATTTCCCATGACTTCAAAATATTCAATGATCAACCACCAAACTCTACATGTATGCTCCCTACAAACCCATTTGATGACTGTTGTGAAACTTCCACCATCCCCTCCCCATGCACTCCCTTTCCCCACATATTCAATCACAATGTAGCACCCACACCACTACAAACCGCTATCTACACATTATTCATAGTCACCACCACAAAATCACTTGTTATTGTCATAGTATCAATGGAAACATCCCCACCTATCTCGCCCCCCTTGCCCCTTCAACTCTCCACTCCACATACCCCATCCAAAGAAACCACACCAATTGTGTCCCTCCCATTCCCCTTTGAAATCCTGATTCCCCTTCATTCTTTATACGTCTCAACCCAATCTTCACTCCCAATTCCTCGAGCATGGATATGGCCTTAAACTAAATGTTCATCACACTCATACAAATCCACAAAGAGTATCAAGCATTAGGGAAGCTCAAAAACACATTTCACAAGTAGATGACCTTGTTGCAATCACAAGTGAATTCTCTAATCACAAAAAATGCCTTCTTGAATGACAAGTACACCACATTAGAGGAAGCACATATAGACCTTAAAACATAAATCAAGACCAAAATAAAGAATAAATTCAACTTATTGAAGAATCTCTGCATGCTATTATGGAATGAAATGCTAAGCTATCATGAAACATGAGTATATTAAAGAGACAAGTGGTGATAGCACATGAAAAAAACACCAGCTTCTACCACAAAAAACCTTGAGGCCCTCTCAAGTCACAAATGGCTGTTGAAAGATTCCAAGAATTACAATTGAAAACTGACGGCGAATTCCATGGTTGTTTTAGGAAATTGCTGAACTCATTTGACATGTATTCACCTCCTCCATCAGATCTTGATGTCTGAACGTACTTCCATGTCTGCTTTTCCACCATAACTTTAAAATTCTAGAAGTGAGTGAACAGCTCGCTCTTCTCTTTCATGAAATATACCCATTTTTTGCGTGTATGGTCATCAATGAAAGTAACATAAAACCTGCAACCACCCATAGATGTGGTCTTTGGTGGACCCCAAACATCTGTATGTACTACTTCTAGTACATTTTCACTAACATGCTTGTCATGTGGAAATGATGCTCTTGACTGTTTACCAAATTGACATGCTGCACATACCTTTTGCATTTCTACAACTTTGAAATTTGGTAGTCCATGGACAATCTCCTTTGACTGCATCAGTTTCAGCCTTTGCAAGTTTGCATGTCCAAATCGTTTGTGCCATATCTCTATATCTGCAATAAATCCTGCACCTTTTGCAAACATGTCTGCATTCATTTCAGGAATCTTCACATTTAAGGTGAACATCCTACCCACTTTGTTCCCTTTGGCAACCAATCTTCCATCCTGCTTATACTCTTTTACATATAATCCATCAGCATTGAACCTGACTTGTAATCCTTGGTCAACCATTTGTCCAATAGAAACCAGATTCTTTGTTATATTTGGAACATGCAACACATCAGCAAGATGTTTTACCTTCCCGTCCTCCATAGACAATGCTATGTTTCCTGTATGCTCAATAGGATGCGATGTATCATCACCTGTTTCAACATATCCAGGAACTGGCATTTTCTGCAAACTGCTAAACCATTCTGCATGACTGGTCATGTGATTTGAAGCACCTGAATCAACATACCAGACATTATCATTCGATTTTGAAACAACAGCAGACATCGTATTCATCATGTGATGTTGAACCATAAACAGCTTCTCAGAATCATCTGCACTTGTGGATGCATGGTTGTTTTGCTGCCTTCTATTATTTTGATTCTTCAACGTGCAACCACGTTCAAAGTGTCCATGTTTACCACAATTCCAGCATCCTTTACTATCATTACCTGAATCATTTCTTTGGAAATTTCTGCAACCTCTTTGGCTCCCCCTGCCTCGAAACTGTCCTCTTCCTCCTGTAAGATTCTGTTGTTGACCTTGGCCTTGGTTACTATTTCCTCTTCCACTTCCAAAACCTCTACCTCTACCTCTTCCTCTGCCAGAGTAGCATACCTTCTCAGAACTGGGCTTTCCTTGGGAGTTTGAATCGTCACCAAGATTCTTTTTTTCAATAATCAGCATAGATACCAGATCAACAAAATTCAGAATATTTTCCGTGGTCTGTATGGAAGTTTTGAACCGCTTATATGCAACTCCTAATCCACGAAGGCACACTTCCACCTTATCATCATCATCTTTTCCAATGTATGCAACTCGTTCTTGAGTTGCAATTTCCATGCCTTTGTATTAGTCTCATACAAAGTGACCAAACTATTCCAAGCCTCTTTTGGAGTCTTGGCATCCTGTATGTGTCCAATCATGCTATCTTGTATGCTAACAGATAGCCAATACATTACCTTTCGTGCTTCTTGATTCCATTCCTCATATGCTCTTAATTGGTCTGCAGTCTGATTCCTTTCTAGTAACTACGGAGCATTTTCATTCTCTCCTTCGATGTACTTCGAGTAGCCTTTTCCCATCAATAAATTCATCATTCTGAATCTCCAAGCATGGAAGTTGTTCTTGTCCAGCTTATCGCTCATAAGCTGACTCATTGCATCTACGTTTGCCATTTCTGCAACAATTCACAACACTACAAAACACTACAAGCAGCACTTCTGCTTGAACACTGCCGCACTATGACGTGACAATTCAATCTCAGAAAAACACTGTTTTCGTGTATCAACAATACATGAAATCGCTTGAAATTCTAGATCTAGAATATATGAGGGTCGCGGAAGACAACAAGTTTCAGTTTCTAAAACTGACTTGGTTTTTCTATGGGCCCCACCTTGCGGGCTCGAAACGAAGGTTGGATGGCTCCGAAACTTCAATATGACAAAAACGAGTGACCCTAAAGGGATAACTCACGAAAATATTTTGAGGTCTTCTACCTTCACATCGATTTTCGTAGCAAACGGAGGCTGTTTGTGAAATTGCGTTTTCTCCATGCCTTACTGTGTAGTCTTCATCGTCGCCTTCTCCACGAGCTCTCTACAGCCACGATGGCTCTGATACCATGTCACGAGGAAGGAGATAAGGAAGAGAGATCTCACACACACACTCACTCTCAAGGAGACGCACACACACAGATTGAGGCAAGGAATAATGATCTTCTTCTTCTTCTTCTATTACATAAAAGGAATGTACAAAAATGACCTAAAAAACAAGAATACAACAAGTGCAATATATAAAGATCAATACATAAGGAAAAACCTAATGTCCTTGAATGAGTGAGAAGGCAAGAAACAAATGTGCCATCACTCTCGGTAAATGAATCTAATAAAGCTCAATGAAGTATCCCTGACATATACCGGCGTGACCACTATACATGTTAGAGAAACAAAAAACTGGTACGTGTCATCCTGGATCATCACATGTTGAGCTTGATATCTCAACAACCTAAGCCACTTGTGAATAGGTGATGGGATATGGACAAGGATGAGGTGATGATGCAAAAAACTTGCTCTATACCAGCCAATGGGACACTAGCAATGCTTAGTATACTTGTTTACCTTCCCAAATATGCACAAAGAACCATCAAGTTCTTTGGAACATCATTTTCAAATTGTTTCATCAAAATAGATAACTTTCACTTTTCAAGAATTGAAGAAACCGTCTATTTTGGGAAGACAAGGTCACAAAAATATGTTCAGATCTCACAACTTTGTATGAATTGACTAGAGAGTTTTTTCACGCAACTAATTGAAGTTTATAGCTAACTAATGCAAGTTAGTTGATGCATTTTTTAGATTAACCATATAGTGAAAATGAATCTAACAAGTTTTGGGGGTCACCCTGACTTTTTAGGAACAAGATGAGTTGCAGAAATAGTTAGCTTCAGTCATTCATATCTTGAGATTTAGTGAGCCAATGATGATACGAGATACTCCAACCTAATTGATACAAGTAAAAGTATAGAAATTGTATGCTTACTGTTGGCAGTCAAGGCATGATATGACAAGGAAGCACAAGGCAGAGTGAAGGCCAAGCAGGTCCTAACAGACAAACCAGCAAAAGAAGGTATGAGAAATCTGATCAATAAGGAAGGTAACTCTCAAACAGAGGAGCGCGTAGGGAACTTCAAGGAAGTGTATGCAAAATTTTGAATCATACCCTACACACATAGTGAATGCCATTGTAAATACCATTTCAACTTTTTGAAACTCCATTTTTTTCAAGACAAGGAGTCCTCGAGCTTGAGGAGTATTACAAGTATTTATGTACTAATTTTCATAGCTTTTAGAGCTCATTTGTGCCTCCAAAATGGCACAGGAACCTAATTTTTAACTAGGCCAAACACTAGGTTTGGACAGGGCCACTAGCTAGTCAAAAACTATAAAAGGAGCTAGAGAGCTCATTTTTGGGGGAGCAAAATTGTAGTTTGAACTAAGAAGAGCTCTTGTAATTGTCTTTTGATCTCAATCAAAGCTTCTGTTGTTCCACTCTTTATTCTTACCTCTATGCAGTGTATGTGTGTGCATGCTTGTGTGCTTCTCCTTCACCACTTGTGCACACACTTGCTCGAGGTCTTCATACCATCCTCATGTCTTCCCGGATTGACATTAAAGGAGGTGCCCACTGAGCTACACCAAATTTTGGCACCATTGCCGGAATCAAGCTTTGAGGACGAGCGTGTGATGGTAACACGTAGAGTAGAGACATTGGAAGAGTAGGTAAGCATTTTCTTTTACTTGTTTTTACCTTCCTCTTCACTTCTACACACCATATCCATTCATCATCATCTTCACCAACCCGACCATATACCTCCATCTCCATTCATTTCCTCATTTTCACTTGAGAGCGAGAGCGAGAGTGAGAGAGAGCTTGTATGCAGATTTGTTTTCTGTGTTTTTTTTAGCGTTCTTATAGGTATCGGCTTCCATTGCAGCTGTAGCAGCTCCAACAGGTGAGAAAACTGTCTGTGCAGGTTTCGAGGCATTGACCTCTATCAATTGCAATCGATAGAAAGATTCAGCTTTTGGTAAAACAAAGTGCATGACCACCAAATACATGATTAGCACATTGTAGGTCACTAATTACAGTCAAAAAATTCCTTAATTTTTTGTCACTCATGATTGACACTATCGATCGCAGTCGACAACCACTATCGATTGCAATCGACAACCACGATTGACACCTCTGTCAATCGAGACCGACAGAAACAACGGACAGAGCCGATTGATAGACCTTGTCAATCGCGATCGACTGCCTATCGATCGCGATTGATAGCCATGACTCACACCTCTGTCAATCGGGACCGAAAAAAATGATCGATAGATCCGATTGATAGACCTTGTCAATCGTGATTGACTGTCTATCGATCACAATCGATAGCCATGATCGACTGCCACATCAGACTCTATCAGTCATGATTGATAGTGTTGATCGCAACCGACTAAAATTTCATGACTGACACCATAATTAGCATGTCCATGTGTCCATCGTGATGGACACACCATCAATTGATTGAAATCACGCCAAAATTTGCAGAAAAGTGTCCATTGTGACTGACACATGGATCGCAACTGATGGCCCTCACGATTGACATTATCGATCGCGATTGACAAAATTTTTGGCACTTTTTAGGGTTTGAATTTTAAGCATATTTTTGGTAATTTTGGTAAAATTAAGGGATAAGTGAGCATAAGCGAGCCTTAGAAAACACTATGGGCTATCCCTGAGTACCAAAATTCCCTGTTTTGACCCCTAAGTCCCTGACTGATCATAACTTCTTCATACGAACTCCATTTGCTACAATTTCGGTCTCGTTGGAGAGTTTTAGTACAAGTATTTTTAAATTGGTCATCAGTTGGGATTGGGCTATCAAAAGACCTTTAGGAAAAGTGTGAAAAAAGGGGTCTATACCTTTTAGTGGATGTTTAAAGGTTGTTTTGTCTGTCTGCTCATCTTTGATCTAGCTCAATACTAATTCGTAAACCTTCACAAGTCTTTGGAGCACAAGCAAGGGGCTTCAAGTAGACTTGGTGAGGTGAACATCTGGCTTGGGTGAGTGTGTCTTGGGCTCACTTAGCAGTCTGAAAAGCAAGAGGCTCGAGGTTGGCAATTCTATTAACCCCCTCAATCGATTCCTATCTTAGGCTAAGTGCGAGTCGTGCTAGGAGTAAGTCAGGGTGACGATAAGCATCTATCAAGTTGAAGACTCCTTAAACACTCAACTTCAAGAAAAAATATAATCTCTTTGTGATCGATAACTTTAACGGAAAGAATTTAACGTGGTACGATCAACTTAAAGTGCAAAAATTCACTCAAGTATTCCTGACGACATGTTATCAAACAAGAGCATAAACAAGATAACTAACTAAAAAAGAACCAAGTGATTGATACAAATTGATCTGCAATGAGGTTGTACTTGGGGTAAAATTGGGGTTGTTCAATTAGGCATACGAAGCTTAGATCAGGACGATATCTAGGGAGAGATAAACAAAGCCTTAGGTCTTTAGAGGCTAGTGTCAATCGCACTGCTAGGTCTTGGGGCAAGTAGTTGAGCGAATATCCGTACTATCCTAGCTCTGAGACCAGCAAATCAGAGATGTCTTATGGTATGGAGAGACCCATAGGAAGTTCAGGTGTGGCTTACTTAGAGAAACCTGAAGGCCCTTACAAATTTCAACTTGAATACATTAGGACCAACCGATTAGGTGCACATATCTATGAGGACGGTCTAAGAAGATCCGTTGTCGAGATTAAAAACCCACATCAACCAATTGGACTAGAACATCTAGTCATCAAATTTGAGAATGGTGCATACAAAGATAAGGAAGGAACAATGTATGTAGTCACCAACCAACCGGATAGAACATATGAATTTGGTAATGTGATTCCAAAGAGAGACATAGGTGACATAGAGCAAGGGAACTTAGGAAGAGAGCTCAGAAATCCCCCAGGCAAATCAATCCTGACTAGGATCATCACTCTAGAGTAGGTTCCCTAGGACAATAAGAGCATAGATCTACTCTTAAATTGACAGACCAACAAGGCTTTTTGGAGGTATAAGACTAATCAACCTAATGAAGGGGGAATGCTTACAATCTATGAATTCAAAGATCCAGATACCCTAGGAAAAGTAACCTACTTAGACAATTTTTTTCACCCAACCAAGATCTAATGTCTCTTATGGTCACGAAGGAGTTGGGACATGCCAAGCTCATGGAGCTCAAAGGGATAGGAGTAGAGATAGTCCGGAAGTAAGCTTTGCTAACCCATTGGGAAGAGAAGGTATAAGAAAAGAGATAGATAGAATGGAAAATGAGAAACATAGAGACCCAAGGAATCAAAGAAATGTAGATGAATTCCCTCTGCGAGACATAGAGAACACATTAGGACCTTGAGGCCTACACAACTGGTTAAGTCCATGAAGAATTGCTTCGATGACATAGGAGACCCGTATGATCATGTGGCAGAATTTAGGCAAGTCTTGAAGGCTGAGCAAGTTGATGACCTGTTCACGCAATACAATGCCTTTGGTCTAACACTCAAGAATATTTCCTTGACTTGGTTTCAACCACTACATGAGAGACAATTCAACAATATAGAACAGTTACTAGAAGCCTTCATAGAATTTTCAAAGAATGGCAAAAGACACAACAATTCCTCATTGATTCATAGTTTTAAACAAACACCTCAAGAGACAGGGAGACTTGCAGGAAGAAGATTTTGGCAATACCTAGAGAGATGCCCTGTTCCAGAGTTACCCACTCTAGCCAAACAAGTGGCCTTATTTTTAGATGGACTGCGAAGTACCAAATTGAGATCTTATGTGTACTTGAAGGACCCTAGATCCATAGAAGAGTGTGTATGCATGTGCATAGATATCAAGGATAATCTAGGGGAGGAATTGGAGCTTTCAAAGATCTACAAAGATTTAGATAGCTCTACTAGCATCAATTCAAATCCATCCATATCTATTGAGGAACTTGCAAAGAAGGTAGCTCAGAAGTTAGGAGCCTCTAGCAAATTAATACCGAGATTTGCCCCAATGAAACAATGTTATACCTCTGTAGGAGACCATATGGCTAATGTGTGCCCTATCATGGCTGAACCCCAAGTGAACCATAATAGCCAATACTGCACCAGAGAAAGGAGATATACCAACCACAGTGCACAAGATTATCCATATAATAAACAAGCTGTTAGACAAAATCATCCTGAGTCGTATCCACAACAAGGAAAATACCACAATCAGTACCCACAATAGTAGTATGGTAGGCCCCAACAACCCTATCAACCACCCTATCAAGGGCAGAAAAGACCTCAACCAGTTCTAGCACAACAACCCCCTCCTCCAGCCAATGTGATTCCAGTGAAGTATGCAGTTGCAGAAGAAAATTTGAATAGAGTTTTAGTGTGAATAACACCATTACTTTCAGAAAGTGACCCAAGTGATCATAGTTTTGACTCTACTCATATTGATAGCCCACATGCTTACTACATGCAGTCACCTGAGCATAATGAGTCATATTATTATGTAGACCCGAGTGAACCTAGTTGGGGGCCAGACTATGAAAATGTCATGTACGCAAACCCAAACTCTAGACCTCAACCTAGGTAGATAAGACCCCCATTTCCTAGAGGACCATGCTACCGATGTCAAGGAGATCACCTCATTCAAGATTGCCCTATGCCTCCACCTACACAAACCCAATCTCTGACAATTCAAGGTTTCTATCCAGATTGTGGGAAGGAGCACCTGTTAGGAGATTGTCCTAAGAACCCCAACAATATGCCAAAACTCACTCCTATCAATGTTATCAGGTTAGTGGTAGACTCTACGAGAAGTGTGACATCCACTACCGCAGTGCAAGTCATCACGAGGGCTCAGGCATTTAAGCAAAACCAAGAGTTAGACCAGTAAAAGAATTATGAGGTTAGTGAGACTGAGAGCCTAGCTAAGAAAAGGTCAAGAGCTTGGAAGGATAGTAGAGAGAGAATGAAAAGGCAATGGGCAAGGAAGATGAGTGAATTAGAGGAAAGCTTCAGAGAAAAAAAGCCAGGATAATTGAACTCACATCTCAAATGCACTCTCACACCACTCCTCTACCATCATTTCCATCACCCTCCAACCCACCACCCTCTAACCCACCTCACACAATCCCACCACCACCTAGAGTAGGATTAGTCTTAGCTGATCCTACTCCTGAGGATATAGACATGATGCTTAAAGCATCTTCAGGCTAGAATACAAGAAGGACCAAACGTAACAGATCAAGAAAAGTGTTACCCTAGAGCTGAACTAGAGCTCGAATGAACTAAAATGTGTGCTAAGATGGTGGAATTGGCTCAAACAATGTTTGAAGCCAATCGCCTCTTTACTGATCTAGTTAAGACAAGACTCAATTGCATTTTGATGGACTATTAGACAGATTGGAGAGGCTAATTGCAAATCTCAAAAGGACCTAGCCTCTCAAGGTAAGGACAAGGCTAGTGGAAGAATGAACATTCCTCCCAAGGAAGCTTATGTGCCTGATTCCACTGAAGCAGACACCACTTGTTCTATGAATCGATATTCCCAAGAACTTCTAAGAGAAATTCAAGAAGAAAAATGGGTAAAAGAAAGTGAAAATCCTCCTCCCATTGAAATTATGGATGACTTACACGACCAATTCCCACAAGACATTCCCTCCATCTATGGAGGACAAGAGGATGCCCCAATAAGTGAACGGTTAGACTTCGAGTCTAATTCCTTGCAAGAATTGCCTCATTTCACAGGCCCATGGGAAGCAAAGTCCACCTGTATGAGGGCACCCATAGTTCTGGTAAGAAAGGAAAATTCAGTCATCCCTAGGAGTACAGAGGTAGTGAACAACACTAAAGTGTAGTGCAATCTCACTTTAGAAGAGCTACTCAAAGTGAAGCCCGAATTAGGGAAACATATAGCCAACCAAGTTCTAGAAGTAGTGAAACCTCGTTCCTAGGTAGGATCTCAAAGAACAGTGCAAGAAATACCCTTCGACAAGATAGGCGACACAAGTGAAGGAGAAGAAGGGAACACCTATCTTCCAACCACTCATGAAGGTTACACCACCAAGGCAATTTTGGACTCACATGTAGGAGTTGCAATTGCTACCACTTCCCTATGGAAGCGTTTGGGCAAGCGAGCACTCAGGCCAACAAGAATGAAGTTGTAGATGGCTGATGGTCATAGAGAGAGACCTTTGGGATTGCTAGAGGGAATAAATCTCACCACCTTTGGGGTAGAGTTCGAGCACACCTTTGCTATATGTGACTTTAGCAAAAACGAGACCTACGAGATGATTCTGGGAAGACCCTTCTTGAGTAAATTCCAAGTAATACAGGATTGGGGAACCAATTCTTTGTATTTGCAACATTTAGGCATCACAACCAAAGTCAATCTCAAGGATTACTCTCATAGAGACGTGCCCCCTATACAGCGGAATCCCATCCATAGAGCTACAGATGATAGGGAATTAGTGCACTCCATAGGATCCAGATCCTCATGGACGCATGAAGACACTCGCTTGTGGATGTGCAAAGTGGTAGTAGAAGAAGAGAAAAGAGAAAATGCTAGAGAGGTAGGTGCTAAGTAAATTCATAGATCCATTCAAGACCGAGTCTATGCACCTATAGTCTTTCTCGATGAAGAATTTGAACCTCATGGTTGGGCAGAGATCTTAGCAACAATGGAGATAGCCATCAATGAAGAACAATGGACACCCCATTGTGATGAGGATGGCTATGACATTTTAGATTTCATGATAGAGCCAATGATGTGTGATTCAGTTATTGAAGAATGTGAGCCCAGTATGGAAGAAATTGAACAAGAAAGTGATTCCGATCTAGAGTCAATAATTATGGACCCTCTTTTTACATCAGAAGAGGAATATTTCTATGAAGTAGAGTCTCACCCTTAGAGGCATAAAGAACTTACTAGTAATGTGAAATTAGCCACATAGGTAACCAGTAAGAATGAAGGCAAGAAAAGGAAGAAGAGAGAAGGCACATCAAATGAGGATAAATCTTTGTTTGAGGTCCTTCAAAACTTTAAGAAGTATGAGATAGAAGATAGGAGAGTCATGATAAGGGGTAAAAGCATGTTAATGTGAATAGTTTTTAGGAGTATTTATCGCTTTTAAGCCCGTCACTTTTTAGCTATTTCAAAAGCTTTTTAAATAGTGAAAAACTAAATTCATAAAATATCAATTTGCTAGACGTACGATCACTACTCATGTGGCCGCCCGTTGGGTATCATGGTTGGAACATCAATAGTAAATGTCATTATTCCTCAAGTACTCCACAAGGTGGCGAGTCTATGGAGTCTACGCTAGTGGAGCACAAAAGGTCTGCACGACTTCATCAGTCACGAGAGAAAGCTACCATCAATGAAGCTATTTCATCAGACGATGAAGGTGAAATGCAATCTCTGGGAACGAGTATGAGCAAGTATGGGGTCTAGCATCCATGCATGCAACATTTCGGTGCTCGCATGGATAGGAGTAATTTCTATGGTTCTAATGTAAAAGCCACTATTTTTAGTAGAGGAGAGATGCCTTCCGTTAAGAGTCCATCATTGAAGAGGAAGCAATGGACTAGGTAAGCTCCAAATCTAATATCAATTGGTGTGTCTAATGCTGTGTAATTTAATAGGCTAGTTTTACAGCCAGTTAAATGGAAAGTAGCACCTAGTTCTCCAAGAAGTAGACAAGAGTTGCATTGTCATGAGCAGAAGTTGAAAATCATGCATACATTTGGCTAGCAACCCCAAACACTCAGAGAAAACAAAACATATTGATTTAAAGTTTCATTTTATACGTGATCTTGTAGAGCAGAAAAAACTTCATCTCGCATATGTATCAAATCATCTAATGTGGGCATATGCTTACGAAGCCTGTGGTAGCACATAAGTGCATCCTCTGCAGGAAACATCTTGGAATCATTGAAATCAAGTAACATCTGTGTCACATTCTACTACTCTAGTTACAGGGGAGTGTTGAAGCGGCTTAACTATGATTACATGGATATGCCACATATGAACCATGTGGCCAAACACCATGTCCCATAAATAATGGCTTAACAGCCGTGACTCACTCATGTGTCACATGATGTAACGATTCACATGTATGTAATTGCTATATTGAATCATTAATACATACAAAAGTTGTTGTGTGTATCGCTGTTTTATCTACGGGCCTCTATAGGACCCTTCTTTTCTACATCCATGAACCACAAAGATATAGGGACTCTACACTTAATCTTTGGTGCTACGAATGGAGTAATGGGCATGCATTTATGAAACAATTTGCCTTGTTGATGTAGGTGGATATATCGAGCATATCCAAAAGTGTAGACCACAACATATTCTACCAGAAGAAAGAGGATTTCCACACCATTTACAACCTATCTATCGTTGGTATAGATCCACGTACTATATCAGAAAAATCCGTTAGTGAGGCAGATTGGTTGTCTGTCTTCAAGGTAACTCGAGTCAAGGGGAAGATGAAAGTTAAATATGTCAGGCAAGAGTTTTATGATGCACTGATGGTGTTACATCAGAATGTCTACCAGGAGGTAGAAAAAAATTACGAATTGTCTATACAATTTGCTAGAGCCTTTGCATTTGAAAAGTGTACCACTGCTCAAACATCAAAAAATTCAGTTATGTAGCAAGTGGCATGGGCTATAGCTGCTGAAGCTTCTATTGAAAGATGCAGGAAGATGGGTACATTACAGTCAAAGATGCAAAGGTTTTACAGTTGTTTGAACAATGATGCTTCACCACTTTTAGAGCCTTTTGATGCGAACTTGCAGGAACAGAAAGAAGATGTTGAGTTATATGCTTGACAAGGTACGACAGTTGCTTCCATAAGGCCAGTGGAGGGTACTAAGGTTATACGTACTTTAGAATTGTTAGTTGATAGTGAACATAATAAGTTGGATAGGGTCAAGATTGATTTGGATCAAGCCAAGATATCAAAGGTTATTGAGTCTAAGGTGACTATGGGTATCGGCTATTCGAGTGTGTGAATAATGCTTTACATTGTGTGGTTTATGTGTGGCTATTTGAGCCCGCAAGCAAGCCTTAGGCACCCAAATTTGTCTTGATTGTGGGTGGGCCTTCATTGAATTCTTGGGTACCCAAATAGACGTTACTTTTGTAGGCAAATCTTCGAGAGACTTCTCATTAGTGTCCTGTCATCGATCACTAGTATGACATTTAGTCGGTGGTTCTAACTTAGATGCAACAGGATGCTCACCTTTTCGTACCCATATTTTCTTCGGTGGCTGAGGCAACTTGGTAGGGGCCATCCACTATTTGCAACTACTACTTCTTTGCTTCGTCCTCTTCCCAAGGGTTGCAAGTTCCTTGGCTGTGACTTTCTTTGGAATACAAGGGAGTTCCAACTGCTTCACATATGAACTAGCAATTTTCTGCATCACAATGTTGGACAAGAAAAGCATCTTTCTCCATAAGTGTGCTCCTAGAAGGACCAAGAGTTTGTTCCTTTCCTACTTCCTTAAATGTTCCAGTGGTCAGTTCTATAGTTAGGTATTGTTGTTGCATCCAAACCTGAAGAAGTCCACTTCTTAAGTGAAGATTAACTTCATTATCATAGATCCAATCCTGACCTAGGATGAGGGATTCGGTGAGATCCTCATCATGACATACTAGCACTTTTACTAAAATTTGAATCTCTTGAAGGTTAATGGGAAGTTCCACCTCACCTAGTCAAGGGGTTTCCACTCCTCCCAATCCTCTAAGATAAGCCTCTATAGGATTGACATTCAGTTGCATAGCTTGATAGTATGACAACTTAATGGCACTTGTTGCAGAACCTGAGTTAATGAAGGCTCTTACTTTCCTTGCATTATTTCCTTTTCCTACCTCTAGGGTTACAAAAGGTTGTTGATCAACTATTCTATGGGAATGGACTCCTAGTGTGTCACACATGGCCATGTGATATCTTGGAGCTTCATATGCATGTGTTCTAGGCTCATCTCTACATTGTCTTCTCAATTTCATTCTTTGGATGTGTTCTAAAACTTCTACTTGTGCTTCTTCCTGAATTCATTTTTCTTCTTCCTTACATTTCTTCTCAATGTTGAGTCGGATAAGCATTTTCTCAGTGAGGGGTTCTTGATATAATTTGACTCGGCATCCACTGATGTAACTTGGTAGGATGTCACCTTCTAGGGTGGCTAATTGGACTGCCCCACTTGTTGATATTCTGTTAATAATCATGGGTCCATAGCCACGCTTCTCTAGCTTTCTTGCATGTTGTTTCAGGGTGTACACCAAAACTTAGTCTCCTGCTTTCAAGCCTTTATCCTTCACATGGGCATCGAAGTATGCCTTTTGTCTTTTCTTAGCTGCGTAAATCCTTACTACTACTCTCAATCTTGTTTCAACCAAGCATTGTAGATCAAAGATCCTAGATGAAAGTTCATGGCCGGTCCATTAAGGCTCCTGTGCTACTCTTAGTGTGGGTATCACGAAGTCTAATGGTAGCACTGTATTTTGTCCAAACACCATCTCAAAAGGGTGTGGCTTGGATCATCGTTTTTATAGGCAACTCTATATGCCCAAACAACATGGTGTAGCTATTTGTCCCACTCAGAGCATTTATTATTCACCAATTTTGTCAGCACATTACATAGAATCTTATTGGTGCTCTCAGCCTGCCCATTAGCTTGTGGATGATATGGGGTAGACTTCTTATGTATCACCAAGAACTCTTGAAGAAGATTTTCAATGACTTCATTCAAGAAGTGAGTGCCTCTATCACTTACTAGCTCTATTGGTAGCCGATATCTAGTGAACATGTTCTCAAATAAGAACTTAGCTATCATTTCAGCATCGTTCTTCGTTGTGGCCTTCACTTCTACCCACTTGGTTAGATAGTCTATGGCAACAATGACGTAATCTGCATGGGAACTCTTACCTAGGGAATTAATAGGACCTAAAAAGTGTATCCCCCACTTAGAGAATGCACGTCCACCCATCATAGGTTTCAATGGCATCTCATCTTTACATACTAGATAGCCTGAGTTCACTAACAAATGTCACACTACTTCACATAGGTATGTGCATCCATGTGAAGAGTGGGTCACCACAAGCCTGCAAATAGGATTGCCTTAATCACATAGTCTAGTCCAAAGTGTCCTCCTGCTACCCCTTGATGAGTAGTTTCTAAGATCTTGAGATATTCACCTTCGTGGACACACGGTCTTAGGTAACCATCTTTACCACGTTTATATAAATTAAGCAAATATGCCCCATTCTGTGGCAAAAGCCATTTTATGTTGTTCTTCTAGAGCAATGGCTACTTGATTATAGCCAGAAAACCCATCAAGGAAGTTGTACACTTCCTTGCATGCTACTCTTTCCAATAGATGTTAAGTGATAGGAAGCGGATAACTATCTCTAATTGTGGCTGTGTTAACTTTCTTCAAGTTAATACAAACACGTCACTTGCCATTCTTTTTGGGCACCACTACGATGGGGGATACCCATTCGGTGTGCTCAATTTCGTAGATGAATCCAGCTTCTATCAATCTATCTATCTCTTCCTTGATTTTGCAGCATAGTTATCATTATATGTGTATGGCTTTTGCTTAGAGGGATTGGCATCTAAGGTCATGGGGATCCTGTGTGAGCATATCTCAAGGTCTACCCCTTTTAAATATTTGTAGATCCATGCAAAAAATCTCTATATTATCTTAACAAGGCAATCAACTCTTGCTCCTCTTCCTCAGTTAGGTCATGTCCTATGTAGGTGCATATTTATTCTCCTTCTTCTATGGTTACAACAATCTTCTTGGTGGTTTCTTTGTTATCAAAGGCCTCTCTTGCTTGTGCATCACGTTTAGGCATTCTTAGGGTGAAAGCATGTTAATGTTTACAAAAAAGTGATGTCCGGGACATAGTTAATTAGCTAGAAAAACCCGAACCTTCTTAGTTGAAAATCGTGCAATAATTATTGAAAAATAAGTAAAAGCGAGGTGGTGGGGTGAGAGTAGGCAGAAGTACACATGCTGGAGCATGGAGCGTTCAGGTTTTTTTGCTTGCTACATGTTGGAGAGTCCGTTGGAGTACCTCATCTCGCTTGGGAGTTTTTCTGCATAACTGATTGTTGTCTTTGGTAGCCATACATTTGTTATGAAGCATGCAAGGCAGAAGTTTTCTTGGCTGTTATTTTGTTGATCATATGTTGTTGTAATGAGTTGCGACCGAATCTTTCAGCGATTGTCTTGATGGGCAATGGAAGACGTACATGCGCAATACAAAATCGGAGGCTTTAATCAACTCTAAAGAATCGGTTCTCGCATTTGCTTCTGCTCATTGCACTTCAGGTTCCCTAACTTTCACGCTGCCAAGAATAGAATTGACCTAGAAGCTCTGTATTTGATACTATTAGCCCAAGTTGAAGTGGAAAATCGACTATGTTAAGAGCTAGAAATAGACTTTGGAAGCCACCACCAGCATGTATCCTTGGGAGAGAAAATACATTACAAAGCTTGATGCAATTTCTGTGGGTTGCAGAGTAGGAATGCTTTTCCAACTCCTTGCATGGAGCATTCATGACGTGGTTTTTTCTGCATGCTACATGTTTGAGAGTACACCGGAGTACCTCATCTCACCTGGGAGTTTTTTTGTGTGCTACATGTTGAGTGGGGAATAGTGAGAGGGACTCCATCACTATAGAAATATTTTCTACACACTGTGTCCTGAGTGGGGAATATTGATAACTATTTTTCTACGTGTTGCGTGTTGGAGAGTACGTCGCAGTACCTCTTCTGGCCTGTGATTTTTTTTATGTGCTACATGTTGAGTGGGAAAAGTAAGAGGGGCTCCATCACTATATGTATTTTTTCTGCGTGCTGCATCCTGAGTCTATACATACAATTATTTTTGTGCATACCACATATTCTGGTTTGGATATCATTCCTAAAAAGGTAATCCACTTCTTCATATTTGATGACAAGAAGCATGACACCTTTTTTGTGCAATAGTGTTTCCAATTACATTGGCAATGGCTGAGAGAGCTAAACCTTGACTTAAGCCAACATTGGGTATGGTCAGATGGTGCAGCTTCTCGTTGTAAAGACTGATGACATTGATTTTATGGTGATGTGTGGGCTCTTGGCCCATGCATATTTTGTACAATTCCCTCATTAATCTACCTTTTTACTATTCTCTAAAAAAAAGGGAAGTTATATACGAGTAACATCTCAGATTGTGGATGATTGTTGTAGGTTTAGAAGTATGCCTAACAATGTCCATTTAGTTTCATATTGTTCATTCATTGTATCTAACATATGAGGTTTTGGATGATTATTGTAGGTTTAAAAGTGGTATAACAAGTCTACATATGTAAGTGATGGAGCACATAATGCTATCATATGAGCATACTCAATGTAAAGTCAATATAATAAAGTGGATTGATGAGTGGTAGATGTTATTGTATTTATGGTTTATTCATCATTTGTAGTGTGTTGATGTAGGGAAATCTCGGACAAACGAACTGATGGAAGTTAATACAATACCAATAGTGGATAGTGATTAGCAAGCATTAAGATGTTATTGGAAGGAAAAGAAAAGGAAATATAGAGGCACAATAATGTCAAGGTCAGGCACTAATGTGGAGGGTAATGCTAATTGCAGTTCAAGCAACTTGAATGGCATTGTGGATAAGATCATCAAATATTTTAAAAATCAAACTAGACACTTATGTTGTGAAGATAAAATCGAGGCACTAAATAGGATGTTACAGAGTCCATGTATTGGGAAACATTTTGATGCAATAGGCAGTAACAAAGATCATGTAACATGTGCCCTTTTCATCAATCTTTGGAATACACTACAAAGTATGAGAAAGAATTCTGATGACCTTGTGTTGAAGAGATCAACATTGATGATGGCTCTAAATAGTGATGCATAATCATCAACAAATCAGATAAATATTTCAAGAATTTATAGGGTGTTGGGAGTAAGCAAGAAATTAGTCTATGATACCATTGGATGGTTAAGTACAGTTGAGTCTAATCATACTTTTTTGAAGGAAATTGGTAGGGCAACCGTACCACATGTATCACACAAGAGGTCAAGCATCTGATTATCACATTTTGACAACAGAGAGCAAGGTGTCACCAAATAAGAAGGATATAAGCAAGACTCAACTTGGCAGAAATCAATATTTGGAGCATCTTGTTCACCTTCTTGATGTATCTCAAGTAATCCTATTTTCAATCATCAGTTCACAATTTTAGCTAATTATACAAGAACCAATAATAAGTAACTTATAGTAAGAATCTAATAGTAATAGCTAACTAGTAGCAAGCTAATAGTAATAGCTAACAAGTAACAAGCTATTTAGAAACAGCTTATTACAAACAACTAACCAAGAAATTGGCTCTTAAGTAATAGCCAATTAGTAACAAGCTAATTAGTAATAGCTAATTACTAATAACCATCCAAGAACCAACTACTTAGTAATAGCTAATTGGTAACGAGATAATTAGTAATAACTAATTACTAACAACTAATCAAGAAGTAGCTACTTAATAATAAACAACTCTTAACAAGCTAAATAATAATAGCTAATTACTAACAATTAAGAACCAGCTACTTAGTAATAGGTAACTAATAACAAGATAATTAGTAATAGCTAACTACAAACAACTAACCAAGAACCAGTTACTTAGTAATAGCTAATTAGTAGAAGCTAATTAGTAATAGCTAATTACAAACAGCTAACCAAGAATTAGCTGCTTAGTAATATTTAATTACTAACAAGCTAATTAGTAGTAGATAAATACTAATGACTAACTAAGAACTAACTACTTAGTAATAGCTAATTGGCAACAAGCTAATTAGTAATAGATTATTAGTGATAGATTATTAGTAATAATTAATTACAAACAATTAAGCAAGAACTAGCTAATTATAGTTAACAAACTAAATAGTAGTAGCTAATTACTGAGAACTAACTAAGAACTAGCTACTTAGTAATAGGTTACTAGTAGCAAGCTAATTAGTAATAGCTAATTACAAACAATTATCCAAGAGCCAGCTACTTAGTAATAGCTAATTAGTAACAACCTACTTAGTAATAGCTAATTAGTAACAAGCTAAATAGCAATAGGTAATTACAAACAGTTAACCAAGAACCAGCTACTTAGTAATAGCTAATTAGTAACAAGCTAATTAGTAATAGCTAATTACAAACAACTAACCAATAACCAACTACTTAGTAATAGCTTATTACTACCAAGATAATTAGTAATAAGCTACTTAGTAATAGCTAATTAGTAAAAGCTTATTAGTAGTAGCTAATTACAAACAACTAACCGAGAACCAACATCTTAGTAATAGCTAATTACTAACAAGCTAATTAGTAACAAGCTAATGAGTAACAAGCTAATGAATAACAAGCTAATGAGTAACAAGCTAATCAGTAACAAGCTAATTAGTAATAGCTAATTACAAACAACTAACCAAGAACAAGCTACTTAGTAATAGCTAATTAGTAACAAGCTAATTAGTAATAGCTAATTAGTAACAAGCTAATGAGTAACAAGCTAGTTAGTAACAAGCTAATTAGTAACAAACTAATTAGTAAGAAGCTAATGAGAAACAAGCTAGTTAGTAACAAGATAATTAGTAACAAGCTAATTAGTAATAGCTAATTAATAACAAGCTAATTAGTAATAGCTAATTACAAACAACTAACCAAGAACAAGCTACTTAATAATAGCTAATTAATAACAAGCTAATTAGTAATAGCTAATTAGTAACAAGATAATGAGTAACAAGCTAATTAGTAATAAGCTAATTAATAACAAGCTAATTAGTAATAGCAAATTACAAATAGCTAACCAAGAACCAGCTACTTAGTATAGCTAAGTAGTAACAAGATAATTAGTAATAGCTGACTAGTAACAAGCTAATTAGTAACAAGCTAATTAGTAATAGCTAATTACAAACAACTAAGCAAGAACCAACTACTTAGTAATATCTGGTTAGTAACAAGCTAATTAGTAATAGCTAATTACAAACAGCTAACCAACAACCAACTACTTAGTAATAGCTCATTGCTAACAAGCTAATTGTTCTCAATAATAGCTAATTACTAAGAACTAACTAAGAACCAGCTATTTAGTAATAGCTAATTACAAATAGCTAACCAAGAACCAACTACTTAATAATAGCTAATTACTAACAAGTTAATTAGTAATAGCTAATTATTGAGAACTAACTAGTAACAATCTAACACCCTGTAACAACTAACCACCAACTACTTCGGAATAGCAAACTGATAACTAGCTAATTAATGAATACTAATAACCACTTGTTTGTGTAATGTAGATGGAGCTATTTATACGCTTCAAACAATTGCATCCAATGATAAAGATCTAGCTTCGAAAGTTCGAATCATTGAAGCCATATTTTGTTAAGAGATTGAAAGACAGATTCACATGTTGCTGCATTTATCACGTTCAAATGGCATACCTTAAGGATACAAGCAATCTCCTACGTCAATCAAGCTCGGTTGTGCATAGTTGTCTTTGTAAATGTGATTGTTCTATTTGTCAAGTAGGGAAGAGATCAAGGTGCAATGCTTCAACAACTACATTTCAATCGATTAGTAGCATTATAGAGAGTATTCTATGTCCACGTCAAAATGATACCACATTCCACCAATACAAATGTGTGATGGGTGAGTGCTCTAATTGTGGAGAAGGACATTTTAAGTGGTGTCCGAGAGAGACTAGCATTGAGGAATATCATATTCCTGTAAAGATGTTTGAAGATGTCGAGTCAATGTATGAAGGACAAGTTCATAAAAGGAAATATTTGATAAAGAGGGAGATGATTCCTAAAGTCGTAACAAGATTATTTGAGAAAACTCTAAAGAAATTTATCAACCACAATTTCATTTATTTATGGCAAGCCAACCAGTTTAAGAGGTGTGTCTCTGAATTCCTAGGCGATGTTGTGGTTTCAGTGGTTGATTTTACAAAAAACAATACATTCCCAAGCAAAATGAAATACAATCTATGCTTTGGGGGTTTGTATAGGTGACAAATTTTTTTCATATCACATATTTTTGTTTGTAGGGTATTCTTAAAAAGGTAATCCACTTCTTCATATCCGATGACAAGAAGCATGACACCCTTTTTCTGCAACATTGTTTCCAATTACATTGGCAATGGGTGAGAGAGCTAAACCTTGAATTAATCCAACATTGGGTATGGTTAGATGTTGGAGCTTCTCAATTTCAAGCTAAACGCCCATTTTACTTCGTAGGAAGATATCCAAGGCTAACAGGCATGACTATGATATGGAAGTTCTTTGAGTCAAGGCATGGGAAGGGAGAACATGATGGTGCACGTGCAGTTGTGAAAAGGGCACTAACCCATGAGCAACTTAAACCTGAAGGTGCAATGCTGAAGTGTGTTGCAGATGTTGTGAAATTTCTCAAGGGACATTTGTCAGAGTCAAAAGGGAGAGATGTTATGCGGGTCTTCTAGGAAGTGAAGATTGAAGAAGTGAATAGGGAGAAGGCTTGGGATTGTAAGGGGATATCTCAAGTACGATCCTTGCATTTGATTTGTGGCTATTCAAGGTTAGGTGGACATTGAATTGGTGTCAGAGAACTAACATGTTATTGCTTTCATTGTATCCATGGTTAGTGGAAAAGATGCATCAACAAATGCCACGTTCAAAATTGGGTGTACCATACTTTGACTCCTATCAATGAGTTAGATGAAGCAGAAGACAAATCCTTTTCCAATATTACATTTGAAGGTGATGCCAACTACCTATCAGATGCATTGGTAGTGGATGAAAACTTTGTAATCAATGCAAAAGAGGACAATGATGAAGGTGCAGATTTCTATTTATTAAAGTGCACACAAGGAAAACAGTTCTCTCCAAAGAATGTAATGGATGCGTGGAACAACCTAATAGCTTTAGGAACATATCATGTGGTGGGTTTATTTTATGAGAGACTAGAAGAAAATGTCTACAGGTTGTTAGAAACAAGACCACCAGCTTATATGTATTCCCATCTTGTAAGATGCGTTAAAATACCCATGTCGCCAGTCCATGATTATGCAAACATGTTTACCATAAATGGTGATGTGTATGAGGCCGTTTATAATAGTATGCCCTTGAATTTGTAATACCCATGTGATGTTGGACAACTTTTTTGTTTGGCACTATGTAGTACACGATTTGACTAGATAATTATAAACTAGTTTCTTTAGTAACCATTTCTGTGTTGAGAAGTTCAATCAAGTGGAACATCTGTTGCCTCCCTAATAAAGCTGCTAAATGGATAGCTAGATCCCTGGATTCTTCTAAAATATGGGCTAACCTCATAAAAAGAAACACTAAAACTTTTTATATAGAGAACTATAAGTCCTAGCAAGATCATTCTTTATTGGATATCTCCTCACTCTTTTCTTGTTGTAGACAGTTCCCTTTGTTGTAGATTATGGAAGGCTTTGATGGAGGTTAAAAAGGCATGTTGCCTTAATGAGAAGTACTTTACTCATTCTGACTTTTTCTTCAGGAAAGCATCTGGATTGGATGGCTATCTCTGTGGAAAAATTGCAAAATGGGAATCAAAGAGCACAAGTGTTGCAAGAAGGAATAATCTAGCTCGAATGACCTCACTATCAATGGTGGGGTCATTCAGGACTCTGCTATAATGGATATGTTAAAAGTACTTTTGGTTAAGTCCTTTTAATCTCATTTTGGGGTTCTTAGGATGGACAGGGGTATGATAGTACAGAGGCCCTTTTGTAATTTTCCCAATTCAAGCATTCAAAACTACCTTCCAATTCAATACTTATCACTGCACAATGCGTCTACTATATGTATCAAGTACTTACGGATTCACGTAGAAGTGTTAAAGTTAATCGCAATGTTACGTTAATTAATGATTAATTACTGAAACTAATAAGCAAACATAGTACTCAAAATTTCTTCAGAATTTGCAATACAACATCTCCAGCGCTGTCGGAAAGTTTTCAACTTTCCAGTTGATGACCAGAGAAAATGAAAATTAACTTAATTGGTGAATTCTAACCTTTTATATCATTGTTAAACAATTGTGTTGATTGGAATTAACTATTTTTGAAGTGTTTGAAGATACAGGAAATGATAAAGGATACATGTTCATACTAGGGTTACCCTAATTACTCATTTAATGAGTGTTTTAATTGATACATATAAGACATATGAGTATATACCCCTAGGGTTTCATAAGTTTATATAAGTTTAAGTCAGTAGGGTTAATCCAAAGGATCTTAAATGATTCCTATGGGTTAAAGCTAGGGTTTAGATGATTTGTCATGGGTTAGCGATAGGGTTTAGAAGGGTTTTAAAGGATTTTCATGAGTTTCTGATGGGTTTAAGTAGGGTTTCTAGGGTTTTAGAATGTCAAAGGTTAAAACAATTAATATTTAAATGAAATTAATCTATATCTAAACATTGGTTCAATTACAAAAATTAAATTATTTAAGCATGTATGCACATTTAAATACTAAGGTTCTAAATAATTAAAATCATATCTTAAGCTTAACTTACCTAATTTATTTAATTGAGAAATTTAGGGTCAATTGAATTATAATAATACATTAAGTGGATAAATAATGAATGGTCTATGTGAGTGGTAATTAAAGTGTGGTGAGAGTTGAGTGTGTAACTAAAGTAGATAAAGTAGTAGTTTGAAAGTGTGGTAATTGTGAGTGCAAGTTAAAAGAGTGGTTTAAATAGAGTATGCATTTAAAGTGCAAAAAGTATGTGGATTAAAGAATGGAGTATAAGGAATATGTGATTAAAGGGATTAAAAGTAAAGGTCAAAAAGTATGGTTGGAAAAGAATGGTGTAGATTGAAGGGCAATTGTGAGCATTTAGTATATATATGTGCTTGGACTCTATTATTTCGGAATGTTTTTTTTTGCAGATGAACACGGGTTTTGATCGAGTTGACAGAAGCTATTTGGCGCATGGAGAAGATTTTGAGTTGCCGATTATGGAGAGGAGCCACTTGCATGAATTAATCTTCCACAGCAACAGGGACGAAGTCATCTAACAGAGAGGAGGAAGAGCATGGGGCAATTCCGGCAATAGCTCTGTGTTTCACTCTGAAAGTACAGGGAAGAGCTCTGCTAATGCTTTGTACGATAATCAGAGGAGGAGCGCATGAATTTAAGGGGTCTGTCGACTGATGATCTGGAGGTTCTATATATACAGAGGATGGGATTGAATAAAGCGGCGCCAATTTCTACGATGTTCTGACACCTGACTTTGGATTCGAACATGGAAGGAGCTACCAACGCTGATGCCTTGTCCACGTAATCGTGACATATTCAACAAATTCGGTCATCCCAGACTATCTTCAGTACAGCTGTGACAACGTTTACACTCTCTAGCAAATCATGAATGAATATATCCGGATGACGAAGGCTTCATCTGCGCCACGGGAGGAGTGTGTCGTCGCTGTTGAGGAGAGTTTCGAATAATCAAACAATCGCTCAAGCAATGCTTCATCAACACCATGATATCTGCGCTATAGCAATCTTCTAATCCTCTGTCAAATATCTGTTTCGTTAACGATTAAATGATTGCTTACACTATATGTGTTAAAAAAAAATCTCTGCGTTCTGATATCTTCTGTGATGTGTGTGAGAGTTCACATTGGTCATCGCTTACTGCTCTATTTGTTTCGTGTGCAATTCATGCAGATGAGTATAGGTTCACTGCGTTAACTCTGAAAAAAAAAAGATGATATGCATAAACTAAACCATGGGTTATAGGATAATCTTTGTTTATCTGACTTATATATCAAATTCTGTATGCATCTTCGGTAAGAAAAGACTAACCATAAAACTTATTAAAGATGAAACTCTCTTGAAAAGATAAGTATCTACTTGGTTCTACATATTCTTGCGTGTTCAAAACTGTTTGTATGGAGAAAGGTGAAAATTGCATGCCTGATTGGGTTTGTTGTACGCTGAGGCTGATAAGAGGCGAGAGTATGATGAAGAAGTACGCATGAATCCGAGGAGATTTAGGGGTACACATACTGAATTTGAGTTTAGTTGTTCAATTCAAGATTTGACGATGTCATTGGAACTGTCTATAACAGAGTCTTACGGAGTATATTGATCATCTAATTGAAACCTTGTGTGAGGATGAAAGTATCTATTGAGGATCATTGAATATAGAAAGTGATGTTCTTGATAAAGACGACTAGAACTTATGAATTTTGCTATTCAAAATCAATTCTTCAAGGTCGATAATTACTTCAAAATTAGTGACGAATTATCTTACAATTTCAATACCTTATGAATGTTTTATGAATTATGTATGAAAGCTAGTGAAAATAATGATGATTGAATAAATATGATGCACTGTTGTTCACCTAATCATCTCTTTGAGTCTTTATTGTAACTGAGCTTGCTTCAAGCACTCGGCGTGCGCCGTATTTCGAGCGGTTGGCTTGATCCACCAACCGTGACTTTCGCGCCGACAGCGCGGTCGCCCAGACAGACAGTCTGGCGATTCCCCTTCTGCCGAAGAATACCGTGCTTGCCTTTTCATTACTCAAAAGAGGGTTACATCTTTTCGCCACGCCTTTTTGGTGCATGCGAATATAAAAAAAATAAAATTACGTAGAGATCCAATCTGACGGCTATCACTGGCACGCATGGTGGACTCGAACCCAAAAAGCAAAATTACATTAAGGCTCATCAATGATGCCGTGGATATACAAAGTTCGAGCTAACTTAAAGGTTCGGGTAATCTTTTGTTTTAAAGAATCTAACATGTCTTTCACAATGGTAGGCTCGATAAGTTGGGCGTTAGTTCGAATAGAACTGGCAGCAACCACTTGATTCATGAGCGATTCTATTTGTGTCTGCAAAAATGTTTCCTACAGGTAAAATTCACTAGCGAGGGCAGCATCTCTTCTCAGCTTCATGTCTGCAATCTCTGCATCAATTCTCGAGAGTCTGTTTGCTTGAACGCCTAATTGTTTTTCACGTCTATCCAGCTCCTCAGTTTCAAACTGCATCGTCTTATAATAGGCTTCTTGCTCTCGTTTAAGCACGTCCATCTCTTTCTTTAACTGTATCATCCGGCCAATTTCCACTTCTAAGTCACGGATTTTTTGAAAAAGTTTTGCGGACACTTTCTTTAAATCTTGAGTATTCTGCATAGCCAAGTCTGCCATTTATTGTCCTTTTTGTTCCACCAAAGCAAGGTCCGCGCATGTTTCCTCCAGCAAATTTCCCATCGCAACTCGAGCATCTTCTTTATCTTGTACCAATTGTTCCAATTGAGAGATTGACTCCTCGCGAGCAGCAAGGAGAATGTTCTTCTCCTTTAATTCAGCAAGTGGGTGTCCCTTTGAGCAATCAGATGGTCCCTTTCTGCTAATTGTTCTTGGAGTTGCTGAAGCTGAATCTGCAATGTGTGATTCTCAGCTTTGACCACAATTGCTTCTTCTTGGAGCGGGGAAATATCCGCTTCGAGCAAGTCCACCTTACTCTGCAACTCCTGCTGAATGTTCTGAGTTGCTATCTTCATCTGGAGGGGCAATTGCTGGGAATATTGGATAAGAAGTTGGCCCATAGGTGCCAATTCTGTGAACATAACTGCTGGAGGGGAAGAAAAGAAGGAGGTTGTGATGACGAGGGAAAGAACAGATGAGGGGAGGATGGTGGAGAGTAATCGGGAGAGGATAATGGATGAGTTGATGCCTCACGAATGGTAGTGGAAGGTGCACCAGTAAGCACTTCAATAGGATCAGGAATTGTAGTTGGCGGAGGAAGAGGGATAAAGGCGGTTGATGCCAAAACTATTCCGGTCTCAATCTGGGTATCTTCCATAGCAGCTTCGGTAATGGTCTCAGCATTTCCAATCAATTTCTTGACTGCATCTGCTTGGACCGTGACTGCATCTGCTTGGATTGTGATTGCATCTGCTTGGACATCAGCGGTGGGTGACGAAAGAGATTGACAGTCCATACCCTCAGTAGCTTCTGCTATCTCCTTCATAGCCTCAACATCCGGTTGATGAGATTCTTCCCGTGATGAAACTTCAGTGGCATCTTCCATGATAACATCTTGATCCGGCTGCTTGAGAGAAGAAGACGGGACGGACTCGACCTGTAAGGAGGTGGCAGTTGAAGGGCTTTGGTGTGCAGAACAAGAGGAGGAAGGAGGAGATGGAGGGAGAGAGAAGAGAGGAAAGACGCGCGGATATGCGTGGGAGCCTCGAAACCCACATAATGAACTCTCTTGAGGCAATGCTCTATATATGATGTATATATATGAATATGGGGGTAAGGTCACATGACCCTTATATCCCCAACAATCTCCCACTTAAGGGTCAATGTGACCATAAGTGAAAAATATACAAAGAATGATGTAGGACTATACAATAATGTACAGGAAGAGTCCGGATCTCTACCCATACGGATCAGCCTACACCAACTACCTCGAACAAGGTGTATCCATGCACCTCAAACTGCTCTAGACTCATATCGATAAGAGTCGAGCTCATATCTGACTGATGCAAGAACTCATGAAGTTCCTGCAAAGCTCCCACTCGCTTTATGCATGTGTCAATCATCTAACGACTGACAACTCCAAGTGCAAATGCTCCAATCGCAACTGCAATGTCTGGTCTCGAGCATAACAACTCGTACATCAGACTCCCGAATGCTGACGAAACATGTGCTATCCTGGCTAACCTAAGTATGTCAGCCATGCTTGTATCCAAGGCATCCAAAGCACCATCATCAAGACCAACATGTCTTGACATATCTGTGTCAACATCTGGCATGAGCGAATCCAAGAATTACTGCATAATAACTGACTCCTCAGCATCTAAATCAGTCATCCTATCAACCAAGGATGTGTCTAGGTGTGCATCCTGAGAGCTAATATGCTCTACCATACACTGTGTATCATGAGAGCAATCCTGCTCTACCACACCAAGTGTATGATCATGCTCCACATGAGCTAATTGCACAACATCAACACCAAGGTCAAACTGATGATCACACTCTAACTGAGTATCATCATAATGCTCTACATGAGCATCCACATCATGCTCTAAAGCATCCAAATGATCATCCAAAGTGTGCTGTGTAAGAGCATCCACATGATCAACCAAACCATGCTCTACATAAGCATCATGAGCATCCAAAACATGCTCTATATATGCATCCATCTGAGCATCTGAATCCTGCCATACATGTGCATCATGAATGTCAATAGACCTATCTGTAGGTAGACAAAATGAGACATGACGAGTCTCACATCGCACATAAGGCTGAACTCCCACTGAGACGAGACTGTCTCTCACATGAAGTACCTGCAGTGGATACATGTGCCCAATCCTGGCACCTCTAACAAGCATAAGTTGTCCCAACTGCAACTAAAAATGATGCTCACCAAGGAATGCATAACATCTGCTCTCCTGTAATTGGCTAACTGAAATCAAGCTCATAGGGAATGAAGGCACATAGCGTACATGTCTGAGCATAAGTGATGCTCCACTAGGTAGCATAAGGCATACATCTCCTGCACCCTCAATCTCATATGTCGTACCTGTTGAAGCAAGTCTATGACAAGCCTAAGTATTGGCTTGAGTCCCACAAAGTCTTAGAAGAAGCTTTAAAAAGAAGACTATGTAAAGTTCACTTGTGAACTACCTCTTGTAACTTTTGAAGAGTTTACTTAATGTAAAAGTAAGAGAATCTTAAGTGGTTGAGTCCACTTGATCAAGAATGGAAAGAGGAGCCACGAATTCGTGATTTGTGGTAGGTAGAGAATCAAATCAATTATTGATTGATTGGAGAGTGATTGAGGGAAGTTAGCCTCCCAAACTCAACTATAAATAGATGTCAGTTTTAGTCGTGGTTAGAGAGACCTATGTGAAGACCTCCAAGAGCTGAGCTTTATGCCATATCAAGGTGTGATTACAAGGCACACATATGTATCAGTAAGTCATTGTATTGTACAAGCAATATACTTTCATTTTCATGATTATTTGAGTTCATCTTTCCATGTTCTTGTGAAGTGTACTACTCACTGCCATTACTCTCAGTTTTCTCAGTCCGCTTGCAGAGATGTTTTCTCTGAGCTTGGTGCATCATTTTCAGTGATTTAACTTGGTAAAGTTAGCTCTATAAGTCTACTATATGCTCATAAATTTTCATGTCATTTGGATGTTGCAATCTTCAGTTATGTTCATTTGAAGTCAACAGGGTCTGTTCATCTTCACCTCTCTGTCAGGTACCCGACTTTTTCACTCATCTTGTCAGAGCCATTTCTCAGTAGTTACTTATCCAAATTCTGTGATTTAAAGCTTGTTGGATTTAGCTTACTGTCTAATATAACCATACAAACTTTCATAATCATTGTATTTCTACATTTTGAGTTATGGTGATTTTTCTGCTCACTGGTCTATTTCTGTAGCAGCCCGTGAAAATCGGGATGATGTCATCACTTGTTAAACCTCATTCTCAGTGTGTGCTTTGTTATTTTTGATGAGATTACTCTTGAAAGTTAGCTCTTTAAGCTACCTAGACTTCCCCAAGAGGAATTAAGCTAATTGCTGCTGTGCTAAGAGAATTATGTAAAACACTGGACAGGTGTATGAACCGAGAATAGCAAGTTTTCACCTCTGAGCTAACTCCAACTTATCTGTTTTGATCTATCTTTTTGAGAGTGATCTTCCAAGGTACATAGGGTGTCTAATACATCCATTGGCAAGCTAAAAGGGCCCACCATATACTCCTGGAGTTCATTTGGCTGATGTAGATCAAGGATTTTGCAACACCTCTTCATCTTCAAGCACATACCTATCCATCTCTTCACAGTGGTATCAGAGCAAGGTTGGACAACATGGCAGATGGATTTCCTTCATCAATTGACAAATTGGACAGAGGTAATTACTCAGCTTGGTCATTAAGAATGGAAGCTTATCTCCAAGGTAGAAGTTTATATGGTTATGTGGCTGGAGATGAAGTTATGCCAAGTTTCAGGAACAAAAGTCAACCAACACAAGAAGAGCAAGAAAGATTGAGCACATGGTGCTCCAAGGATGCACTTGCAAGGTCTTATCTCCTCAACTCTATCTCAGATTTTTTGTTGCCTCACATTAGAAGTTGTAAGACATCTCAGGAAGTGTGGGATGCACTTGAAGCTTTCTTTTCTTCAAGTACCAAAGCTAGGAAGCATCAACTATGGCTGGAGTTCACAACTCTCAAGAAGGCTCCCAAACAAAATGTGACTGATTTTGTCACAAAGCTCAAGGACATAGCAGATCAGTTGGGAAGCATTGGAGAGGTAATAGATGAAGAGCAAATTGTAAGGCAGGTCATCAATGGCTTGAAGGCAGATGATAAGTGGGAAGCATTCACCACAGCTATGGATTTGTACATGGACATGCATGTACCTGATTTCAACACACTCATTGGACAACTACTTACTCAAGAGGCAAAGCTTATCAAAATGGAGAAAGCTCTAAAGGTAATCAATATTCAGCTTTATACACGGATAAAAGCAAGTCTAAAGATAACAAAGGAAAGGCAAAGAAAGTGGATGATGAAGCAGGTACATATCAAGCTATCTATGCAGGTAGAGGAAGACATGGCAGAGGTAGAGGAAGAGGAGGTAGACAAGGCAGGGGGAGATCCCAAGTCTCCAACTCATGTTCTATTTGTGGATTAACTAATCATACAACTGAAAATTGCTTTAGGAATTCCAGGAATCAAAGAGGCAGAGGATACAATAGAGGAAGTTATGGCTACTTAAGAGGAAGGTTCAACAACTACCATGGCAACTACAACAACTACAATCATTCAAATTATCAAGGAGGCTACAAAGGAAGGAGAGACTACAATAACTACACAGAAGACTCAAACAAAGAGGATTCATTATTGATCATGAACATGGCTATGCCACAAGGTAAATCTGATGAGCATGTTTTCTACATAGATTCAGGTTGTTCAAATCATGTGGCAGGAAATGTGGCACTCCTATCAGATTTAGAAGATCCAAGGAATAAGCATGAGGTACAAACAGGAGATGATACAAAACATCCTGTGGAGAAAATAGGCAATGTCAAAGCACCTGATGGAAACATCAACCTACTCAGTAAGGTACTCTATGTCCCTACCATTACAAAGAATTTGATAAGTGTTGGGCAGATAGTAGAGAAAGGGTTGCAAGTCAGGTTCACAAAAGCAGGAGCATTTGTTGAAGATCCAAGTCAAGGATTCAGAAGAATTGCAAAAGGTGAAAAGACAGGTAGATTGTTCACATTTGAATTACAGGACACTAGAAACATTGCTCTCTTTAATTATGGTAGTCAGACACTCACAGAATTGGAAGTATGGCACAAAAGGTTAGCACATATTGGTGAAAGGTCATTAAAGCAAATCTGCAGGGACCAAAGTGTACTTGGACTTCCTAATTTGTCAAAACAACATATGATTTATAAGTGCAGTGCATGTCAATTTGGAAAGTCTCACAGGTTACCATTCATGAAGAAAGGTTATATGCATGGAGATCTCTTGGAGTTGGTTCATACAGATGTATGGGGACCTAGCAAGGAAGCTTCAATATCTGGATCAAGGTATTATGTCTCCTTTATTGATGATTGCAGCAGATGGACTATCCTATTCTTTATGAAACACAAAGATGAAGTTTTTTCATGTTTCAAAAGATATTTGGCTCTTGTTGAGAATCAAACAGGTAAATCACTAAAAAGGCTAAGGTCAGATGGAGGGGGAGAATACTTCTCCCAAGATTTTGATTCTTTTCTTCAAGAAAGAGGAATCAAAAGAGAGGTAACTACAAGGTACACTCGTGAGCAAAATGGAGTGGCAGAAAGGAGGAATAGGACAATTGTTGAAGCTGCAAGGTCTATGTTAAATGAAAAGCATTTACCTAATTACTTATGGGCTGAGGCTGTATCTACAGCCACTTACTTGATTAACAGGTTGCCTTCAAAATCCCTTGATGGGATGACTCCATATGAGGCTTGGAATGGAAGAAGACCAAGCTTAGATCATTGTAAAATTTTTGGATGTATTGGTTTTGCTCATGTTCCTTCACAGGTTAGAGGCAAGATGGATCCAAAGGCAGAAAGGTGTGTATTTATTGGATATGACAACAATCAAAAGGGCTACAGGTTATACAACCCTACCAACAAAGGATTCTTGGTAAGCAGAGATGTAGTTTTTGATGAGAACAATTCATGGTATGAAGATTCATGCAGGAAGATCAATTTACCATATGATCTTGAAGAAGATTTTCCAAATCTTGGTAGAGAACAATCAAAGATTGAAGAACAAGACACCTCAGAGGATGATGAAGAATCTCACATGGAAAAGATCAAAGCATGGAAGTCTAAAGGTAAAGCAAAATTGCAGGAACTTGGACATGAGGTAGAATCATCACATCATGGCCTAAGAAGATCTATGAGGGAAAAGAAAAAACCAGAAAGGTATGGGTATGACACCTCATTAGTAACTAAACATTCTATCTACATAGCACAGGACATAAACCAAGAGGAGCCATCATCATTTGAAGAGGCCAAAGCAAAAACAGAATGGAAGCATGCAATGAAGGAAGAGATTGAAGCACTTGAGGAAAACAACACTTGGGATTTGGTGCCCAAGACTTCATCCATGAAGGTAATAGGCTCAAGATGGGTCTATAAACTCAAGAAGAATTCTGATGGTTCAATTAACAGGTATAAGGCAAGGCTTGTGGCAAAAGGCTTTGCACAAACTCACGGAATTGATTATGAGGAGACTTTCTCTCCTGTGGCAAAGATGCCTACTATTAGGGTTTTGCTTAGTATTGCCTCTTCCAAGAATTGGAAGATACTTCAACTAGATGTAAAGAATGCATTCTTGAATGGTTGGATAACAGAAGAGGTATATATGGCACAACCACCTAGTTTTGAGAATCAAGTTTATCCTGATTATGTGTGTAAACTTAACAAAGCATTGTATGGTCTCAAGCAAGCTCCAAGAGCTTGGAATTTCAGGCTTGTTTCATTCTTGCAGGACAAAGGCTTTCAACCAAGCAAGGCAGATCCTTCACTCTTTATTAAAAAGAGTAATTCCGAAGTCATCTATCTATGTGTATATGTAGATGATATTATATTGATAGGAAATGATGCAGATGGTATGAAGAAGATCAAAGATCATATGAGAGAAGAGTTCAAGATAAGTGATTTGGGTTCACTTACCTACTTCCTAGGTTTGGAAGTTGTCTACAAAGATCATGGTTTGTTTCTCACTCAAAGGAAGTACATTAAGGACATGTTGGCAAAATTCAAGATGCAAGATTGTAAGATTGCAGGTACTCCAATGGAGGTCAATCACAAATTGAGCTCACATGAAGGTGAACTCATAGAGGACATCACATCATATCAAAGTCTAGTGGGTAGTCTCAACTATGCCACATTGACAAGAGTAGATATATGTTACAGTGTGAGTGTGCTAAGCCAATTTATGCACACACCAAGGAAACCACATATGGATGCTGCCAAAAGGATTCTCAAGTATCTCAAAGGAACCATAAATGAAGGACTTTATTATCCTTATGTATCTGATTTAGGTTTGAAGCTATTTTCTGATGCAGATTGGGCTGGCTCCAAGGAAGATAGAAGGAGCACTTCAGGTTATCTTACCTTTGCAGGTTCAAAGCTTATTTCATGGTCATCCAAGAAGCAACCCACAGTTGCTCTCTCTTCTACTGAAGCTGAATATAGAGGTCTTGCCATAGCTACACAAGAAGCTATGTGGATGAAGACATTGTTCAAAGATCTTGGATTGGAGTTTGGAACTCCAACTATTTTTGGTGACAATATGAGTTCTATTCACTTGGCTGCTAATCCTATTTTTCATGCAAGGACTAAACATATTGAAGTTCATTATCACTATGTATGAGAGAAGGTTCTAAGCAAAGAGATTCAAATATCATATGTGTCCACTCATCAACAATGTGCAGATATTCTAACCAAAGCATTGGATGGTACAAAGCTTTGAAAATTCAAGGCTATGATTGGTTTGCAGGTAATCTTGGAAGATTGAAGACCTCAAGCATACTTGGCTTGAGGGGGAGCTGTTGAAGCAAGTCTATGACAAGCCTAAGTATTGGCTTGAGTCCCACAAAGTCTTAGAAGAAGCTTTAAAAAGAAGACTATGTAAAGTTCACTTGTGAACTACCTCTTGTAACTTTTGAAGAGTTTACTTAATGTAAAAGTAAGAGAATCTTAAGTGGTTGAGTCCACTTGATCAAGAATGGAAAGAGGAGCCACGAATTCGTGATTTGTGGTAGGTAGAGAATCAAATCAATTATTGATTGATTGGAGAGTGATTGAGGGAAGTTAGCCTCCCAAACTCAACTATAAATAGATGTCAGTTTTAGTCATGGTTAGAGAGACCTATGTGAAGACCTCCAAGAGCTGAGCTTTATGCCATATCAAGGTGTGATTACAAGGCACACATATGTATCAGTAAGTCATTGTATTGTACAAGCAATATACTTTCATTTTCATGATTATTTGAGTTCATCTTTCCATGTTCTTGTGAAGTGTACTACTCACTGCCATTACTCTCAGTTTTCTCAGTCAGCTTGCAGAGATGTTTTCTCTGAGCTTGGTGCATCATTTTCAATGAGTTAACTTGGTAAAGTTAGCTCTATAAGTCTACTATATGCTCAAAAATTTTCATGTCATTTGGATGTTGCAATCTTCAGTTATATTCATTTGAAGTCAACAGGGTCTGTTCATCTTCACCTCTCTGTCAGGTACCCGACTTTTTCACTCATCTTGTCAGAGCCATTTCTCAGTGGTTACTTATCCAAATTCTGTGATTTAAAGCTTGTTGGATTTAACTTACTGTCTAATATAACCATACAAATTGTCATAATCATTGGATTTCTACATTTTGAGTTATGGTGATTTTTCTGCTCACTGGTCTATTTCTGTAGCAGCCCGTGAAAATCGGGATGATGTCATCACTTGTTAAAACTCATTCTCAGTGTGTGCTTTGTTATTTTTGATGCGATTACTCTTGAAAGTTAGCTCTTTAAGCTACCTAGACTTCCCCAAGAGGAATTAAGCTAATTGCTGCTGTGCTCAGAGAATTATGTAAAACACTGGACAGGTGTATGAACCAAGAATAGCAAGTTTTCACCTCTGAGCTAACTCCAACTTATCTGTTTTGATCTATCTTTTTGAGAGTGATCTTCCAAGGTACATAGGGTGTCTAATACATCCATTGGCAAGCTAAAAGGGCCCACCATATACTCCTGGAGTTCATTTGGCTGGTGTAGATCAAGGACTTTGCAACACCTCTTCATCTTCAAGCACATACCTATCCATCTCTTCACAGTACCATCAGGCACGTGCACACATCCACGACTCTCACCTGAGAATCGACAAAACCACTCACGATGTGGAGTAACATGAAAACTGGCTAATGCATCAAGCAACCAAGCCATATGTGTACCATCCAATGAATAAGAGGAATCCTGAGATGAACCATAGGAGAAAGTGATATCACCATCACTGGCATAATCAACTGCCATAGACTCTCCTGAAGTCACTACCTGATCTACATCACATGCATGTCTCTGATGTCGTCGTCGCATCCGCCTGAAGCAACGTCGTCGAATATGGCCCTCACGACCACAATGCCAACATCGAAGTTGTCGATGTGATCTATGTCTCACATGAGTCAATGGACTCACATACATATCATGTAGTCTCTGCCATAATGCACTACTCGTCTCCTCATACATAACAGACTTATATATAGAATCCACAAGCTGTAAACGGATAGTGGAGCTGGCCAATGCATCCATATCCATCCATACATGATCGGGCATGTCACGAGGCCTCTGTGCATCTCTATGCACATACATGTGTAACCCTGCACGAACCAATGTATGCCACATATGAGCTTTCCATCTCGGAAAGTCAGTGCCATCAAACCGAGAAGACACCATGCTGGCAATCCAATAGACTAGCAATATAACAAGAGACTGGAACAATACTCTATCCTCAATAGGATCACGTCTGCATATCCATATGCATAACTCATATCATAAATGTCTCGCTGGAGAAGGAACCATGAGAACAACCTGTCACATAACCATGCATCTAGCATGCACATAAAACCATGAGCATAAGCCTGCTCACCAAGTCTCCAAAGTGACCAAGTGAATGTGAAAGAATCTTGGGAAAATTTCGGTAGAGTATCCCCTGTAAACTGAGCAATCAAACAAGATAACCAATAACCAAAGAACAATGAGTAATCTGTCACCACCTGTCACTGATCCAACCAAAGATAATGGCAAATACATATGCCAAAAACTAATGGCAATACATGCCAATACAATGGTGATGCAAGTCCCACTCAAGAATGAATCCTGCAAGATGATCCAACCTATCACAAATAACCTGTGACCAAGTCCAAATGAATGGAGATAAACAATGATCCAAAGCTATCTCACAAGCTTCAAGATCCACTAGAGCTATCTTCTAGCATAAAAGCCGATGAAATTTCGACAGCATCTCCTTTGTAAAACGGACTCTGAACCAAATAAACCATGTGGGAATCACCATCCACATATGCCAAGAATCACACTGGCAAATAGATATCAATCAATGACCAAATGCTAATAACGGTGACAAACAAACGTGTAACTGAGGCTCCAATGTAGATCACGTACCTGCAAAGAAAACAAAGATACAAGTACCAACTAAGATCCAATGTCAAATCTCACAAAAGTATGTGCAACCGGAAAGTAAATTCGTAATCAAGTGGCATAAACAAGATATAGACCACAATTTCAGAGGTGATAACCTCTGAATGTGAACTTTTGCTCTTCAGCAAACTTCAAGATCTTATTATTAGCTACGTAACGAGATAAAGAACACCTCAATCGGAGGTGCGTAGCTCAAGATATGCTCAAAACAAGCACCTGTTGTCAATTTCAATTTCACTTGCAAAAGTACTGCTCTGTATTCTGCAATTTCGGCAACCTAAAACTCAGAATCTAGATCTGAGTTCTTCTACAAAATTGTAGCTATCTTTCCAAGCTACGAGCAGCAAGTTAAATCATCGCATTCCGATCTATATAATTCAAGTTATGACACAAAAACCGACCTGCTGTCCTATTCAATGTAGATTCGCCTTCTACAATTCTTTGCGTTTTTTGAATTTTCAGCACTTCAGAAGTCCAAATCAGGTTCTGCGCCCTTCTGTGAAGTTGTAGCTCTCTGTGTTAGCTACGCATCGAAATTTAAAACGCGTCAATCCAAGCTTCCTAGCTTGAGTTATGACCGAAATACTGAACAGCTGTCAAGAGATGCCGACCTGTACTTCTACTCCTTCTCACCTAAGCTTCCATTGAAGCTTCTTGCACACCAGCCTTCAACATGCTCTGATACCAATGAAGGGCTTTGGTGTGCAGAACAAGAGGAGGAAGGAGGAGATGGAGGGAGAGAGAAGAGAGGAAAGACGGGCGGATATGCGTGGGAGCCTCGAAACCCACATAATGAACTCTCTTGAGGCAATGCTCTATATATGATGTATATATATGAATATGGGGGTAAGGTCACATGACCCTTATATCCCCAACAGCGGTGTCATGGAAGACTTCAACTTTCTGGCCCGCATTGGAGCCCTGTACCTGGCTTTCGGATGGGCTAACACATCTGCATTTGCAATGAAAAAAATGAAGTAGATCTTCATCATCGTCGTCGTCGACCATTCGTGTAGATTCTTCATGTGACAGAATAGTATTGGGTGGGGGTTGCGCGGCGTGGATAACCGGAAGGAGAAGGGTAAGGAGATGGGGTAAATGAGTGCGAGGAATGTCATGCTTGCCTAACTATTTTATAACCGCTACACATTCACGGTGAATGCGCCTAAAGAAAAAGGAAGTGAAATTGACGGGTTCGCGGGAGGCAGTATCTATCATTGAGAAAAAGGGTCGAGAAATACCATAGGTGCACTTTTGCAGGTTTAACGCAACAACCAAGAATTGCAGAGCTGTACGCTTTGGTTTAGGTCGACACAGAATGGAAAACTCATTAGATGAGTGTCAAGGAAACAATTCCTTCATGGTGGCGAGAGAAAGGAGCGGTCCATTCTCTAACCCTTCCTGAGGGAGACGGAATCCCTCAACAACCGTGTGTAGTGTAACTATGACACGAAGGTTAAACATGTTAACAGCCAGCACTACTCTGTAGCAAGCCTGGCGGCAATGGCAGAGATGATCTACGCTTGGAAGGGGTGACACTTCACTAAATGCCAAGGCAATTCAGCGAAGGCCAACAGTCCTCGAGCACGCAAGTACTCACTCACATATGGAGTGAGACCCGCACGGAAGGTTGCTATGTTAGCCAGAGCTTCCATGGTGCACGCAGAGAGAAATAAAGACACAGAATACACAATGGTCGCAAACACACAAACACAATAGCGATTAACAATGAAAGAAAGAATATTAAGTAAGAGCACGGGGAAAATTAGGCGGCAAGAACCTTAATCATAACGCAGTATTGGAAATATATCCTTCATAATGGTGACATGCATGCATGAACAGAAGCAGCGACACAGAGGCGGCTATTAATCATGATTAGATCAACAAAACGGAAGGATTATGGCTGTTGGTCAACCGAAATACAGGGGTAGAAAAGAAAACAAGTGACAATCAAAAAAGAGGAAAACTACCGAGTACACCTCATGAGTGAGTAGACGGCGGGGGATATGGGCGAAGCTTCGAACCATTAATCACTTTAGGGAGAAGGTGACCAGCCAAGGTAGATAACCAAAAAGTTGTAGGTCCCACTTGTTTCCGGTATGGGCTGAACCACCGTAGCTTAAACTTTCCGACAGATCTATTCACTTTAGCATTATAGAATAAAACGAGTTGGCCAACCGTAAATACAGGGGTTTTTAAAAAACGATCATGAGTACGGGCTTGACGTAGCTGAACTTCTTGAAGAATCATGAAGCTTTCCAAGCGCTGTTCATCCAATGATCTGAGAACATCTAACCGGAATGGAAAAGATTCTTCCGACAGCAATTTGTGGGATAAGGCTACTCGCAGACTCGGCACCACCACTTCCATTGGCGCAATAGCTTCCAGTCCATAAGCAAGTTTAAACGGAGTCGTTCTAGTAGCCACTTTATACGTGGTCCGGTAAGCCCACAAAACGGCAGGTAAGAGCTGGTCCCATCGTTCCGAACACTCCAAGATTAGTTTCCGGAGGATATTCAGTAGTCTTATTAGTGCTCTCAGCAAGACCATTTGCGCGTGGATAGTATGGGGATATTTATGCACAATCTGGAAAGTTTGAGTCAGCACTCGCATTAAGGTATTTGAAAATGTGTACCTTGGTCCCTCACTATCTCCAAAGGTAATCCATATCGAGGGAAAACATCCTTCATCAAACATTTGGCCACCGAAAAAGTTGTGGCAGAACGTAGAGCCCAAGCTTCTGCCCACCTAGTGGCATAGTCTGTACAAGTCAAAATATATCGGTTGTTGGTGAGGGTCGCTAGGGGTGTAATTGGGCCAATGAAATCTAAACCCCACTTTTGAAAGGGTTCAAGAGGAAAGACAGGTTGGAGAGGAAAGAAATGTCGCTGCAAGGGCTGTCCACACCATTGACAGACATCACACTGCTGCACAAATTTAACAACATCTCTGTACAGTGTAGGCCACCATAACCCAGTTTGTAGGATTTTTTGATGAGTAAGATCAGCTGCGAACTATCCTCCAGGGGGTGATGAGTGAGCCATGGCAATAACTGATGCCGATTCATGTGGAGGGATACATCTGAGCAGGACACCCGTCTGGTCTATGTAATACAGTTGACCCACAATCAACCAAAATCGTCGAGTGTAGACTGCAATTTTCTAGCGTAGAGTAGCAGGAGTATTAGGAGGGAGACAACCATCAGTAAGAAAAGTCATTAATGTATCATAGTATGCAGGGGCAACAGGAAGTTCTACAGATTCTTCAAGGGCTGCCTCGGTTACATAAGTAGCCGGCGTCGTATCATCGACACCTACCAGAGACTCACCGGAATCCAGATGAGATAAAAAGTCCGCGAAGACATGTGCCGTACCTGGCGGGTGAATAACTTCATAATCAAACTCCTGTATTAGTAAAACCCATCTTGCAAGTCTACCACCTAACTGTTGTTGACGAACCAAATACACTAGTGCGGCATGATCCACATGGAAAGTGAATCTTCGTCCCAACAAGTAATGCCCGAACTTCTTAACAGAGTATACCAGACCAAGACAATCTCATTCTATCACGGAGTAATTTCTCTCTACAGGAGCTAATTTGCGGCTCGCATAGTATACTGGTCGAGACCATTTGTTGGTTTATTGCATGAGCACACTACCAATCACTATGTCTGATGCATCCACAAAGACATGGAATGGACGTTCCCAATCAAGCGGTTGCAGGATCGGAGCTTGCGTTAATAGGACCTTCAAATGATCAAATGTGCTTTGACACTCATTAGTCCATTCATACTTACGCGGGGTGCTGGTCATAAGTTAGTTGAGTGGCGTCGCTAGATGAGCCAGCCACCGTAAGTGTCTACCATGCCACCTGATCTGGCCAAGAAACCGCATAACTTCTTTGGGGGTCTTTGGGACCGGTGCCTCCAACAGTGCTGCTACCTTATCAGGGTCTACCTGTATTCCTTGTTTAGAGATGATATGACCGAGCAGCTTCCCACAAGAGACCGCAAAGACCGATTTGGTAGGATTCAAACATAATCGATACTTCCGACACTTTTCAAAACAGCACCGTAAATGATACAGGTGCGCCGAAGTATCGCCAAATAATGAAAAATCATCCAAATAGACTTGCATAAACGTTGTCAGGTAAAGTGAGAACACTTCCTGCATACATCTTTGGAATGTACTTGGGGCATTCCGCAAACCGAACCACATTATGGTGCATGCATAGATGCCCTAGTTGGTGTAGAATACCGTCTTCGGTATATCTTGTTCCCTGTTTTGAGGAAAGCCTCCTCCTCATCATCAGATAGCCCATCCAACATATGGACGGGCTCTGCTACATATGGGTGTGCATGTAGATCACAAGGTTGCATAGCATCCAATGCAACGACATACTTTGGGTGATTATTCTTAAAAATTAACTCTTGAGCTGACCAATCCTGCACGACCTTGGCTTGCTTTAGCCATGGCTGACCGAGGAGTAAGTTGTAGTCTAGACTAGATTCGAGTAATTCCACGACTACAAATTCATTTTGAATGTAGTTCCCTGCAGGGTTATAGGAATATTATGCACTAGTCCAATCGGATGGACTCTAGATTGGTCCACCATTCGCACAAAGAAGTGCATTGGTTCAATTTGGGTCCAACCCAGTTTCTTACAGAGTGCAGCTGTTGCAATATTCACTCCAGACCCTCCATCAATTAAAACTTGTGAGATCCTCTAGTTTTTATACCAAACGGTGATCAGCAGTACCGTATGATCCACCGTAGGATCCATTTCGGGTTGTATGGTCACAGTTGCCGGAGTACATGAAGGTCCGGGGCTGACTTGCTGTTGGAATTACTGTCGTACACTAAGAACTAGCGCGAGCAACTGTCCCAGAGGAAGTGTGATTGAGGCCTTAGATATAACGTCCCATACCTAGTCTGTTTGCACTGTGGTCATCACCGACTCTGGTTGCGATTCTGATATTGCCGGGGCAGAATTCTGTGCATTTTGTCTTGTAGTTGGCAGAGGAGGCTGAGTTACCAGAACTAGGTCAGGGAACATCATCGGCTCCTTAGTTGTCCATTGACTGGCCTTTGTAAAAATCCGCTGTTGCTCACGAATTCCGGGCTCGAAAACTTCAGCTGCTGGTTGCAATTGTTTTCCCGATCTTGTCTGTACTACGGCTGCTTGTGAATCAACCGGGGAAATATAAACCATATTTGTCATATGATTTTGCCTTTCGTTTTTTCTTTTGTCATACTCTACGGCTTCTTTACAAAATCTACGAATATGCCCAACCTCACCGTAGAAATGACAACGAGGGGGTGGGAGAGAGGTACCTTCAGCCAATGTACCCACCTACCATCGATTTTGATTGAAATTGTTACTTCGCGGACCCCGATAGTTCCTGTATCCCTGCTGCAGGTTGTTCCGCAACTGGGGTGGTACGTAATGGTTGGCTGGCTGCCCTTGCTCCAATATTATGGCGTTTACTGCCGCTCTACTTTGCACCTTTGCATTGTATGCACAGGTTTCTGTTGAGTGCCCTGTTGTGTTACAAATGGCACAATACATTTGGTTGAGAGCACATGTGGAGCTAGTGTGACCGGGATTCTTACACTTAGTACAATACACTTGTTTGCACGGATCCTCGGTCACGTTCTTATTTGCTTTCAACCATTCCAGATCCTCCGTAAACCCTCCAACTTTGTGCTCCAACTGTAAGGCCATTGCAATGACATCATCCAATGTCATTCCACCCACACATCGAATGATCATGATCTGTTTTAGATGTGGATTCAATCCATTGATGAGCCATTGTGTTATAACATCATCTGGCAGGTTGGCATGCGCCAGTGGCAGCTGTTGCAAGTGAGTTCTGAACAGTGTCGCATACTCTTGGACACTTTGGTGTGGTTTCTGCCGATTGTTTTGCAAATAGTCAAAAATTTCTATAGGGTTCTTCTTCAAGCGAAACCTCTGCAGGAACGCGTCCTTCACATCATCATAATTACTGAAATGATTAATATTGTATTCTGTCAGCCACATCGCTGCTTCATTAACCAGCGTGGCCTGAAACACTATGGCTTTATACACCGGATCTGGTGGGTAGTTCAACACTGCATAACTGATTTCGAATGTGCAAACACGTGCATCGGGGTCATCCCCCAGAAATCCACCGAATTTCGTATAGGTCACTCCGGTTGGGACCGGTCGAGATGGAACGATTGCTTGTGGTTGCTATTGTTGTTGCTGCTGAAATTGCGGTTGTGGTTGTGGTTGTGGTTGTGGCGGTGTTTGTTGCTGTTGCTATGAGCCACTCATGGTGCTATTGTTGCTAGCGTTGTTGTTCCCTGAATTTTGGGGAGGTTTCTCATGAGCTTCCTAGACTGGGGGGCCAACCTGCTCACTTTCCGGTCCAAAAATATCATTGAGCCGATTGCTGAACTCCAAGTCTAGCAGCCTTTCCTCAACTTTGGTGTCGAAATTAGGTAGACTTGCACCGAAAAGTGGTGAACGCAGTAAGTTTCCACCAGGCAGCACCACAGTGTCACCGTAAAACTTCAAATTGCCACCGAGTGATATCGAACGTCCATCGGAACTCGTCGAAGTCTCACCAGACCATGCTACACTATCATCGAAAACGTTCTCGCTCGATAACGTAAACCTGTCACCAATAGTGTCCAAATTCTAACCAGATAGTGTGGAACTGTCTCCACACTACGTCTCTGTACAACCAAAAATCATCCTACTTTCTCCAAAAAATACCAAACTCATACCGGAATTCACCGGAATCTCGTCATGTGCTACCGAACTAGCATCAGAATCACTACTGACTGGCTCTGATCCTTCTGCAATTGGACTTAACTGTCCTGTACTTCTACCACCAAGGGGTGTTCCCAATAAGTTTGGAACTGCCCAAGGATGTTGATCTCTGCAGTATTTGGGGTATGATTCACCGGAGCGTGTTACCGGCATATATCAAAGAATTCTTCGTCAATCTTTAATCTTCTGTGCAAACAACTACTCTAGTTCCCACAGACGGCACCAGTGTTAAAAGTACTTTTGGTTAGGTCCTTTTAATCTCATTTCAGGGTTCTTGGGATGGACAGGGGTCTGATAGTACAGAGGCCCTTTTGTAATTTTCCCAATTCAAGCATTCAATTAACAACTAACTACCTTCCAATTCAATACTTATCACTGTGCAATGCGTCTACTATATGTATCAAGTACTTACAGATTCACGTAGAACTGTTAAAGTTAATCACAATGTTATGTTAATTAATGATTGATTACTAAAACTTAATAAGCAAACAAAGTACTCAGAATTTCTTTAGAATCTGCAATACAACATCTCCAGCATGGTCGCCCAGACAGACAGTCTGGTGATTCCCCTTCTGCCGAAGAATATCGTGCTTCCCTTTTCATTACTCAAAAGAGGGTTACATCTTTTCGCCACGCCTTTTCGGTGCATGCGAATATAAAAAAAACAAGAATACATAGAGATCCAATCCGGCGGCTATCAAATATCACTAACTTGTCTCCTCCTTGTCTTCAGGTATTGCTGCTGCACAAAAAGGTGTTGTAGGAGAGGCTTCTTCAATGCACTTCCCATAGGCCTGTTCACCTTGCTCATGTTGCTAGATACATGTTGCAGAAATTCAAGAGCTGTAGAGGGTTCAAAGACATTGCAATGAGATGTATTCTTGCTATCAAGATAGCCCCTCGTGAGGATTTTTAACTATCAAAACATCTATATAACACCTCCCCCAACCACTAGAGAGATTCATTACTTAAGTTGTACTCTAGTTCCAGATTTGACATGATTTTCTCATGTACATGAGCCTGTGTATCAAGAACCATTATATTTCTCTGACTTGTATCCTGTCCAGATGTATGTCCCTTGCTCCAACAATATTTGATGAGTATTTATTGTAATCTAGGACCCTTGTGTGGGATCCTACCCTCTGTATAGTTACACATACCATCATTAATCTAATCTTCTTGTTGTCTTAAAAAAAAGGTGGAGTGCTTATCTGTATTTGGTGAGGGTTTGGCCCTAGCACAGTTTGTAACTCTTCTATATTAATATTCATTTTTTTTTGTTCTCTCAAAAAAAAGATCATGGCTTAGTTAAGTTGGATTGGCTCTTCGCCTCTTGAGGCAGGGGCAGGGGTTCAATCCCTCGATACGGCAAAGACACTATGTAACTCGTCTAAGCCTTGCTTTGTGGGATACAGGGGGTCCCATGGATACTATGCCCATTCACTTGTACAATAGCAATTTCAAAATTAAAGTCCGGGGGAGTAGGCTTCGACTAAACCTCCATTTCAAAAGGAAAAAAAAGTGTGGCAACTTACCCCCCTCAGAACAGAACACGCACTCCTGAAACAGATGAATTGATGTGCGGATGGAAGCATGATTTTGGAAGGAAAATCCTTTTATGTATCATCGAAATAGTTTGAATCCACCCATAGACTTAATTTTTTTTTAATGGAAAATAAGATTAAATTGAATTTAGGAAATATTGTAGAGTTGTGTAGGGGGCACGCCCTCTTGGGACAATACATCTTAGAGAGAGTGACTCTCCACTGTTGTTGTCTAACATTACATATGATTTTTGAATACATGGCTTGATGCATAAGAGCATCAAAGATACTAGAAAGGTAGGCATGTCCAACAAACTTCATTTCTTTCCAACAGTTGTAAATTTGATTCCTACTACCATCTCCAAAGCATTTTTTATTTCTTCCAACCTAGATGTTCCATAATATTTGTGCTCTCCATGTGTGCCAAAGCAAGGGATACAACCCATTATTGGTGTGCGAAGGGTGAGGCACGGGACCAGATTTTCTAAGCATGAAAGCATTCCATGAACATGTGAGAAAGGTCCTCCAACCTACCACAGCTGTTACAACTGCCATTCTCCAAATTTAATTTAGGAGCTCTACTCCCTGTCCATAGGCCCTGGTGAATGATAAGCCACAATAAGATGGAGTGCTTATTCACAGGAGGAAGGGATCAAATGACCTCAAATATGTAGGACCATTGATGAGCAGTCCACTACAGATTCCACTTTTGATTCAGCCTCCTGACCAACTTGGGAAAGGAACCTGTTTTTTCTTTTTTGAAATTTTGGAACATATCCATAGAAATCGTATGTAGCTCAATCTTATTGTAGTGGTTGCACTTCTCCGTGGCTTTCAGGAGCAGCTCCCTATGATCCATAAGCACCTGTTTACAACCAAGAGATAAGTCAGCAATGTCATTAATGAAGAAAGGATCCACAATATCCTACCCAGACATAAGGCCATTCCATGAGTTAAAGCCTTTTTTCCTGCACTTATTCATCTTACTAGGCAAAGGAGAAGCTTCTTCATCATTCACCCATCCAGTCCATAATGAGTCCTGTGACAAAAGCTAGAGATTAGAAGCAAACACTAGATTTAAGGTATAACCCTCTTTAACTTTCATCCAGGCATAGAAATACCTCTAATAATTCCTTGTTCAATTTTATCTTTGACTAACCATCCCAGATCATCACTAGAAGAGGAGCAAGGGGACACCCCTATCTGATAGATCTATAAAGATTGAAGGGTTCAAAAACAGAACCATTCATAGCCACCCTAGAGTTGCCATTACTCAATGTTTTTGTCTGTAATCTCGATTATTATGTAATCTTGGTTATGGTCTCGATGTATTCCATGATATATAGAAAAACTCTCTTCATCAAGAGGAATTAATCTAGAAATAATATCTGCATACTCAATACGATTTGGGGCTATTGACCATTTACAAAGTTGATCACAAAGAGTTCCCAACAGATAGTTAAGTCTTTCACTGATTGTCATCTTTGGTGACATTAGACAACATCTTCTAATGTTGTAAAATAACATGTAAGCAGTAGTATCAATTATCAATGTATTGTGAGGCTTGTACTCCATATTCTTGTCCCAGAAATGAGCCAGTTTCTTGAAATGGATTGAAAAATTCCAAACACATTGATCCCTCCCCCAAATATCCATAAATTTCCTCCTGAACTCTGGGAAGATTGTATCAATACATTTTTTGACCTCCTCTAGATCATAGGCACTCCAAATCCAGACATTGAAATGTTCAAGGCACCATGAAGAAAAGCATTACTGTCAAGAAAGGCCTTACTTTGGATATTCATAAATACTTCAACTTCCAGAATCAGAGCCCCAGGTTGTAAATCCTTGTGAATAGGTTTCAATTCCTGTATCTCCTCCTTTGTGAGGCTAGGCTAAATCTTTGGAGGGTCCCTTTCTATCTCAATAAATTTTGTTTCCAATATCAAATGATCCAACCTCTTTCATTTTTTTGACTTGCCTAGTATTTGTTTAGGCTCTTCATTGGCTTTTGGTGTAAACACTAGTACATGATTAGTTTGAGTTGAAACTGATACTTTCTGCTCAACTATTGTTACAATAAGATCAGTTCGGTTGAAATAGGATCAGTTTGAGTTGATACTGATACTTTATTTAGTTTTTTTTTTCTTTTTGGGCATCTTTGTGCTCAACTTCTGTTGCAGCGTGACATTGACTTGCTAAGGATGTAAGACTGTCTTTTGCAGTAGTTGTGGATGGAACTTTGTTCTGTATCTAACCTATAAGCCAAACATCATTACAACTTACAATCAATGACACTGTTAGTCTATCAAAAATTGTATAGAATAGGATAAATACAATCAATAACATCGTAACAAAATAGGCTGAATACAAAATCCTATGAGAGCTAATCGATTTGGACAATGTCACGTGTGGATAGTAACCATTACAAAGAGATGTTGTCAAGTTAAGGGATCTAGATGTGTTGATTTCTTGGATGCTCTTGCGATGGTCAAGAATTTTTAGAAGATAGAGAAGTTCAATATGGAGAAGGTGAATAGAAGTAGATTTATAACAATGGGGCATAGGCCACAAAGAACTATCACATAAAAAACACGAATAAATGCAAAGAGTTTTTCATCCTTTAATGAGCAAAGTCAGAATCTTGCTTAGGTAGAAAACCAAAGGATGTGTACTAAGAAGATGAACAGTATAACTAAATAGTGAAATTAGTTTCCTCAGTTTGAAACTATTTACTACTATCCAAATCATATCATTGTGAAAAGGCATCATGAGAGGAAGGATTGTAAAATTCATAAAAATGCATTCCTAATGTCTATGATGGCATTAAGACTTCAAATTATTTCCAAATTGGTGCCTAAGTTATGGACAAATGCCATTTTGCCCATATAATACCAAAACAAGAATTGTTTACATCATTACAATCAATGACACAATTGAGCTATCAAATATGTATAGGGTATATAATACGAGGCAGAGACAACAAAATATTTTAATAACATCGTTACAAAATACGTTGATCACAAACTGTGATGATAGCTAATAGATTTGGATGATGGCACACGTGCGGATAGTAACCATTATAAAGGACAATGATGTAAGAGGGTGAACTAGTACTATTCTTTCAAAAGATCCTCTATATCAGGTACAGCGCCTCCGTTCAAGTGTGACCGAGTAGTCTGTCACCTTGTAATTGGGTGCAAATGGCTTGGCTTCTTCTATCATTTCATAGGTCCTTGCAAATTTCTTTTTGCATTTTCCATAAACTACGCTAGAGTGGCATCCTCTTGTACATGAACACCTACAGCCTTTGTTGGGGATCCACACATGTCAGAAATGGAGGGTGGGTTACAATAGTTTTGCTTTGAGGAGGTTTCATTTGTAGCATTCATTTGAAGAACATCTCTATTTGGACTCTGATTAGGATCAAAAGTTGGATTCTACAGATGACCTTTGTTTGAACAAACAACGGGATCATTATCAACTACAAAGTTGTGACTGGCTAGATGAATATCTGAGCTGCTAACTCGATCAAGAACATTCTCAATCATTCCATCTAGACCACTATGAAAGTCAATGCGTGTGGACTCTGCATCATGCATGTTGTCAATTGGAGAAGGATCCACACTAGCATCCATTGCAGACAATATTTGGAGGAAGGATGGAATACTTTCTTTCTCTTTCAAAGATGAAGATTGGGCAGAAGTCTTACTTTGAGCAAATGGTGTACGTCCAACATTCTCACTTGTCCCAAACTCCCTATCATATGCAACATCACCATTGTTCGTGATTGTTCCTATTGAGGTACGAGCAACTGCTTAGCACAATGAAACCAACTAGATTATTGTTCCACTAGAGGGTTAAAGAGTAAGAAAGAGATAGTTGATGGATGACTTATTGTAAACAACTAACAAAAATTTAGATCCTTAGTAATTGTAAATAAGTAAGAAGCTAATTAATAATAGCTAACTACTAACAAATATCGAACAATCAGCTGCTTAGTTATAGCTACCAAGTAACAAGATAATTAGTAATAGCTAATTACGAACAACTAACCAAGAACTAGTTACTTTGTAATGGCTACTTAGTAACGAGCTAATCAGTAAGGGTTAATTCGTAATAGCGAATTAAAAATATCTAATTAGTAATAGCTAATTAGTAATAGCTAATTCATAATACTAATTTGCCATAGCTAATTAGTAATAGATAATTCATAATAGTTGATTCGTAATAGCTAATCGTTAATAGCTAATCAGTAATAGCTAATTAGTAATAGCTACTTATTAATAGCTGATCAATAATGGCTAATCAGTAATAGCTAATTAGTAATAGCTACTTATTAATAGCTAGTTTGTAATAGCTAATTCGTAATAGCTAACTCGTAATAGCTAATTCATAATAGCTAATTTGTAATAGCTAATTAGTAATAGCTAATCAGTAATAGCTAATTAGTAATAGCTAATTCATAATAGCTTATTCCTAATAGCTATTTTGTAATAGCTAATAAGTAATATCTAATCAATAATTAGTAATAACTAATCAGTAATAGCTAATTAATAATCATGAATTATTAACAAGCTAATTAGTAATATCTAACTACTAACAACTATCGAACAATCAGCTACTGAGTAATAGCTAATTAGTAACAAGCTAATTAGTAATAGTTAATTACAAACAACTAACCAAGAACTAGTTACTTTATAATAGCTACTTAGTAACAATCTAATTAGTAATGGCTAATTCATAATAGAAAATTAATAATACCTAATTACTAATAGATAATTAGTAATAGCTAGTTAGTAATAGCTAAATAGTAATAGCTAATTCGTAATAGCTAATTCATAATAGCTAATTTGTAATAGCTAATTCATAATATGTAATTCATAATAGGTAATTCATAATAGCTAATCAATAATAGCTAATCAATAATAGCTAACCGATAATAGCTAATCAGTAATAGCTATTTAGTAACAAGCTAATCAATAATAGCTAATCAGTAATAGCTAACTAGTAATAACTAATTCATAATAGCTAATTAGTAATAGCTACTTAGTAATAACTACTTATTAATAGCTGATTACTAACAAACTAAATATTAATTCATAATAGCTAATTCTTGTAATAACTAAGTGGTAACAAGCTAATTAGTAATAGTTATTTACAAACAACTAACCAAGAACTAGCTACTTAGTAATAACTAATTGTAACATGCTAAATAGTAATAGCTAATTACTAACGGCTAACTAGGAACGAGCTACTTAGTAATAACTAATTATTAACAAGATAATTAGTAATAACTTAGTAACATAGTAATAGCTAACTAGTAACAAGCTAATTAGTAATAGATGTGAAGAGATGGATAGGTATGTGCTTGAAGATGAAGAGGTGTTGCAAAATCCTTGATCTACACTAGCCAAATGAAATCCAGGAGTATATGGTGGGCAATTTTAGCTTGCCAATGGCTATATTAGACACCCTATGTACCTTGGAAGATCACTCTCAAAACAATAGATCAAAACACATAAGTTGGAGTTAGCTCAGAGGTGAAGAACTTGCTATTTTGGTTCATACACCTGTCCAGTGTTTTGCATACTTCTCTGAGCACAGGAGCAATTAGCTTAATTCCTCTTGGGGAAGTCTAGTTAACTTAAAGAGCTAACTTTCAAGAGTAATCTCATAAAAAATAATGAACCACACACTGAGAAAGATGTTTAACAAGTGATGATATCATCCCGATTTTCACGGGCTGCTACACTAATGAGACCAATGAGTAGAAAAATGAACATAGCTCCAGATTTAAGAATCCAATGATTATGAAACTTTGTATGCTCATACTAGACAGTATGCGAAATCCAACAAGCTTTATAACATTGAATTTGGGTAAGTACAGACTGAGAAATAGCTCTGACAAGATGAGTAAAAAAGTCGGGTATCTGACAGAGAAATGAAAATGAATAGACACTATTGACTTCAACTAAACATAACTGAAGATTGAAACACCCAAATGAACTGTAAATTGGTGAGCATATAGTACACTTATAGAGCTAACTTTACCAAGTCAAATCATGGAAAATGATGCACCAAGCTGAGATAAACCATCTCTGCAATCTGACTGAGAAAACTTAGAGATATGGCAGTGAGTAGTAGACTTCACAAGAATATGGAAAAATAAACTCAAATGATCACGAAAATGAAAGTATATTGATTGTACAATACAATGGACTTACTGATACATATGTGTGCCTTAGAATCACACCTTGATATGGCATAAAGCTCAGCTCTTGGAGGTCTTCACATAGGTCTCTCTAACCACGACTAGAACTGCCATCTATTTATAGTTGAGTTTGGGAGGCTAACTTCCCTCAATCACTCTCCAATCAATTAGTGATTGATTTGATTGTCTATCTACCACAAATCACGAATTCGTGGCTCCTCTTTCCTTTTTTGATCAAGTGGACTCAACCACTTAAGATTCTTTCACTTTTACATTAAGTAAATTCTTCAAAAGTTACAAGAGGTAGTTCACAAGTGAAATTTACATAGTCTTCATTTTAAGGCTTCTTCTATGACTTTCTGGGACTCAAACCAATACTTAGGCTTGTCATAGACTTGCTCCAACAGCTCCCCCTCAAGCTAAGTATGCTTGAGGTCTTCAATCTTCCAAGATTACCTGCAAACCAATCATGGCTTTGAACTTGCAGAGCTTTGTACCATCCAATGCTTTGGTTAGAATATCTGCACATTGTTGATGAGTGGACACATATGATATTTGAATCTCTTTGCTTAGAACCTTCTCTCTTACATAGTGATAATGAACTTCAATATGTTTAGTCCTTGCATGAAAAATAGGATTAGCAACCAAATGAATAGAACTCATATTGTCACCATAAATAGTTGGAGTTCCAAACTCCAATCCAAGATCTTTGAATAATGTCTTCATCCACATAGCTTCTTGTGTAGCTATGGCAAGACCTCTATATTCAGCTTCAGTAGAAGAGAGAGCAACTGTGGGTTGCTTCTTGGATGACCATGAAATAAGCTTTGAACCTGCAAAGGTAAGACAACCTGAAGTGCTCCTTCTATCTTCTTTGGGGCCAGTCCAATCTGCATCAGAAAATAGCTTCAAACCTAAATCAGATACATAAGGATAATAAAGTCCTTCATTTATGGTTCCTTTGAGATACTTGAGAATCCTTTTGGCAGCATCCATATGTGGTTTCCTTGGTGTGTGCATAAATTGACTCAGCACACTCACACTGTAACATATATCTACCCTTGTCAATATGGCATAGTTGAGACTAACCACTAGACTTTGATATGATGTGATGTCCTCTATGAGTTCACCTTCATGTGAGCTCAATTTGTGATTGGCCTCCATCGGAGTACCTGCAATCTTACAATATTGCATCTTGAATTTTGCCAACATGTCCTTAATGTACTTTCTTTGAGTGAGAAACAAACCATGATCTTTGTAGACAACTTCCAAACCTAGGAAGTAGGTAAGTGAACCCAAATCACTTATCTTGAACTCTTCTCTCATCTGATCTTTGATCTTCTTCATACCATCTGCATCATTTCCTGTCAATATAATATCATCTACATATACACATAGATAGATGAACTCAGAATTACTCTTTTTAATAAAGAGTGAAGGATCTGCCTTGCTTGCTTGAAAGCCTTTGTCTTGCAAGAATGAAACAAGTCTGAAATTCCAAGCTCTTGGAGCTTGCTTGAGACCATACAATGCTTTGTTAAGTTTACACACATAATTAGGATAGACTTGATTCTCAAAACTAGGTGGTTGTGCCATATATACCACTTATGTTATCCAACCATTCAAGAATGCATTCTTTACATCTAGTTGAAGTATCTTCAAATTATTGGAAGAGGCAATACTAAGAAAAACCCTAATAGTAGGCATCTTTGCCACAGGAGAGAAGGTCTCCTCATAATCAATTCCCTGAGTTTGTGCAAAGCCTTTTGCTACAAGCCTTGCCTTATACCTGTTAATGGAACCATCAGAATTCTTCTTGAGTTTATAGACCCATCTTCAGTCTATTACCTTCATGGATGAAGTCTTGGGCACCAAATCCCAAGTGTTGTTTTCCTCAAGTGCTTCAATCTCTTCCTTCATTGCATGCTTCCATTCTGATTTTGCTTTGGCCTCTTCAAAGGATGATGGCTCTTCTTGGTTTATGTCCTGTGCTATGTAGATAGAATGTTTAGTTACTAATGAGGTGTCAAACCCATACCTTTCTGGTTTTTTCTTTTCCCTCATAGATCTTCTTAGGCCATGATGTGATGATTCTACCTCATGTCCAAGTTCTTGCAATTTTTCTTTACCTTTAGACTTCCATGCTTTGATCTTTTCCATCTCAGATTCTTCATCATCCTCTAAGGTGTCTTGTTCTTCAATGTTTGGTTGTTCTCTACCAAGCTTTGGAAAATCTTCTTCAAGATCATATGGTAAATTGACCTTCCTGCATGAATCTTCATACCATGAATTGTTTTCATCAAAAACTACATCTCTGCTTACCAAGAATCCTTTGTTGGTAGGGTTGTATAGCCTCTAACCCTTTTGATTGTTGTCATATCCAATAAATACACACCTTTCTGCCTTTGGATCCATCTTGCCTCTAACCTGTGAAGGAACATGAGCAAAAGCAATACATCCAGAAATTTTACAATGATCTAAGCTTAGTCTTCTTCCATTCCAAGCCTCATATGGAGTCATCCCATCAAGGGATTTTGAAGGCAACCTGTTAATCAAGTAAGTGGCTATAGATACAGCCTCAGCCCATAGATAATTAGGCAAATGCTTTTCATTTAACATGGACCTTACTGCTTCAACAATTGTCCTATTCCTCCTTTCTACCACTCCATTTTGCTCAGGAGTGTACCTTGTAGTTACCTCTCTTTTGATTCCTCTTTCTTGAAGAAAAGAATCAAACTCATGGGAGAAGTATTCTCCCCCTCCATCTGACCTTAGCCTTTTTAGTGATTTACTTGTTTGATTCTCCATAAGAGCCAAATATCTTTTGAAACATGAAAAAACTTCATCTTTGTGTTTCATAAAGAATAGGATAGTCCATCTGCTGCAATCATCAATAAAGGAGACATAATACCTTGATCCAAATATTGAAGCTTCCTTGCTAGGTCCCCATACCTCTATATGAACCAACTCCAAGAGATCTCCATGTATATAACCTTTCTTCATGAATGGTAACCTGTGAGACTTTCCAAATTGACATGCACTACACTTATAAATCATATGTTGTTTTGACAAGTTAGGAAGTCCAAGTACACTTTGGTCCCTACAAATTTGCTTTTATGACCTTTTACCAATATGTGCTAACCTTTTGTGCCATACTTCCAATTCTGTGAGTGTGTGACTACCATAATTAAAGAGAGCAATGTTTCTAGTGTCTTGTAATTCAAATGTGAACAATCTACCTGCCTTTTCACCTTTTGCAATTCTTCTGAATCCTTGACTTGGATCTTCAAAAATGCTCTTGCTTTTGTGAACCTGACTTGCAACCCTTTCTCTACTATCTGCCCAACACTTATCAAATTCTTTGTAATGGTAGGGACATAGAGTACCTTACCGAGTAGGCTGATGTTTCCATCAGGTGCTTTGATATTGCCTATTTTCTCCACAGGATGTTTTGTGTCATCTCCTATTTGTACCTCATGCTTATTCCTTGGATCTTCTAAATCTGATAGAAGTGCCACATTTCGTGCCACATGATTTGAACAACCTAAATCTATGTAGAAAACATGCTCATCAGATTTACCTTGTGGCATAGCCATGTTCATGATCAATAATGAATCCTCTTTGTTTGAGTCTTTTGTGTAGTTATTGAAGTCTCTCTTATATATCTGAATTTGCATCTCCAATTGAATCCTCCTCTCAGGAGACATTCCCACATCACATTTCAATTCATCTATGGATACTTGTAACTTTTTTCCTAAAAAAACCTCATTTCCAAGTAGACACTATTTTAAAGCCTTCCGAAGTCTCCAAAAAATCAAAATGTAAAGCCATACATAATGTTTGGCAACTCAAATCTTGTAATAAACCCCCTGATCCCACTATGCAAACCCACCTCCACATACTAACTATATCCACACTACATGGCACTACTCCAATTAGCAGCTAATAACCCTTCATCCAGTAACCACACTTTACACTCATGATCACACGAGCACTAACTAACCCACTAACCACATCACAGTTCATCATGTTAATGTTGTAACGGGGAAAAATGGTCATTTTGTATCCATTGCAATGTTAACATGTATTTTTATATTCTCACAAAACCGGCAATAAATACCCTCAACATGGTAGACGCTGCAGGAATGAGCTCCAAGGGAGGCACAAGTCCTCAAATAGTGGACATTGAAAGTATCCCTATCCAGGCAGAGTTGATAGAATGGCCGCAAGAGTTGAGAGTAGTGCATGTCATTCCCATTCAAAATCCTCCCCAAAGACACACATCGCAAGCTAGTAAGAAATCTCATTGGTTCAGTGAAGTCGCATGACCCCTTGGGGATGGCACCTATTTATGGGAGTTTGAGATAGAGTTTAATGGATGGTGGGGCCGTTACCATTTCTTTACGTGAGAGTTTGAAAAGCTTCAGAACGGTGAGGGATTACGACTGATATGGAGGAAGGTCAGATTGGACGACTATTTCCGTGCTCAGTTACCTAAGCCTCACTTCTTGATGTCTTCATATTTAGTTAGCCCACTCACTCCTAGCAAAGATAAGAAAGGGGCAAGCACCTTTGTGCTTCCATCTCTTATGCAAGGGAATGAACTTAAGCATTTTAAATTAACCAACAATTTGGTGAGAGAAGCTCTAGACATGAGAGGCATGCACATCCCTACTAAGAAGGAGACAATGATCCTTGAGAATATGAAGAACAAGAACCTGAGTAAGGTGAAGGACATGGTGGCAATGACCCTGACTATCGCCATCCATCTCGGAATGTGCATGTAGCATTTTGCATTCCCAACCCAAGAGAGATTTACAATGCCACCCAAGAAGATTTGGTTTAGCTTATATTTGGCAGACACGATGAACCTTATGATCAACATGCCACATTGGATTATTGACCAAATCCATCTTGCACACCAACATTGGTATAAGAAACAGAAGTCAGTACTATATGGATGTTATGCACGCACTAGAATTGTGTACATGTGCCTTGCATATGATGTGCCAATCCAAAGGGCACTCATTTGGACTAGGGCACAAGAATTTTAGCAAAGGGCATCATCCACAAGGCCCCCATCAAAGAAAATGAGAGGAACTATTCAAGTGCCATGTGCACAGACTAGGGCCGCTACACCGACACTAGAGGTGACTCCACCACCCCAAAGACGAGTACGACCCTTCACCATCCGATTACCAAGACAAAGTGTAGAGGGGCCTAATCTTATCTTTCCACTGATCCCCACTGATCTAGAGTTCCCTCAAGGCTTCACACTTGAGGATTTGACTCATGAAGAAGTAGCCAGAATGATCAATGAAGCCAACTTGGAGGTAGAAGCAGAGCAATTAAGGGAACAACAGACCACCATGGACCAGCCTGAACTAACTCAACCAATTGTAGTCAAAGTGGATGAAGATGAGGAAGAGATTGAAGAAGACGAAAAAGATGAAGAGTAGGAAGGACAACATGATGAAAAGTAGCATGAATATGTGCAACATGTTATACTAGAACTTGAGGGAGCCCAAACATACACAATACAAATATGGAGATTGTACAATACTATGAACTTGGTTTAGGAACAACATAGACTATCCTAGGCATTTGGGAAAGCCCTAATGAACCAGATGCTTGAGGAAGGAGGTGTGGATGACCAGTGTATAGCTTCCCTCAACCTGCTCGTGGATGCATTCGGAGTACCAGAGGCTGTTCACACTACCCTTGCCCACTCTTAGAGATTTGAACGAAGATGCACGAATAACCACGAAGATCAAGAAGGCACATATACACTATAGTTTCAGCACCACACGACACTACTTCCATGACCACCACCACGGCACACACCACTCAACATACCGAAGAACACCACATGTCAAGTGCACCCCCATCCCACCCTTACCACCCTCCCCTCTCACTCCACCCCCCTCACCTCATACCACAACCACCATTGTCTCTACTGTCACAACCACTATCTCAATTGCTCTTAGTCAATCCTCACAACTATCACGAATCGACACCACCAACTTTGTAACTGTCACCATGGGATATATGGCTCTAACCATGCTTATAGGGAATCCCACTTCCCATATTACACATCTACGAGGCCCGCAAATGCAATTAGGCACACCATTGTACACTTTCACCTTAGTCACCACACCTACCATCCCCATGTATATGGTAGCACCCACGACTGCATCCACTCATGAACAAATGGACATATCACCCACAACTACACCATTCCCTCCCCCCATATTTTTAGAATCTCCCATTCCCCCACCACCAACATCACCATTTCCCACCACGGCATTCACCACCCCTTTCCCTCTTCCCTATCCCTCTGCATTCCAAACGTTTCTGGCACCCACCCCTAAAAATAACGTGTTCAACACTTTATATCAATGTTTTTCTCAAGACTAGGACCATGACCATGACCATGATGATGATCATGACCATAACCACAACCAGGATCATAACCACAACGGTAAGAACCATGACCATGGCCATGAAGACAACCACAATCATGGCCACACCATGAGACATGACCTCAACCATGATCACAACCACAATCACGGCCATGACCATGACCGATCCCTTTATATATCGGGATCCCTAAGCCTTTACAAATGCACATTCTTCTTCTCATCCTATCTTCCTGGCTTCTATGAGGAAAAGTGGAAGGAGATATTGAAATCATTTTAAGCTACGCTAGGGAATATCAAGTATTAAAAGAGGAATGAAGTATGATATACAAAGGTGGAGAGGAAGTCTTTGAAAATGGTTGGAGCAAGCATGGATACGAGAGAAGATGAATAAGCGAATCAAGAAGAAGAGAGAAGATGAGTGTCTAATCTCTCTACTAGAGATCTTGGAGGGATATACAACAAGTTCTTGTAAAATAATAGTTGATCCCTTTTTACCACCATCATCATCACCATCTCCCACCTCCATCATCATCCCAAAAATTTCAGTTCTTGGTCATATCACCATACCCATGCCATTCCCCTCATTTCACTTGTGAGAGAGAGCGAGAGAGCATTTGTGTGCTTGTGCTTTTCTGTGTTTTTTGAGATTTTCTACAGGAATCAGCATCCCCAGCAGTTGTACCAGCTTCAGCAAGTAAAACTTCTGACTGTGCAGGTCTTGAGGCGTTGACCTCTGTCAATCGCGATCGACAAAAAAAGTGAACATTTTGCTAAACAAAGTGCATAATCATTATCTGCATGCCTAGAGCTTCCTAAATACGTGTTTAAAATCTTAAAACTCCTCTGTTTTCTGTCAATCGCGATGGACGTGTCAATCGCGATCGACAAACGACGACGGACACTTGCCGACGGCTCTGTCAATCACGATTGACACATCAATCGCAACCGACAGAGTCAACGACCGACTGCCACGACCGACAAAATTTACGCATGCCACGTGTCAATCGCGATCGAGCCATCAATCGCGATCGACCCATCAATCGCAACTGACAGCCCTGACGGACTTGTCAATCGCGACCGACCCCGTCAACGACTGTTTGACCACGATCGATAGACCCCTCGCGACGGACCTATCAATCGCGATCGACCCATCAATCGCGATCGACAGAGTCAACGAACCTTTGACCATGATCGACTGAATTTTCAGGCCACGTGTCAATCGCGATTGACCCATCAATTGCGACTGACAGACACGACAGACCTGTCAATCACGACCGACATGTCGATCGCGATTGACATATCAATCGCGATTGACAGACCACTCGATCGTCATTGACGGGCAAATTCGGCCATTTTTTAGGGCAAAGATAGTTGGTCTATTTTGGGGTATTATTTGGGCAACATTAGAAATTTGTGAGAGCATTGTGAGGCCACTACACAAAGTATTTCGAGAAGTCATGTTGGCCTGTTAGCCTGTTTGAACCCTGTTTTAAACCTAGAACTCTAAACAGTCATAACTTTCTCATACAGAATCCGTTTGCTGTGATTTTTGTTTTGTTGAAAAGCTCGTGGGGAGTACAACCAAAACTTCCACAGCTTACAGTAAAATTAATATTTGGAGTATTAGATAGAGTATTTTGAAGTGACCATATCCAAGGGGAAGAAAATTGAGGAATCTTTAGGATTGTTTTCCATAAAGCCAAAGAACAATTTGATCTTTGAATTGCATGAATGAAGATGGTCTGTTGTATTAATGGAATTCAATTCTTGAGCTAACTTTGGGATTTTTACAGGTCCTTTGAGAGCATCAAAGGTACTCAAAGCAAGAGTAAGTGCAAGCTTGGGAATATGCTACCTGGGCACACAAGGGCAACCGAGGAGAGAAACTAAGGTTGGAAATTCTCAACACCCTCTGTCAATCCCTAGCTTAGGCTAAGTACGGATAGATGTTTTGATCAATTAGGGATACGTTAAGCAGGACCAAGTCCAAGAACTCTAATCACCCAAGTGCAAGTACTAAGAGATTACATTTGTGAAACAACCTAAGGGAAAAGAATTTAAATTGAGCGACCAAACTCAAAGTATGATAAAAATTAAGTGTTCCTTGCGACGAAGATTGATTGGACAAGAAGTGACATCCTAAGAAAAAATTAAAAAGAACAAGTGACTAATACAAAAGAACTCAGTAACGAAAATTGTACTTGGGAAATTTGGGATTATTCAATTGGGCTTATGAACCTTAGATAAGGACGACACGTAGGAAGAGATAGAAAGAGTCTTAGGTCTTTAGAGGCTAGTGTCAATCATACTGCTAGGTCTTGGGCCCAGCAGTTGAGCCATTATTCGCACTACCCTAGCTCTGAAACTAGTGAGTCTGAGATGTCCCACAGTATGGAGAGACCTACAGGAAGTTCAGGTTTGCCATATTTACATAGGGTAGAAGGCCCCTACAAGACGCAGCTGGAATACCTTAGGACCAACCAATTAGGTGCTAGCATCTATGAGGACGGCCTAGGAAGATCTGTGGTCCAGATCAAAAACCCAGATCAACCCATTGGACTAGAACGTCCAGCAGTCAAGTTTGAAAATGGAGCATACTTGGACAAAGAAGGAACCATATACATAGTCACCAGCCACCCAAATAGGACAGACGAGTTTGACAATGTGATCCCAGAAGCGGACATAGGTGACCTAGAGCAAGGGAACATAGGTGGAGAGCCTAAAACCCCTCGAGGCAAATCAGCCCTCACTAGAATTATCACACTAGAGTGGATTCCCCAGGACAATAAGAGCATAGATTTGCTCTTGAACTGAGAGACCGATGAAGCCTTTTGGAGGTATAAGTGTGATCAACCTAATGAGAGAGGAACGATCACAATCTATGAGTTCAAAGATCTGGATAGCCCAGGCAAAGTGACCTACCTAGATAGTACTTTAGAGAGGATCTTTGTGGTCACTGAACATGGTAGACATGCCTACACTTGGAAAGGAGAATTTATTTTCCCCAACCAAGATCTAATGTCTCTTTTGGCCACCAAGGGGCCGGAACATCCCAAGCTCATGGCGCTCAAAGGGATAGAAGTAGAGATAAGCCAGAAGTGAGTTTTTCCAACCCAATGGGAAGAGAAAGAATGAAAACAGAAACGGATAGAATGGAACCTGAGAGAACTACAACCCCAAGAAACCAAAGAAATGCTGATGAACTCCCTCTACCAAGACCTGGAGAACACACGAGGACTTTGAGACCTACACAACTAGTAAATCCATGAAGAACTACTTCGATGGCACTGGAGATCCATACGATCATGTGGCCGAATTTAGACAAGTCTTGAGAGCTGAACAAGTTGAGGACCTATTCACGTAGTACAATGCCTTTGGTCTAACCCTTAGGAACACCGTTGTCGGAAGGATTTCCTCACTCGAATTGTCATATGGAAAAATAAAAATAATTTGCTTTAGCACCAGTTAAATGATATCTCTCTCATATTTTTTATAATGCATTGGTTTAAAATGACTAATGTTTTTCTTTTGAGTACCTGCAGATAACAAAAACAAGAAGAGCTGAATTAAGAGAAGACCTCATCTCTATAGTTAAAGACATATTTGTGTATGTATGTAGATGCAAGAGAATAGGTAAGAATGTATGATAATGTTTGTTAATTCTAATGTTTATGTTTATGCATGTGAACTTTCATGTTGTTTAGAATATATCTTAGCTTTAGATATGCTTCAAGAGTTGAATTCATTTATGTGAATGTATTCCTTAAGAAAAGGGTCTAGCACCCTACAGTATATGTGGGTGAAACCCTATATGTTTACTTATTCATAAATTCGGGAAACTTCTAAATGTGTTGAGTATGATTCACTCTAAGTACTTATTTACATATGTTATGAGAACTTCTATTGTATATGATAAGTGGGATTAACTCTGAGTTTGTACCCATGTAAGTTCATGAATAATCATATAAATGAGAACATCTATACCTATTTACCCAAATGTGTGAGTATGGGGGTATATTAACTTTTATAGAATCATTAATTAAATACTAATGTAAATGGATTTTTAGGCCATAAGATATCTAATCGCATTATAGCTTAAATGATTATGAGTTTTAACCCAAGTAATAGTCAAGCATATAGAGATATTTCTTTATACCTATATTTTAAATGAATTTAATCTATATTAGGAATTGAAATTAGTTAATATATTTAAGTGATATTATAGGATAATTAATATAATTGACTAATTTTTCACTACTATATTATATATAAAGTCAAGTAAATTAATTAATATTTATATCTATTATATAAATTAAAAAGTGATGATGAATTAATACATAAATAATGAAATTTTATATTAATTGAATTACTATAATAAAAAAAATGATTATTCTTTTTTCTTTTAATTCATAATATAGGTAAATTAACTATAACATTACATGCGATGTAGTTAACAAGTGCTATGTATTAGTTAACTCATGATTGCATGGTATAAGTGGATGTGTGTTAGTTAAAGAGCATGTATGTCTTAGTTAACTAAGAACTTGCACGCACGCATCCTAAAGTTTCAATATATATATGTGATTATCTTATGAGTTTGTTCCTAATGATATTTCTGCAGGTACATCCGTAGAGAGAGAGAGAGGGAGAGAGAGAATGAGGGAGAGAGAGAATGAGGGAGAAATTCTTGCAGGTATGTAGGGCTGACGCATGTTCTGAAAGCAAGAGGAGAGGAGAGGAGAATGTGAGGACTCGGAGATTCTACCATATCTCCTATCTCTGCTCCTTCTCTCTTCAACAATGCTTTGACAAATCTTTCACGTTCATTGTTCGTCTGCTCTGTGTCTCCTTGGTCTGTCCAGCTACAAGTCTCGACTCAGAAAAATCATGTCGTTAGATGCAGCCTTGTTGATCGCCAAGTGGGTCTCTGTTCAAGGCAGCGTGGGGCATGTTTATCACTAGTGTCACCATTACTCTTTGCATGAGTCATCTGTTGGGTGGTAGATGCCTCACCTGGATGAGCTGGTAGCACGTAGGCCAAGGCTGGTCCTAACCGGGCACGTGCACCCCACCTTGTCCATGTGTTTTTTTTTTCGACTCCATTGTGGCTTCGCGGAGTCCTTAGCGTCCAAGATCGTATGCATGGGAGAGAGAGAGAGAGTCTGCTGATGCAGACGGATAGATAGGATAGGGACCGAGAGTGAGATCCATTGTGATCATCGCATACATAGCATCGGTGTCAAGGCATCTTCACCTCTGCTTTCAATTCTTGCGACTATCCCAACTCTGAGTTGCCTCAGCTTATGAAATCAACGGCTCCTCAACAGCACGTGCATGCTGCACATTTGATGGAGTGCATGCATCAGAAATCATTAGATGCAGCCTCCTTGATCGTCAAGTGGGTCTCTATACGAGGCAACTCAGGGCATGCTGAACAACAGTCTCACCATCATTCTTTGCATGAAGAATTTGTTGCATGATTGATGCCGCACCTGGATAATTCTGCTAGCATGCAGGATGAGGTTGATCCTAATGAAGATGCACCCCATCTTCTTCATGGGTTCTTTGTCAACTCCACCTGACAAGAGTGACTTTGCAAAATCCTCAACATCGAGAATCATATGCTTGGGAATATTATAGGCATCATAACCACTTTGTTCTTACCTGTTTCATCTACAGCTAGTTCCATATGGGGAGCTAGCGTTACTACGTTTTAGTAGTGCTTGTGTATGCACTTCTCATGTCCATCGGTGGTAAAAGGCAATGAAAAGAACTCGCGTGCAGATGAAGAATGGGTGCCAAAGTGTAGAATTCTGAGAGAGTGAAAGAGAGAGAGAGAGAGAGAGAGAGAGAGAGAATACGTATGTATAGGCATGCATGTGTGTTTATGCATATGCATGAGTAGTGATGCATGCATATAAGCATGTGTAGTATGCATGTGTGGTATACATTTGATGAGTATGTATGCATGTATGCTTATGCATATGCAATGTATGTATGCATATATATGTATGAATGCATAAGAGGTAGAGTAAGCATATTATATGTTAGCACATATATATGCTATTTGCATGTTAAATGTTACTAAGTACATGCATATTAGAAGTAAGTGCATGTTCATAAATGCGCGTGTATGCATGTGCATGTGAAGAATAGATGCATATATGCATGTATGCATGTTAGTATGCATGTATGCATAATTATATGCATATAGTATGAGTATATGTATGCATGTGCATGTTAAGATAGGTAAGCATGCATGTAAGAATGTAAAATAATGCATGTATATGCTAATGCATGTTAAACATAAGTTAGTGAATACATATTAGATATAAGTTAATTGATGCATGTTTGCATGTAAACAAATGTGTGTTTGCATATATGTCTTCATATGCATTAAAGTTAGAAAGTTAGAAGTCTTTATATACATGTGTTAGTATAGGTTTAAGTTATAAATGCTAAATTAATGAGTGTTTATATTTATTAAAAAAATAAACTTATGTTCTTGCTCCTAATGATATTTCTGCAGATTATTGAAGAGCTTACAAAGGAGAATACGAGAAAACAAGCATACGAGATTTCAAGAGCATGAAAATATGATATTTTTGAAGATTGTTTATTAAGTTGTATAGGATTATCTATTAAGAGAATTGTATTAGCACTTATGATAAACTTTTGTATAGGCTTATTGTATAGGCTTAAATAAGATTGATTTTGAAATTCTTCATACTGTTTCTCTGAAAATTAATTGAGATCTTTACTTTTTTATCTCATATGTCTAAAGAATCGAGATCTACAAGTAGTTCTAAACTAGTATCTTCAAACGATTCTGATATTAAGAATCAAGAATTAGAAAACTTAATAATAGGAACATTGCTTCCGTCTTCAATTGATAGTTCAAATAATAACGAAAATATAGAAGTTGAAATTATTAAAGATAAAGTAGTTAACGAAACTTTACACACGTTAGATTATGATCGTCTTCTTTCTAAAATTTTACCTTTAATTACCATAGTTTTGCCAGAACCGGAGGACAAGAAAGACTTATTCCCACCTAATTTTGTTAGAAAACCTAACTCAAATCAAATTGAGAATGAAGAAGTTGACTTTGTTAAAGATAAAATTACAAACGAGAACTTAGTTTTGTCTTATTAATTAGAAGCTATAGAAAATTATAGAAACGCTCGTCCTTACGGTCCTTAGTCTAAATAATTAGTTCTTAATTTGCACTCCCATATATTAGAAACATATAGGTTTTTATCACACCTAAACTGAAAAATCAACCGAAGGCCCTAGGCATACTTAGAAGCACCCTGCGTGCAGTCACACGGTTAGGTTAGCGTGATTCTTTTAGATGAACGTCAGCCCTGATCCACCGACCGTCGCTTTCGCGCCAACAGCTTTGGTGAACCTGACGTGAAACGTGACGATAGTGTGCCTAGGACTTACGTTACATTCTCAGTTTTGATTTAAATCTCTAATTTCATTTTCTTCTTGTATGCAGAAAAATTGAAGATTGAAGCTGTGACAAAACCATGGAAGAAGGATTTCCAACTGGTGGAGCTTCATCGTTTCAAACCCCCCCCCTCAACGTTCAAGAGAATCAAGATAAATTTTGTGTTTTAGATTGTTTTAACGTTCACTTTTGAACCTCTTCAGCAAAGATATCATCAAGTAAGGTGTTTAGTTTAAGTTCTTTGTTTTTAGTTTATGCACATCACTTAAAAAGAAATGTTGTTTTCATCTACACTAGGATTTAAGCACTTTCATATTAGCATTTAAAGAGTATTTGAATTTTTCTTTTGTATCTAGGAAATATAATTTTTGCTTAAAGCATTTAAATATCTGCATTTTAGGAAAAGCCATTATTTTTGCATCATTAAAAAGAAAAGATTTTAAGTTTTGAAAAAGAAAGATTGTTTATTTTATTTTCATTGCATAAAAAGAAAGCTTATAGCATAAAAATAGTTTAGATTTAGGTTTCTTTTGACTTATAGTTAATGCATTTATTTCTTCAAAGAAATTAATTTTAAAGAAATTAATAGTAAACTAAAAGACTTAATTCAAGAAAAACTATTTTATAAAAATTACCTTATTAAAAACCCTTTAAAATTGAAAAAGTTTAAAAATTTTTTTAAATCTCTAAAAAACTTAAATTCAAAAAGAGTAAATATTAGAGATAAGTCAAAATTTAGGTTAAAGAAATCAATTAGACTTTAGAAAAAGAAGATTATAATTAGTAAAGCCTAGGACTAGGGTAAAGCCATCCTTGGCTTTATCAACTAGTGATAGATTTAGGCAATTTAGAGAGCAATTAGATCCGGCTATTAGGGAACTTCTTCTCTATTCAAAACGTTATCAAGAATGCAAGATGGAGGAGATGTTTAGAAACATGATGATAGAAAAGCAAGGGACACGTACAGTCCAAGCTATTCTAAAAGAAAAAGGAAAATTTAGTGGATTAAACATTACAGAATATTTGGATGCATTTGAGGAGCAAGTGCAAATCAAGGGATTACCTGAAGATGTGCTAGTAAAATACTTTGGACGTATAGTTTCTAGTTCAGTTCTAGAATCTATACAAGAACACGCTAAAAAACCTTGGGAGGAATTTAGAAAGGAACTTCATGAAATGTTCTACCTCGAGGATTTTAGCCAGCACAGTCGAGAAGGTTTTCTGCGTTGGTTAAACACTGTTAAGAGCAATGAGTCTTTAACTCATCTTCACGATGAGTTTATGAGACGTCTGGCTCAACTTCCTGAAGATGATAGAAATGCTATAAATCTAGATGTAATTATATATTTTCTTAAGATACTTAATCCTGAAGATAGGGCTGAAATTGAAAGACGAATAGAGGAGCCAGGAAAAAGGTATGGGCTAACTGATGATTGGGAGAAAGTCAAAAAAGACATAGAGGTTGTTGCTCAAATGAAGCAAAGGCAAACGATTTTATATTCTAGACCTAATGCTTCTCAACCAAGAGAGACTCCTGCTATAAGGCAAGTTGACATGCCAATGCCTGCTACTATGGCTACGGCTAATAATACAACTGCTATTAAAGCTCCCATAGAATTTCAATTAGATATTCTATGTAAACAGATGGAGAATGTCATGAATATGCAAGCATCTCTTTCAAAAGAGGTTGCTAATTTAAATAAACAAGTTTACTCCATGAGCTTTAATGATCTGGGGGCTAGCAGTGTGGTGCAGGGCAAGCTCTGCCTAATCAACAAGTTATGCCTCAATATGTTCCACCACAACCAGTCTTTCAGCCAGCACCTCAGCAAGCTCCTCAATTTTATGTACAACCAACCTTTCAAAGAAATAATGAGAAAAGAGGAACTGGCGTGAAGCGTTGTGTTTGGTGCGATAGTCTGAAGCACGCATCATTTGCTTGTGAAGAGTTAAAAAGTGCTAAGGCGAATCAATTAGTTGTAGAAATAGATAGACAATTGTGTGACTTTAGGTCACGTCTTCCTTTGTCTGTCAATTGGGGCAAAGGCGGAATGAAAAAGCTTTATGAAAATTTAACAGTATCAGATGCAACTGCCAGTACTTCGGCTGCAAGACTAGAGCCGTTCGAGGATAGGCCTTCTTCAACGCCTAGCCAAAATCCATATTCAATAGAGGCACTAGTACGAGCTAGAGACGAGATAATGTACAAGACCACATGGAAATCTCCTGTAGATCAATCCTCTGTCTTTTCTCACATTGCTAATGTTGAGGAAAAACGGAGACGAGAAGATCAACAGGATGATGTAGAAGAAGGTGATAGAAGGGTAACTAGGAGGCAAACAAGAGAAGATGAAAAGAAAACTGACAAGAAAGTTCAATTTGATGAATCAAATTTATCTCAAGAAGAAAAGAGAAAAATGATAAAGGAAGGCAAAAAGCCGACCGATGAAAATGTTCAATCGAAAGAAGAACAAAAGAAATTGGAAACTTCTAAACCTGAAAATAAAGAGGATCATAAGCAAAATGAAGAAAAAGGGAAGAAGAAAGGTAGAAGAGCTCCACGTGCTATTATGATTTCTGAGCTTGAAAAGAAAAATGATGCTAGGGAGATTTTAAATGACATTCTTCTAAAAATTCAAGTAATGATGTCACTTGAGCAAGTGTTTTCCATAGCGAAACCAGAGTTCAAGGATAGTTTTATTCGGCTTATTAGAAGAAGACGCTTTCCTTTGCCACAAGATGAGGATATGCAAGACGTGGCAGAAGAAACCCTAGCTATGAATGATGTAGTTACATTGAGTGAAAGTGATTATGAGGATGATGAAGAATTTACAACAGGAAGTGTAAATAGAAATTTTCTAGGACCTATACAACCTGATGAAGAAATGTTAAAAAGTGAAAGTAAATACAATTCTACCTTCTGTGCACGAGGCACACCAGAAGTAAAGATTAGAATCGGTGATGAAAAGGATTCTTGTTTAGCTTTGGCTCTCATTGACTTGGGGTCAGAGATAAACGTGATTTCAAAAAAGTTCTTTGACAAATTTAAATGGCCAATTGATAAAGAGCACAGTTGGCAGATGAGAACGGCTGACAATGGCTCTGGCATTTTGTTGGGTGCATGTGCAAATGTGCCTATTATGATAGGTGGTGTTCGAGAAGAGTTTCACTTCTTCGTTCAAGATAATTGCTCATATGAAGTGATTCTTGGACAGCCATTTATAGCTGAAATGAGGATGGAAACAAAAGCAATGAATGACGGATCAGCGTATGCAAGAATTCGATCCAAATCAGGGATGGATTCTTTGCAAGTTATGACGGTTTGCCCAAACCACACTAGAAATAGAAAGAGCTTAAGAAGAAATCCTATTGACTCGATCAGTCATGTATGTGATGATCCACTGATTGTAAGAGAATATGGAGCATACTATGATCAAAATTTCTGCTAGACTCCACTATTGAGCGAGACAATAGTGGACGTTGTTTTGATGTCTCGCCTATCAATGAACATAAATTTGAAAATTATCTAATTTGTACTCCTACAACTAGTTTGCATTATATTACTAAAGAAAACCTTACAAAAACATTTAGAAAACAAATTGAAAAATATTTCAGAAAAACTGGATTAATTTCAAGTGACGAGAAAATTGAGAGTATAATTGAATTATCAAAAAGTTCCACTCTATTAAAAGAGCTAGAAAGTGTTTCTCATGAAAATTTTGAATCAAATCTGATAATTCTTAACTCTATTCAAAAGTATGAGATTATTAATGAATTTATCCTAGAACATGAAATTAGCATAGAAACCAAATACAAAACTGCAGAAAAGAAAATAAAGCCTGTAGCTCAACCCTTACCCAAAGATAGTCATAACATACTTCGTCGAGTATCAAATGATCCTATTCTTAGAGATCGATCTAAGATAGGTCACATATTTACTGATGAGAGTAAGAAGTTTATTAAATTCGGTGATGAATTTCTTTCTCAAATTGAAAAAGAGCAATTTACCAAGATGATTGTTAGTCATGGTAAAGCTTTTTCTTTATTCCCTCATGAGATAGGTTGTGCGGACCCAAAGTTAGTAGCTCCGATGATTATTTTTACAATACCGCATATTCCTTAGAATCTTCGTTCGATTCCAGTCCCAAAGGCTCATTTACCTGAGCTAATGAGATTGTTAAAGGAGAAGATTGCCATGAGAATCTTGGAACCATCCTCAACACCATACTCTAATAGGTGGTTCACGGTACCGAAAAAGAGTGGGAAGCTACGCTTTATTCAGGATTTACAGCCTGTGAATAAAATCACTATTAGGAATGTAGGAACGGGTCCCATTGTAGATGATTTTGCCGAGGCATTTGCTGATCACTCCATCTATTCAATGGGAGACCTGTATTCAGGGTACGATCAGTTTCAATTAGCAATTGAGAGTCCATATGTGACCACGATGAAGACTCCTTTGGGTTTAGTACGTATGTGTACTTTACCACAAGGAGCCATGAATTCTGTGGCACACATGATGAATGCTATGAATCTGGTCCTACATGACTTTATCCCAAAAGTGACGATGCCTTTTATTGATGAAATTCCAATAAAGGGGTGTGTGGAAAAAGAAAAGGATGAAAGTTTAGATTCATCTGGTTGTAGAAAGTTTGTTTCCAGCCATATTTCAGATTGTGAAAAGATATTTGAAAGATTTGAAGAGGTTGGACTAACTTTTTCCCTAGAGAAATCAACTTTTGGTGTTAATGAAGTGCTAATAGTTGGGCATTTATGTGGCCATTATGGTCATAGACCCTATCCAGCAAAAGTTGATGCCATTAGTAGGATTTCTGAGAGATGTCGCAATGTAAGTGAAGTAAGGAGATTCCTAGGTGCATGTGTTTTCTATGTCATCTGCATCCCTCACTTTGCTCATGTAGCGAATCCGCTTTATGATTTATTGAGAAAAAGGAAGAAATTCTTTTGGACTGATGATCATTCTAGAACTATGAGGCGTCTAAAGCAATTGCTTATCAATGCTCCTGTTTTGAAACGTATTGACTATACAGAAAATAAGCCTGTAATCCTAACTGTTGACACTAGTCCTATTGGTATAGGCTGGGTCATTGGGCAGGATGATGAAAAGGAGCAAAGGTACGTAGTTCGCTTTATGATTTATTGAGAAAAAGGAAGAAATTCTTTTGGACTGATGATCATTCTAGAACTATGAGGCGTCTAAAGCAATTGCTTATCAATGCTCCTGTTTTGAAACGTATTGACTATACAGAAAATAAGCCTGTAATCCTAACTGTTGACACTAGTCCTATTGGTATAGGCTGGGTCATTGGGCAGGATGATGAAAAGGAGCAAAGGTACGTAGTTCGCTTTGGAGCAAAGATTCTTCATGATACTCAAAAGAATTACCCTCAAATTAAGAGAGAATTATGGGGATTAGTTACAGCTTTAAAAACAGATAGAGAATACTTTATAGGCGCTAATGTAATAGTAGATACCGATTGTCTTCCATTAATAGGTTTAATAGCTAATTGTTCATCTCCGGATATAGCCATGCTTCGATGGATAGCCTATATTAAATTCATTAATCCTGCTTTTGTTCATATAGCCGGTAAACATAACACCGTTGCTGATACGATTTCAAGAGCAAAGTTCGATAATGATAGTGAAGCATTAAATAATCATATTAATTTAATAAATTATGAAACATCTACCTATGTGTATGGGAGATTTAGACAGTGCGATTATGAAGGAGAGTGGCGAGATATAGGAAACTATCTGAGTTCATTTCAGCCTTCCCCAAGCTGGTCTTCAAATCGATTCTGGAACATCAGAAAGAAGTCTTTCAACTTCTTCTTGAAAGATGGATATCTTTGGAGACATGCTAGAGGAAAGGTTCGAAACCCTCAAAGAGTACTAGGTTTGAAGGTTTTTCAAGTGCAAGTTATGCATGAGATGCACGAAAGCCTTTGGGCAGGTCATAAAGGTTTTGTACCTACGTATGAAAAGATTAGGGAAAGCTATTGGTGGCCGAGGATGTATGTAACTGTTAAAGAATTTGTGAGCACTTGTACTACGTGCCAGTTACATTCCTCTGTCAAGCATAGAGATCCCCTTCACCGGACTTATCCACCTTGTATTCATTACAAGTGGGTATTAGACGTTGTGACCATGCCTAAAAGCAATGATGGCATGAGATATATTGTTCTTGCACGAGAGGATTTGACAAACCACGTAGAAGGTAGAGCGCTTCATTCTAATACTACTTATAATGTATGCGTATTCCTTTTAGAAGAAGTATTATCCAGATTTGGATATATAGAAAAAGTAGTAGCGGATAGAGGTGAGTTAGATGCGAGAGAGGCGAGAGAATTCTTTGCACAACATGGGATTCGATTGTCTCTTACGACTGCCTATAACCCAAAAGCGAATGGTAAAATTGAACGAGGACATCCTTCCGTAGTGAAGGCTATTTCTAAAGCTTGCCATGGAGATATTGTTCAATGGCCAAAATATCTCCCATTTGCTCTTTGGGCTGATCGCATGACGTACACGAGAACAACTGGTTTTATGCCGGCTGAACTCATGTATTGTCAGAAACCATTATTTCCCATTCATACTCTGATAATTAATTGGATAAATTTACGTTGGGAAGATAACGTTTCAAGAGAGGACTTATTAGCACTTAGAATTAAGCAATTAAAACAAGGAAATGAAAATCTTAAAGAAGCAATAAAGAAATTAAAAACAGCTAGATTGAAAAGTAAATTATATTTTGATAAGAAACATAGACTAAGACTGCAACCAATAGAGAGTGGTGACTGGGTGCTTGTATATGATAGTACGTTTGATACTCAATACGATGCACGTCGGAAACTAACTAAACGTTGGTTCAGACCTTACGTTGTTGTTTCAGTTTATGAAACAGGTACATATAAATTATGTGAATTTGATGGTTCTATGCTAAAGAATTTGATTGTAGGGAAAATAATCAAGCTCTTTAGAAGAAGAGAAAGTAGTAAATTTGAATTGGATGAAGACTTCTTGGAGGATGACGATGAAGCAGAATAAAAAAAGATCAGGTGAAAGAATTCTAAACTTTACTTATTTATTAGTTGTTAATATAATTGTTTTTAATTGATGCATTTCATGAGTAGATGTGTACCACCTTCTGATAGGAAAGGAAGATTTTTAAAATTATGAAATAATGAATTTAAAACTGAAGTAGGAGTGTGTATGAAGAGAAGATAAGAATTAGAGACCCTATGGCTTTCATAAGGATAGAAGAGGGAACACTTGACTTGCGACTCCTAGTAGAAGTAAATTTATTTTATATAGGTAGGCTACCTTAACTTCCAACCCATATCGCTAATGAGATCCTAGTTTCCAATATAGCATTCCTCTAGAACCTCTGCTCTGATTAGGGGTTAAGCCTTTCCCCTTAAACAAAAAAGTTGCGAAGAAAAATTAAGAAAAGAGAAAAATGAGAACATCAAGCAGTATATTAATGGTTACTGCAAGATGAGAAAAAGAAAATAAAAAAAAAAAGAAAAAGAAAGAAAAGAAAAGAAAAGAAAAAAGTTATCATGATTCAGTTGTGGTCTCGAAACCACTTTTGAAATTCTATACGGGCAATATGAGGCGGATTTATGCTATAGAGGAATTAGTTAGATGCATCTTATGGCAAGTGGCTAGGGAATGAGGGATAGACCATTTATATAAAATATTCATTACTTCTGAACGGGTTAATAGAAGAGCAAGTACCACAACTGTCTAATTGATTTCTATGGGACTTTTTAAAACTTGTTTTCAATTTTATGCATTGAACGAAAACGTTTATGATTCAAGTTTGCATAATTTTAAAAGGTTTTTCTTGACTATCAGAAGATGTACTTACCTTTAGGAGCATATTTCATATAAGTTTGAAAATAGTTCAAGAAATATTTTTCAAAAGATTTTGATACTGCTTTCCTATTGATCTGCAGGTTGGCCCATCGAGGGCGATGTGCAGGTTTGGTGGGGGCAGATGTCGGAAGGATTTCCTCACTTGAATTGTCATATGGAAAAATAAAAATAATTTTTTTCTTTAGAGTCGGTTAAATGATATCTCTCTCATATTTTTTATAATGCATTGGTCTAAAATGACTAATGTTTTTCTTTTGAGTACCTGCAGATAACAAAAACAAGAAGAGCTGAATTAAGAGAAGCATCATCTCTATTAGTTAAAGACATATTTGTGTATGTATGTAGATGCAAGAGAATAGGTAAGAATGTATGATAATGTTTGTTAATTCTAATGTTTATGTTTATGCATGTGAACTTTCATGTTGTTTAGAATATATCTTAGCTTTAGATATGCTTCAAGAGTTGAATTCATTTATGTGAATGTATTCCTTAAGAAAAGGGCCTAGCACCCTACAATATATGTGGGTGAAACCCTATATGTTTACTTATTCATAAATTCTAGAAACTTCTAAATGTGTTGAGTATGATTCACTCTAAGTACTTATTTACATATGTTATGAGAACCTCTATTGTATATGATAAGTGGGATTAACTCTGAGTTTGTACCCATGTAAGTTCATGAATAATCATATAAATGAGAACATCTATACCTATTTACCCAAATGTGTGAGTATGGGGGTATATTAACTTTTATAGAATCATTAATTAAATACTAATGTAAATGGATTTTTAGGCCATAAGATATCTAATCGCATTATAGCTTAAATGATTATGAGTTTTAACCCAAGTAATAGTCAAGCATATAGAGATATTTCTTTATACCTATATTTTAAATGAATTTAATCTATATTAGGAATTGAAATTAGTTAATATATTTAAGTGATATTATAGGATAATTAATATAATTGACTAATTTTTCACTACTATATTATATATAAAGTCAAGTAAATTAATTAATATTTATATCTATTATATAAATTAAAAAGTGATGATGAATTAATACATAAATAATGAAATTTTATATTAATTGAATTACTATAAAAAAATGATTATTCTTTTTTCTTTTAATTCATATTATACGTAAATTAACTATAACATTACATGCGATTAGTTAATAAGTGCTATGTATTAGTTAACTCATGATTGCATGGTATAAGTGGATGTGCATTAGTTAAAGAGCATGTATGTCTTAGTTAACTAAGAACTTGCACGCACGCATCCTAAAGTTTCAATATATATATGTGATTATCTTATGAGTTTGTTCCTAATGATATTTTTGCAGGTACGTCCGTAGAGAGAGAGAGAGAGGGAGAGAGAGAATGAGGGAGAGAGAGAATGAGGGAGAAATTCTTGCAGTTATGCAGGGCTGGCGCATGTTTTGAAAGCATGTGGAGAGGAGAGGAGAATGTGAGGAGGAGATTCTACCATATCTCCTACCTCTGCTCCTTCTCTCTTCAACAATGCTTTGACAAATCTTTCACGTTCATTGTTCGTCTTCTCCGTGTCTCCTTGGTCTGTCCAGCTACAAGTCTCGACTCAGAAAAATCATGTCGTTAGATGCAGCCAAGGCTGGTCCTAACCGGGCACGTGCACCCCACCTTGTCCATGTGTTTTTTTTTTCGACTCCATTGTGGCTTCGTGGAGTCCTTAGCGTCCAAGATCGTATGCATGGGGGAGAGAGAGAGTCTGCTGATGCAGATGGACAGATAGGATAGGGACCGAGAGTGAGATCCATTGTGATCATCGCATACATAGCATCGGTGTCAAGGCATCTTCCCCTCTGCTTTCAATTCTTGCGACTATCCGAGCTCTGAGTTGCCTTAGCTTATGAAATCAACGGCTCCTCAACAGCACGTGCATGCTGCACATTTGATGGAGTGCATGCATTAGAAATTGTTAGATGCAGCCTCCTTGATCGTCAAGTGGGTCTCTGTACGAGGAAGCTCAGGAACAGCAGTCTCACCATCATTCTTTGCATGAAGAATTTGTTGCATGATTGATGCCGCACCTGGATAATTCTACTAGCATGCAAGATGAGGTTGATCCTAATGAAGATGCACCGCATCTTCTTCATGGGTTCTTTGTCAACTCCACCTGACAAGAGTGACTTTGCAGAATCCTCAACGTCGAGAATCATATGCTTAGGAATATTATAGGCATCATAACCACTTTGTTCTTACCTGTTTCATCTACAGCTAGTTCCATATGGGGAGCTAGCGTTACTACCTTTTAGTAGTGCTTGTGTATGCACTTCTCATGTCCATCGGTGGTAAAAGGCAATGAAAAGAACTCGCATGTAGATGAAGAATGGGTGCCAAAGTGTAGAATTCCGAGAGAGTGAAAGAGAGAGAGAGAGAGAGAGAGAGAGAGAGAGAGAGAATACGTATGTATAGGCATGCATGTGTGTTTATGCATATGCATGAGTAGTGATGCATGCATATAAGCATGTGTAGTATGCATGTGTGGTATACATTTGATGAGTATGTATGCATGTATGTTTATGCATATGCAATGTTTGTATGCATATATATGTATGAATGCATAAGAGGTAGAGTAAGCATATTATATGTTAGCACATATATATGCTATTTGCATGTTAAATGTTAGTAAGTACATGCATATTAGAAGTAAGTGCATGTTCATAAATGCGTGTGTATGCATGTGCATGTGAAGAATAGATGCATATATGCATGTATGCATGTTAGTATGCATGTATGCATAATTATATGCATATAGTATGAGTATATGTATGCATGTGCATGTTAAGATAGGTAAGCATGCATGTAAGAATGTAAAATAATGCATGTATATGCTAATGCATGTTAAACATAAGTTAGTGAATACATATTAGATATAAGTTATTTGATGCATGTTTGCATGTAAACAAATGTGTGTTTGCATAGATGTCTTCATATGCATTAAAGTTAGAAAGTTAGAAGTCTTTATATATATGTGTTAGTATAGGTTTAAGTTATAAATGCTAAATTAATGAGTGTTTATATTTATTAGAAAAATATACTTATGTTTTTGTTCCTAATGATATTTCTGCAGATTATTGAAGAGCTTACAAAGGAGAATACGAGAAAACAAGCATATGAGATTTCAAGAGCACAAAAATACGATATTTTTGAAGATTGTTTATTAAGTTGTATAGGATTATCTATTAAGAGAATTGTATTAGCACTTATGATAAACTTTTGTATAGGCTTATTGTATAGGCTTAAATAAGATTGATTTTGAAATTCTTCATACTATTTCTCTGAAAATTAATTGAGATCTTTACTTTTTTATCTCATATGTGTAAAGAATCACGATCTACAAGTAGTTCTAAACTAGTATCTTCAAACGATTCTGATATTAAGAATCAAGAATTAGAAAACTTAATAATAGGAACATTGCTTCCGTCTTCAATTGATAGTTCAAATAATAACAAAAATATAGAAGTTGACGTTATTAAAGATAAAGTAGTTAACGAAACTTTACACACATTAGATTGCGATCGTCTTCTTTCTAGAATTTTACCTTTAATTACCATATTTTTGCAAGAACCAAAGGACAAGAAAGACTTATTCCCACCTAATTTAGTTAGAAAACCTAACTCAAATCAAATTAGAACGAATAAGTTGACTTTGTTAAAGATAAAATTACAAATGAGAACTTAGTTTTGTCTTATTAATTAGAAGCTATAGAAAATTATAGAAACGCTCGTCCTTACGGTCCTTAGTCTAAATAATTAGTTCTTAATTTGCACTCCCATATATTAGAAACATATAGGTTTTTATCACACCTAAACTAAAAAATCAACCAAAGGCCCTAGGCATACTTAGAAGCACCCTGCGTGCAGTCACACGGTTAGGTTAGCATGATTCTTTTAGATGAACTCAGCCTCCCTTCACACCCCTCTACGACACCGCTCTTACGTGGTTTCAACCACTAAATGAGAGACACTTCAAGAACATAGACCAACTTCTAAAGGCTTTCATTATTGAATTCTCTAAGAGTGACATAAGGCATAATACTTCCTCACTGATTCATAGCTTCAAGCAAACCCCTAAAGAGACGGTTAGACTTGTAGGAAGAAGGTTTATGCAATATCTAGAGAGATATCCTGTTTCTGAGTTACCCACACCAGCCAAACAAGTGGCTTTATTCCTAGATGGACTGCTAAGTACAAAGTTGAGATCATATGTGTACTTAAATTAAAAGGACCCGAGGACCATAGAAGAGTGTGTACATATGTGCATCGACATCGAGCATACCCTAGGGGAGGAATTAGAACTTTCCAAAATCTACAAAGATTCAGATAGTTCTACTAGCCTCTCTTCCACGCAGTCCACATCTATTGAGGAACTCGCTGAGAAAGTAGCTCAAAAATTAGGTGTCTCTAGCAAACAAATCCCTAGATTTGCCCCAATTAAGCGGTGCTTTACTTGTGGAGGTGACCATATGGCGAACGTATGTCCCATCATGGCTCAACCCCAAGTGAATCCCAGTAGCCAATACTGCACCATAGAATGGAGATACACTAATCACACATCACAAGATTGCCCATACAACAAGCAAGTGGTTAGGCAAACCTACCCTCAACCATATCCACAACAGGGCAGATACCAGAACTAGTACCCACCACAACAGTATGCTAGGCCTCAAAAAACCTACCAAGCACAATATCAGGCCCAGCAGAGACCTCAAGTAGTGCTAGCCCAACAACCTCCAGCTCCAGCCAATGTGATCCTAGTAAAGTATGCAATTGTAGAAGAGAACCTGAGTAGAGACATAGTGCTAGTAACACAATTGCTTTCAAAAAGTGACCCCAATGACCATAGCTTTGATTCTACACATATTGATAGCCCCCAAGCTTACTACATGCAGTCTCCTGAACATGGTGAATCCTACTATAGTGAAGAACCGAGTGAACCTAGTTGGGATCCAGAGTATGCAAACATCATGTACACAAATCCCAACAGTAGACCTCAACCTAGGCAAGTAAGACCCCCATTCCCTAGAGGATCATGCTATAGATGTCAGGGAGATCACCTCATCCGTGATTGCCCAATGCCTCCACCTACACAACCCCAGTCGGTAACAATCCAGGGCTTTTGTCAAGATTGTGAAAAGGAGCATCTCTTACGAGATTGCCCAAAGAATCCCAATAATATGCAAAAAATCACTCCAATTAATGTTATTGGGTTAGTAGTAGACGCTACAGGAAGTGTAACTTCCACTGCACCAGTACAGGTGGTCACTAGAGCTCAGACTTTGTAGCAGAACCAAGGTTTAGGCCAAGAAAAGAGTGCAGAGGTTAGTGAAACTGAGAGCATAGCCAAGAAACGGTCAAGAGCTTGGAAGGATAGCCGAGAGAGAATGAAAAGACAATGGTCTAAAAAGATGAGCAAATTAGAAGAAAGCATAAGAGAGACAAAAGCCAAAATTGTTGAACTCACCTCTCAAACAAACTCTCACATACCACCACCTTCATCCCTATCACCATCTAATCCACCATATTTCAACCCACCTCAGACAATCCCACCACCCCCTAGAGTAGGATCAGTGTTCGCTGACCCCACTCCTGAAGACATAGACATGATGCTTAAGGCATATCAGGCCAGAATCCAAGAAGGGCCAAATGTGACGGATCATGACAAGTGCTACCCTAGAGCTGACTTAGAGATAGAAAGAACCAAGCTTTGTGCGAAAATGGTCGCATTGGCTCAGACCATGTTTGAAGCCAGTCACCTCTTCAACTACTCTTGCTCAGCTAAGGCACAATTGCACTTGGATGGACTATTAGAGAAGTTAGAGAGCATAATTGCAAGATCTTCCAAGGAAGAAAAAAACCAAGGAAGAGATGAGGCAAGTAAAGGAATAAGCATTCCCCCACAAGAAGCTTATGTGCCCAATTCCACTGAACTAGACACCTCTTCTTCTATGAATAGGTACACACCAGAATTCCTACGAGAGATTCAAGAAGAGAAATGGGCAAAAGAGAGTGAAGTCCCTCCTCCCATTGAACTTGTGGATGACGCGCATGATCAATTCCCACAAGATATTCCCTCCATTTATGGAGAGCAGGAGAGTGCACATTCTCAAGAGAGATTAGAATTTAAGTCTAATTCTTTACGTGAATTACCCCACTTCACAGGCCCATGGGAAGCAAAGTCTACTTGTATGAGAGCACCCACGATCATGGTACGAAACGAAGACTCAGTCTTACCTAGGAATACGGAGGTAGTAAAGAATACTAAAGTGCAGTGCAATCTCACATTAGAAGAGCTACTCAAGGTTAGACCAGAACTATGGAAGCATGTAGCCAATCAAGTGCTTGAAGTAGCAAAACCTCGTTCCCAGGTAGGTTCTCATAGAATGGTGCCAAAAATACCCTTGGACAATATAGAAGACATGAGTGCAGGAGAAGAAGGAAACACCTACCTTCCCATTACCCATCAGGGGTACACAACCAAGGCAATTCTAGACTCAGGTGCAGGAGTTGCTATTGCTACCACTTCTCTATGGAAGCGTTGGGGCAAGCCAGCACTCAGGCCAACGAGAATGAAATTGCAAATGGCGGATGGCCACATTGAAAGACCTTTAGGACTGCTAGAGGGAATAACTCTCACTACATGTGGTGTTGAGTTTGAGCATACTTTCGCTATATGCGACTTTAGCAAGAATCATGCCTATGAGATGATTTTGGGAAGACCATTCATGTGACAGTTGCAAGTGGTACATGATTGGGGAACCAATTCTTTGTATTTGCAACACCTAGGTGTTACAACCAAAGTCAATCTCAAGGATTACTCTCATAGAGAGGTACCGCCTATTCAGTGGAATCCCATCCATAGAGCCAAAGATGATATCGAGTCAGTGCATTCCATAGGATGAGGATCCTCATGGATGCATGAAGACACCCACTTGTGGATGTGTAAAGTTGCATTAGAAGAGGAGAAGAGAGAAAAGGCTAGAGAGGTAGGTGCGAAAGAAACCAATAGATCAATTCAAGACCAAACCTATGCACCTGTAGTATTTCCTGACGAAGAATTTCAACCTCACGGCTGGGCAGAAATTTTAGCAACAATGGATGTAGCCATCAATGAGGAACAATGGACACCCCACTGTGACGAGGATGGTTATGACATTTCAGTCTTTTCAATAGAGCCAATCATGGGAGATTCGGTTCTGGAAGAATGTGAACCTAGCACTGATGCATTCGAGGATGCAAATGACTCCGATCTGGAGTCAATCATTATGGACCCACCCTTTGCATCAGATGAAGAATACCTCTATGAGGTAGAAGTTCACCCTCAGAGACATGAAGAGCTAACAAATGATGTAAGGTTAACCACGGAAGTGACCGCTAAGAATGAAGGAAAGAAAAGAAAGAAGAGAGAAGCCACCCAAGAAGAAGAAGAATCTTTGTTTGAGGTCCCTGAAAACTTTAAAAATATGAAATAGACGATAGAAGAGTCATGATAAGAATGCCTAAACGTGAGGCGCAATCAGGAGAGGCCTATGATAACAAAGAAACCACCAAGAAAATAGCTATAGCCATAGAAGAAGGAGAGGAGAGATGCACTTACATAGGACATGACCTGACAAAAGAAGAAGAGCAAGAGCTGATAGCTTTGCTAAGAGAGTACAGAGATGTATTCGCTTGGAGCTATAAGGATTTGAAAGGTGTTGACCCTGACATATGCTCACACACTATCCCCATGACCTCAGATGCCAAACCCTCTAAACAAAAGCCACACACATATAATGATAATTATGCTGCCAAGATTAAAGAAGAGATAGATCGCTTGGTTGAAGCTGGATTCATCTATGAAATTGAGCACACTGAGTGGGTATCCCCCATTGTAGTGGTGCCCAAAAAGAATGGAAAGTTACATGTGTGCATTAACCTGAAGAAGGTTAATGCAGCCACTATTCGAGATAATTATCCGCTTCCTATCACTGAGCATCTACTAGAAAGAGTAGCAGGCAAGGAAGTGTACAGCTTCCTTGATGGATTTTTGGGCTACAATCAGGTAGCCATAGCTCTAGAAGATCAACATAAGACCACTTTTGCCACAAGGTGGGGCATATTTGCCTTCCGAGTAATGCCATTTGGTCTCACCAATGCACCCGCTACATTTCAGAGACTGATGTGTCATGTATTTAAAGAATTCCTGAGGAAGAATTTAGAGGTCTATGTTGATGATCTTTGTGCTCATTCCAACATTCGGCAAACACATATTCCTGAACTTAGGCAAACCTTTGACAAATGTAGAGAATATCAAGTCTGCCTCAACCTAGAAAAGTGTGTTTTCATGGTCAGGCAAGGCAAGATTCTAGGACACATAGTGTCAAAAAATGGCATATCTACGGACGAGGAAAAAGTTAGAGCTATTGCAGAGCTACCTAGGCCAAAGAATGTCAAGGAAGTACAAGCCTCATGGGGCATTGTGGTTATTACTGATGGTTTATACACATGCATGCCATCATAGCAAAGCCTCTGTATGGACTTTTGACTAACTTTGAGTGGACTCATGAATGTGAAAACTCTTTCAATGAGCTCAAAAGAAGATTGTGCTCAACACCAATCTTGACCACACCAGATTGGAATAAGCCCTTTCATGTGCATGTGGATGCATCCAATTATGCTATTGGATGTGTGCTAGCACAACCTACTGGTGAAGGTAATATGGATCTTCCAATTGCCTATGCTAGTAGACAGTTGAATGCAGCTGAACGAAACTATACCACCATTGAACGAGAAGGGTTAGGCATGGTATATGCAGTTAAAAAGTTTAGATGCTATTTGCTTGCAAATAAGTTTAAATTTTTTAATGATCATCAGGCATTGTTGTACTTGGTAAACAAACCATGCAATATAGGCAGATTAGTAAGATGGTTCCTCTTACTTATGGAATATGACTTTGAGGTATTGGTAAGGAAAGGCAAGACTCATTTGAGAGCCGACCATCTTTCTAGGCTCACATCTGGAGAGGCCCCACAAGGAGTATCAGATGACCTTCCTGATGCATACTTGTTTAATTTGGAAGTTGTACCTCAGTGGGCTAAGCCGTTAGTGCCAGTATTAACATACGGACCTAATCACCCAGTCATAAACACTCAAGATAGAGAAGTAGTAAAGGCCCAAAAGTACCATATAATGGCAAGGAGTATGTACAAGCATACAGATAAAGGGATATTATCCTGTTGTGTGGAAGAGGATGAGTATGCAAAATGGTTGAAATTAGCACATGTAGGTGCATTAGAGCAACACTATTCGAGGCAAAGAACTTTACAGACACTAAGAAGACTCGGAGTGCACTGGCCAACTATGGAAGCAGATGTACACAAGTTGTGTAAGGAATGCCTAGTTTGTCGTATCAAACCACCTATGGAGCATGCTACACTGTACCAAGTGTCTCTAATACAAGATTGGAGTGAACCATTAGTAGCCTTCCTGAGGATGAAAATATTCCCTCAAGATATGACCCTGACGAGGCAAAGAAGTTTAGAACAAGAAGCACTAGACTACACACTTATTGGTGATAATCTATACAAGCGCGGTAAAGATGGTTACCTCAGATTATGTGTCCATGAGAGTGAATATCTTAAGATCTTGGAAACGGCTCACCAGGGTGTAGCAGGAGGACACTTTGGACCAGATCGGGTGATCAAGGCAATCCTATTTGTAGGATTATGGTGGCCCACCCTTCACATGGATGCACATACCTACGTGAAGAGGTGCGATGTTTGTCAGTGAACTTAGTATCCTATACGTAAGGATGAGATGCCATTGAAACCGATGATGGGTGGATGTGCATTCTCTAAGTGGAGAATAGACTTTGTTGGTCCAATTAATCCCCCAGCTAAGGGTTCACATGTTGAATATATCATTGTGGCCACAGACTGTCTAAACAAGTGGGTAGAGGTAAAAGCCACCACGAAGAACGATGCTCAAACGACAGCTAAGTTCTTATTTGAGAATGTGCTCACAAGGTACGGGCTACCTATAGAGTTAGTAAGTGATAGAGGCACTCACTTCTTGAATGAAGTTATTGAAAATCTTCTCCAAGAATTCTTGGTGATACACAAGAAGTCTACCCCCTATCATCCACAAGCCAATGGGCAAGCCAAAAGCACAAATAAGATTCTATGCAATGTGCTGACTAAATTGATGAATAATAAACGCTCTGATTGTGACAAATAGCTACACCATGCTATTTGGGCATACCGAGTTGCCTATAAAACGGTACTCCAAGCCACACCCTTTCAGATGGTATTTGGCCAAAATGCAGTGCTACCATTGGACTTCCTGATACCTACATTGACAGTAGCACAAGAGCATGATTGGACAGGCCATGAGCTCTCCTCTAGAATCTTTGACCTTGAGCAATTAGGAGAAACAAGACTGAGAGCTGCAGTAGGAATATACGTAGCAAAGAAAAGACAAAAAGCATATTTTGATGCACATGTGAAAGATAAGGGTTTGAAGGCAGGAGACCTAGTCCTAGTCTACACTTTGAAACAACATGCACGGAAATTAGAGAAGAGAGGCTATGGACCTATGATCATTAATAGGATCTCCACAAGTGGAGCAGTTCAATTAGCTACACTGGAAGGTGATGTTCTTCTTAGTTACATAAGTGGATGCAGAGTCAAACTATATCAAGAACCCCTCACTAAGGAAATGCTCAATCGACTCAACACTGCTAAGAAACATAAAGAGGAGGAAAAACTAATTCGAGAAGAGGCACAGGCAGAAGCATTGGAGCGGATCCACAAGATGAAGTTAAGAAGACTGGGTAGAGATCAGCCTAGGACAGATGCCTATGCAGCTCAAGGATATCATATGGCTATGTGTGAAGTTTCAGGTATTAGCTCTCATAGAATAATTGACCGACGTCCTTTTGTAACCTTAGAAATAGGACAAGGAAAGAGTGCAAGGACTATAAGAGCCTTGATTGACTTAGGTGCAGCCACTAGTGCGGTTAAACTTTCTTACTGTCGAGGATTGAACTTAAATGTCAATCCTGTGGAAGCATATCTCATAGGGTTGGGAGGCGTGGAAACCCCTTGCATGGGTGAGGTGGAACTTCCCCTCTAGATTCAGTTAAAGTACTAGTGTGTCAAGATGAGGATCTCGCTGAACCTCTTCTCTTGGGTCAAGACACGATCTATACTCAGGCAGTCAACCTAAACCTAAGAAGTGGACTTCTTCAGGTCTGGGTAATCAGAACCGCATTACACTTGAGTTAGAAAATGAGGCACTCAAGGAACTAGGAAAGGCACAAACTCGTGGTCCTTCCGGGAGTACACATGAAGATGACGATGCTATTCTTGTCCAAAACTATGTGATGCAGAAGGATGATTGTCTCAATAGAGAAGTCAAGGATACGATGGAACTCCCTTCTTTTCTAAAGGCCAACGAGATGCGGCAACCAAAAGTGGATCAAAAGCAGAAGAAGCAGATGACCTCTGCTGGAAGCCAAAAGAAAGTACGAAGCAAGGTGTCTCAGCCATTGAAACAAGTGTGGGTATGGAAGGGCGAGCATCCTGTTGCGGTCACGCCACAAACACGGGCGAAACTTCTTATTAGCGATCAACGACACGACACTCAAAAGAAGTCTTTCAAAAATTCTTCTGCGGAAGTGAAGTCTATCTGGGTACCCAAGAAGTCGATGAAGGCTGACCCACAATCAAGACAAATTTGGGTGCCTAAGGCTTGCTTGCGTGCTTAACTAGTCACACACAGATCACACCATGTACAACATGGTTCACTCACTCGAAGATTCGATGCTCACTCTTATTCGATACACACATACACATATTTACCCATGAGCACGAGCGGAATCACTTGTAAATGGGCCCCTAAAAAGCCTCATTTCTAAGCAGACACCCTCATAAAGCCCTCTAGAGTCTCTAGAAAACCAAAACCTAAAGTCATCCACTGTGTTTGGCAGCCCAAAGCTTGTAATAAACCCCCCGATCCCATTTGTACATTCATCTCCACCTACTAACTGCATCATTCTCACATTGCATCTTTTCACTTAGCTCATAGGACTACTTGTTCACTAACAACACACACAATCATCGAGCACACACTGACCTACTAACTCATCATTCACCTCATGTTAATGTTGTAACGGGGACAGAAATTGTTCTACTATGTCCATTACAATGTTAACGCATGCTTCTATATTCTCACAGAACTAGCAAGCAAGCCGTAACATGGCAGAAGCAGGAGGCACCAGTTCCCAGGCAAGAACTAGCGCCCAGATAGTGGACATTGAAACCCTCCTTCTTAAACCACAACTCACCGAGAGGCCTCAAGAACTTAGAGCTGTGCATGTGCTTCCTATTTAGGACCCGCCTCAGGGACACACTTCTCAAGTGGGGAAACACGCACATTGGTTCAGTGCTGTCGTAGGACGATTGGGAGACGGCACCTACTTTTGGGAGGCAGAACTTGAATTTAATGGCAAATGCGGATGATATCATTTCTTCACCTGTGAGTTCGAGCAATATCAGAATGCAGAATTAATGCGATCGGTATGGACCAAAGTGGGCTTGGATAGCTATTTTCGGGCACATATACCTAAGCCAGATTTCCTGCGTTGCTCCTACCTTATCAGTACCATCACCCCTAGCAGAGCTAAGGGAGGCGATAGTACTTTTGTGCTACCCTCATTGACGCCAGACCACGAGCTCAAAAGATTCAAACTGACTCTCAACCTAGTATGGGAAGCATTGAACATGCAAGGTATGCATATTCCCACTGAGAAAGAAACAATGATTCTCGGCAGGATGAAGCACAAGGATCTCAATAAATTGAAGGATATGGTCGCAATGACACCTACCATCGCCCTCCACCTACGAACAGTCATGCAACACTTTGCCTTCCCCACCCAAGAACGTTTCACTATGCCACCAAAAGGAATCTGGTTCAGCTTGTACTTGGCAGAGATAGAGGATCTTACAATCAATTTACTACACTCGATCATAGATCAAATTCACCTAGCACATCAACGATGGAATAAGAAACAGAAGAACGTGCTTCATGGGTGTTGTGCTCTGACAAAAATAATTTACAGGTGCTTAGCTTATGATGTGCCTATTCAAAGAGCACTAGTATGGTCCAGGGCCCAGGAATTCCAAAGACGGCTGTCAACAGCGGGTCCTCCATCGAAGAAAATGAGAGGGACAGTCCAATTACTGTGTGCCCAAGCAAGGGGAGCCACCACCACACCAGAGGTGACCCCTCCACAAACGCGACGTGTCCGACCATTTACTATTTGCCTACCCAGAACAAGTGCAGAAGGACCCAATCTAGTGTTCCCTTTGATTCCATCGGACTTGGAGTTCCCACAAGGCTACACCCTAGCCAATTTGACAGATGAAGAAATCACCCACATGATTAATGAGTCTATCCTGGAGACAGAAGCAGAGGAGACCCAAGGACCACAACCTACTACAACTTCAGCCCCGACTCAATCGAAAGTAGTAGAAGTAGAGGAAGATGAAGAAGAGACGGAAGAGGAAGCCGACGAGGAATATGATCAAGAATACGACAAAATTACAGAACTAGCAAGTGCCCCAGCCTATTCAGCACAAATAAAAAGATTGTATGAAACCATGAAGCGAGTCTAGGAACATTACAAGCTATCGCTCGAAACAGGCAAGGTGCTAATGAGCCAGATGTTAGGAGAGGAAGGCATAGATGAAATGTTTATTGAATCCATGAACCTGCACGCGGATGCGGTGGGCTTGGATGAAGCCATTCATTCAACTATGACTTATATCCATCGCTTTGAGAAACGGGTGCCTACTTGTCCCATGCACTCTGGCAAGCAGATTCACCTGAATGTATCAGCACAAGGAGACACTACACAGACAGAGGAACACCACGAGGCACCACCATCACCACCCTCACCACCTCTCACTACACACTTCACTTCACCACACAACACTACCACCCCAACTTCAACACTCACCACATATGTTATGGGGATTCCCATCTCACCAGGCACCCAATTTGGAGGGATCACAATGCCCACATTTACAACAATATTCACGAACATCCCATCCACCCCACCCACGGTCCCCGTCTACACATTCACCCACACTTTTGACACAATGGAAACATCACCAGCCACAACACCACTCCCTCCCCCCTCTCAACCACCATCTCCCATAACCCCCTCCACCCACATCACCTCTTGTGTCCACTTCATTCACTATCCCTTTCCCCCTCCCCATTCCCCCTTCATCCCCCACCTTTCCTTCATTCATAAATGTAAATAACGTGTTTTATACATTACATCAATGTGTACATCAGTTGTAGAAAGAATGCCAAACCTTGGAAGATCGACATCGCCAGATAACTATGGATCATGAGCAACTATAGAAAAGGCTTGCAGCTTTGGAAGCAGAGAATACTGACCTAAATCAATGCTACACTACGCTCGAGCACGCTCACCAGACCCTTTTGGAAACTCCCCAATCATCCGAATCCGGTGAAGTTAAGAAACTAACAGCTCTACTAGAACTTTATCAGTCAGAACATGTTAAAAGCCGTTGCAACCTGACCTTACTCAGAAAGCACATGGCCACTGCCCTCAAAGAGAACAAGCGCTTGCAAAAGCAGAACGAAGAAAATTTAGAGGCAGCCATGGAAGGTTCCCCCCAAGAGATCAACCCTAACAGATTCAAAGCTATTCCATCTGAGACTATGAAGACAATTTTAGAAAGCTATGCGGATCTAGTGGAAGCGCATGACGAGTTGGGGAAAGAACGGGATACTCTCCGTCAACAGCTAACGATGCAAGAAGCCCAACCCAAGATCACTGACTCTACCACCACTACAAAAGAGGTAAAGGCACTGAGAGAACAGGTCGCGGAGTTGCAGAGCAAGCTACTCCAATATTAAAGATAACCCTCCCCAATCATCGAGCCTGAACCAAAAGAATTGGTACCCATTGAAGTGGATGAGTCCTATGAAGAGCCATATGTTCCTATTCCAATGCCAGGTGGCCAACAAACTGCTGAGGGACTGGACACACTAGAGGTGGAAGCCCCAGAATGGATGCATAAACTCGAAAAAATGGCCAATACACATGATGATCGAGTAGTGGTCCAGATTGAGTCCATGAGCAAGATTTAGGACACCATTATCAAATCATAATATTTCCAAAGTATGTCTCATCACATATGGATAGGCACCAACGATGATGAGTATGTGCCGTATTGTGTACTCTTGGCAGATTACAACGCAGAGATTCAACAACGATGTGGCAAGGCTCCAACCTTTGCCAAACAATTGAGCCCTGATGATATCCTTGAGAGTGCTAAAAAAGGATCCATTCATCAACCTACCTGGCGGCTAGGACTCTTAGAAACTTACCCTGAAATCGTTCGAACTTGGAATAACATGCCCCTATTCCCTGTTTTGCTCCCATACTCAGAAGACGCACATGGCCTAAGTTTTCCATCACTGTGAAGGAGGTCAAAGGCTGTGCAAAGTGGCTCAATTATGTATACCTGGCACCGCCACAGGGACAAGCTACGATGGGCTACATGCTCTCTACCATCCGCCACTAGGGAGTCAAAATGCGAAACATCCCAGATGTAATGGCTTATATGTGCATGAAAATATTCGAATTGATGTTGGTAACCTTCAGAACCTTCAAAAATATTAAAGATCCACACTTCTCAGGAGTTGGATTCACAGCAGGTAACCTTGATTTGGTCTACGATATGAGTACAACTCCCTCCATCCAAGTGATATATGCATGGCATGCATATATTAAATACCTTCTCGCTTGCTACAAGCAAACATTTGAAGAGATGTTCATTATGGGATTCTGGGAATACCACTCTGAAGTCTTTGTTCCCAGACTCTCCCATCTACTCCACCTCTTTGCAATGGAGCAAACATTATATTCAGAACAACTGTGTGTGCCACATCCAGACGTTCCAGGTCCACGAGGACTGCGACTGGAAGAACACCACCTAGCTTCAGACATGGTTGAATTCTATGTCAAACGCTCAGCCAAACAAGGGTCTGTCAGAGACGACAGACGCGAGAGAGGGGGGGTGTTGGCAGCAGTCAAAGCACCCAAGGACTCACAAGACAAGGAAGCCAAAGAAGGGAGCCAAAGCGGAGAGAAGGCACAAGCAGACAAAGTAGTCAACGAAGATCTGGCAAGTAGGCCATTCAAATTTTTCGAAATCAACATCTTCATAACAGTGATTCTCATCACTAAAAATCATTGTAAATACCATTTCACCTTTTTGTAACTCCATTTTGTGCAATCCAAGGAGTCGTTGAGCTTGAGGAGCATTAGAAGTACCTACCTATCAATTTTCATAATTTTTTGAGCTCGTTTGAGCCTCCAAATAGGCCCTAGAACCTAATTTTTAACTAGGCCGGACACTAGGTCTGGAGAGGGCCAAAGTTAGTCAAAAACTATAAAAAGAGCTAGAGAGCTCATTTTTGAGGTTAGCTTGTTGTAGAATTGAACTTGTAAGAGCACTTTTGAGTAATCTAAAAGAAATCCATTGCTTCTCTCTTTGACTTGCCTTGTGTATGCGTGTGTGTGTATGTGTGTGCATGTTAGTGTGCTTCTCACTCACACACTTGTGCCATCACTTGTTCGAGGTCTTCATACCATCCTCACATCTTCCTAGATTGACATTAAAGGAGGTGCTACTCATCACTGAGCTACAGAGGATCATAAAGTCGATGCATCAAGACCGATTCTTCTTGATAGCTTGAGGAGATAACTGCAAATGGGATATGTTCATGCTTAAATAATATACTTTCTTGTTGATCAAAACTTTCTTCATCTTTCCTTGGTGCAAGGTAAGCTCTTCTTGACAAGGCATGTGACAGAGATTGTTGATGTTTTGGATGATATGTGATGAGAATGTCGAATCTTGATAAAATGTCAATCCATGAATATTGTCTTTTATTGAGGGTGTCAAACTTCATAAAGTACTCTAAATTCTTGTGATTTCTTCACACACTAACTTTATGGGCTGCTCCTTCTAAATGGTGATGCTATGTATCAAAAGATTCCAATATGAAAAGAAGTTTCTTGTCATGAATTTCACAATATAATTTTCTTGAATGAAAACTAATTAGGAGTAAGTGCCCATCGTTCCCATGTTGAGACGAAATTGATCCTAGAGCAAATTCTGATGCATCTATCTCCAAGAAGAAAGGCTTAGTAGGATATAGATGAACTAGAATCAGCATAGTGGTGAATGCTACTTTTAGAGCCTAAAAGGCTATTTCTACTTATTCGATCCATAATAACTTTGCATTAATTGCAAGCTTATTAAGAGATATCACAATCTTTGAGTAGTCCTTGATAAATACCCTATAAAAGTTGGAAAAACTAAGATCCATTATACGTCTCACACACACACACAAAGAGGTTTGGCAACCCAAGATTGTCTTCATCTTGTTAGGGTCTATGAAGATTCCTCGTTTTTAAAAATATAACCTAAAAACTCCACTTTTTGGTTATGAAAAGAACATTTCTCAAAATTTTCATATAGGGTTTTTTTTCTAAGCTCCTATGAATCCGTTTTTACATGATTTTTATGCTTCTCTACATCCTCTGAGAATATGACATTAGGGCAAAAAATGAACCCTGAATGGGCCTTTTAGATTAAGGAGTGATTAGTGATGGACCAATCAGAAGAGGGTGGCGGCCACAGTCTATGCCCTATAAAATACTAGGCTGAAGGGGGGAGAGGGGACATATTTCTCCCTTATTTAATAAGCTTTCTCTAGAGAGAGAATGAATCTTGTAACTTAGTTGGGCCAAAAAATTCAAAATTTCTAAAAAGTTAAAAAACTCATCATAACACCTGAGAATGGACCCCCCCATTACTTTTAGGGTCAAAAGTACTCTTTTTGACCCCAAATTCAAAATCCATGCATGTTTTGAGCTGAAAAATGGGTTTTTCCAAAAATACTAAAAAAAGAGTTATTTCCCTCCTAAACCTCACATTTTCATAGCCAGGTCCCAAAAAGTCATCTTTTCCCACTACTTTCGCTCTATAGCACACCATTCAAGCTCCTGTTACTACACTCCAACCTACCTAGATCTCCTATCTCGAATTATTGTGGTAGCTTGAGGACCTTTAGCTTCAATGGCAACATCTAAAGCTTCTAGGTGATCGAAAGATGAAATCCTCACATTAAGATGTCACAATATCAAAGCCACAGATGGACAATGGCTATCACATGAGTACTCCAAAGGTGCATGGGTGTACATGCAACCCTCTAGAGTTGGGCCTCATCGAGTTAGAGATCGTGGAAACTTAGATCTTCATTGGAAGGGAAAGTTACTTGGCTTCAAGAAGCATAGAGACAATGGGATGCATGGTTGCTATTGTACAACATGTTTTTACAATGGCAACTATGAAACTTGAAAACTCTAGTAGAATGAGATATCCTATGAATTGTAAGTATTACTCTATAATATTTTATGGTTTCTTGTGTCAGATATATTTCTGAACTATTTAGATATGTTTTTGTTTGTTTCAGATATATTTCCTATTGAGGTCGACGACACGGCAAAGGCTCGAACCTTATCTATAACCAACAGTAGCTTAGCAAGGTTTCTGTCACTCAACATATAAGACTGTGTTTTGAATTTACTGAAAATTCCACCGGCACTTCAGCGGACTATCACCAGACTGTCACCGTATTTATACCGGAATCAACTGCAATTCTATTTGTAATTACTTCAAGTGAATATACAAGAAGTAAGGAAGTGATGCGTGATGTTCGTTCACTGAATGAACTCTTTCTGAAGTTTAAGGAAAAAACTTCAGCGGTTCAGAATGTCTCTTTCCGATCAGACTTTGTACTGTGTGTACATATCCATTTCGCCGAAATCTTTGATGAGCTGATAGTAGAGATGTCTAGCTATAAGATAAGCTATCTCTCATACAAAACTTTAATTTATTCTGCGAGATATACCTCATTGTTCTACCGGAAAACATGTTTACTGAGTAAATTGTAACTGACCGAAAAATACGTTTACTAAAAATTTACCGGAAAGACACGTTTGCTGAAAGAACGGTAACTATTAACTAACTTTATACCATAACACGAAAATACTCAGGTTTCTTCACATACAAAGAATGCGCGCAAACTTCCACATGAACATGTGTTTTCTATTAGAGAGATGTGTACAAAACTAGCTTGGCCTCTTCTTGCTCAAGCTATGGAAACTCTCCTACATTGAGTAGTTTCTTCTTACCATCTCTCTCAGATGAATACCTGACATTTCAGATTTCTGTTATTCATCTTTACATACACGATCTCTGGCGTCTTTTAAACCTATTCTTGATTTCTATATGCACTCTATTCGCACTACACGCCTTGTCACGCACACTTGTGCTCTCTCTCTTCTCTCCTATTCGGTCTCTTTTTCTATTCTCGTCTCTCTTTATATAGAGTTTTGATCCGTTGTAACAAACTCTAACAAACTCTAATTCTGGAAACTTCTACGCTGTACATTACGGTCGTGAATTTGTCCCTTCACTAAGGCTGTTGTTTTTCTAAATACTTTGATTCTGCTTCTCCTTATCTTTCTTTATCTATACGTCAAATTTGTGAGTGATTCTTCAACAGCTCCCCCTGAATCACTAATTTGACTCTTCCTGTCTTTCATATATTTTTCTTTCTTTTATACCTGCCATTTCTTTGAATCTTCTTGTCTTTGTTCCATCCAAGCTCTTTGTCAAAATATCTGCAATCTGATACTTTTGTCGGAGTGTATACTATTTCTATCTCCTTCTCCATCACCTTTTCCCTCAAGAAATGATACTGAATCTCTATGTGCTTTGTTCTTGCATGAAATATTGGATTTGCTACAAGATACAACGAGCTTATATTATCTCCATGTATGATAGGTATACCTTGATCAATACCCATGCTTGTGAACAAGGTCTGCATCCATATCACTTCTTTAGCTGCTTCTACAAGTCCTTTATATTCGGCTTCTGTTGATAATAGAGCCACTGTGTGTTGTTTCTTTGAACACCAGCTCACTAGCTTATCTCCTAGGGAGCTTCCTTCATCTTCATTCTTCCTATTCTTTGACTTGTCCTTGACCTTAGCTTTATCAAAATATAAGGCAGAAGTTTGATTACCTCTTGAGGACTCACCACCTTTGCTAATCTTTGCTTCATGAGTGAAGAGTTGGCCCATGAGTGTGTTGAGGTCGGGTACATGCATATCCATGTATAAATCCATGGCTGTTGTGAATGACTCCCACTTGTCATCTGCTTTGATTCCATTCATGATTTGTCTTATGATTTGCTCCTCTTCAATTACCTCTCCAATGCTTCCAAGTTGGTCGGAAATCTCCTTCATCTTTGTGACATAATCAGTCACATTTTGCTTCGGGCTTTTCTTCATTGTTGTGAACTCCATCCACAATTGGTTCTTCCTTGCTCGAGTGTTGGAAGAGAAGAAAGAAGCAAGTGCATTCCAGGTCTCTCTTGATGTCTTGCATCCCTTGACATGAGGTAAAAGAAAATCAGAGATTGAGTTTAGAATATAGGACCTTGCAAGTGCATCCTTTGAACACCAATTCGAAAGTCCTTCCACTTCTTCATGTGATGGTTGCCCTTTGTTCCTCATGGTTGGCATTGCTTCATCTCCGGATATGAATCCATATAGATTCCTCCCTTGAAGGTAAGCCTCCATCCTTAGAGACCATGCCCGGTAGTTGTTTCGATCCAATTTGTCAATTGTTGATGGAAATCCATCTCCCATGTTGCTTGACTATGCTCTAATACCACTGTGAAGAGAGATGGTGGATGCAATCCAAAGATGAGTAGGTGCTGCTACAACCAGCTTTACACCAGCCAACTAAGACTTCAGAGTTGATTAGTAGACCCTTTAAGCTTCCTAAATCCACCAAAATATCAGTCAAGTACTTTGGAACATGTATCCCAAAAGTTTAAGTCAAGACAGACTAGTTGCGAAATGACTAGCTCCCAAAACTTGCTATTTTTGGACATACACCTGCTGGAAAAAATGAACACTGCTCTCAACCTGGTAGGAATTAGAAAAATTCATTTTGGGCATAGAAAATAGACTTAGCAAGCTTTACAATCCAAGTTAAAACATTTCAAATGATGGACTGAGCACTGAGAACAAGATTTATCAATTTCTGGAACATGCCCACCATTCTCGGGGCTCTGCAAAAATAGACTAGTGAGAAGTAAAATGCAGATATCTCCAAAACTATAAATCCAATGACCTTGAAGATTGACATGAAGAAAGTTAGACAGTAAGAGCTATCCAACGCATGTTAAATCACGTAAAAAGGATCAGTGTAACTCGAGATATGACCTTCTGAAGGTACTGCTCTGAGTGAGTATAGCAGAGAACAAAACAGAGAAGTGAATGATGATAAATGTATAAATTCATATATGATTACAACCACATTGGCAATGAATCTTTGCACAATGGGAGTAGAACAATAGAGCTATGGAGTAAGCTCTTAAATCTCTACAAAATGACATGAAGTGGTCATGTACAAGGCTTGCTAATCGCCTCTTCCTTCTTGCTCCTTTTATAACTATTCTTGGAGGGAGTTTTGAATTCGAATTCGAATGGATCAACCTAAAAGTGATCCCCAAAGTTAGGAGATATTCCCTCAGCTCAAAAAGTCGTGGGTTTTGGTAGTTAGATCCACGAAATTGCTTTTACATCATGCATGAGGTAAGCCATCCTTTTCCTTTTTCTTTTTTCAATTACAAGAGATAAAAATGAACTCTTTTACAAGAGGTGTTCACATGACTACTCATGTGACTTACAAATGAGCACAATATCAAATATATCAAGCATGTAGGCTTGGGTAAAATGCACCAACAGAACCCACTCTACCAGAGGTAGAGATGCAAATGTTTTCAGTTGTACTTGTGAACGGAGAGGAATTTTTGTTCGTGCCTTATATTGAGAAGGCATTCGTTCTATGCCTCGACGAATACCTTAGTATTTTATGCTCAACCTCAGATGTTCCCATGGACAACACTTCTGACATTATTGAAAAGGTAACAATTCCACTTGGTGATTCAGTTGCAGACACCATTGCATTTGTGTGTGAAGACATTTTGAGCCATGCCAACCAAGATGCCATTGAAGAAGATCTGGCCACAACAAGGGAAAGAATTTTGGAGAAGAAGATTCCAACATTCCCTATTGTGGAGCAAAGTGGCATGGCCCCCTCATGGATTCCACTAGATGCAATGGGAAGAGGAGAGGATGAAGATAGGCTTCAAGATGTAAGTATCTAATGACATTTATGGTTATCTCATATTCATACAAGATGTATCTATTTAATTTTATGATTGTCTATGTGCAGGAAGCAATTGAAGTGGATAAATTTGAAGCAAGGAGTGGTGGTGATCGTGTTGCCCATGGCCATGGCTTGGCACATTACATTGGAAAATTGCCAAAGGAAGATTTTGTCATAATCCACAAGGACTTTTCCCCTCAAGGACACTTCATGACTTGGTGTCTGAAGGCCTTGAGCAAAGTTTTGTGCCTATCTACAATAATGCAAGGAACCAATTGTATATTTCTGGTTAGGAAGTCCTTTGCCCTTACTACCATAGGAGTTAACTTTAGAGGAAAAATATTAGGTCAAATAGGAATAGCTTTAGGTCTTGGATTCACAGACCCTCAGTTAATATCCCAATCAGCTTTGACTTACCTATTCCCACTCTCTTTTCAGAGAATAAAGAATGTAGTGGAGAGGCTCAATGCCAAGAGCCAATTGTAAAAACTTTATAATACCTATTATTGTTTTTCAAATTTCTATGTGCATTATCTTTATGTTTGTGACAATCTCTTAACTTTTGCACACTTTAATCTGTCTTTTTCCAATCATTCTTGTTATTTTTGTTGCCCAAAATGCATGGGATGGCCTAGGAATGCAAAAAAAAGGCATGCCACAAAAATGCCGGGATGGACCCTGCAAAACTTTTGCAGGGCCCATCCATGCGTTTCTGTGGTAGGCCTTTTTTTGCATTCCTAGGCCATCCCATGCACTAGGTTCCCTATATTGGAAGTCTATGTCCCTCAATTACAACCTAGACTTGGGGAATTGTGGAATACCCTTCTTACGTGCAATACATAGAGAAAATTTCGACTCCTCTAGGTGCATATAAGCATGCAACAATAAATAGGTACATTTGAAAGTTCATCAACATTGTTTAGCTATTGGTCAGAGGGTTAGCATGCAGTGCACCCTATCTAAGGCCAATCATATGCTCCAATGTGCATGGCATGTGGTTTCATGGCTTAGAAACGCAAAAAAAAGGCCTGCCACAGAAACGTGGGGATAGGCCCTGCAAAACTTTTGCAGGGCCCATCCTCGAATTTTTGTGGTAGGCCTTTTTTTGACATTCTTTGGCCATTGCATGCATTTTATAGAAACACCACTTACAAGAAGTACAATAAAAAGAGTGATTAAACTATGCAAAACACTTCAAAGAGGCACTGGAAAAAGGCACCTAGATACATAGGAGAAATAGACTTCAAAACATGTACACTAAGAGATAAACACTTGGGAGAGCAAATATAAGAAGAAAAAGATTATATTCATCATTTGGGATTTACAAAATATTCATCATTTGGGATATACAAAAAATTCTCCAAACAAGGAAGTACAAATATTTGTTAAGGGTTATTCCCTCTAATTCTTCTAGCTAGCTACAATCTTTAGGTTGTATTGCCACTCTCTTTGCATGGATGGCACACAGGTTAGAGTCCTCCAACATTGAAATAAGATACACCTCTGCAGCTTCTTGGAGGGATTCAATGGCTATCCCTTGGATACGAATTCCAGCGCAATAGAGTTGGATCTCTTCCTTCACAACTCTTGAAATGACCTTCGTGGAATAAGAAGCTCCACAGACTTTTGATAGTGTCGAATCTTTGCAAAGGCTTTGGTTTGCTTTCTGCACCTTTGCGGTGCTCTTGCATTTGGGGGGATGTTGGGTTGTGGTCGTTGTGGTCTATGACACGGTTGATAGTTCTTCTTTCTTCTTGGAGCACGCCTAGATGGTCCTGCCTCATCATTTACTTCCTTTGCCCGACCTTGCTCTCTTTCTTCATCGGTTGGTCTTTTTGCTTTTCCTGCGGGGAGTGTCTTGCCTCTGTGTGTTACTCGATGGTTCATGGGGATATGATCGTTGTTCCATGGTGCCTTGTTTATACTTTCTTCAGCGAAGGAACTCTCTAAATTTGATGTTGCCTCCATCACAACTTGCCTCTGTCCTCGTTGTTTGGGCCTTTCCTTGAGTGGTGTCCTCACTAGGGGCTCATCATCAGATGTGGGAGGGAAATAATTTATTTCTTGTGTTACATCTCTCTCTTGTGAAGCTTCATCCCCCAGGGATGGAATGCCACGAGAGTGTGTCCCTACACCTGAGTTTCGTCCAAAAGAGTGGCTTGTAGTTCGACGCTTCTTGTGGGGTGTCATCCATGTTGGGCGCTGAGTACCTTGCACATGGCGAGGGTAGATGACATGATCATTTCTAGCAGTGTGCTTTGTGCGTGTCATTCTCTTAGGTTGTAAAGTGGTAAAATGAGGAAGGGCACCTTTATTTATAGCTTTTCACTTAAGAATTGTCCTGTTCACATTTAAATGGATAAAAATTAGCTTTAGGACATTAAAAGTATATTCACAAAAACATTAAAATTTTATTTGAAGTGAAAGGAGTTATAAAAACCTTGAAAACAATAATGCATTTTAAGAGTTTGGAAACTATTTCCAAGCAGAACCCTCGCGGACTCTTTGTGCACGCCATTGGGCATGATGTAGCAGTCTTGATGATGACCTCCACTTCTCTCTTGCAATATCATGTTGTAGCTTTTGTGTAATCTTTGCTATTCATGACTCACATGCTCGTTCCATTAGATATTTTCTAGCGAATCTCGCACGAAAAAACCAGTTTCACATTTCTTACAACTAGTTTATTGGAGTAGACCACCCCCGTGATGAGTGTTTTTAAAGTAAACACCTCTAGCCCTGTATTGTGACTTCTCCATTCCTTGTGTACTAAAAATGTCTAGTGACCCATATCGATTCATAAAACATGCTCCATGTGCAAAAAGAATATGCTATGCTCTAGTCAATAAGATATACACATGGTGTTTAAGACCAAATAAAAAAATGTAAGCAAAACTTACTATTTAATGTGTAATGTTGCTTTCTCCCCAAGATAAGATGAATGACTGTGTAAACTCCTTGAAAGTCACTTGGAATAATTCTTGTTGTGAAGCATTAGTGGAAACCAAACACATCAAATGTAACAATTGATCTAACGATGACCAAACCTCCTTTCGCTTGTTAATGAGATCAACCTGACTATCATTGTCTGTCGTAATTGAACAGAGGTCCTTCCAAAGCTCCCAGTTCCCATCATCTTGACTATTCACATCTTTTTTAAAGAAACATCTTGCCTTCTTCCCAGTCATCCAAAATTGTTGTAAAATCTCTTGAGACTCACCATACTTCTTAACAACTAAAGATATGTGGCCACCATGACAATCTATAGAATTCAAAAGATCTTCTATTTTTTGGATTGCTATTGTAGACCTCTCTAGTGGTTTCATTGCAAATGCATATTCAACATGGAGCTTCAAAAGCCTATCATAGATCCTCATGAATGCATGCAAAGTACAAAAGTGATCATTGACTAATGGAAATGGAATAAAGGGGTTCCAATCATTTCTTATTTTATCACGAGTCGATTCTTGTAACATTGGACACATCAAAAGTGATATCTCCCATTCCCTACAATTCGATGAGTCCGTTTCATCAATTTCTTCAGAGTCATCAACTCTCATCAATGCCCTTACATGTTTAGACTGTCTCTTAGATCCTTTGTAACCTTCTGTACAATATGGGCAAGGATAGAGAGAAGATGCTCCTTGTTTACAGCTTAATATGCATTTTATACTCTTAAGGTCTCCACCCAAATGCCATTCTACCTCAAAATCACCTATATCATCTACAAAAAGCTTTTGCCCATGTATTTGAGAAGAGATTATTTCCGTAATCCATGGAGTCCTACTAAAAATCTACAAAATAACAATGTTTGTTTCTTTGGGAACTTCTATAGCGCCTAACCACTAGATATCTCTCTCTGATTGCACACTGTAAGTCGAATGGGAAGTGGATCCTAAAGTTTCATCGGTCCATAACTTCATTCATTAGCGTTACACTCAACCTTTCTAGTCACTGACCCTTTATGATTTGACACTCATCAAGCTTTAGTATGAACTTTAACTTAACATTAGAGTCTGCACAAAAGAGAAAACATTATCTTAATATGACAGTTGAATGCAATAAAACTTCAACACCAAATAAAATGTAGAAGGGGTACCTTTGATTGTTGAACTATAAAAGTGAACCATTTCTTGTTGAAGCTTCTGAAGATCCACAAATATATTGTTGAATTTAGTGTAAGTAAATCCTTGTGTAGGTAGGATTTTTTATTGCTTCTTGGGAATATTTGGATGATAAACAGAGGCAGGCATAGTTTCTTCTATGATAATATTGTCCAATAGTACAAGTCACATCCTCATTTGAAGTTTTTTTTTATAGAAACTTTATATGGGCATGGAAATATACTTTGAGAAATACCTTGTGCTTGTAAGGCTTGCCTCACAAGGGTGTACATTGATTTCTATTGATGCCCACTTTGTCACAGATTGCATGCACGTATTGCATGCACATCTTGCACTGTGATAAGGTTTTTTAACTTCTTTGAAAACTCAACTTCAACAACAACTCTAATACACTTTCCTATGGGTGATTCTAAAGTAGAATTAATTTCTTTGGTGTTTATATAGCTATTCATCAGCTTGAATTGCTCTTCTGTTGTTGATGAAGTAGTTATGTCTTGAATAAACGACCTACATAATGAAAGATTCCATTACAAATCTTCATTAAAACATGTCAAAGTAAAACAAACTCTCACCTTGTTGCATATATACATCGTTTGCGTGCTCTGTCACCTATTGAAGAGCTTCAAAGGATGACAATGCTCTTTTCCTATGTCTCATACCAAGTGGAATCTCTTTCAGCTGCTGGAGATTGGCAGTTAACTTTGAAATTGTGCTTTGTTTTGCTTCTATATCATGTTCCAAATCTGCAAGTTTTTTTTGTAAAGATATGATTGTGCTTTCTAAAGTGACCACCCTCATATGATGCAGTTGATATTGTTGGAACCAATACTTAGCAGTAGCATGTGAATGTGTAGATAATCGCTTGTAGTAACCTAATAGTCCAACTTCACCTACACCAATGAACTGAAGTAAAGTTGAGAGGTTATGCAATGTTGGATGGTAAGAAGATATGGATCAAGAGGATATAGTGAACCATGAGTCCAAAGATCAATACTTTTTTCTCTAGCTGCACAACGTTCATTTTGAGAATTGGCATCATAGTTGCATCATGTATTTGGAGCAAACTCTCTAGGCACACGAACATGGATACTTGTTGATGCAAGAGCATGAGGACGTTCTACTGTGAAATTTGTGATACATCTAAACACCATCTTTGTTAATGAACAACAATATCAAAAACAAAGATGGAAAACTAGTTGGAAGGGACTCTAAAGCATATGTTTAGCTCAAAAAATGTGTTTTCTTGTATGTGTATGGGTTAAAGTGTATTTTTCCACTGTGTATGGCTGAAAATGATGTTTGGAAAAAGTCATTTTTTGGTGGAAACATAGTCACAGATTTGATGATGTGACACTTACTTTTGGAGGGAGTTTGAAAATTATACTTTTTCTAAAAGAAACTTCAAAAAATGGGCCCAAAAAAGTGACCTCTGACATATATATTAAAAAATAGGCCCTTTTGAACTAAATACACTGAAAATGAGACTTAAAAAGAAAACTCATTTTTTATTCAAATACATGCATGAGTTTGATGATGTGGAAATTAGATTCTCTTGCTCTCTCTCTAGAAGAAGAAAGAGAGAGGCCTACTAAAGCCTAAAAGAAGCCTACTCTAGCCTACTAAAAAGTGCCTTATTAAATGCACTTTGTCCCCTTAAACAAGAACAAAATTAAGCTTAATCCCTAAAAATTAGGGATCCTTACAAGGTCCATGCAAGGTTCATTTTTTCCCCTAATGAAAATATTTTCTAAATGTATGATTACAAAATAATCTAGATATCATCCAAAAATATCATTCATCATGTGTTGGTACATTTCTTAGCATTTGTGAGGCTAAATGCATTATTCAAATTTTAAATTTACATACCTTGTACAAAGTGTTGCCTTCCATTCACCTCCTTCTCTTATTGTGAAAAGGTTGTAAGTCCTTCAAAGGTCAATCTTAGTGAAAAGATTTGACTTTCTAGGACAGCCAAGGAGCTCTGATATATTTTTAATGTTAAAGTCATGAAGAACTGCCATGTTCCTTTCCAAGGTTTGGGTAAAGTGTGATAATGCTTCACCATGCAAAATTTTCTTAATAAAAGAGGCCATAGATGCATCATCTAGGTGCCTATTACCCTACATGGGATATACAATTTCACTTGTTGTAAAATTCCTTGAAACTATGTAAAATCATCATCGAACATTTTTGGCATGCAAATCTTTGGTTCCTTCATGAAACATGGAGACGAACATTGATTTCTTTGATTGATTCCATGATTTTCTCAAAGATTTCCAATTTTTTCTTGCCTCTCAAGGATTATCGCACCTAGATGCAAAGAAAATCCAATCTTGACTTGCATTTTTCCTTTAGGTAGGTCATCAACTTGTTTTTGAAGATTGTGAAGAGCTTCCATAACTTGTTCAATTGTCTTCTCCATGGTTCAATGTTAGGGGAGCACTAGATTGTGCTCTCTGAATACAGTAGATAAGATTTCCGAAATACACTTATGATTACAAGAACACCCATGTAGGGAAAATAATACAAGAAGATGTAGCCGATACAAGATGTCCCACAACCCGGGACCAATAGGTATGGAAAACTGGACTAGAGATGATACAGGAGATCCCACAACCCGGGATCATAAATATGAGATAAGATATCTAGATTACAAGAACTCCCTTTTAGGAGATGAACTGGATACACGAAAGACCTCGACAGGATCTCGTACTACGAGATTACAAGGGGTACTTGGCAATCACGACTCCTTGAGCTCCCAAGACTAGTATTGGCAAGACTGATTATGAATGTGGCCAACCCCTCCTTATATAGGTTTTCCAAGGGCGGTTCTAGGGTGGTTATGAATTGATGATATCATCAATGATGTCATCAATTGGAAGCATGGTCTCTGGATGTCAGAATCAAGCAAGAAGATAGTCGATCTTAGGGTTTTGGAACGTTCTGGACACAATGAAATCAGTAGTTTTCCCAAATTCAGAAACAATTATGAGATATAGGATTCACATGGAATCTGAGATTTAGGATGATTTCCTTTGTCCATGACATTACCTCTCCCTCAAGCGATGAGTTCCACGAGGAGCGGTCACGTTCTGTGGCCTCGGATTCATTGGATTTCTCTTATGGAATTCTCGAACCTTGATTGGTGCTCTTTGAAGGTTTTCTGCAGGTTCCCAAGTACGATCACTGATGTCATACCCTTTCCCATGAATAAGGTACTCTAATCTTCCTTGGGATATTCTCTAATCTAGGACATGCTCGGCTTCAAATTTTTCATGATCATCAATCTCGATAGGTGGTGAAGGACTAGGTCTCTCCCCCCTCAATGATGAAATCTGATATGGTTCCAACATGGATACATGGAAAACTAGATGTATTCTCATGGTACTTGGTGGCTGGAGCTTGAAGGTGACTGGATTAATCTTGTCCAAGATGGTAAATGGACCAAATCTTTGATGATCTAACTTTGCACAAAGCCTTGACGTTTGCAAATTGTTTATGAGTAACCATACTTTATCCCGAATTTGATACGATGGATTCTGGACACGATGTTGATCTGCATAGTACTTATATTGTTGTTGAGCTTTATGGATCTCTTCCTTGAGTTCTTTGTGAATGTCCATCAGGTACTCGGCCTTGTCTCTAGCAGCTGGGTTCTTGACATGATTTGACAGTTCTATATCCATCCTTGGATGTTGTCCACAGTTTGCAAAGAAGGGAGTTTGCTTCATAGATGCATGAACACTATTGTTATAGGCAAACTCTGCAAAGGGTAACAACTCAAACCAATCATTTTGGTGATAGTTGCTAGTGCAATAGAGATATTGCTCTAGGACTTGATTCACACGTTCTGTTTGTCCATCAGTTTGTGGATGATTTGCTATAGATAGTTTAACTTGAACACCAAGGAGCTTGCAAAGACTGTTCCAAAAGCTGGATATGAACTATGGACCTCGATCACTGACAATATCATGAGGCAATCCATGAAGCCTAAAGATGTATCTGAAATAAATTCTAGCAGTGGTTGCACCTGTGATTGCCTTTGTAGTTGGAATGAAGTGTGCCATCTTTGTGAACCTATCCACAATAACAAGAATGGCATCATACTTATGTGACTTTGATAGATCTGTGATGAAATCCATAGACAATGAAGCCCATGGCCTTCTTGGAATAGGTAAAGGTTGCAAGAGGCCATGAGGCTTATGTCACGATACCTTAGATCTATTGCAAGTGTCATAGGTTTGGATATATTCTTTGACTTCCATCCACATTTGAGGCCACCAAAAATCCTTGGATATGAGTTCTAATGTTTTATTTACTCCAAAATGTCCTGCTGCAAGGTTGTCATGATGTTGCTGAAGTACTTGGATCCTGGGATTTCCTGAAGGAACATACAATAGGTTCTTATAAAATAGTAATCCGTCCTTTTCCTAGAATTCATTTACTTCTTGGACTTTTCCTTCTTGAGTTTTCTGCTTAACATTGCGAAATAATTCATCTTGTGGTAGTTTCTCACGAATCAGATGATTCAAGGCTGAATCTTCAGGATGGGTTGAAGAGATAGCTGCTAACTGGGGATGCTCAGGCTTGAGTAATACACTCTCTTGTTGATCAAAGGCCTCTTCACCCTTCTTTGGTGCAAGATAAGATCTTCTAGACAAGGCATCTGACTGACATTGTTGACGTCCTGGACCGTAGGTGATGACAAAGTTGAACCTAGATAGAAAGTTACTCCATCGAGATTGCCTTCTATTGAGAATGTGGGTGGTCATAAAATACTCTAGGTTCTTGTGATCTGTATACACGATAACTTTATGAGATGCTACTTCTAGATGGTGACGCCAAGTATCAAACGTGTCCACTATGGCAAGAAGTTCTTTATCATGAATTTCATAATTAATTTCTGGAGGAGAAAATTTCCTTGAATTATATGCAACTGGATGTAGGTGTCCATCATCTCCATATTGTGAGAGAATGGCCCCTAGGGCAAAGTTTGATGCATCTGTCTCTAAGAAGAAGGGCTTACTAGAATCACGATGAACTAGAATTGGAGCAGTAGTGAATGCAGATTTCAAGGTCTAAAATGCTTTTTCTGCTTCTTCGGTCCATGAGAATTTGGAGTTCCTTGTAACCTTGGTAAGAGGTGTCACTATCTTGGAGTAATCTTTAATGAATATCCTATAGAAGTTGGCAAACCCTAGAAAACATTGTACGTCTCGAACACACGAAGGTGGTTGCCAATCAAGGATTGTCTGAATCTTCTTAGGGTCCATAAAAATTCCTTTATCTGATACAATGTGCCCTAAAAATTCCACTTTTGTCTTATGGAAAGAGCACTTCTCTAATTTCGCATATAATCCTTTTTCTCTTAGTTTCTCTAGGACTATCTTTACATGACCTTCATGATTCTCTAGATTTTTGGAGAATATCAAGATATCATCAAGGTATATTACAACAAAATCATCTAAATATTCTCGAAAGATATCATTCATAATATGTTGGAAGACAACTGGAACATTTGTAAGACTGAATGGCGTAACTACATATTCAAAATGCCCATACCTTGTTCGAAATGTTGTCTTCCATTCAGCTCCTTCCCTGATCCTAACAAGGTTGTAAGCTCCTCGAAGATCAATTTTCGTGAAGAATTTTGCTTTTCCAAGGCGTTCCAAGAGCTCTGATATGAGTGGTAGAGGGTATCTGTTTTTTATAGTGACTTTGTTCAATCCATGATAGTCTACACACATCCGAAGAGTCCCATCCTTCTTCGTTACAAATAGAATAGGAGCTCCTGCTGGAGACTTCGAGTGTTTGATAAACCCCTTTGCTAGATTCTCATCAATGTTCTTGCATAGTTTTGTAAGTTCCTCTGGGGGTAGTCTGTAGATTGGTTCAAAGGGTGGCTGTGCTCCCTCTTGAAGATCTATGGGGCAATCGTAAGGTCTATGCTCTGGGAGGATATCTGCATTCTTCTTTTCGAAAACATCTTCAAAGCCTTTGTATTGATTAGGTAGCTGTACTAGATCATCTTTCTTGGACTCTTGAGCTGGTATGGCATAGATCATATATGTAGGTTCCTTCCTTACTGCATGTATGAAGGCTTTGGCTCCAACATATGTTGGGTTCTTTTGGATATCTCGAAGGGTGATTTTATTCTTTTCCCAATTAATGTCTAGATTATGCTTCTTTAACCAGGGCATTCCAATGATAACTAGATGTATAGGGTTCGATATTACATTGAAACATATGTGGGATTCATGGTCACCAAGGTGTACTCTTAATGGTGTGGTTTCCATGGTTATATTCCCAAATGGTAGAGGTCGTCCATCTACTACTTCCGCTACTACTAGTTTGTTCTTTCGAAGTATAGGAATTTCATGTTTCTTAACCAATCCTTCATCGATGAAACATGAGGAGGCTCCTGAATCTACTAGGGCTGTAAGGGAAAGGGTCTTCTTGGGCATGATTAACTTGATAGGTGGAAGACATGTTTCTATGGGTGTAGCTGGAATTATGAGACCCTTTCTTATATCATGGTCCGGCTGCAAGGTCTCTTTTACAATTGGACTTCCTCGTTTCCTTGCTCTACAAGGGTGGCTGCGACTCTGGAGTTTGTTCTCTTGTTCGGGCAATAAATTGCAATATGTCCAGGGTTTTCATAGTAGAGACATAACTTATTAACTCTCCTTCTATGTTTCTCTTCTAGTGTAAGAGGCTGAAACCCAGTTACATCTATTTGCATAGGTTCAGGCATGGGCTCATCTTTAGTAGTGGGTTGGAAAGGTTTCCACTGGCGAGGTGTTCCTTCTACTTGTTTTTCTTGTTTCCTTTCAAAAAATCAGTTATCACATTGAATAGCTTGCATGATATATTCATTCAATGTTTTAACCTCTGGCATCGTGAGCAAAAGGTCCTTCACATCATCTCTTAAACCCCATCTAAATTGGCTTATGAAATAATCTTCATGCCAAATGATATCACATATCAACTGCCTAAATTCAGATGCACAGGTAGAGGCAGGGCGATTACCTTGACGTAACTTCCAAAGTTTTGTTTCTGCTACTTGACTTGTATCTGCATCTCCAAATGTGGTGAAGAGTTCTCGAAGAAACCCCTCATAGTCCTGAAGTACTTCCATGTTCTTCTCCAAGATTGGGGCAAATCATGATAATGCTTGGCCTATGGATGTACAATTTAACTTGCTGGAGAAATCCACGAAACTTTGTGCGATCCCCATCGAACGTTTTTGGCATGAAAATCTTGGGTTCCTTCATAAATGATGTACTAGGCCGTTGATTCACTTGAATACTCCCTTGATTTTCTTGAAGACTCTCGATTCGTTCTTGTAATTTCTGGAGGAGTGCACCTACATGCATTGGAGGTCCCATCTCGACTTGTGTCTGTCGATGAATTAGGACTTCGACCTGTTGTTGGAGACTCTGAAGTGATGCTACGATCTGTTCAGAAGCGTTCTCCATGATTCCTGGTCTTGGATAGAAGGCAGTCTTGCCAAAATGTCAAGGGAGCACTAGATTGTGCTCTCTGACTACAGTAGACAAGATTTCCAAAATACACTTATGATTACAAGAACACCCACGTAGGGAAAATAATACTAGAAGATGTAGCCGATACAAGATGTCCCACAACCCGGGACCAATAAGTATGGAAAACTAGACTAGAGATGATATAGGAGATCCCACAACCCGGGATCGTAAGTATGAGACAAGATATCTGGATTACAAGAACTCCCTTCTGGGAGATGAACTCGATACACGAAAGAACTCGACAGGATCTCGTACTATGAGATTACAAGGGGACAAGATAGGATGTCCAAGAACTAGACTAGAACAAGGAACAAGACAAAAACTAGAACTGGAACTTGAAGAGTACTTACTTGGCGATCACGACTCCTTGAGCTCGCAAGACTAGTATTGGCAAGACTGATTATGAATGTGGCCAACCCCTCCTTATATAGGTTTTCCAAGGGCGGTCCTAGGGCGGTTACGAATTGATGATGTCATCGATGATGTCATCAATTTGAAGCATGGTCTCTAGATGTCAGAATCAAGCAAGAAGATAGTCGATCTTAGGGTTTTGGCAGGTTCCGGACATAATGGAAGCATTAGTTTCCCCAAATCCTGAACCAATCATGAGATATAGGATTCACATGGAATCTGAGATTTAGGATGGTTTCCTTTGTCCATGACACATGGTTTTTAGTCTTGAATAGAAGTTAGTCTTGACAAAAATTCATGAAGCACTAAATTGTTCTCTTTGATTAGACTAGATAAGATTTTATAACATTCTTCTAACTATAAGACCACCCATGCAAGGGAAACAATACATGAATAAACAATTGATACAAGAAGTCCCACAACATGGGATTGATAGGTATGAATGTTTGGACTACATATGATACAAGATGTTCCACAACATATGTCCATAGGTATGGAATAGGATATAAGATTTAAAACACTCCTTCATCTAGATGAAATAGACATAAGATACAACTATAAAGGATCTCACACTATGAGATTAGAGGCTAACAAGACCATAAACCTATATGCTAGACTAGACAAGACTAGAACAAGGAGAGTGACTCCTTGAGCTCCCAAGATTGACATTGGCAAGATTAAAGATCTATGTGGTCAAGCCCTCGTTATATAGGTGTTTGAGAGTCATGGTCTATTATCATAGGATCACAAGTATACAGTTAATTACTATTGAGTATACATTTACATAGTATAATTGATGAGTTTCAATCCATAATTACAAATAAATAAAAGACAATTGATGAGTACTGATGATGATAAAATAAGTAGATAGTTGTTATAAGGGTTCTTGCATGCACTAGACTCCATTCTCATATTAGATTTTCCCAAATTCATCACCTACCATGAGATATACAAATTCACATGAAATTTGTGATGCAAGATAGTTTGCCCTGTGTGGATGACAAGACGTATTGTAGAACAATGTGACATAAACCAAAGGACTAAATATACTTCTAAAAAATATTGAATGTTAGTGTGACCAATGGTGAGTGGAAGACACCTTGCTAGAATAAAGAATAAGTTTTTTTGGACAAATTAGCCTCCTAGCAAAAGCCTATCACATAGAATATAACCTAATGGAATATGGCTACTTAGAAAAATGGTTTGAAGTTCGAGCCACAAAAAGATGTTATGATCAAACAATCACTGAGTTTCTCTTTGAAGAGATATTCACTAGATAAATCTTACCCATCAAGATTGAGTGATAAAGTACACCATTTATCAACCAATTGGTAGAGTACATATTAGAAGAGTTTATAATCATGCAAAAATTTCAACCTCTTATCATTTAAAAGGACTTGGATATCTTTTTCCGATTGCTTTCCATAGTGTCAATGTGCTCACATTCGTAAGCAAAGATGCATGTGCCTTCGAATAGTGAACAATTAAACGCAAAATGCAAATATATTTGTCATACAATGGCCTATGCCAGGCAATATGAGGAGGATTACCAATTTAATCAGTAAGAACTAAGAGCTTAAACACTATAATCTTTTATATCAACCCAAGTACAACAACAAAAAGAAATACAAACATGTTGTTTGTTGTTATAATTGAAGCCTTAAATATTTTCCTTAACTCGGTTGTTTTGAATTAGTAGTCAAATGAGCCCCACAAAAAAGTTTACATTTTCATTTGTCACAATTGACAAACTAACCACAGACTTACAATGTCAAAAATTTGTGCATCAACTCCAGGTATGCACTTTCTTCTCTCTTTAGTATATTTAGCATTTTCCTCAGTATGGCCTTGAGCACCTCGATCAAGACCCACATCTTTGCACCATATTTTTCCACCACATTCTACAATATGCATGCATATGGATTCATTACAAGGGAATTAATAAGGAAAATTATTTTCATTTTACACATGTCCTTTTGCAATATATTCTCCATTCAAGATGGATCAAAGCTCAGAGTCGATGAAGATGCTTGAAGAACACCAAACTCTTGAAAAGAAAAGGACATGCAAATGATGTCAATGCATACAAAGATTAAGAACCAACAAGGGAGTTAGGTGGTGAACACCAAGCCTTAAAACTCACAACGACATAAAAAAACACAACAAAGGATCGATTGGGGCTGCCCAGCCAAACTTTGGTGATTGTCTTTTTGAGGACGACAAGAACTAGGGGAGGGGAGAGTTACACTAAGATACACTCAAGGGGGAGCATTTTTTTTTTTTTTTTTAAGTTCCAAGAGTCCTGTAGTGAGGAAGATTTCCAAGTACGTGCAAGAATAGTTGTTGTAAAGTTTGCAAGAATCTTCCTTAAAAATCACAAAAGAAGAGCTATTTATAATTGAGTTATTTATTTGTTAGTGTTTTTCAAATAAAAAAAGAGTGGTCTTCAGGGAGCCATTATAAAAATACCAAGACCCTCACTCGTAATAAATTTTTTCTAATGTGATTGAAATAGCTCTTCTTCTTTCAAAATTCATGCACGAGCTTTCATGGCTTCTTTGTGACTCTTTGTTGCACGATTTTTTATGTCTAACACTTTATATTTGCTTGTGTATGCATCTTCAACCTTGAGCCTAAGAGCTTTTTGTCTTATCTTGTGATTTAAAGTTTTTTTCCAAGCCATCATACACCCAATTTGGATAAGTAACAAGGAAGATATGACCATTTTTTTTACTACATGTCTTCATCTTACTATGGATGGTTTGAATATCTCAATCGCCATAGATTTCATCGAGATAGGTTTTATTGTACATGATTTTATCACCATTGATTTATTGGGATTGATTTTATGATGATCATGTGGACTTGATTGCATAGATTATATCAGCATCAATTTTGTGATCATGATTACATGTGATGAGATTGCCAAGGATCTTGAGGAGAGTTTGATCATGCTTGATCTTCTCGTTTGATTAGGGTAGATCCTCATAACTTGATTGGGGGTAGATTTTTTTGGGGTTGATCTATCACCCATGATTTTATCGTGGTTGATTCATCAAATATGAGTTTATTGTGGTTGATTTTATTTGGGTAGGTCTTTTTTGCATGATTTTGGGTGTTCTTATTTGGACGATGGAGAACGTTAGAAGGTGAATGCAAGGAAGCTTGGTGAGACATTTGTCTATACATCTCCTTATTGCCTACGAATACAACTAGGTAGAGTTCTATTTTTCACAAATTCTACATATTGAAGGAGCATGAGCATCCCATGTGCTACAAGTCAACATACACACTTCAAAGAAAAGGGGTTAATTGTGTACACAAAATTCAACAATGCACTTTCTGATATCTTGAAATTACAATACAATGTCTTCTTTGATCCACACACATTTTACGTACCCTTTTTTGAAAAAATCATCATACTCAAAAGCATATGCTTCTTCATGCAATTCCCCATTAACAAATGTAGTTATGATATCGAGTTGATGTTAATTGCAAAACAAAAATGATCTATAAGTGCACAAATCATATGAATACTTTTTGTATGACATGTAGGATCAAAGGTCTCATTAGAATCATTGCCTTTTTCTTATTCATAATGTTTAGCTAAAAGCAGGACCTTATAGACATCAATACTCTCCTCAACTTCTAGACCCATTTAGTGTGAACAACCTTCTTTCTAAGGGGAAATTAACGTAAAGAACAAGAACCATTCTTCATAATAGCATCAAATGTTTGAAATCAATCATCACGGAACCCTTTTGCCCTACAAAGGAAGAGTACCTTTATTTGGTAGAAGCTAGGGCTCAAAAACAAGAAGGGCATAAGCATGAGATAATGGTAGCTACACAAGTAGACACTAAGAATGAGAAGATGAAATGAAAGAAAAATTTCCCCACACATGAAGAGGAAGAATTCTTGTTCAAAGTGCTAGAGAAATTCAAGAAATATGAGATAGAAGAGAGAAAAATTTTGGTGAGAATTGTTGGATTTAGACATCTACGAAAGCACATGAACAATACAAGGAAGAAGAAGAAGCTTGGAACACAACACACAATGCTGAATGTATTACCACTAGAATGTACAAAGATAAGCTGCCCGTTAGGGCAATATGCGTATATACAAGCCAGGGGAAAAAAGCCTCCTAAAGAGGGAAAAAAGTGCCCCGATGGTCCTAGTGTGTTCACATACATCACTACCTAAATATATCAACAAATCCCCCCCGGAAGTGATGTGGTGAAAAAGGAGCTAGCACTCATGTATAAGGAAGTGCCAAGCTATGTGGAATCAATCCAAAAAAGGAAGTAAGCCCAAAGCTTTGCAGAAAGCTTCAAATTTCTCCCTAGGCAAAGCCTTCGTGAAAAGGTCTGCAATGTTCTCTTCCATGGGCACATATGCCAAGCTGATCTCTCTAGTAGAGAACCTCTCCCTGACATAATGATAATGCACCTAAGTTGGCTTAGTGCGAGCATGGAACATAGGGTTTTCACAATTGCCAATGTGCTTTGACTATCAGTGAAGATGGTGGTAGCAGAAGACTGACCAACACCCAAATCAGCCATAAGGTGTTTGAGCCACACACACTCAAAAATCGCTGTGAAAGCTTCCCTATGCTCAACCTCACAACTCCAAGTGGCCACAGTAGGCTACTTCTTACTCAACCAAGATATGTATGAGCTACGAAGCATGAAGCAAAAACCACTGGTGGACACACGAGTGCCATAGCAACTAGCCAAGTCATAGTCAGAAAAAGCATGTAAATCTAGTGGTAGCGATACCCCTTGGTATAAAACAATCCAAGTAGTTGGGTTCCACTCAAGTAGCAAAGGATGCACTTAACTACGTGCCAATGCTTGACACATGGACAATGCATAAACGTGCTCATCTGTGAGATAGCAAACTAAATATATGGCCAAGTAATGCATAAGTAAATCAAGCATCCAATAGCTTGCTTAGAGAATAGCATCAAATGCATCTTTAGCATCATGAAGACTCAATCCTAAACCTATCTCCATAGGAATGGCAATAGGTTTACAATCTCCAAGGCCAAAATGATGCAATAATGTGTCAATATATTTTGTTCGACACAAAGCTATTCTACCATCAACTTGATGAATGTCCAAATAATGATGCAAATGCGCCAAATAAAACATCTCAAAATGAGGCATGCAAATCAGCCTTAAAATCAGAAATATGCTTCTCATGAGGATAAGTGAGCCGCATGTCATCAACATACACAACAATGATCAGAAGCACATCATTAGCACACTTAACATATAAGGTGCTTTCACTTGGAAATTGTAAAAACCATGTGCAATGAGACATGCATGTATCTTTTCATACCAAGCACATGGTGCTTGCCTTAAACCATATAATGCCTTTTGTAACTTGCACACCTGGTTTTCATGCCCTTTTGGCACAAAGCCATGGGGCTGAAAAACATGCACTTCTTCATGCAAATCACCACTTAGAAATGTAGTTTTAATGTCCAACTGATGTACATTCCAACCATGATGAGCTGCAAGTGCACAGATGCTAGGAACAATAGTCATTCGGCAAGTAGGTGCAAAGGTCTCATCAAAATCAATGCCTCTTTCCTATGCATAACCCTTTGCAACAAGCCTAGCATCATACCTATCAATTGTTCCATCAGGAATACACTTATAGCTTGTGTACCCACTTAGTGCTAATGGCCTTCTTGCCAAGAGGCAAGTCACAAGAAAATATTTAAAGGAAATGGAAAAGAGGTGAACATGATGAGGGTCAAGCTAATCAAACTACTAGTTCTAGGAAAGAAACTGAGAATGATGAACAAAGAAATAAACCTGTGAAACTAGAGCCTAGGCAGGAGATTAAAAAATAGGAGCAAGAGGGGAAGAGTCGTAATAAAGGCAAGGTAAAACAAGTTGTGGAGAAAATGGAAAGGAAACCTTTGAATGAAGAGAAATGACAAGATAAAACTAAGGAAAAATAGCCCACTCAAGAGGAAGTTAAAAAAGGAGAGAAAATAGGAAAGAAACAACCCACCTTTTGATTGATTTCCTAGAGAAAATAGGAAATCAATCCACTCAAGAGAAGTTGAAAAAGGAGAGAAGAAAAATCACTCAAGAGGAAGTTGAAAAAGGAGAGAAAACAAGAAAGAAACAGAGAAATATTAAGAAAGTGGTGGATGAGAAAATAATGAAAGCACAGGTAACTCTAACATTGGATGAATTGTTAGCATTAGCACATACAAATGTAAAAGAGGATTTTATAAGTTCTATAAGGAGACAAAGAGAGCCAATCAAAATGAAAAGTGAGGATGTTGAAATGGATGAAGGTAAAGAAAATGAGGAACCTAAAGTGAGTACAATTAAGGTAAATGAATTTGAGTATGATAGGCCTTATGCTCAAAAGAATTATTTGGGACCTATGATCGGACATATAGAGAAAATGTATGCAAACCCAAAAAGTCATTTTACACATAAACATTGGGCACAAGGTACGACTGAAACTACTATAAAAATTGGAGATAGCAACAAGCCACATGTAGCATTAATTGACTCAAGATCCAAAACTAATGTAGTATGAAGAAAATTATATAATGAAGGAAAATGACCAATTGATTGTGAACATGGTTTGAAAAGGAAGGCAACAAATAATGCCCCTAGATACCTGTTTGGTACCTGTGAAAATGTGTCAATTACTATTGGTGATGTTAAAGAAGAACATAATTTCTTCATTCATGATTTGTTCATATCCAATTATCTTGGGTGAAGTATTTATCTGTGGGCAAAGAATGGAAATTGAGGTGCTATATGATGGTAGTGCATTTGCTAGGACTCATTCTCGTGATGGTTTGAAGTATGTGCAATTTATGAAAATTCGCATAAATCATCCACAAAATTGATGATCATTGAGGAAAATCCCTATTATGCATATGGAATAGGATTTTGAGTAAGCACCACTATTGGAGTTAGATGTCTATGGAAGCACGCGAACAACACAAGGAAGAAGAAGAAGCTTGGGGCACAACACATAATACTGAATGTATTACTAGAGAATATATAAAGATAAGTAGCCCATTAGGGCAATAGGCATATATACAAGCCGGGGGAAATAGGCGTATCAATCCACAAAAGGAAGTAAGCCCAAAGCTTTGTGAAAAGCTTCAAACTTCTCCCTAGGCAGAGCCTTCGTGAAACGGTCTACAATGTTCTCCTGCGTGGGCACATATGTCAACCTGATCTCCCCAACACAGAACCTCTCCCTAACATAATGATAATGCACCTCAATGTGCTTAGTGCGAGCATGGAACACAGGGTTCCTCGCAACTGCTAATGCGCTCTCACTGTCAGTGAAGATGGTGGTGGCAGAAGACTGGCCAACACCCAAATCATCCATAAGGCATCTGAGCCAGACACACTCAACACTAGCTGTGAAAGCTGCCCTATACTTAGCCTCACAATTGGAAGTGGCCAGATTAGGCTGCTTCTTGCTCAACCAAGATATACATGAGCTACCAAGCATGAAGCAAAAGCCACTAGTGGACACACGAGTGTCATAGCAATCAGCCCAGTGAGAGTCAGAAAAAGCATGCAAATCTGGCAGTAGTGATCCCCCCTTCGGATAAAACAACCCAAGTAGCCGAGTATCACTAAAGTAGCGAAAGATATGCTTAACTGCCTGCCAATGCTTGACATGTGGGCAATGCATAAACCTACTCATTTGTGGGATAGCAAACTGAATATCTGGCCGAGTAATGCATAAGTAGATCAAGCATCCAACATTCTGCTGATAGAGAACAACATCAAATGCATCTCTAACATCCTGAAGACTCAATCGTAAGCCTGTATCCATAGGGGTGGCAATAGGCTTACAGTCTTCAAGGTCAAAACGGTGCAATAATGTGTCAATATATTTCGTTTGACACAAAGCCATTCCACCATCAACTTGCATAAGTTGAATGCCCAAATAGTGATGCAAATGCCCCAAATCAGACATCTCAAATGAGGCATGAAAATCAGCGTTAAAATCAGCAATATGCTTCTCAATAGGACTAGTGAGCAGCATGTCGTCAACATAGACAACAATGATCAGAAGCACATCATTAGCACGCTTAACATATAAGGTGCTTTCAGTTGGACTATTCTCAAAACCATGTGCAATCAGATAGGCATGTATCTTCTCATACCAAGCACGCAGTGCTTGCTTTAAACCATATAATGCTTTCTTTAACTTGCACACCTAGTTTTCATGCCCTTTCTGCACAAAGCCACGGGGCTGAAAAAACATACACTTCTTCATGAGAGTCACCATTCAGAAATGTTGTTTTGATGTCGAGCTGATGTACATTCCAACCATGATGAGCTGCAAGTGCACAGATGCTATGATAGTAGCGATATGACAAGTAGGAACAAAGGTTTCATCAAAATCAATGCCTTTTTCCTGTGCATATACCTTTGCAAAAAGCCTAGCCTTATATCTCTCAATTGTACCATCAAGCTTAGGCTTTATCTTGTATACCAACTTAGTCCCAATGGTCTTCTTATGCAAATCACATAAAGACCAAGTACCATTCTTCATTATATCATCATATTAAGATTGCATAGCAGCCATCCAAGTTTTTGAATTTTGTGCTTCATCAAACAAAACACACTCATTCTCACATAGAGACTAGATGAAGCCATAACATAGAAATCTAATGCAAAAGAGGCACTATGAGAGCTTGAACGAGTAGAATATGATAGAGATGCATCTAGTTTGTTATCAGGCAAAGTCTGCACCATCTATTTTGGCATAGTTTTTCCCTCCTAAATATTAGCTCTCTCATCACCAACTGCATCATGTAAATCTGCATAAAAAATGGAATGATCTGCATCATCACATGAAACCTGCAAAGGTTGAGAAGTTGCCTCATTAGGACCAAAAACTAGTCTGTCCACCTATAAAAAGAGGCAGCAAAGTATCATACATGTGTTTGGAGCTAACAAATGTCTCCTTAGTACATGAAAGCAATGGCTGAATAACATCTTCCACAAAAACAACATCATGGCTAACCAGAATGCATTTAGTCTGTGGATGATACAGACGATAACCTTTACTTTTAGAATTGTACTGAACAAAAAAACATTTTACTACTTTATCATCCAATTTTCTACGATGTTGTGGAGGCACTAATGCATATGCCAAACAACCAAAAATATGCAAATGAGCAACAAATGGCTTGCGATCATGCCAAGCCTCATATGGAGTGATAGACTACAATGCTTTAGTGGGACACCTGTTCAGTACATATGCTACACACATGATAGCCTCAAGCCAGGAACTATGTGGTAAATCCTGACTCTTAACCATACACCTCGCCATCTCCATGAGGGACCTGTTCTTTCGTTCAGCAACTCCATTCTGTTGAGGTGTATATGGCACTGTACACTGGTGTTTTATCCCACATTCATCGAGAAATGCATTAAAATCAGAAGATATATATTCCCCCCCTCGATCAGAATGGAGGGTGCCCATTTTACATGCTGACAGATTTTCAGCCAAAACCAAAAACTGTTTGAAGCACATGAACACTTCAGACTTTGCCTTCAATGGATATACCCATGCATGCTTGGAAAAATCATCGATGAAAGTCACGAAGTAAAGATTTCCAAAAGAAGGTATTTGCATAGGACCACAGACATCACTATGTACAAGTTGCAATTTCTGAGTAGCCCGAACTCAAGCATATTTTGGAAAGGAGGAACACTGCATTTTTTGCCCAAAATACAGCCTTCACAAACATGTTTTCCAGGTGCCTCAAGTTTGGGCAAAGAGGACACCATTTCAGATTTCTCCAAGTGTAGTAAACTAGAAAAATTCAGATGACCAAAGCATGCATGCCAAAGCTTTGCATCTGACATAGCCTGAGAATCATGTACTGCACATGTCAAATCATTTACAGATCTTTCATAGTCTATGAGCTTATACGGCCCATGACATAAAATGCCAGAAGTAATAATCACATCGCCGTTTGACAGATCATGAACTCTACATCTGTCATCAACAACCAATCTTGGCTAATGCAAAAAATGATAACAGTTTTTTCTTGATCCCTTGCACAAACAAAGCATCTGATAAATTGAAAGAACTACCATTAGCAATAGTCAAAATGATATTACCAACTCCCATAACAAGATAAGAGGAGTTGTTGGCACATGTAACAGTATTCCATGTAGGGGCAGGCTCGAGTGAAGAGAAGAAACTGTGCTACGAGGTAATATGTTTAGTCGCCCCACTATCAAAGTACCAAACATCTGAGTCTACTATATACATGCACTGCTCATGAGAAGATGGGTCAAAACTGCAAACAGTAGTAAACACCCATTCTTCATCCCGCATAAGATTAGCAGACTTTCTTTTCGGTGTAGAGGCCTCTACAACAACCATTCCAGCCTCCTTTTTCTTTGCCTCTTTTGCAACCAATTTTGGACAGTTCTTTATGATATGATCATTCCCTTTATAACACTTGCAAAATAATTTTTTATTTTCTGATTTCTTCTCATCTTTATCTTCCCTCCTCGAATGTGCGACATTTGCAGATTTCTATTTACTAGTAGAAGAGCTCCATTTTCCTTTGCCCTTCTGACTAGCTAGGAAAGCTTGATCTACAACATGCATAATAGACTTGTTTTGCCTAGACTGATCTTCCTGCAACAGAACAGAAACTAGCTCCTCAAATGACAAGGCATTTGGATTTCCTTTCATCATCAACCAAAGAGTGGAAGCAAAACTCTGATATGAATCAGGAAGACCATTCAGAATGGTCTATAGAAGTGAGCTATCTGGTATAACCTCATCAGCAAAAATCAGCTGTTCTTTCAAATCCTTGATCTTTGTCAGAAAACTGTCCATAGAATCACGTTCATTCATGTGCTCACTCTCCAACTGTTTTCGGAGAGAAGCAACACGAGCATCATTCCTAGCTCGATAAAATATGGTAAGTGTATCCCAAGCATCCTTAGCGGTTTTGCAAGAGTGAATGTGAGGAATAATGGCACATTTGATAGACAAAGCTATCAATGCATGTGCTTGAGCATCTGTGCCATACCAATGAATCTGCTCTGCAGTATGTGCAACAAAAACCGCAGCACGAACAGGAATATGTAGAATATCATCATCTTCGACACCTTCTGCATCAGCTTGAGTACCTGTAGTTGTAACAGTTGCAGGTGTGATAGGATGCTTTTCAACACCCTGCACAATGTTCCACAGTCCTTTTGCAACCAATACATGTCGCATCATATAAGCCCACAACGGGTAGTTGGTACCATCCAACTTATCCTCAACAGCCAACATACGAAATACATCACTACTTTCAGCCATGGCCGGTGACTAAAATACCTTGATGCAAAAAATTGATTGTATCTAAAAAAGTTGAACAAAACTACCCAGATGAATTCTGCTAAACTTGTAGCAGACTTCGAGATGCTTATACTGGCAAACCAAAACTGGCATATATACCTTTGGCACAAAAAGATGAAATAGACTGAGTATCCTCACCAATTTTCGTGCGAATCTGAGATTGCAACCAGAGAGGTAGACAATGCCCTAGATGAAGCGGCAACCTGCTCTGATACCAATTGTTGGAGTTAGACGTCTGCAGAAGCACACGAACAGCAGAAGGAAGAAGAAGAAGCTTGGAGCACAACACAAAATACTGAATGTATTACTAGAGAATGTACAAAGATAAGTGGCCCATTAGGGCAATAGGCTTATATACAAGGAGGGGGGACCTCCTAAAGAGGGAAAAAAGTGCCCCGGTGGTCCTAGTGTGTTCACACACATCACTACCTAAGCATATCAGCAACCACTGCTAAGCAAGATAATGGTGGATATTGGATAGATGCCTCACAAAACCTTGTACAAAATTTGAATTTTTTTTGTTTATTTTCCTTCGTCAACATTGAATGTCTTGCATACTAAAAGCATACCTTAAAAAAAAACATTAAAAACCACGAAAAATACCTAAAAATTAAAGGTTACATGTTACTAGATGAGAACATTGAGCATGTGATTGAGACATCTCATTGTTTCTCTACTCTCGAGAGTTGGAATTATGCCGTCAACACAATTCTAATTTCCACATTCTTCTTTCTTCCCTTGATGAGTATGCTCTAATCCAAGAATATGCTCTCAATGTTGATAAATACACAAAATTGAACCAAATACATGATTTTTTAGTTGAAATAAAATACAAAATAGTAAAAAAATAAAGTGAAGTGAGTAGCACAACCACTTACCAAACTTAGTAATGAAATCATTAGAACATTAATTCATGAACCAATTCTTTGAGATCCATCAAAAATTGGACATGAATTTACTGAGGAAACACTAAAAGTAGTCAAAATAGATTCAAGTGGTTTTCTTCATTTTGCAAAAAAGGAACATTTTATGAAGATCATACAAGAACAGGGAAAAGCTTTCTCATTAGAGCCCTGTAAAATAGGTTGTGCAATTCCTAGGATTATTTCTCCAATGATCATTCTCACAATTCCACATATCCCTTGGAACTTACAGCCTATTCTTGTGCCTAAAGCTCATCTTCCTAAATTGATGTGATTTCTTAAAGAAAAGATAAATATGCAAATTCTTGAGTGCTCATCTGCTCATTCAAACTGTTGGTTCACCATAATATGTTTGGTTGCCCCATTGTCAAAGTACCAAACATCTCAGTCTAATGTAGACATACAGTGTTCATGAGAAGATGGGTCATAGCTGCAAGTATTAGTAAATGCCCATTCTTCATTCTACACAAGATTAGCAGACTATTTTAGGTGTAGAGGCCTTTGAAACAACCAGTCGATCCTCCTTTTTCCTTGACTTTTTTGCATCTAGTTTTGGAAAACGCTTTATGACATGATCATTTCCTTTATAGTATTTGCAAAACTGTTTTTGTATTTTTGTTTTCTTCTCCTCTTTGGCTTCCTTCTTCGACTATGCAACATTAGTAGATTTCTATTTACTACTAGATGAACACCATTTACCTTTGTCCTAACTAGCTAAGAAAGTACGACATGCATAATGGATGTGTTCTACCTAGACTGATCTTCTTGCAATAAAATGGAGAGTAACTCCTCAAACGTTAAGGCATTTGGATTACCAAGTTTTATCATCAAGTGAAGAGTAGAAGGAAAAATCTTATATGAATCTAGAAGACGATTAAGAATGATTTGCACAAGTGAACTATCTTGTAAGACTTCATCTATAGATATCATCTACTCTTTCAAATCTTTGATCTTTGTCAAAAAACTATCCATAGAATCTACTTCATTCATATGCTCCCTCTCCAACTCTTTTTGTAGGTAAGCAACATGAGCCTCATTTCTTGCTAGGTATAAAGTGGTAAGTGTATCCCAAGCATCCTTTACTATTTTGTAAGAGCGAATTTGAGGGATGATTGCATGTTTGATAGACAAAGCTATCAATGCATATGGGTGAGCATCTTTGCCATACCAATGAAGTTTCTCTATAGTAGGTGCATCAAGAACCATAGCATGAATATGAATCTGAAGATCATCATCTTGAACGCCATCTACATCACCTTCAATAAATGTATTCGAAGGTGCAATAGGTTATTTTTTCAAACCCTATAAATATTCCACAATACTTTTTCCACCAATACATGATGCATCATATATACCGATAATGGGGAATCGATACCATCCAACTTCTCCTCAATAGGCAACATACGAAATACATCATTGCTTTTAGCCATGGCCATCAACTAAGATACCCTAATGCAGAAAAATGGTTGTATCTCAAAAATTTGAACAGAATTACCCTATTGAGCTCTTTTGAGCCTATCAAAAACTTAGAGGCTCTTGTACTGGCAAATGAAAACCTATACGTATGTTTGGCACAAAAGGTCAAAATTGCCTACACATGCACTATGATAGTGCATTCAGATGTCTAAACGATCTGAGGTCAAAATTTTGACATGACATAGAGAAGCTATTTTGAACTCCTAATTGCCCTAAGTATGCTCATCAATTTTCATGTGATTTTGAGACTATGACCAGATGGTTGTCGACGACACCCTAGATGAAGTTGCAACCTGCTCTGATACTAATTGTTAGAGTTTGAGGTCTGCGAAAGCACGAAAGCAACACAAGGAAGAAGAAGAAGCTTGGAACACAACACATAATGCTGAATGTATTACCAAGTGAATGCACAAAGATAAGTCACCCATTAGGGTTATAGGCATATATACAAGCCTGGGAAAAAAACCTTCTAAAGAGCAAAAAACATGCCCCAGTGTTCCTAAATGTGTTCATACACATCAATACCGAAATATATCAACAAAAACTTTCTAGAAATATGAGTGAAATTTTGATCCCAATATGGGGGGAATGGGTTCATAGTAGTTACTTATATGAAAAATACCAAAAATTTCAATATTATTTGTAAGACTCATTTTGAAGTCAAAGTTTGTATGAATGAACCAAAAGGTGTCCATTTTTCGCTTTTCTTATGAACAATTCCCAAATGCTGCTTTGAATTTCGATAATGGTTATTCTAATTCTACAAAAAGATTTGAGGCATTGAAACATAATAACGTAATGTCAAAGTAAATACAATTTTGACCATCTGTTATCTTTTTTTAATGTAGTTTTATGTTCTTTCTAGAGGGAAATCGACTTAAGAGTTTGGGAGATTTGTTTTGTTAAATTCTCAATGTCAAATAAATGTAAAATCTAAGAAATAATTCTTTTTAAGGCTTTTAAAGAATGAACCTTCTATAAACAAGTTTGTGCAGTGTGCGAATATGTATATTCCATTGATAAAAAATTCTACTTCAATGATAAGTGAATTATCACAAAGCTAAGGATAGCTATCTATGAGTGTAATTAGGATGTTTCATGGATTGGATAAGTCTTTGAAGAAATCTTCAAGATTGATGGGTCTAAGGGGAATATGGTTAATGCTAAACTTAATTTTTTTATAATTATTATTTCCATAATTTAAAACATGTGGATTAATCATTTACATTTTTCTATATACGTTTTGAGCCTTTTTAGAGAATTGCAAATTACATTAAAGCTACCATACAAAAGCTTTTTAAGTGGACTATTTAATTTCCAACTAAACATAATCTTGGAAGGATTGATAGTTAAATCTTAAACTCATTAATATATATATATGAGAAAATATAGAACGATTTATTTTGGGTTTAGGAAATAAAATGCTTGATAATAGAAGCTTAAACAAAAACATTTACCAAATTTCTTTTATTATTTCTCTAGCATATTGAATGAGGCATGAGATATTACATGAAGGTCAAGTTTTTTTTTCCAAAAGATACATACATAGTTAATAAGCTATGACTCCCCTTTGTTATGTAGATCTTCTACAAAGGCCAATTGAGAGGACTAAAGAATGCGACAAAGAGAGAAGAATATGAGAGAGACATGTAAAAGACAAGCATCAACATGATGTGCACCCAATATATTTTTAGAGGCACCTTTTTTGTACTTGATTTACGTAGAAGTGATTTTTTATGGAATGTATTAATTTTTATAATTTCTAAGAGCATGAGAAATGATCAAATGTATGTACACCATTTTTGTGTAGGCTGGATTCATGAACAAACTAGTTAAACTAGTTCTACACGTAACCTAGTACTAGGTTTAACTAGCTTGGCCATTTTGATGTAAACAAGGTGTCATGGATCCGGATGTAGAACAATGGTGAATGTACCAATATGGAGTGAGAATCCCAACCTAAAATTATCAATCCAGGTAGATAAGGGAATGATATGACAATCATGAGCAAGTGATAAGAGATGCACACACACAATGAAGAGAAAAGATGAGTGAAACAATTGAGATTTATATAAAGAGCATTCAAAATATAAAAAGATCTCACTTGCTTTCCTTGCACTAGCTAATCCCTCAAAATGAGCCTACAATCTCTATTTATAGTTCCTTTGACTAGCTCTAGCAAATTTCACATCTAGTGATTGGCATGTTAAAAAAATATGTCTTTTGGTTCATTCAGGCTCAAACAAGATCTATAATATATGAAAATGTGTACACATGTTCTACCTAAGCTCCCCACTCTCAAAGACTCTGTTTGGATGAAATTGAGCTAGGATCATTGAATTTTACATATAAAATTTAGTGATAAGAATCGATGTTTGGGAATTACATGTTTAGGAGACATTTTACTTACATGATTCCTCTACTTCCATGCCTTCTTGAGATTGGTCTAGTATATGTTCTTCTAAAACCCCTCTCTCTCTCTCACATTTTTCATCTCTAATAAAATCTTTTGTGTTTATGGTGTCAATATTGTAGTTTTGAAGGAGCTATAATGTGGTAGTAAGTTCATCAACCTTGATGCCTCATGCCAAGTCAAATTCAAGTCTCTATGAGTCAATAACCAAGGCTATCTACTCATGAGGTAGGTACGAATGCTCAAAGTGTTGTATATGCTCAGAGATGAAGAGATGTGAGAGATTTTTAGTTTTGATAGTCTTACTAGAGAAGTCTTTTGCATTTTGTTTTACCCCTAGAACTTGTTTTCCATCATAAAACTCATTTTGCAAATGACTTAATTAAATCTTTAACAAGTAAATTTAATATAATCCATAAATTTATTACACCTTATTATCCACGGGTGAATGGCTTCGTAGAGTGTATTAATAAGACTTCATTAACTATGCTACGAAAATTAATTTAGTTTTCTCTTGAGCATTGGGATCAATTGCTTCCTTTAATTCTCCGGGCTTACCGTACCACATATAAAGTTGCTACCAAATTCACCCCTTTCAAACTCCCCTTTGGAATTGAAGCAATCATTCTGATGGAAATAGTGGTCCCCAGTCTCTGTATTACCATAGAAACCAAACTCTTACCAGACTAGTCTATTTAAAATAGACTTGGTGAACTTCATGCCTTGTATGAAACTTGTTTCAAAAGCTTTCTACTAATGTAGGAGATGCAAATCCAACAAGCTAGAGCCCATGCTCATTTCCTCAAGATACCAGTGTTCATTGTCAACTAGTTAGTATTGGTCTACAACACAAAAGCTCACCATGGAGTAGGGAAATTTAAAGTCAGGTGGTTGAGTCCCTATCAAATTGTGGCAAAAAGTAGTCCATCTATGTTTTGGTTGACCACTCTTACCAAATTTGTAAAAGTCCCTTTAATGGATCGAAGCTACACCCTTTTTGCACTCCCATCATGGAACAATGTCTTCTGGAAGCTGCTTAATGGCACACACCACCCACTTCCCGCTTTCATCTGCTTTTCCATGCAATTCTATTGTGTTCGATAGCATTTTATTACATGTTCTCATTTTCCCTAGTGGGTGTTTCATGTTGTTATGCAATCTTACTCCTTTCAATTTCTATTTATCCTTCAGTGTTCTACTTACTTCTTTTACAATTTGTACTATGTGTGTGAAATCTTGTGCTCTATGTGATATTTTTGTTCTACTTTGTGCTTTTATTGTCCCAACACTCTTGCAACCATGGATGCCCCACCATACCTTCCTAGGTTCGGCACTACTATGGCTCCCGACCTAGCAGAGTGCTTCCAAGTGCGTGGCTTGCTACCATTTGCATAGCTACCATGGCACATGGTGCCTTCCCACCCCTTGGCCATGACCTTAGTCTGAGCCATTGCGGACTGCCCTGTTTCCATCACCATCTAGCCAATTTCCAAGTCATATCTAACGACTTGAATCACCTTAGAAACTATTGCTTACCTCTTGAATGTCGATCATACCAAAGTCACTCCGCTCCCCATAGCCATAATGAATTCCCTTTTCCCCACTAGTTTTCCAACAAATATACCATTATGTGTTGCCTACCCCTTCAATGCCACACCCTTCAATTCTTGGTTGTTACCATCAATCTCCAAAAAACGTGCCTATGACATCTCCTTCCCGATGTATTCGATAATTGATCTGGCAACAAATGAACCCATTAACTGGGTATTGTTTTTCTTCTGCTGTATTCACAAAGAATGTTAGGCAGTGGTTAAGCAGTTGTCCAAAGGGGAAGTTTTGCAAACACGGTTACCACACATCTTCTTGCTCCTTCGCGATCCCCCGTTTGAGGTTTCCACTTCCATCGCCCCCATCCTTCCATCCTCTGTAGTATCATCTCATATGGAAGAAGAAGAAGAAGAAGAAGAAGAAGAAGAAGAAGAAGAGGAGGAGGAGGAGGAGGAGGAGGAGGAGGAAGAAGAAGATTTGGTGATGTTGTGTTCCCCCGCAAACATTGTTGGCATGCCCCCTACAGCTTCCACCTCCTCTTCCACCCAAGCCAGCACCAGAATTTTCATAACATCAAAGGAGGTTTTGGTTGTCTCTATAGTGGCCAAAGTCCTTTCAACATTTTTTTGCAAATGGTGATGTCCAAATCATAGATGACATTGAGCAATCTACAAGCCTAAAGCAAATGGACTAACATACTCTCTGAAGTTCTTGAAAGTCTTCCTTAGCAGATGGTACTCTCCTCCTGTTTAAGTGATATTGTTACCCGGATTGTAGAGCAGCAGATTCCTAGAGAGGCCAAAGAGATTTCCTTGATCAATGCCAAAGAGATCTCCCTACCCAATGTCTAAGAGATTTCCCTGATTGAAGGCCCCTCTATACCTCTTCAACCCACTATCCCCATGGTACCTTCTGGTCCCATTGTATCTGTGGAGGCTGACCCTATTCATAAAGCAGCAACTGAAATCAAGCCATCAAAATCCCTTACATATTCAACTCCTCCCATCATCTTTGACAAACCAATGCCTAATGAATTCGCTCTCTATGCATCAGGTACACAATATCTTTCAGTAGGTTCCTTTCTACAATTGGGAATCGGCCCCAATTTTTCATTGGAAGATATTTTCAAGGTTGGGTAGTAGCTTGTATAGGCTGCCAACCTTCTCCAAACATGCATTGAAGCAGAGAAACACACTTGTAGAAGACATTTCAAGAAAATTTGGATATGGCCGAAGCCAATCTTGTAGTGTTACAATATGATGTGATGTGGTTTTGCGCATAGGAATTATGGTTGCAGTAGTAATTAACCAAGAAAGATTAAGAATTGGAAGCTCTACGCTAGGAAATAGCTGAAAAGACGGATGCCCTAGTCAAAGCTCAATACTAGAAGAATAGACCAACAAAGTTGCTGCATTGGAGCACGATTGTACAAAAATTACTGCTAAAGTTGTTCAATGGGAGACCAAACTAGCCAAAACCAAGGAGGAACTTTTTTTAAAAGCACATGCATTGACCTTCGAATTCGATGTCACTATCAAATTAAAGAAAGAATTAGATGTGAGTTAGAAGGAGAGGTAGCCATACTTCAAAACTACCAAGTTTCAAGCACAACAAATTTGAGGAATGGAGAATTTATTGAATAATCAGAATGAGAAGATGAAGAGATAGAAGTTGATGCTGAATAGAGTTGACTTAGATGCCGAGTTGTCCTCAAGAATGGATTTTATCTGTAGGGGTCCTTCTTTATTGCATAGAGCCAGCAGGTTATTGATCAAGAAGCTCTCGCTAGTTCTTCAAGTTCTGATGCTCAGCTACTGAATGTTGAAACTATACAGAAGCTGCTTGAAGCATTACAAAAGAAAATTAAAATAATTTTTGAAGAAGCTCGCATAATTTATTTACTTGGATTAGTAGATGATGAATTTTTTTTCTTAAGGTTTGGATCCCCCTATGCATGCCAGTGTTAGGCTCACACTGTGATTAATTGTAAAAAGATATATTTTCACTGAACTATTTCGGTGAAGCATTGTAATAATTCAAAAGGTTTCTAATACAAAGAAACATCGCACGGTTGAGAGTCCAGCATGATGAGTCCATAGGGATTCCATCACTCTAGGAGGATTGACATGTTGATAAATTTGCAGTAAACTCTTGTTCTTTGTCATTGTCGTTGTCGTATTGCTATTACAGTTTGGTTAATTTTGTTGTCAAGTTTGATTACTATTATTTTGTCAAGTATTATGTTAATCTAGCAAAAGTTGAGAAGTTATTTCAAAGTTTGATATTGTATAGGTCTTGTTTCGATAGTTGTAATTGAGTTTGGTATTGTGCGGTGAATTATAATTGTTTGTTCTCTAGTGAATACTATGTATGAAGGTGAAAGAAGGAAAAGCAATAGTTTACAGACTATTATATGAAACTACCATCCAAAAACCCTTTTGTTTAGTCATTCTGTGAACCAGAAGGCTAACAATAGAAGAGGAATCTCATAGATTATGAAAATCAAATTCCACAAAATTTATTAGTTGGAATCAAGATCAAATCATCCCTAAAGTTTAGATCACCTTTTAGGTGTATGAATCACCAATTTCAAATTAAAATACAATTGTTTCTTAATCAAGAGATGTCACACCTATATCTGAGAGTTTGAGCTGATTATTTGAGCCTAAGTACTCACTAAAAGTGAGATTATTCCTTTACATTTGTTTTGTCTATTTCTCTTTGTGTGAGCATCAATTTCTATACTTTCATTTGGTTAAGTTAGATTATAATCTTTTTATCTACATATCAATTTTCATTTTCATTGTGTCACTAGATCTCAAGATATGAATGATTTAAGCTCACTATGTTTGCAACTCATCTTCTTCCTACAAATCCAAGTGACCCCCCATACTTGTTAGATTTATTTTTCATTGTATGGCTCCCCTAAATCCATCAAATATCTTGCATTAGTTAACTCTACAGCTGAGTTAGATGTGTGCAAAATTTGTTATGTCAATTCATTTGTTTGGAGCTCTAGACATAAATTTGTGACCTTCTCTTCCCAAAATAGAAGACTTGTTCAATTCTTGCAAAGTGGAAGTCATCTATTTTTATGAAAACATTTGACAATGATGTTCCAAAGGACTTGATGCTTCTTTGTGCATATTTGGGGAACTAAATAAGTGCACTAAGCATCCATCATGTCACATTGTCTAGTGTAGAGTAGGCTTTTTGTAATACCACCTCATCTCTGCACATATCCCATCATCTATTCACTATGGTATCAAAGCAACTAAGCATCATGGGAGATGGATTTCCCTCATCTATTGAAAAACTAGATCAAGGCAATTACTTAGCATGTTCACTAAGAATGGGAGCATATCTACAAGGAAGGAATCTCTATGGTTCCATATCTTTAGATGAGATGATGCCAATACTTTGAAGCAAGGGCCAACCAACACAAGAGGATCAAGAAAGATTGAATGCATGGTGCTCAAAGGATGCTTTCACAAGGTCATACATTCTTAACTCTATATTTGATTTATACTTCCATACATTAGGGATTACAAAACTTCACAAGAAACATGGAATGCACTTGAAGCATTCTTCTCATCAAGCACTAAGGCTAGGAAGAATCGGTTATTGATGGAGTTTACAACAGTCAAGAAGATGCCCAAGTAGAGTGTGACTGATTTTGTCACTAAGATGGACATTGGAGACCAGCTTGGAAGCATTGAAGAAGTTATTGATGAAGAACAAATAGTAAGGCAAGTACTCAATGGTATCAAGGCTGATGACCAATGGGACACCTTCACCACAACTATGGATCTCTACACAAGCATGGAAATTCCTAACTTCAACACTCTCATGGGATGATTATTTGCACATGAAGCAAAGCTTATGAAGAATGGAGAAAACCAAAAAGTTAATCAATCCTCTACTCTCTATACAGATGATATTAAAAGAAAGGACAACAAAGGCAAGGGCAAGAAGTATGATGATGAAGGTAGTACCTCTTATAAAAACTTTGCAGGTAAAGGTAAAGGTTCAAGAGGAAGAGGAAAAGGAGGTAGATAAGGTAGAGGAGGTAGACATGGCCCATCACGATGTGCCATATATGGTCTAACTAATCATATCATTGAGAATCAATTCAGGAATCCAAGAAACCAGAGAGGAAGAAGATACAACAAAGGAGGCTATGGAAGCTCAAGAGGAAGATTCAACAATCCACATGGATAAAATAACAACTCATACAAAAATAACAATTACCAAGGTGTATACAAAGGAAAGAGAGAGTACAACAACTATAAAGATGATCAAGCTCAAGAAGACTCACTTCTTCTTATGAAAATGACTATGAAGGAAGGTAAAACAGATAAACATGTGTTTTATATAGACTCAGCAGGACTCTCAAACTTGGAAGACCCAAGGAATAGGCATGAAGTCCAAACTAGAGATGACACAAGTCATCCACTTGAAAAGATAGGTAATGTGAAGACTTCATATGGTAATATGAACTCACTAACCAGAGTACTTTATGAAGGAAGCATTTCATGAAAAAGTTTCATATCTTTGAAGAAAGTGTTTCATGAATGTTTTTTAAGAATGTTAGGAAAGACATGTTTTGTATCCTTATGAAATCACCCAAAGATTTTCATGTATTGGATAATTCGTTGAAGATATCTTCAAGATTTATGGGTTTAAGGGGAATATGGTTAGTGCTAAACGTAAGACTTTTTTTAATTCTTATTTCCATAATTAAAACATGTGGATCACTCATTTAATTTTTTCTATATAAGTTTTGAGACTTTTTAGAGAATTACAAATTACAAATGCAATTGTTTCCAAAAAAGTCTTTAATCTTGTTATATTAAAGCTACCATACAAAATATTTTTAAGTGGACTATGTAATTTCCAACTAAACATAATCTTGGAAAAAATTGATATTTGAATGTAAATCTCATGGATATGAGAAAATATAGAAATATATATTTTAGGTTTAGGAAATAAAATATTTTATAAGAGAAGCTTAAACAAATAAACTTACCAATTTTCTTTTATTATTTCTCTAGTATATTAAATAGAGCATGAGATATTACATGAACATCACATTTTAGCTCCAAAAGATACAAACATAGTTAATAAGCCTTGACTCCCCTTTGTTATGTAGATCTTCCACAAGTGCCAACTAAAGAGGACAAAAAAATGAGACAAAGAGAGAAAAATATGAAAGAGGGAGGTAAAAGACAAGCATCAACATGATGTGCACCTAAAATATTTTTAGAGGCCACCTTCTTTGTGCTTACTTGTTTTACGTAGAATTGACTTTTTATGGAATGTATTATCTTGTATAATTTCTAAGAGCATGAAAATGATCAAACGTCTGTAAACCATTTTTGGGTAGGCTGGATTCATCAACAAACTAGTTAAAACTAGTTCTACAAGTAGCCTAGTACTAGGTTTAACTAGCTAAGCCATTTTGATGTAAGCAAGGTGTCATGGATCTGGATGTAGAACAATGGTTAATGTACCGATATAAAGTGAGGATCCAAACCTTGAATTATCAAGCCAAGTAGATAAGGGAATGATATGATAATCATGAGCAAGTGACAAGAGATGCACACATGAAGAGAAAAGATGAGTGGAACAATTGAGATTTATATACTTAAAAATATCTCACTTGCTTTCCTTCCTTGCACTAGCTAATACCTCAAAATGAGCAAGCAATCTCTATTTATAGTTCTTTGGACTAGCTTTGCAGAGTTTCACATCTAGTGATTATCATGTTAAAAGATATGTCCTTTAGCTCTTTTAGGCCCAGACAAGATCTATAATTTATGAAAATGTGTACACATGTTCTACCTAAGCTCACTCCCTAATCTCAAAGACTCAACTTGGACCAAATGGAGCTAGGATCCACAAAAATGGATTTTACATACAAAATTTAGAGATAAGAATCAATGCTTGGGAATTACATGGTTAGGATACTTTTAACTTACATGTTTCATCTACTTTTATGCCTTCTTGAGATTGTTCTAGTGTCTCCTCTATTAATATCCCTCTCCCTCTCACATTTTTCATCTCCAATAGAACCTTTTGTGACGATGGTGTCACCATAGTTATGGAGTAGCTATAATGTGGTAGTATGTTCATTAACCTTCATGCCTCGTGCCAAGTCAACTTACAGTCTCTATGAAAAGGGGGTGTACTCATGAAGTAGGTACAAATGCTCAGAGTATTGTGCATGCTTAGAGATGAAGAGATGTAAGAGATTTTTAGTTTTGATATAAAAAATATTTGAGTCGTACTCCTAGAATCTTATGGTAAAAGCATCTTAAATTGGGTAAGTAGTGGATTGGGCAATGCTACACATAGAGTTTCTACCTATTGGATGTAGTGTTCAAATCATAGACAAGAGATAGGTTTACATATTTGAATCTTGGGATGCTTACATGATGTCTTGTCACTTTGTTTAACACTATAAGGATGATATGTCCATTTGTTCATGAGTGGATGCAGTCCTGGGTGCTACCATATACATGGGGATGGTAGGTGTGGTGACTAAGGTGAAATTGTACAATCATGTGGCTAAATGCACCTATGGGCCTCCTAGATGTGTGATAGGGGAAATGTGATTCCCTATAACTATGCTTAGAGCCCTATATCCCGTGGTGATAGTTACAAAGTTGGTGGTGTCGATTCGTGATAGTTGTGAGGATTGACCTATATTATGTGATTCACTAAGAACGATTGAGATAGTGGCTATGACATTAGAGACAATGGTGGTTGTGGTATGAGGTGAGGGGGGTGGTGGTAAGGATGGGGATGGGGGTGCACTTGCCATGTGGTGTTCTTCGGTATGTTGAGTGGTGTGTGTCGTGGCGATGGTTGTGGAAGTGGTGTCGTATGGTTCTGAAACTACAGTGTATATGTGCATTCTTGATCTTGGTGGTCATTCGTGCATCTTCGTTTGAATCTCTAAGAGTAGGAGAGGGCAGTGTGAATAGCCTTTGGTACTCCCAATGCATCTGCAAGTAGGTTGAGGGAAGCTATGGAGTGGTCATCCACACCTCCTTCCTCAAGCATCCGGTTCATTAGGGCTTTCCCAAATGCCTAGGATAGTCTATGTTGTTCCTGAACCAAGTTCATAGTATTGTACAATCTTCGTATTTGTATTGTGTATGTTTGGGCTCCCTCAAGTTCTGGTATAACATGTTGCACATATTCATGCTCCTCTTCATCATGTTGTCCTTCCTGCTCTTCATCTTTTTCATCTTCTTCAATCTCTTCCTCGTCTTCATCCACTTTGGCTACAATTGGTTGAGTTTGTTCAGGTTGGTCCATGGCGGTCTGTTGTTCCCTTAACTGCTCTACTTCTACCTCCAAGTTGGCTTCATTGATCATTCTGGCTACTTCTTCATCAGTCAAATCCTGAAGTGTGAAGCCTTGAGGGAACTCTAGATCAGTGAGGATCGGTGGAAAGATAAGATTAGGCCCCTCTGCACTTTGCCTTGGTAATCGGATGGTGAAGGGCCGTACTCACCTTTGGGGTGGTGGAGTCACCTCTGGTGTTAGTGTAGCGCCCCTAGGCTATGCACATGGCACTTGCATAGTTCCTCTCATTTTCTTTGATGGGGGCCCTGTGGATGATGCCCTTCACTAAAATTCCAATGCCCTAGTCCAAATGAGTGCCCTTTGGATTGGCACATCATATGCAAGGCACTTGTACACAATTCTAGTGCGTGCATAACATCCATATAGTACTGACTTCTATTTCTTATACCAGCGTTGGTGTGCAAGATGGATCTGGTTGATAATCCAATGTGGCATGTTGATCATAAGGTTCATCATGTCTATCGAATCTTCTTGGGTGGCATTGTAAATCTCTCTTGGGCTGGGAATGCAAAATGCTACATGCACATTCGGAGATGGATGGCAATACTCGAGGTCATTGCCACCATGTCCTTCATCTTAGTGAGGTTCCTGTTCTTCATATTCTCAAGGATCATTGTCTCCTTCTCAGTAGGGATGTGCATGCCTCTCATGTCTAGAGCTTCTCTCACCAATTTGTTGGTTAATTAAAACGCTTAAGTTCATTCCCTCACATAAGAGATGGAAGCACAAATGTGCTTGTCCCTTTCTTATCTTTGCTAGGAGTGAGTATGCTAACTAAACATGAAGACCTCAAGAAGTCAGGCTTAGGTAACTGAGCATGGAAATAGTCGTCCAATCTGGCCTTCCTCCATACCGCTCGTAATCCCTCACTGTTTTGAAGCTTTTCAAGCTCTCGCGTAAAGGAATGGTAACGGCCCCACCGTCCATTAAACTCTATCTCAAACTCCCATAAATAGGTGCCATCCCCAAGGGGTCGTGTCACTTCATTGAACCAATGAGACTTCTTACTAGCTTGCGATGTGTGTCCTCGGGGAGGATTTTGAATGGGAATGACATGCAGTGCTCTCAACTCCTGCATCCATTCTATCAACTCTTCCTGGATAGGGATACTTTCAATGTCCACTATTTGAGGACATGTGCGTGCCTAGGAGCTCATTCCTACAACCTCTACCATGTTGAGGGTATTTATTGCCGGTTCTATGAGAATATATAAATACATGTTAACACTGCACTGGACACAAAATGACCATTTTTCCCCATTACAACATTAACATGATGAACTGTGATGTGGTTAGTGGGTTAGTTAGTGCTTGTGTGATCATGAGTGTAAAGTGTGGTTAGTGGATGAAGGGTTATTAGCTACTAATTGGAGTAGTGCCATGTAGTGTGGATACAGTTAGTATGTGGAGGTGGGTTTGCACAATGGGATCAGGGGATTTATTACAAGATTTGAGTTTCCAAACATTATGTATGGCTTTACATTTTGATTTCATGGAGACTTCGGAAGGCTTTAAAATAGTGTCTTCTTGGGAATGAGGCTTTTTAGGGACCCATTTACAAGTGATCCTACTTGTGCTCGTGGATGAATATGTGACTCTACGTGTCAAACAATTATGAGTATCGGCTATTCGAGTGTGTGAATAATGCTTTACATTGTGTGGTTTATGTGTGGCTATTTGAGCCTGCAAGCAAGCATGAGCACAGAGATCATCCACATAGACTTCTAGGTTCTTCCTCAAGAACTCTTTAAAGACATGGCACATCAACCTCTAAAAGGTAGTTGGCATATTGGTGAGACCAAATGGCATTACCCGAAAAGCAAATATGCCCCATTCTGTGGCAAAAGCCATCTTATGTTGTTCTTCTAGAGCAATGTCAGGGTCTACCCCTTTTAAATATTTGTAGATCCATGCAAAAACATTTCTATATTCTCTTAACAAGGCAATCAACTCTTGATCCTCTTCCTCAGTTAGATCATGTCCTATGTGGGTGCATATTTATTCTCCTTCTTCTATGGTTACAACAATCTTCTTGGCGGTTTCTTTGTTATCATAGGCCTCTCTTGCTTGTGCATCACGTTTAGGCATTCTTAGGGTGAAAGCATGTTAATGTTTACAAAAAAGTGATGTCTGGGACATAGTTAATTAGCTGGAAAAACCCCATCTTTCTTAGTTGAACATTGTGCAATAATTATTGAAAGAGAAGTAAAAGTGAGGTGGTGGGGCGAGAGTAGGTAGCAATACACATGCTGGAGCATGGAGCATTCATGACGTGGGTTTGTTTGCTTGCTGCATGTTGGAGAGTCCGCTAGAGTACCTCATCTCGCTTGGGAGTTTTTCTGCATAGCTGGTTGTTGTCTTTGGCAGCCATACATTTGTTATGGAGCATGCAAGGTAGAAGTTTTCTTGGTTGCTCTTTTGTTGATCATATGTTGTTGTAATGAGTCGCGAGCGAATCTTTCAATGATTGTCTTGATGGGCAATGGAAGACGTACATGCACAATACAAAATCGGAGGCTTTAATCAACTCTAAAGAATAGGTTCTCACATTTTCTTCTGCTCATTGCACCTCAGGTTCACTAACTTTCACGCTGCCAAGAATAGAGTCGACCCAGAATCTCTGTATTGGATATTATTAGCCCAAGTTGAAGTGGGAAATCGACTTTGCTAAGAGCCAAAAATAGACTTTGGAAGCCACCACTAGCATGTATCCTTGGGAAAGAAAAGACATTACAAAGCTTTATGAAATTTTTGTGGGTTGTAGAGTAGGAATGCTTTTCCAACTCCCTATGTGGAGCATTCATGATGTGGGTTTTTCTGCATGCTACATGTTGGAGAGTACGCCGCAGTACCTCATCTTGCCTGAGAGTTTTTTTTGCGTGCTACATGTTGAGTGGGGAATAGTGAGAGGGACTCCATCACTATAGACATTTTTTCTACACACTGTGTCCTAAGTGGGGAATATTGATAAATATTTTTCTATGCGTTGCATGTTGGAGAGTACGCTGCAGTACCTCTTCTTGCCTGTGAATTTTTTTATGTGCTGCATGTTGAGTGGGAACAGTGAGAGGGACTCCATCACTATACATATTTTTTCTACGTGTTGCATCCTGAGTCTATACAGATAATTATTTTTGTGCATACCACATGGTTTGGAGATCATTCCTAAAAAGGTAATCCACTTCTTCATGTTTGATGAGAAGAAGCATGACACCTTTTTTGTGCAATAGTGTTTCCAATTACATTGGCAATGGTTGAGAGAGCTAAACCTTGACTTAAGCCAACATTGGGTATGGTCAGATGGTGCAGCTTCTCATTGTAAAGACTAATGACATTGATTTTATGGTGATGTGTGGGCTCTTGGCCCCTGCATATTTTGTACAATTCCCTCATTAATCTACTATTTTACTATTATCTTTAAAAAAAAGGAAGTTATATACGAGTAACATCTCAGATTGTGGATGATTGTTGCAGGTTTAAAAGTATGCCTAACAATGTCCATTTAGTTTCATATTGCTCATTCATTGTATCTAACATCTGAGGTTGTTGATGATTGTTGTAGGTTTAAAAGTGGTATAACAAGTCTACATACGTAAGTGATGGAGCACATAATGATATCATATGAGCATACTCAATGTAAAGTCAATATAATAAAGTGGATTGATGAGTGGTAGATGTTATTGTATTTATGGTTTCTTCATCATTTGTAGTGTGTTGATGTAGGGAAATCTCGGACAAGCGAACTGATGGAAGTTAATACAATACTAGTAGTGGATAGTGATTAGCAAACATTAAGAGGTTATTGGAAGGCAAAGAAAAGGAAATATAGAGACACAATTATGTCAAGGTCAGGCACATGTGGAGGGTAATGCTAATTGCAGTCAAGCAACTTGGATGGCATTGTGGATAAGATCATCAAGTATTGTAAAAATCAAACTAGACACTTATGTTGTGAAGATAAAATCCAGGCACTAAATAGGATGTTGCAGAGTCCATGTATTGGGAAACTTTTTGATGCAATGGGCAGTAACAAAGATCATGTAACATGTGCCCTTTTCATCAATCTTCGGAATACACTACAAAGTATGAGAAAGAATTATGATGACCTTGTGTTGAAGAGATCAACATTGATGATGGCCCTAAATAGTGATGCATATTCATCAACAAATCAGATAAATATTTCAAGACTTTATAGGGTATTGGGAGTAAGCAAGAAAGTACTCTATGATATGATTGGATGGTTAAGTATAGTTTAGTCTAATCATAGTTTCTTGAAGGAAACTGGTAGGCCAACACGTACCACATGTATCACACAAGAGGTCAAGCATCTGATTATCACGTTTTGGACAACAGAGAGCAGGGTTTCACCAAATAAGAAGGATATAAGTAAGACTCGACTTGGCAGAAATCAATATTTGGAGCATCATGTTCACCTTTTTTATGTATCTCAGGTAATCCTATTTTCAATCATCAGTTCAGGATTTTAGCCAATTATACAAGAACCAATAACAAGTAACTTATAGTAACAATCTAATAGTAATAGATAACCAGTAATAAGCTAATAGTAATAGCTAACTAGTAACAAGCTATTTAGAAATAGCTTATTACAAACAACTAACCAAGAAACCGGCTCTTAAGTAATAGCCAATTAGTAACAAGCTAATTAGTAAAAGCTAATTACTAATAACCATCCAAGAACCAACTACTTAGTAATAGCTAATTGGTAACAAGATAATTAGTAATAACTAGTTACTAACAACTAACCAAGAAGTAGCTACTTAATAATGTACAACTCTTAACAAGTTAAATAATAATAGCTAATTACTAACAATTAAGAACCAGCTACTTAGTAATAGGTAACTAGTAACAAGCTATAGTAATAGCTAATTACAAACAACTAACCAAGAACCAGCTACTTAGTAATAGCTAATTAGTAGAAGCTAATTAGTAATAGCTAATTACAAATAACTAACCAAGAACTAGATGCTTAGTAATATTTAATTACTAACAAACTAATTAGTAGTAGATAATTACTGATGACTAACTAAGAACTAGCTACTTAGTAATAGCTAATTGGCAACAAGCTAATTAGTAATAGATTATTAGTAATAATTAATTACAAAATATTAACCAACAACTAGCTAATTAGAGTTAACAAACTAAGTAGTAGTAGCTAACTCAAGAGGAAGGTTCAACAATTATCATGGCAATTACAACAACTACAATCATTCAAACTATCAAGGAGGCTACAAAGGAAGGAGAGACTTCAATAACTACACATAAGACTCAAACAAAGAGGATTCCTTATTGATCATGAACATGGCTATGCCACAAGGTAAATCTGATGAACATGTTTTCTACATAGATTCAAGTTGTTCAAATCATGTGGTAGGAAATGTGGCACTCCTATCAGATTTAGAAGATCCAAGGAATAAGCATGAGGTACATACAGGAGATGACACAAGACATCTTGTGGAGAAAATAGGCAATGTCAAAGCACCTGATGGAAACATCAACCTACTCAATAAGGTACTCTATGTCCCTACCATTACAAAGAATTTGATAAGTGTTGGGAAAATAGTAGAGAAAGGGTTGCAAGTCAGGTTCACAAAAGCAGGAGCATTTGTTGAAGATCCAAGTCAAGGATTCAGAAGAATTGCAAAAGGTGAAAATGCAGGTAGATTGTTCACATTTGAATTACAAGACACTAGAAACATTGCTCTCTTTAATTATGGTAGTTAGACACTCACAGAATTGGAAGTATGGCACAAAAGGTTAGCACATATTGGTGAAATGTCATTAAAGCAAATTTGCAAGGACCAAAGTGTACTTGGACTCCGTAACTTGTCAAAACAACATATGATTTATAAGTGTACTGCATGTCAATTTGGAAAGTCTCACAGGTTATCATTCATGAAGAAAGGTTATATGCATGGATATCTCTTGGAGTTGGTTCATACAGAAGTATGGGGACCCAGCAAGGAAGCTTCAATATCTGGATCAAGGTATTATGTCTCCTTTATTGATGATTGCAGCAGATGGAATATCCTATTCTTTATGAAACACAAAGATGAAGTCTTTTCATGTTTCAAAAGATATTTGGCTCTTGTGGAGAATCAAACAGGTAAATCACTAAAAAGGCTAAGGTCAGATGGAGGGGGAGAATACTTCTCCCATGAGTTTGATTCTTTTCTTCAAGAAAGAGGAATCAAAAGAGAGGTAACTACAAGGTACACTCCTGAGCAAAATGGAGTGGCAGAAAGGAGGAATAGGACAATTGTTGAAGATGCAAGGTCCATGTTAAATGAAAAGCATTTGCCTAATTATTTATGGTCTGAGGCTGTATCTACAGCCACTTACTTGATTAATAGGTTGGCTTCAAAATCCCTTGATGGGATGACTCCATATGAGGCTTGGAATGGAAGAAGACCAAGCTTAGATCATTGTAAAATTTTTGGATGTATTGCTTTTGCTCATGTTCCTTCACAGGTTAGAGGCAAGATGGATCCAAAGGTAGAAAGGTGTGTATTTATTGGATATGACAACAATCAAAAGGGCTACAGGTTATACAACCCTACCAACAAAGGATTCTTAGTAAGCAGAGATGTAGTTTTTGATGAAAACAATTCATGGTATGAAGATTCATGCAGGAAGGTCAAATTACCATATGATCTTGAAGAAGATTTTCCAAAGCTTGGTAGAGAATAACCGAAGATTGAAGAACAAGACGCCTCAGAGGATGATGAAGAATCTTAGATGGAAAAGGTCAAAGCATGGAAGTCTAAAGGTAAAGCAAAATTGCAGGAACTTGGACATGAGGCAGAATCATCACATCATGGCCTAAGAAGATCTATGAGGGAAAAGAAGAAACCAGAAAGGTATGGGTTTGACACCTCATTAGTAACTAAACATTCTATCTACATAGCATAGGACATAAACCAAGAGGAGTCATCATCATTTGAAGAGGCCAAAGCAAAATCAGAATGGAAGCATGCAATGAAGGAAGAGATTGAAGCACTTGAGGAAAACAACACGTGGGATTTGGTGCCCAAGACTTCATCCATGAAGGTAATAGGCTCAAGATGGGAATATAAACTCAAGAACAATTCTGATGGTTCCATTAATAGGTATAAGGCAAGGCTTGTAGCAAAATGCTTTGCACAAACTCAGGGAATTGATTATGAGGATACCTTCTCTCCTGTGGCAAAGATGCCTACTATTAGGGTTTTGCTTAGTATTGCCCCAAGAATTGGAAGGTACTTCAACTAGATGTAAAGAATGCATTCTTGAATGGTTGGATAACAGAAGAGGTATATATGGCACAACCACTTGGTTTTGAGAATCAAATTTATCCTGATTATGTGTGTAAACTTAACAAAACATTGTATGGTCTCAAGCAAGCCCCAAGAGCTTGGAATTTCAGGCTTGTTTCATTCTTGCAAGACAAAGGCTTTCAACCAAGCAAGGCAGATCCTTCACTCTTTATTAAAAAGAGTATTTATGAGATCATCTACTTATGTGTATATGTAGATGATATTATATTGACAGGAAATGATGCAGATGGTATGAAGAAGATCAAAGATCAGATGAGAGAAGAGTTCAAGATAAGTGATTTGGGTTCACTTACCTACTTCCTAGGTTTGGAAGTTGTCTACAAAGATCATGGTTTGTTTCTCACTCAAAGAAAGTACATTAAGGACATGTTGGCAAAATTCAAGATGCAAGATTGTAAGATTGCAGGTACTCCAATGGAGGTCAATCACAAATTGAGCCCACATGAAGGTGAACTCATAGAGGACATCACATCATATCAAAGTCTAGTGGATAGCCTCAACTATGCCACATCGAGCCACAAACTCGTGATTTGTGGTAGGTAGAGAATCAAATCAATCACTAATTGATTGGAGAGTGATTGAGGGAAGTTAGCCTCCCAAACTCAACTATAAATAGATGGCAGCTTTAGTCGTGGTTAGAGAGACCTATGTGAAGACCTCCAAGAGCTGAGCTTTATGCCATATCAAGGTGTAATTCCAAGGCACACATATGTATCAGTAAGTCCATTGTATTGTACAAGCAATATACTTTCATTTTCATGATCATTTGAGTTCATATTTCCATGTTCTTGTGAAGTGTACTACTCACTGTCATATCTCTCAGTTTTCTCTGTCAAAGTGCAGAGATGGTTTCTCTGAGCTTGGTGTATCATTTTCAGTGATTTAACTTGGTAAAGTTATCTCTATAAGTCTAATATATTCTCGTCAAATTTCATTTCATTTGGGTATTGCAATCTTCAGTTATGTTTAGTTGAAGTCAACCATGTCTATCATTTTCACTTCTCTATCAGGTACCCGACTTTTTTACTCATCTTGTCAGAGCTCTTTCTGTGTGTGAACTTATCCAAATTCAATGATTTAAAGCTTGTTGGATTCAGCTTAGTGTCTAGTTTAAGCATACATATTTTCATAATCATTCCATTCTTAAATCGGGAGTTATGTTCATTTTTCTGCTCATTGGTCTCAAACTATAGTAGCCCGTGAAAATCGAGATGATGTCATCACTTGCTAAACATCATTCTCAGTATGTGGTTCATTATTTTTTATGAGATTACTCTTTAAAGTTAGCTCTTTACGTTAACTAGACTTCCCCAAGAGGAATTAAGTTAATTGATGTTGTTCTCAGAGAATTATGCAAAACACTGGACAGGTGTATGAACCAAAATAGCAAGTTCTTCACCTCTGAGCTAACTCCAACTTATCTGTTTTGATCTATCTTTTTGAGAGTGATCTTCCAAGGTACATAGGGTGTCTAATACATCCATTGGCAAGCTAAAAGGGCCCACCACATACTCCAGGAGTTCATTTGGTTGGTGTAGATCAAGGATTTTGCAACACCTCTTCATCTTCAAGGACATACCTATCCATCTCCTCACAGAATCTACAAAAATAAGTAGCCCATTAGGGAAATAGGCGTATATACAAGCCGGCGAAAAAAAAACTCCTAAAGAGGCAAAAACAGTGCTCCAGTGATCCTAAGTAGAAGATGTACCTAAGACTATTTTTAGGATTAGGTACGAACATTAAGAGTTTTTAGTGATGCCATTTGGTCTCACTAATGCTTCAGCCATGCATCACTACCTTAATATATCAACAATAACCTTTTGGTTGCTACATATAGACTTCCTCATGAAATTTTCCATTTAAGAATGCATTCTTAACATCCATTTGATACAATTTCCAATCGTTCATAGTAGCCCATGCAATCACGCTTCTCACCATTTTCATTTTCACCACTAGACTAAACCTTTCATCATAATCAAATCCATATACTTGTGCATATCCTTTTGCAACTAAATGCACTTTAAATCTTTCCATTGAACCATCACTTTTACACTTCAGTTTGTACCCATTTGAATCCAATAGCTTTCTTGTTCGGTGGTAATTTCATTATTTCCCATGTATCATTCTTCTTCAATGGATTCATCTCATCATCCATTGCTTTGCACCAATCTTCGTTTGTGATGCATCATGGAAATTCTTTGCCTCATCATGCTTGATTCTTGTTAAGAGAGATGGTTGATGCAATCCAAAGATGAGTTGGTGCTGCTAGAACCAGCTTCACACTAGCCAACTCAGACTTTAGATTTGGTTAGTAGACCCTTTGAGCTTCCTAAATCCGCAAAAAAATCACCCAATTGCTTGGGAACAAGTATCTCAAAAGTTTGAGTCAAGACAGACTAGTTGCAAAATGACTAGCTCCCAAAACTTGTTATTTTTGTACATACACCTGCTAGAAAAAATGAACAATGCTCTCAAACTAGTCGGAATGAGAAAAATTCCTTTTGGAAATAGCAAATAGACTTACATAACTTGCTAATACAAGTTAAAAAAACAATTGATCAAGTGAGCACTGAGAACAAGATTTAGCAAAATCTAGAACACTTCCACCATTTTTGGGGCTCTAGAGAGATTTGACTAGTGAATAGAAAAACACAGATGTATCCCAAATAGTAAATTCAATGACAATGAAACATAAATTATACTTAAAGAACAATCCAATGCACTTTAAAACACTAAAAATGGTTATGTTTAGCCGAAGATATGAGCTTTTGAAGTTACTGTTTTGAGTGAGTATAACAGAGAATAAAACAGAGAAGAGATAAATGATGAATGTACATATTCATATATAATTACAAGCACATTGACAATGAATACTTGTAAAATGGGATTAGAATGATAGAGCTATGGATTAAGCTCTTCAACCTCTACAAATGAACATGAAGTGGGCAAGAATCAAGCTCTCTCATGGAGACTTCCTTCTTGCTTTTTTGATAGCTACTTTTGGAGATAGTTTTGAATTTGAATTCAAATAACTTCACCTAAAAGTGATGCTAAGAATTAGGAGATATTTGCTTAGATGATGGATTCATGGTTTTAGGTAGTTAGAGCCACAAGTTTCCTTTTTACATCATGGATGATGTAAGCCATTCTTTCTTTCACCATTACAAGAGATAAAATATACTCTTTTATAAGAGGTGTTCATATGTCTACAAATATGACTACACATGAACATAAATCAAATCATATCAAGCGTGTAGGCTTGGGTAAAATTCACCAACAACTCCCCCTCAAGCCTAACATGCTTGGCCTCCAAATAAGTCTTTAATTGTCCTTGATTTCCTGTAAGCTAATCGTCAACATGAATCTACTCAATTTTGTACCATCAAGAGCTTTAGTCAACATTTTTGCACATTGCATATTTATAGAGACATAGGATAGTTGAATATCATTGCTCATTAGCTTATCACTTACATAATGGTAGTGGACTTCAATATGCTTGGTTTTAGCATGGTATACTGGATTAACTCTACATTCAGCTTCACTAGAAGATAATGTCACTATCGGTTGCTTCTTGGTTGAGCAAGAAATGATTTTTGAACTTGCAAATTATACATACCCAGATGTGCTTCTCCTATCATCCCTAGATCCACCCCAATCCGCATCTGAGTAGGCCTTTAGCTCAATATCTCAAGTAAATGGATAAAACAAACCTTTATTCATGGTCCCCTTTAGGTACTTGAGGACTCTCTTGGCCACTTCCATATATGGTCTTCTCAGCTTATGCATAAACTGACTCAATATGCTAACACTATAGTATATATCCACCCTCGTGATTGTTGTGGTCCAAGATCACTTATTTTGAACTCCTCCTTCATTTGATTATTTACGTATATGATTCCTTCAAGATCATTCCCTATGGTAATAATATCATCAACATACACACATAGATAGATCACTTCATATCCATTCCTCTTTATGAACAAAGAGTTATCCACCTTGCTAGCTTTGAATCCTTAGTCTTGCAAATAAGTCACCAATCAAAAATTCCAAGCTCTTGGAGCTTGCTTCAATGCATACAAGGCTTTCTTTAATTTGCATACATATTTAGGATGATGCACATCCTCATATCCAAGAGGTTGTGCCATATACACTTAGAAATCCATCCATTTAAGAAAGCATTCTTTACATCAAGTTGATAGAGCTTCCAATTTCTAGATGCAGCAAGACTAATGAGAACCCTAATTGTATGCATTTTTGCAATAGGAGAGAAAGTCTCCTCATAATCAATACCATGGGTTTGAGCAAACCCTTTAGCAATTAACCTTGCTTTATTTCTATTTATACTTCCATATGGATTCCTCTTGATTTCGTTTATCCATCAAGATCCAATTACCTTCATGGATGGCTTGTTAGGTAAAAGCTCCCAAGTGTCATTCTCCTTCAAGACTTCCATTTCTTCATCCATTGCATCTCTCCAAGTTTTCTTGCTTTGTGCTTCTTCAAATGTGGTAGGTTCTTCATTGGTTGAATCCTTTGCAATGCAGATTGAGTGCTTGATGACCAAAGAAGTATCATAACCATACCTCTCTAGTTTCTTCTTCTTTGTTGAAGACCTACTAAGTGGTTGATGTGAGCTCTTGGGTCCATGTGTAGCATCTTGCATCTTTGCTTTACCTTTGCTCTTCCACAGCTTTAGTCTTTCCAAGTCTTCTAGGTCAATCTCTGAATTACTTTCTTCAATTTGCTTTGGCTCCTTTGGTTGAAGTGATGGAAAATATTCATCCAAGTCATAAGGCAGCTTCACTTTACTATCATCATCAAACCATGATTTTTTCTCATCAAAAATTACATCCCTTCTCATAGAAAATGCTTTATTTGTTGGATTGTACAATCTATATCCTTTTTTGTTTTGTTCGTAACCAATAAATATGCACTTCTCTATCTTGGGATCCAATTTCCCTCTTACTTGAGAAGGAATCTGAGCATAGACTAAGCATCCAAAGATTTTACAATGCTCTAGACTAGGTCTTCTTCCATTCCACACTTCATATGGAGTGGTTCCATCTAGTGACTTAGATGGAAGTCTATTTATAAGATATGTGGCTATAGACTACATTTGCCCATAGGTAGGTTGGCAATCCCTTTTCATTGAGCTTGGACCTTGCAGCTTCAACAATAGCTCTGTTTCTCCTCTCTGCTAGACAATTGAGTATAGGTGTATACCTTATATTGAATTCCCTTTTAATGTCTCCATCCTTGCTCTTCATGAAAAATAAAATGGTATGCCTGCTACAATCATCTACAAAAGACATATAATATCTTGAGCCTGATATAGATGGCTCCTTACTGGGACCCCACACATCTATATGCACTGGATCGAAAAGATTTTGATACACATATCCCTTCCTATTGAAAGGTTCTCTATGAGCCTTGCCGAATTGACAAGCTTCACACTTATAAATCATGTGTTGCCTTGTGATATTAGGCAAACCAAGTACACTTTGGTCACCGCAAATTTTTTTGAGTGTCCTCTCACCAATGTGAGGAAGCCTTTTGTGCCATATCTCCAACTCTGTGAGAGTTTGAGATCCATAACTAAATAAAGCTATTTTCTTTGTATCTTCCACTTCAAAAGTGAAAACCCTTCCTGTCTTTTCTCCTTTGACAATCCTTCTAAAGCCTTGCTTTGGGTCATATGCTCCAAATCGATTGAATCTAACCTGCAATCCTTTTTCAAAAATCTGCCCAACACTTATTAAATTGTTGGTAATTGTAGAGACATACAAGACTTTGCTTAAGAGGATCATATTCCCATATACCTGTCTTCTCCATCGAGTGCTTTGTATCATCTCCTCTTTGCACTTCATGTTTGTTGTGAGGATCCTCCAAATCAGAAAGCAAAGCCACATTTCCTGCTACATGATTTGAGCATCCCGAATCAATGTAAAAGATGTGATCATCATCCTTACCCTTCTTCACTGATAGATTCATAATCAATAATGAATCTTCTTGACTTTGGTCCTCTACATAGTTATTGTAATCTCTTCTTCCTCTATAGCCACTTTGATAGTTGTTGTTGTTGTTGTTGTTGTTGTTGTTGTAGTTGTTGTTATAGCCTCCATTGTATCTGCCTCTATTTGATCCATAGCCACCTATATTGAAGCCTCTTCCTCTTGAGTTCTTCGGGTTCTTGAAGCATTCTTTAGTAGTATGATTAGATAAGTCATATATATTGCAAGGTTGAGATTATTGGAATCTCCCCCTACCTTGCTTTCCACCTCTACCTCTTCCTCTAGCTCTTCCTCTACTTGCAAAGTTTGCTTGGAAAGAGCTACCTTCATCTTCATTCTTCTTATTCTTTGACTTTTCCTTGACCTTAGCTTTATCATAATAAAAGGCAGAAGTTTGATTACCTCTTGAGGATTCACCACCTTTGCTAATCTTTGCTTCATGAGTGAAGAGTTGGCCCATGAGTGTGTTGAGGTCGGGTATATGCATATCCATGTACAAATCCATGGCTGTTGTGAAGGACTCCCACTTGTCATCTGTTTTGATTCCATTTATGATTTGTCTAATGATGTGTTCCTCTTCAATTACCTCTCCAGTGCTTCTAAGTTGATATGAAATCTCCTTCATCTTTATGACATAATTAGTCACACTTTGCTTGGGGCTTTTCTTCATTGTTGTGAACTCCATCCACAATTGGTTCTTCCTTGCTCGATTTTTGGAGGAGAAGAAAGAAGCAAGTGCATTCTAAGTCTCTCTTGATGTCTTGCATCCCTTGACATGAGGTAAAAGAAAATCAGAGATTGAGTTTAGAATATAGGACCTTGCAAGTGCATCCTTTGAATGCCAATTTGAAAGTCTTTCCTCTTCTTCATGTGATGGTTGCCCTTTGTTCCTCATGATTGGCATAGCTTCATCTCTGGATGTGCATCCAAATATATTCCTCCCTTGAAGATAAGCCTCCATCATTAGAGACCATGCTAGGTAGTTATTTCTATCGAATATGTCAACTCTTGATGGAAATACATCTCCCATGCTGATTGAATATGCTCTAATACTATTGTTGAGAGAGATGGTGGATGCAATTTGAAGGTGAGTTGGTGTTGCTACAACCAGTTTCACATCAGCCAATTGAGTCTTCAGGGTTGGTTAGTAGATCCTTGGAGCTTCCTAAATCCATAAAAAAATCGCCCAAATATTTTGGAACAAGTATCTCAAAAGTTTGAGTCAAGACAGACTAGCTGCAAAATTACTAGCTCCCAAAACTTGCTATTTTTGTACATAATCCTCCTCGAAGAAATGAACAGTGCTCTCAACTTGGTAAAATTTAGACAAATTCCTTTTGGAGATATCAGATAGACTTAGGTAGCCTGCTAATCCAAATTAAAAGAATTCAATTGATCAATTGAGCACTGAGAAGAAGATTTAGTAGAATCTGGAACACTCCCACCATTTTTGAGGCTCTTTAGAGATTCAAACAATGAGCAGGAAAAAACATATTTCTCACAAAACGTGACTTGAATGAACATGAAATTTCGTATGCATAAATTAGACTTAGAGATAAATTCAAGGAACTCTAAGATTCTGAAAAAGGTTATGTATAGCCCAAGATATGAGCTTCAGAAGTTACTATTCTAAGTGAGTATAGCAAAGAATAAAACAGAGAAGAAGTAAATGATGAATGTATAGATTCACATATAATTACAACCATATTGGCAATGAATACTTGTACAATGGGATTAGAATGATAGATTTATGGATTAAGCTCTTCAATCTCTACAAATGAACATGAAGTGGGCACGAATCAATCTCTCTCATGGCGACTTCCTTCTTGCTCTTTTTATAGCTACTTTTGGAGGTAATTTTGAATTTGAATTCAAATAATTTCACCTTAAAGTGATGTTAAGAATTAGGAGATACTCTCTTAGCTGATGGAATTGTGGTTTTAGGTATCTAGAGCCATGAATTTCCTTTTTACATCATGGATGACTTAAGACATTCTTTCTTTCATAATTACAAGAGATAAAATATACTCTTTTACAAGAGGTGTTCATATGTCTACACATATGACTACTAATGATTATAAATCAAATCATATCAAGAATGTAGGTTTGGGTAGATGCACCAATTATTCTCTCTATCATGTATCCATAATGAAGTTTCATAGACTTATTGGATATATTCAATCTATCCACATGATGACTTACTTTTATAGAACATCTCACAGGTGTTTCCTCATTTGATCTTGAACGTGTCTCTTTCATTGCATGTGGAGGAACATATTTCTCCTTCATATTTTTCAACATGCCCGGTGTAGTGATCTCATCATCAATATCTGAATTAGACATGTACTCTCTCATCTTCACTTTCCATTTCTCTTTTCTCCTTGCATAGTGTTTCGCATTTTGACTCCATGATGTTTTAGGCATAGGAAACTCATATGAACCATAGTCTTGGCTTTCTTCATGGTCAAAATATCTATGACTTGTTTCCGATTGATCATGAGCATTATGCATAGAATCATCCATATCATTCTCTATCACAACCATGTCTTTAGGTGCATACCATGAGGCATTCTCATTGAATATGATGTCTCTACTCACTATACATTCTTTTGTAATAGGATTATAGCATCTATATCCTTTCTTCTCTTCTAAGTATCCAAGAAATATCTGCCTTCGGATTTAGCCTCAAACTTGTGTCTCAACTGACTAGGCATGTGTGCATAACAATTACTTCCAAAAACTCATAGATAGCTCACATTTGGCTTATGCTTCCATAACCTCTCATAAGGAGTTAAATCATGAACCATTCCTATTGGAGATCTATTTATGATATGTATAGTTGTATGATAAGCTTCTTCCCAAAAGATATATGGTATGCTCTTTTATTTAACATGGCTCTAAAAACTTCCTCAATCACACGATTCTTGCATTCTGCAACACCATTTTGTTGTGGTGTATATCTACAAGACAGTTGCCTTTTGATTCCATGATCACTAAGAAATGATGAAATTCGTTTGAAACATATTCTCCCCCTGAATCTGATTGTAAGCATTTTATGTACATACCCAATTGCTTTTCAACCATGTCCTTGAATTTCACAAAGCATTCGAAAACTTCACTTTTATGCTTCAAAAAATATATCCATGTGTATCAGCTATAATCCTCAATGAATATCAAAAAGTACAATGAGCCACAAATTGATATTGTTCTGGCAAGTCCAAGCACATCACTATGGATCAGCTCTGGAGGTCTTTTTCTAGGCATTTCTCTTCTTGGAAACTTCATATGTTGATGTTTGCCAAATGCGCACGCTTCACATATCCTCTCAAAATTTAAATGACCAAATCTTGGTAGTCCACCTACTAATGTTTGCTTTTCCATAGACTTTAATTTTGTCAAGTTGATATGATCTCTTCTTTTATGCTAGAATTTAGCTATATCTAAGTGTTCATTATTCTTGGTATACATATTCTGATAAAGAGGTTTGCCCATGTGAGACATGAATTTCCATGACCAAGCAATTTCTCTCTTTTTCCATACTTGAAATCATGTATGAAATAGCAATTATGATTGAAAATTAGTTCCATGTCTTGATCTGCAAGCTGATCAACTGAAACTAAATTCTTTGTACTACGAGGCACATGTAAAACATCACTTAGTGTTTTTCCAACACCATTCTTATGTTCTAGTGGTACATTTCAAACATCAATAATCAAGTGTAAAATGTCATCACCAGTTTCCACATACTCTTTAGACTTAAAAGGCTCTTTTGACTCAAACCGGTGTCCTATGCTTGTCATATGATTTGTGCAACCAGATTCTATGTACCAATTCATATCATTTCTAGGTTTAGACATGCTATTCAATACATGCTGCATTGCAAACATATTCTCTCTGCCATAATCTCTATATGAACTTTCGACAGAGAAGTTTCCCTCTGATGCAAAATTACCTCTACCTCTTCTTCTTGGGCTATTTTGATTATGATAGCAATCTTTCTCAAAATGGCCATACTTATCGCATGGTAACAATTTCTAGGTGCCTATGATCTTCCTCTACCTCTTGAGTTTGATCTTGCTCTACCTCTTGGCATATCCATTGTGTTTACATTTCTAGAAGTTGAATGTCCCTGACTAGAGCCTCTTCCTCTATGCGGAAAGAATGCATGATCTCTTGAGTTGCCACTTCTCGCTGCATTCAAACCAAGCTTTACTTCTTCTGTCATACAAAGGACCACAAGCTCGTCAAAATTAGGCATAGTGCCTCTTACTAAGATAGAAGTGTCCAAGCTCTTATATTGCGGTTCTAGACCATTCAACATAACTAATACCATATAATCATCTTTGACCTTGTAATTTATGAAAGCTAAATTATCAGTGATCTTTCTAATTTCAGCTACATAATTAGTTCTGGATCTATTGCCATGCCATACGCTATGCAATTCTTGCTTTAGGTGAATTTTCCTAGCCTTTGTGGATGTATCATATATATTATGAATTATGTACCAAACTTCTTTCGGTGTGCTAAACTTCTTAATATGTGGAATTAGGCTCTTCAAAATACATATCGAAATCTAATGGAGAACCTATCTAGATTTTTCTATCCATGTTTTATATTCCTTTTGCTGATTTATATTCAGATTATCTGGCAATTCAGGACACTCGTCCTCTCCATCCACTAATCTCCATAATCCTTTTTCTATCAGGGAATTCTCCATCCTATACAACCATATGTGTTAATTATCTTTCTTAAGCTTATGCCCATTATTTGTACAGTGTTATCATCCATTCTTGCAATTTAAGCACTTCTCTATGCTATGGCAATCTTATGGTGAGACCTAGAAAAAATTTGACAGTATTTCAGTTGTATTTTCTTAATATATGCACCAAAAAATTGAATGTTTGCAAGTAATCTCAATGGTTTTCCTCATTTTCTAAGCACTCATTGTGTCCCTATGCACTTATGTGCTCATTTTTTACCTCTCTAAAAAATGTTTGACATAGTATCCTTTGTCCAAAGTGTATATGAACCAAAATCAATTATAGTGAATCCACTCTGAAACCCAAACTCTGGGTAAAAGCATCAATAATAGCACGTAACATAAGCAAATTCTCTTTGTCCGGAGGCCACAAAATCATACATTGATCTCGTGATCGATACAGAAGGTCTTTGGACTATCTTCTCTTTGTTCTTCCACCTATATCACCAAGGTATCTCCATGAGATGAGAATATTCGAGTTAAAAATCTCACCACATCTCTTAGTTTTTGTTTAATTCAAGGTTTTTAGCAGGGGTAATATAACCTCTGGTCGTGGTCGTGGTCGTGGTTGTGGTTGTGGTCGTGGTCGTGGTCGTGGTCATGGTCATGGTCGTGGTCATGGTCATGGTCATGGTCATGGCCATGTCTTTTGTTGTGATTGTGATCATGGTCATGGTGGTGTTTGTATTCGTGTTCATCGTTGTGGTCATGGTTGTGCTCATGCTCATGCTTGTGGCCATTGTTGTGGTTGTGCTCATCGTTATGGTTCATCCTTACTAAAATGGTCCACCTACTACAATCATCTACAAAAGACATATAATATCTTGAGCCAAATATAGATGGCTCATTACTAGGACCCCACACATCTATATGCGCTAGATCCAAAAGATTTTGATACACATATCCATTCTTATTGAAAGGTTCTCTATGAGCCTTGTCGAGTTGACAAGCTAGCTTCACACTTGTAAATCATGTGTTGCCTTGTGATATTAGGCAAAACAAGTACACTTTGGTCACCGCAAATTTGTTTGATGTCCTCTCACCAATGTGAGGAAGCGTTTTGTGCCATATCTCCAACTGTGTGAGAGTTTGAGATCCATAGCTAAATAAAGCTATTTTCTTTGTATCTTACACTTCAAAAGTGAAAAGCCTTCGTGTCTTTTCTCCTTTGACAATCCTTCTAAAGTCTTGCCTTGGGTCATATGCTCCAAATCGGTTGAATCTAACCTACAATCCTTTTTCAAAAATCTGCCCAACACTTATTAAATTTTTGGTAATTGTAGGGACATACAGGACTTTGCCTAAGAGGTTCATATTCCCATCTAATGTCTTCACATTACATATCTTCTCCATCAAGTTCTTTGTATCATCTCTTGTTTGCACTTCATGTTTGTTGTGAGGATCTTCCAAATCAAAAAGCAAAGCCACATTTCTTGCTACATGATTTGAGCATCCCGAATCAATGTAAAAGATGTGATCATCATCCTTACCCTTGTTCATTGATAGATTCATAATCAATAATGAATCTTCTTGACTTTGGTCCTCTACATAGTTATTGTAATCTCTTCTTCCTCTATGGCCACTTTGATAGTTGTTGTTGTTGTAATTGTTGTTGTAGCCTCGACCATTGTATCTGCCTCTATTTGATCGATAGCCACCTGTATTGAATCCTCTTCCTCTTGAGTTCTTCGGGTTCTTGAAACATTCTTTAGTAGTATGATTAGATAAGCCATATATATTGCAAGGCTGAGATTATTGGAATCTCCCCCTACCTTGCTTTCCACCTCTACCTCATCCTCTAGCTCTTCCTCTACTTGCAAAGTTTGCTTGGAAAGAGCTACCTTCATCTTCATTCTTCTTATTCTTTGACTTGACCTTAGCTTTATCATAATATAAGGTAGAATTTTGATTACCTCTTGAGGATTCACCACCTTTGCTAATCTTTGCTTCATGAGTGAAGAGTTGGCCCATGAGTGTGTTGAGGTCGGGTATAGGCATATCCATGTACAAATCCATGGTTGTTGTGAAGGACTCCCACTTGTAATCTATTTTGATTCCATTTATGATTTGTCTAATGATGTGTTCCTCTTCAATTACCTCTCCAATGCTTCTAAGTTGATCTAAACTCTCCTTCATCTTTGTGTCATAATTAGTCACACTTTGCTTGGGGCTTTTCTTCATTGTTGTGAACTCCATCCACAATTGGTTCTTCCTTGCTCGATTGTTGGAGGAGAAGAAAGAAGCAAGTGCATTCCAAGTCTCTCTTGATGTCTTGCATCCCTTCACATGAGGTAAAAGAAAATCAGAGATTGAGTTTAGAATATAGGACCTTGCAAGTGCATCCTTTGAATGCCAATTTGAAAGTCTTTCCTCTTCTTCATGTGATGGTTGCCGTTTGTTCCTCATGATTGGCATAGCTTCATCTTTGGATGTGTATCCAAATAGATTCCTCCCTTGAAGATAAGCCTCCATCCTTAGAGACCATGATGGGTAGGTATTTCTATCCAATATGTCAACTCTTGATGAAAATCCATCTCCCATGCTCATTGACTATGCTATGATACTATTATTAAGTGAGATGGTGGATGCAATCTAAAGGTGAGTTGGTGTTGCTACAACTAGTTTCACATCAGCCACTTGAGAATTCAGAGTTGGTTAGTAGACCCTTTGAGCTTCCTAAATCCACAAAAAAGCACCCAAATGTTTTGGAACAAGTATCTCAAAAGTTTGAGTCAAGACAGACTAGTTGCAAAATGACTAGCTCTCAAAACTTGCTATTTTTGTACATACACCTCCTCGAAGAAATTAATAGTGCTCTCAACCTAGTAAAATTTAGACAAATTCCTTTTGGACATAGCAAATAGACTTAAATACCCTGCTAGTCCAAATTAAAAGAATTCAATTGATCAACTGGGCACTGAGAACAAGATTTAGCAGAATCTGGAACACTCCCATCATTTTTGGGGCTCTTTAGAGATTCAAATAGTGAGCAGAAAAAAACATATTTCTCACAAACCATAATTTCAATGAACATGAAATTTTGACCATTCTAAGTGAGTATTGCAAAGAATAAAACAGAGAAGAAGTAAATGATGAATGTATAGATTCACATATAATTACAACCACATTGGGAATGAATACTAGTACAATTGGATTAGAATGATAGATCTATGGATTAAGCTCTTCAATCTCTACAAATGAACATGAAGTGGGAACAAATCAATCTCTCTCATGATGACTTCCTTCTTGCTCTTTTTATAGCTACTTTTGGAGGTAATTTTGAATTTGAATTCAAATAATTTCACCTAAAAGTGATGCTAAGAATTAGGAGATATTCTCTTAGACGATGGATTTATGGTTTTAGGTATCTAGAGCCATGAATTTCCTTTTGACATCATGGATGATTTAAGACATTCTTTCTTTTGCTATTACAAGACATAAAATATACTCTTTTACAAGAGGTGTTCATATGTCTACACATATGACTACTAATGATTATAAATAAAATCATATCAAGAATGTAGGTTTGGGTAAATGCACCAATTATTCTCTCTATCATGTATCCATAATGAAGTTTCATAGACTTATTGTATAGATTCAATCTATCCACATCATGACTTACTTTTATAGAACCTCTCACAGGTGTTTCCTCATTTGATTATGAACGTGTCTCTTTCATTGCATAGGGAGGAACATATTTCTCCTTCTTATTTTTCAACATGCCAGGTGTAGTTATCTCATCATCAATATCTGAATTAGACATGAACTCTCTCATCTTCACTTTCCCTTTCTCTTTTCTCCTTGCATAATCTTTTGTATTTTCACTCCATGATGTTTTAGACATACGAAACTCATATGAACCATAGTCTTGGCTTTCTTCATGGTCAAAATATCTACGACTTGTTTCGGGTTGATCATGAGCATTATGCATAGAATCATCCATATCATTCTCTATCACAGCCATGTCTTTAGGTGCATACCATGAGGCATTCTCATCGAATATGATGTCTCTACTCACTATACATTCTTTTGTAACAGGATTATAGCATCTATATCCTTTCTTCTCTTCTAAGTGTCTAAAAAATATCCACCTTTCACATTTAGCCTCAAACTTGTGTCTCAACTGACTAAGCATGTGTGCATAACAAATACTTCCAAAAACTCATAGATAGCTCACATTTGGCTTATGCTTCCATAACCTCTCATAAGGAGTTAAATCATGAACCATTCCTATTGGAGATCTATTTATGACATGTATAGTTGTATGATAAGCTTCTGCCCAAAAGATATCTGGCATGCTCTTTTTATTTAACATGGCTCTAAAAACTTCCTTAATCACACGATTCTTGCATTCTGCAACACCATTTTGTTGTGGTGTATATCTACGAGACAGTTGCCTTTTGATTCCATGATCACTAAGATATTGATCAAATTCCTTTGAAATATTTTCTCCCCCTGAATCTGATTGTAAGCATTTTATGTACATACCCAATTGCCTTTCAACCATGTTCTTGAATTTCACAAAGCATTCGAAAACTTCACTTTTATGCTTTTAAAAAATATATCCATGTGTATCAACTATAATCCTCAATGAATATCATAAAGTATGGCGAGCCACCTATTGATATTGTTCTGGCAGGTCCAAGCACATCAGTATGGATCAGCTCTAGAGGTCTTTTTCTAGGCATTTATCTTCTTGGAAACTTCATACGTTGATGTTTGCCAAATGCGCACACTTCACATATCCTCTCAAAATTTAAATGACCAAATCTTGGTAGTCCACCTACTAATGTTTGCTTTTCCATAGACTTTAATTTTGTCAAGTTGATATGATCAACTCTTTTATGCTAGAATTCAGCTATATCTCAGTGTTCATTATTCTTGGAATACATATTCTGATAAAGAGGTTTGCCCATGTGAGACATGAATAATCTACCCATCTTCTTTCCATGATCAAGCAATTTCTCTCTTTTTCCATACTTGAAATCATGTATGAAATAGCAATTTTGATTGAAAATTAGTGGCATGTCTGGATCCACAAGCTCATCAATTGAAACTAAATTCTTTGTACTACTAGGCACATGTAGAACATCACTTAGTGTTTTTCCAACACCATTCTTATGTTCTAGTGGTACATTTCGAACATCAATAATCGAGTGTAAGATGTCATCACCAGTTGCCACATACTCTTTAGACTTCAAAGGCTCTTTTGACTCAAACCGGTGTCCTATGCTTGTCATATGATTTGTGCAACCAGATTCTATGTACCAATTCATATCGTTTCTAGGTTTAGACATGCTATTCAATACATGCTGCATTGCAAACATATTCTCTCTGCCATAATCTCTATATGAACTTTCGACAGAGAAGTTTCCCTCTGATGCAAAATTACCTCTACCTCTTCTTCTTGGGCTATTTTGATTATGATAGCAATCTTTCTCAAAATGGCCATACTTATCGCATGGTAACAATTTCTAGGTGTCTATGATCTTCCTCTACCTCTTGAGTTTGATCTTGAGTTGCCACTTCTGGATGCATTGAAACCAAGCTTTACTTCTTCTATCATACACCTTGAGAGGGGTACACTATAGCCAAGGATGTAGAATTATTTTTGAATCTTGATGATGATGATGATGATGATGTGAATAAGTACAGCCAATTGCACATTTTCAATTATTCTTTCTACTATACTTCTCTAATTGTGTAGAGACAGGAACGTAGTAAAAACGAACGTTTGAGAAGAGGAAGCTGGCCGAGTTTCCGTGTTTCCTGGTAAATGTACTGTTCTGGTCCTCGTGATCAACAAAATCGATTGCGCCTTTCCATTTTGCAAATAAGCACCTGCACAGTCGACGAGTGTACGATGGGAGTCTGATAACTATACATGGAAAGATGAGTTCGTCACGCAAAGGTGAAGTAAGCCGATCATCATTGTCGCGGATGTCTACTGATGGAAAAGACATCGTTACTTTATTTGAAAAACGCAGACAGTAAGATGAAGTTACCGGTTCCAGGTTCCAACATGTCGAACATGAAGGTATGAGATTAATAAATTTGGTAACATGAACGTATGGCATTATTAAATTTGGTTATACATCATGTTCTTGATCATGTTTTCTAGTTGTGTGTGTGTGTGTGTGTGCGCGCGCGCGCGAGAGAGAGAGAGAGAGAGAGAGAGAGAGAGAGAGAGAGAGAGAGAGAGAGAGAGAGAGAGAGAGAGAGAGAGAGAGAGAGAGAGAGAGAGAGACCATGATTTTCTGGTTTTGATTCAATTTTGAAGTGTTGTAATAAGGCAGCATAATATAACCCTCGAAAACGCTCAATCAAAAAACCGTGAGTCAAGAGGCTGCGATAATCTTACGATTCTTCTCTGAAATGTTTGCTTTCAGTATGACAATGTTCACTGTGCAGGCCAAGCTTTGTATGTCAGGGGGCTCGATATGCCCCTCTACAACATCATCATTTGTATTTGTTGTCTCAATTAGATTCGAAGGACCTGATGAATGTAGAGATCGCATTTGTCAATAATCTTTTCCTGTGACAGAGACAACATTCTCATTAATATTCGATTGTCTGCGTTAGATGACTAGGGATTGCAGAATCTTATCCTTATTTGATTTAAGAAAATGAGACATTAGTTGGACCAAATTAACTCAGAGATAGCATTGTCAGTAATATCTTCCTATTTGATCGTCACAACCAGATTTCTTGAGGGCGTGCAGAATGTCATCCTGATTTGATTGGTACCAGAGATTAACCTACAGACAGGATTGTCCATTATGTCTGATTCAGATAGAAAGGCACCATTCTCATTAATATTTCCTGGTAATGAATATTTCTCAATGCCTTTTCGGATCTGAATCTGTTGTTAGTTTAATCTCCCTCTGCATAACATTAGGCATCTTGAAGTTTTTCTTCCGCATGTTCATGGAACTAGGAGTGTGAGGAGCGCCATATCAACAGAAGGTCTTAGCGAGTGCCTATCGTCTAGGATTGTACATGATATGAGGGAATCGCATGGTCTAAAGGCTCATGCCCATGCAAACGATTGTATATGCCTTTCATAGCCATAGTGCACATGTATTTGAAACTTAATTGTTAGTCGCAATGTTCTTTGGAGTTACAAAGACAAGCAGGCCGTTGTCGATTCGGATTCAAATCAGAGCCAGATTGTACGTGGCATACGGGAAGCACAAGCTCTCAAGGCTATTAACCATAAGCTAATATGTATATGGACATGGCATTGGGAAGAAATGCCCTTGCAGGTTAATCTCAAGATCCTTTGAAGTTAATAGGACGAGCACCATGCAGCTTGCAGTCAATGCACATCAACATTGAAAACAAAACAGAATTCCCGTACAGGTTCTTTGGAGTCTACTAATTGATGGAGGATCAATAACTGATTATGGAGTTTAGAATCGACTAGAAGCAGTGCCATCACTAGAAGCTGAAACATGCATTTAAAGATAATGAATAGAACATCTCTAATGTACGAGACTTTGCGTAGGATGTAGAAAGAAATCATCCCTTGATTCATTTGGCATGTAGGGCCATTTGGCAAAAGAATTACGTATGAATAATGTGGCTTAACAATGCGTTTCAAAATTGCATTCACAAAAGTGTACTACATGGTTTCTTATGAATAAAGTGATGTTATTTATTATGCGGCCTGTCTTAAGAGTACTGGGATCATAACCTTTTATGTCATGTCTGTGTATTCTAAAACAACTTTCATGCAAAAAGAAAGATTCATAAAAACGTGCATCCACTGCATTGTCTACAAAACGTGCTGAAATACATTGCCTCAAAGGTCATTTGATTGTTGCTAATGAGAGCTTTCTAGCCCCTTTATTTTCTTTAAGGACTACTATTAGATGATCTGTTGGATTCTTATTCGAGTTTTCCTTCTACTCCCTTGAAAATAAAATGGAATCAAATTGATTATCATTTGAAGATCTAGTTCTTTTATTTCTTCAGCAGGATTAATGTAGGGATAACAAGTCCACTATATTTTCTTTCGTTGAAGCTTTTAATCATATTTGAATTGTGGACGACTTAGAATGTGATATTTGATATTCATATGAAATGTGTTTGGTTAAAGTTTGTAAAATCTTACCATGCAAAATCCATTGGAAAGTGTAAAAGGTGAGTTTTTGACGCTTGAACTTGCAAGGGCATGTCTACTCAAAGGAATGTTTGCAGTGTTTTTAATCCTGAAATAGTATGCGGCTATGGTTAAAAACTGTTAGCATGTGATTTGGGCATCCTCCATTTTAATCAGGGAGATAACTGGATGCAATTTAAATCTAATACAATTTTTTTGGCAAAATTTGATAAATAAATTAAGAGAGGAACGATACAGAACTATCTAATAGGGGACTGGTGAGCTCATCCAAAGGACTATTCTCACAAGTCATTGCAAAGGTAATGCAAGTTAATAGAAAAACGCTTTCAGGAATCTAAGGCCAATAGAGACCAGTACAAAACCCTAGGTGAAAGTTTCAGAGCCATTTGGGAAAAGCTCTTCCTCTGACATATATTTGTAAGAGGTAGAGTCCTACTAGCTGAATTTGTAGTTGAAGCATTGTTTGATATCATACTAGGAATTCCAACCTCATTTGAAAAAGATATGTTCTTGAGTTTGAAACCTCTCATTGTTGAAGAGAATATTCTAGAATCAATAACCTTTTAGGTAGGGAGGAAAAAAAAATGCGCTCTTGTATATCCTCAAAGAGCATTTTTGTGGACGCTGAGATGTAAGCCACCCCAATCTCTCACGAACTTGAAGTGGCATTAAGTGAAGCATTTGCAACTTATAATGTGAATAGGGGAAGAGAGTTGTCAAGTATGAAGAGCTTCATGCTCACGGCATGCCAATCTAGAAAGATACATTTACATTCATATACATACGCACACACGTGCACATATGCACACACATTCACATGCAGACACACATGCACATGCAGACACACGCATGCAAGCGTCTCTCATGATCAAGAAGACGCAAGCTCTAAGAAGCTCACGTCCCTTGACTACAATAGAGAAGAATACAAGAGCTAACCTAAAATATAAGATCCTATTCTCATTTATAAACAATTTTAAAGCTTGTGCCCTCTTCATATTCTAATATCTGTCCTAACTTAGAATTGGTGCCAAACCGTCATTTGACCTCAAATTTGATATCTTAAAATTTTGGCTCAATTCTAGTCGCTTAGTTATAACTCCACAATCCGGAGAACTGATTGTAAAAGGTGAGTGACTATAGAAATACTAGTTTTGGGCATGTTCTAGTAAGGGCATTTTTAAGTGAAAATATTGAAGCTGAAGCGAAAATTATAACATTTATGGCCCTTTGGCATTTGCATGTAGCTCCACAAGTTTGCTCAAACAGAGTTCCATCCTACTTTTTGTCCTTTGCTTGTCTTTACTCCAATAACTCCTCCCTCCAAGATCATATCATCCTTGATAGAATTTCAAGTCATCTTCTTTGAAGAAGCATGCGTTTGAAATGCCTTGAGGTTGAATAGTTTGTATAGAACATGATATTGCATGCACCCCACAAGTTTCTTTGATTTTTGTTTTTTTCAATAGTAATAAACATACTAAGTGTAGCGTTTGGGCCAAAAAAGAAAAAGAGAAGACTACCTTGTGCATTGTCTTGTAGAGTGGCCCTATGCATGATTTGCATAAAATGCAAAGAAAAGTGATGGTGCAAAAGGAAAAAATAACTTCAACAACGTGTTCAAAGGCTTCTTGTAGACAAGCAACCTATTCTCAAGTTCGAAAATAGAAAGGAAAAACACGAGCTGTCACTCAACAACTTCCTTTCCCAGTCATGTTCTTCCTTTCTATTTGGGTTGGAAAAATGTTGAGGGATCCTGATATCACCTGCGCTTACTCCTCCAAAGAATGATGTTCTTAAATTTGGACCTCGATTCTCTTAGGAAATCAAAACAGTTTTCATGTACAAAGGTGTTAGCAATAGAAATGACTAGTAATATGGTTTTCCTTCTTTTTTTTTTTAACGTTTTAGGTATCTCTCTTACCACCTTAGATGTTATCTTAAGGTTTTAAGTGCATTAAGGTATGTTATTGGCTTTAGAGCTTTATAAAGCTCCACGTTTGAGTAGAGTGATTTCCTTGCAGCTTGATGACCTAGGGAAATCATATGGCATACTTGGTCATGTTCAATAAACACTTAAATTTCCAATCCTACTTAGGGTGCTTTCTGATAAGTCTTATCATGTCTATAGGCTACTTTAGCGCTCACTTTCCCTTGCATAAAATTTACACCACACTCCTCAATACAAAAGGATATGCAAGCTTCCATCACTGTGGCCTCCCTTTGATTGGTATACAATGGATTCAACCTATAGATAGTAATTTTGTATTAGATGCATTTCACTCTATGTTGTATGCATGACCAATTGATCTTTAAGCTCTTTATTTTATCAAATTTCCCTTCTCAAATTTGAATAATGTCCACAATTTTCTTCGGAGTGATGAAGAGAATACATTAGCAAATCCTAAGTCTAGTGATCGACAAAGACAAGTGAGGTTTATCATGGAACTCCAAAATTGGGGTCTGAGCCTTGCTCGCCTCCTCAACTCCTAGATGCCAACACAACCATGGGCTCACTACCATGGGTCAACCTTGTCCTAGACATCATCAGTAGAGAAGTCACTTATCTACCTCTAGCTCCCTCTCAAGGCACAAGTTGCTTTATTCTTTCCTTCCCTTTCCTTCAAATTATGTCTTTCCGATCCTTGTGCAAGATTCTTATAAGATACACCTGAAGAGATTGTTAGTTCCCTCATCAAGGTCTCTAAATTGCATGTGATAGGGATGTCAACAACTTCATTTACTATTGTAACCATCACGAGCTCTCACAATCCTCTCGACTATTTGTTCACTTTCGATTACACTCAAACTATCTTTATCAACCATTTTCTAGATGATATGTATCTGGTGTCCTTCTAAGTGCTTGCAAGGAATTCCTACGATCAAACCTCACCCATACTCAACGAATGGCATGGACCTCCTTGAGGTACTTTCATATGCAAGTCTCGAAGAATTCCACTCTACATTTACTGCATTATCTCCAACATTCTCCAACCATTTTAAAAATCACTACTAGGGAGATTGTTTGCCCAGCTTTCTCATAAGGAGGTCACTTGATGTCTAACTCTTCACAGATGTTCCCAAGTATCATGATAACGAAATCACGAGTCCAAAATCTTTCAAGGAAGTCGATATAGGCATCACCCCTTCTGCAAGTCATAGAGATAGCAAGGCATCCCATTACTATGGAAATCATGCACTCTGTTTATGATATGCGCAAGCGACATCTCTGAAATACATGCAATATGCACTGAATTCATCAAGTGCGTTTCTACTTCCTAGCACTTACTGAATGCAGACTCTTCAAGTTTCCTTAGCACATCCCCTCCTAAATAGCTCATGATTATTTGCAATGTGTTTACAAACATTGCACAATTTCCGTTTCTTGGATTATCAAGGTGTTTTAGTTCTGTGAAAGATTTATTGGCAAACCAGATTTGCAAAACCTATGAAAGTGTCAATGACTTCCACCTAAAATATTACCCTTACTTCTTCTTCCAACAAACTAACTTATCTGCAATTATTCAACCAATGAAATGTAGGGCTTGTTTCTTTCTCCTTGAGAAAAGCGTTATTCTTTTTCTTTGTTAACTGTTCATATTTGCAAACCTAGCCCAAGATACATCTAAAATGAACCTCTCAATCCCTTGAACATACATATTGTGGTCACTTGCTCTCGACTACAATGCTTTTTACAGAATTCAGATAGCCCATTATTGCATTAGCTTGAGTTTGAAATATCCTTTTGCTCTCATATTTTGATTTGCATTGTACCAACATCTCACCCAATTCCTCTTATTCCTATAGGCCAAAAGAAAATCTAGAATATTATTAATAATGGTTTACTTCTGCAATCCAAAGGAAACGATCCCTTAATAATCTGTATTAGTGAGAGTACTCAAGGAAGTTATTGACTAGGGGGTTACTTCCCACTTTTCTTGAAAATTTTTTGCTTGCTTAGCATCACCCTATAACTTGTTCTTGTCGGTACCACATCCCAAACACACACAAAATTAGTTCTCTAATTCCCTATAAAGATGTCTCTACACTAGGTATAGTAGAGAAGTTATGGGTTCTTAGTTCGCTTGCAATTACATCATCAATTGAATTTCTAATCAATTTCTTTATTTTTGAATCAGTGAAGATTGGAAGTGGGCAGCCAGTATTAGACAGAACGACTCTATTTGGTTTCCAATCCATGGCATCCAGAATGTGAAATCTTGGGACATTCAAAATGCCAAGAGGCTATGAAACAAAGGCTTCAAAAAATGGAAACATCTCTAGAGACAAGACACCAACTAGTGGATCAACTTTGAGGATATTGACCCTAGCATCAACATTACCTATAAGGAATGGAATACTTTGCAAAGCAGATGTCTTGCTTGGGGCCACTCTAAAGTTCGCCTTCTCATGGGGCACAACACGCGGAGCTCGTTTGGTCTCAGATTGCACAATGGTAATTGCCTAACAAAAATCCCGAACATCAAAGAAACCATTGATTATCAGGTTAACCTTAACAAGAAGTGGTACCTGTCATGGACGCGGCTTCATCATGGTATCTAGAACAACCTTAAGGCTAGCAAAATATGCGGGGTGCCTCCTTCGTGCAAGCGCTGCTACTGGTCCATCGAAGATGTTTCCCATATCTTCTTTACTTGTTCCAACACCGACAGGCTCTGGTAGATTGTCGAAAAGCAAATTAGACTTCAGAAACATATCACTTGGAAGAAAGCTCTACTGGGAGAAGTGATTAGATGCTCCGCGACTCTCTAGAATGCCATCAGAGGGGAGGCCTTATGGAAGATCTGGCGGGAAAGATGTGCTTCTAACTTTGGTGACTCCTCCAAAGAGTAGTGGATTGAGAAATCGTTGTTCCTCCTCAGTAAAAGAATCACTAACAACAAGAAATCCCCCCCTTTCAGGCATCATGAAGTGCTCCTTTTGATCAACAACAAGCTTAAACCTAAGTAGGCCCCCCATGAGGGTGATGAGAGGTTGATTAACCTTCTTTGTAATGCGATCTAAACTTTGTAGGTCCTTCCCCAAATGTGTGGGACTTGGGGGGTGATGGAGAGTGTTAATCTCCAAAAGAATAAGCTATCCTTGAAGTTAGAGCACCTCTATATCAAGAATAACTTAAAATCTTTACCAATTTGGAGGATCAATGCTCAATTACCAAATCTTGAACAAACTCTGAAGTGACTTGATACTCAAAAAGTATACTACACATATCTTAGTCATTGACTAATCAAATGTGTAAAGTTTTTTATAAAACATTGCACACGGTGTTGCCTATAGATTGCGCACCTTCTCCAAGTTAAATCATTTCAAAAGATTAAGTATATATTGAGAATGAATCAAAGAGTTCACCTATGTTTGAAATTATTCTCCTGAATACAGACACATCTAACTTCTAGCACATAGTTCTCCCAAACTAGAACCCGTTTAAAGAAATGCTTTTAGCCATAGGTAGCTTACCTTCCAACTTAAAGAATGCGTGCTCGTTTTCTCAAAACTTTACACTCTGGAAGGAGAATTGACCAAAACATTAGCATCAAATTTTGTGCCTCCTACAACTTCACTTCTTCACATTTACACATGTGAATGTTCCTACACTCAATTCTCTCAACCTGATCACAATTAGATGTTGAAAACTTGTACAGAGCTCAATAAACTATAGACCTAGACTTGTAGAAAAGCATTTCATAAAAGATTAAACATAGAAGGAGAACACTCAGAAATATTGGGTGCAACTTTTCTTCTATTCAGAAAACTTTTACATCTGGATGAGAGAGAGATCGTCTTCACTTCTAAAGTGTCCAATGACTTCTAATTCTTCTAAATTCTTGTTCTCTCATACTCTCTCATATTTCCCCTGACATTTTCAACTTGTATATATAGGCAAATATGTACAAGCTCATAACCATACAAAAGGTATATGTGAGCTAATTCTAAATTAATGTACATATGTATACAAGTCTTCGACTTCTGAACATGTTCTTTCTTCATGCTTCATAAATTGATGTTTTCTTCAATCCTTGACTTCAAAACTTCAATTGGTGATTTGATTTGCACCAACAGCTCCTGCTCAATCATCAATTGAGGTTTTCTCTATCTTCTTTATACCTGCCATGTCTTTGAATTTCTGTAGCTTTAGTCCATCCAAGCTTTTGGTTAGCATGTCAGCTATCTGATCTTTTGTTGAAGTATATATGTCCTCAATCTCCTTATCAATCACCTTCTCTCTTAGAAAGTGATATTGAATCTCAATGTGTTTAGTTCTTGCATGAAAAACAGGGTTAGCAACTAAATACAATGAACTCATGTTATCTCCATGAATAGTGGGTGTACTCTGAATGATGTCAAAACTCTTCATAAGAGTCTTTAGCCATATGAATTCCTTTGTAGCTTCAACCATACCTTTCTTACTCTGCCTCTGTAGATGATAAAGCAGCTGTGTGTTGCTTCTTAGAACACCAAGAAATTAACTTATCTCCCACATAACACAAGTATCCATATGTTGATCTCCTATCATCAGGATTGCCTGCCCAATCTGTGTCACTTTATATCTTGATGTTTGTATTTGATGTAAAACCATAATACAAACCTTCTTTGAGTGTACCCTTAATGTACCTCAACACCCTTTGTCCTGCAACCCAATGTTCTTTCCTAGGATAATGCATGAATTGAGACAACACTCCTACTGCATATGGAAAGTCTAGCCTAGTTAATGTAGCATAGATCAGACTACCAACCAAACTTTGATATAGCTTCATGTCCTTGAATTCTTCTCCTCCATATCTGCTCAATTTTTTATTCACTTCCATTGGCGTAGGTGCTACCCTACAATCTTCCATTTTAAACTTGATCAGCAAATTCTTCAAATACCTTTCTTGAGTTACATTCACTCCATGTTAAGTGTATGAGATCTCCATGCCCAAGAAATATGACAAGTCTCCCAAGTCACTAATCTTGAACTTCTCCATTTGCTTCTTTAGGCTTTATATGCCTTTCTCATCTATACCTGTAAGAATTATATCATCAACATATATGCACATGTAAATGAACCCACCATCACTTGCTTTGACAAGCAAGCTACTATCTGCTTTAGATACTTGAAAACCAAGTTCCTTCAAGAACTTCAATGGTCTATAATTCCATGCCCTTGGGGCCTGCTTCAAACCATACAAAGCTCTATTGAGATTACATACATGATTTGGATACCTTTCATCCTTGAATCCTTGTGGTTGCTCCATGAAAACATAATCTGAAATATAACCATTACGAAAAGCATTCTTTACATCTAATTGACATAATTTCCAACCTTTACATGCAGCAATAGCTATGAGTGTCCTGATGGTTGTCATCTTTGCCACAGGACTATAGGTCTCATCATAATCTATACCATATATCTAAGCAAACCCTTTCACAACAAGTCCAGCTATACCTAGACACACTTCCATCTGCATACCTCTTTGTCTTGTAGACCCATTTGCTTCCAATGATCTTCTGACTATTTGGTTTAGGAACCAAATCCCAAGTCTCATTCTCCATCAATGCATCATACTCTTCCTACATAACTTTCTCCCAATTTTCCTTACCTTTTGCCTCTTCATATGTAGAAGGGTCTTCATCTGCCTTTACCATATAAGCATAATCTTTAGTATCCAAAAAAGAAGTGTCATAGCTATACCTTGTAGGTTTCCATTTGTGTCTAGATGACCTTCTAAGTTCTCCACTTCTTGAGGTTTCTGGTTCATCACATTCTGGATCAAACCTTGGCACTTCTCCAACTTCAGCCTCTACTTCATTGTTCTCTTCTTCATCAAATATTTGAACCTTTGATTTACCTTTCTTCTAATTCACAGCTTCTTCATCACCTGCACGAATACTGATTGTTCCTGCATACCAAGTACCTTGCTCATCAAATGTAACATCTTTTGGCACAAGGAATTGTTTTTTGGATGGACTCCACAACCTATATCCCATCTGCTTATCATCATATCCAATGAATACATACTTTTCAGATTTAGGTTCCAATTTATGCCTTAATTGAGATGGCACATATGCATATGCCAAACATCCAAATACTTTGCAATGATCTAGGGTAGGTCTCTTACCCCACCATGCCTCATATGGTGTCATACCTTGCAAAGCTATACATGGTAATCTATTAACCAAATATGTAGCTGTATTTACAGCCTCAACCCATAAGTAATTGGGACAATTTTTCTCTGTCATCATAGATCTTGCAAACTCAACAAGAGTTATATTCCTCATTTTGTTGAGGAGAGTATCTGCAAGTAACCTCTCTTTTTATACCTACATTCCATAAATAATCACTGAACTCATTAAAGAAATACTCTCCTCCTCCATCTGACCTTAGTCTCTTAAACTTTTGACATGTGATTCTTTCTGCATACACATGATAATGCTTTAATGTATTGAATATCTCTTATTCTCTTATTTATCTTTGATCACATAGATAGTGATCCATCTAGTAGCATCATCAACATAAATCACATAATATCTTGAACCATTGATACTGAAATCCTTTGATGGTCCTCACACATCTATGTGAACCAATTCAAGCTTTTCTGAATACATGAAACCATGCTTGGAATATGATTGCTTATGTGCCTTACCTAATTGACATGCCTCACATTTGTATGTCATATGTTGACCTGTAACATTAGGCAATTCAAGCACTGAGCCATTGTTAACCATATCTTTAATACCTCTTTCATTGAAATGTCCAAGCCTTTTGTGCCAAAGATCTAACTCAGAGATCTTATGTCCTCCATAAGTAAACAAGGCATGACCAACATTACCTTGAATCTTGAATTTGAAGAGTCTTCCTTCCTTCTTCCCTCAAACAATTTGTTTATACCCATTGCTAGGGTCTTCCACAAAAACTCCTTCATTAGTGAACCTTACTTCATAACCTTTTTCAACAATTTGCCCTACACTTATCAGATTCTTTGGAATTGTAGGAACATACAAAACCTTACTCAGGAGAGTACTTCCATCCTTGGCCTTCACTGATCGAATTTACTTCACATTGTGCTTTGTATTATCACCTCTTTGAACTACATGATTAGTTACCTTATTCTTCAAATCAGTCATCAAGGCTATGTTTCCACTCAAGTGATTGCTACACCCTAAGTCAATGTAGAAGACTCTTTGGTCTTCACTTTTCCTTTCAAAAGTTGCATTCATGATCAAGGTTGAATCCTCCTTTTGATCTCAAGCATAATTGTAGTAGGTATTGTTGTAGGATTGACTTTGGAATCCTCTACCTCCATTTCTTCCAAAGTAAACTCTACCTCTGAAATTACATCTTTGATTTCTGCCACCTCTTCCTCTTGAATTAAAGTTCTGATTATAGCCACCATTGTCGTGAGTATTATGCCAACAATCATGAGCTAAGTGATTTGTCTTACCACAAATCCAGCAAGCTTTGACTCCATCTTTATTAGTCCTGCCTCTTCCTCTACCTTTGCCACCTCCTCTTCCTCTTAGGAAGTTAGCTTGGCTAGTTGTACCTTGATCTTCATTTGCTTGTTGCTTCCCTTTGTTATTCTTCTTCTTATCCTTTGAATACATTGCTTGACCTGCATTTTTATCGCTTTCACCTTTGACATCCTACTCAAAGGTTAGCATGTGTCCTAGCAACTGATTTAAATCAAGAGTAAAATGATCTAGTGACAATTTAGTAGACAAAATGAATGGCTTCCATTTGTCATCACCTCTCAGGCCTGTGAGGATTTGCCTTACCAATTTATCCTCCTCAATATCTTCATCAACTGCTCCTAATGCATCTGCAATGTCCTTCATCCTTGTTACATAATCAGAGATGGATTGAGAGGCCTTCTTCTTGAATGTGGTAAACTCTACCCACAACGATGCCTTCCTTGAGTTTGTGGTGTTTTGGAAATGCTCCTCTAAAGCATTCCATATATCAATTGCACTTTCAAGACCTCTAATGTGAGGTAGCAAATAGTCATTGACTCCCATGTAGATAATACTCCTAGCTTGAGCATCTCTCTTCATCCAAGTCTTCAAATCTGATAATTCATCTCTAGTTGGAACACTAGGATCTCTGAATTGTGGCCTTTCTTCTTCACCTATGATATAACCTATTAGGCCTTTGCTCATAAGATGAGCTTCCATCCTCATTGACCATGCTGGATAGTTTTCTCTATCCAATTTCCCTATCTGAAGAGAATCTCCCATCCTTTCTTCACATGTGTATTAAATTCTTCAACCTTTATGAGGAATAAGGTTACCTTTACTTCGAATGAAGTTTCTTCTGATCTATTTGATAACTTATGGTCTCCTTCTCAAGCTTTCACCTTTTGAACCTTCAAGTGTTGATTTCTTTATGACTATAGCAGTCGGGGTCCTCCTTTCTTCAATTCTGATGATACTTGCTTTGATGCCACTGATGGAGAGTGTTAATCTCCAAAAGAACAAGCTATCCTTGAAGTTAGAGCACCTCTATATCAAGAATAACTTAAAATCTTTACCAATTTGGAGGATCAATGCTCAATTACCAAAATCTTGTAAAAACTCTGAAGTGAGTTGATACTCAGAAAGTCTATTGCACATATCTTAGTCATTGACTGATCAAATGTGTAAAGTTTTTTTATAAACCTTTGCACAAGGTGTTGCCTATAGATTGTGCACCTTCTCCAAGTTAAATGATTCCAAAAGATTAAGTATATATTGATAAATGAATCAAACACTTCACCTATGTCTGAAACTGTTCTCTTGAAAAGTCGATTCACACACGTGTAGCTTCTAGCACATAGTTCTCCCTAACTAGAACATGTTTAAAGAAATGCTTTTAGCGATATGTAGCTTACCTTCCAACTCAAAGAATGAGTGCTTGTTTGCCCAAAAATTTACACTGTGGAAGGAGAACTAACCAAAACATTAGCATCAAATTTTGCGCCTCTTGCAACGTCACTTCTTCACATTTACACATGTGAATTTTCCTACACTCAATTCTCTCGGCCTGATCACAACTAGAAGCTAAAAACTTGTATAGAGGGCAATCAACTATAGACTTAGACTTGTACAAAAGCATTTCACAAAAGATTAAACACAGAAGGAGAACACTCAGAAACATCGGGCACAACTTTTCTTTTATTCAGAAAACTTTTACATCTGGATGAGAGAGAGATCTTCTTCACTTCTAAAGTATCTAATGACTTCTAATTCTTCTAAGTTCTTGTTCTCTCATACTCTCTCATATTTTCCCCGACATTTTCATTTGTATATATAGGCAAATATGTACAAGCTCATAACCATACAAAAGGTATAAGTGAGCCAACTCTAAATTAATGTACATATGTATACAAGTCTTCATCTTTTGAACATGTACTTTCTTCATGCTTCATAAATTGATCTTTTCTTCAATCCTTGACTTCAAAACTTCAACTGCTGATTGATTTGCACCAACGGGGGGTCCCGTGGGCACTAGTCCCCTTCCCTTCTACTTTTCCTTTTCTTTATTTAATACAAGTCGAGGAGAGTAGGCTAAGGCCAAACTTCCTTTTACTTTAAAAACAAATCTTTTCATATCTTGACTGCTTACCCACAAGCTAGTTATCACAAAATCCAAAACCGAATAAAGTCCTACAAGGCATAAGATATTACCACAAGTGATCCATGCTCTCACAAATTTTTTTTCTTCCTATTTTAAACAAGAACTTGTGCCGCTTTCCTTGTTTTCTTTTGGTTTAATTAGATTAATGCAATGAGAAAGAATACACCATAGTACAATTGACATCGTGCGAGATTCAAAATGAGCTTTCTAATGAGCTCTAGGTCTCAAAAAACAATTTTTTTATGAAAAAGTTATGTCAGTTCAGGCTCCTGGGGGTCAAACAAACAAACATGACCTCTTAGAATATTTGCTTGGGAGCCCCAAGATGCACCAATCGCTAAAAAAATTACCCCAAATTTAGCTCCAAAATTACAAAAATCAAAATCCCTAATTTTTTTGTTGATTCAATGGAACCCTCATGATGGTCAGGGAGGCTCTTGATGGCATGAGGCCATTGTGATGGTGTGTGACCATCACGATGGTGTGTGACTGTCATGATGGTGTGTGACCATCACAATGGTATGTGACCATCACAATGGTATGTGACCATCATGATGGTCAAGTGGATCATTGTGATGGTCAAGTGGATCCTCCTTATGGCGAGCCAATTGCGATGGCATGAGCCAATCGCGATGGCATGAGACAATCGTGATGGCATGAGCCAATCACGATGGCATAAGCCAATCATGATGGCATGAGCCAATCGTGATGGCATGATATGTAGTCATGATGGTGTAGCATCTTCATAATGGCTTGAGCCTATCACCATGGTCTCAGATTGCTACGATGATGTAGCGTCCTCATGATGGCTTGAGGCGGTCGCGATGGTAATAGATCCTCGTGATGGCTTGAGCCAATCGCGATGGTAGGTCGTCGTTGCAATGGTGTGAGCCATTCATGAAATGCAACTATGGAGTCCTTAGTGTGCCAAGATGCTCTATACCCTCAACACAATGTATGTAAAAAAACACAAACTTCTCATACCATCATGCATTTGGTAGAGATGATGAAAACATACATTTTTTACCTGTTTTGCTACTTGTAATGATGCACGAAGATGGAGAGAAGAGATAATGGAGATGATGATGATTGTGAGGAAAGTAAAGAAAATAGAAAAATTACCTACTTACCTACGATTGCAACATCACATATCTACATCTTACCATCACACACTCCTCCTCAAAGCTCGATCCTTGACAATGGTGCCAAATTTGGTGTCACTCTAGCACAAGGGCAAGTACCAATGTGAGGAGATCCACCTCATAATTGTCAATCCGGGAAGAAATGAGGAAGGTATGATGACAATGAGCAAGTGAGAGTACAAGTGTGTGAATGAGAAGCATACAATCATGCACATAAATACACACATGCACACATGGCAAGAAAAAGAGTGGAACAATGGAATCCTCTATTAGCAAGCTCAAAGATAGTACACAATGCTCAAGAACAAGTTCAATCTCTAACCAACTAACCCCAAAAATGAGATTTCTAGCCCTTTTTATAGTTTTTCACTAGCTTTGACCCGATCTAGACTTAGCGTTTCACCTAGTTAATAATTAGCTTTCAAGGCTTATTTGAGGGCTCAAACAGAGTCTAAAAATTATGAAGGTTGGTACATATATACTTCTAATACTCCTCAAGCTTGATGACTCCTAGACTTGAACAAAACGGAGCTGCAAAAAATGTGAAATGATATTTACAATGGTTTTTATTGATCAAAATCATTGTTTTAATAGAGTTTGTTCTGAAAATTGGACGTATACTTCTTAAGGCTCCCTACGTGCTCCCTCTTCTTGTGTGTCCACTTCCTTGTTGCATTCTTGCAGCTTGTGCTTGACCTTGAGTGCCAAGACACTCTAATCTTTTATGGGCTCATCTTTGAAAGCGAGAGAGTCACTTTCCATCCACATTGCCCAAGCCTTGTTAGGCTCTAATACCAATTGTGGGAATTGAACTCAACACCTAGGAGATAGGAGTATGATGGTCTAAGCACTTGTCCCAAAAGCCATCGCTGAGGAATATTTCCTAATCCTCCCTCTTACGGTGTGGTTCAACCATCTCCTCCCTGTCATATCTTGAGTCTAGCAATCATGTCGTGCTCATGGCCCTGGTCCCGATCTTGGTCGTGGACTCCATCTCGATCATGCTTGTGGTCATTTTTCCAGTCCTGGAGCTGGTCTTATTCATCCTTGTGGTCATGGTCATGGTTGTGGTTATGGCCATGGTCATGGTAATGGTCATGTTCATGGTCGTGGTCTTGTTCCTCTTCTCTCTGATCATCACCAATGAATCGTTGTTTCAAACTCCTCAACGTTCATCCTTCAAATTGTCAGCGTTCAATCATCTAGAAGAACAAAACTCTGTGCACTTCTTTCCATCAATCCCCTTCATCATAGCATAGCGTTGGCAGCATGGACTAGCATCTGTTGCTTGTCCGAATTCACCCTCTACATGTATATTGGAGCAGATGGCTAATCGATGGACTCCGAATGTCTTTTTTTCTCCCCTTCAGAAGGTCCGATGTACAAATCGTCAGATGTTTGATGAGCAGAAGATGACAATGCACTAATAATGATGATGTCAGTTGAATCTTGCTTTCTTCGTGCGCTCTCTCCCTCGGCCTTGTCGAACTGCCTTTTCACCTCTGCAGTGCGCCTCCACAAATTAGATGTGTGCGCAGTCTCTTTTCTCCTATCTCTGTCCAGGTCGTATATGTCCTCCTTGCTCTATTCATTTGTTTCCGTAGATATCCCAGAGCCTTGAAGAGTAGTTCCTTCTGTAAACATGACATGCTGGAGATCAAGAGTGTGATAAAAAAACAGCCAAAGATGCATTCCCGCTTCCCTGTTTCATGCCGAACTTCTGTCTCTAGCTCTTCTTTCCCACCCCACTCTCCCTCTGTGTATTGTACCTCCCTTCGCCCTCTGATCCTGTCGTCCTCTCTCCTTATTCATGCGACTTTTTTTCCCTCTTCTTTTCTACAATTCTGCATGTCCCTTCTAAAGACGTCGGATTGACAAGAAGTGATGGTTCCCCCCCTCCCAGAAGAACTTCCGCTATTTTCTCTATGTTCACCTCAGCACTTCAGTAAAAACACCCGTCGTCTATGCATGAAAAAAAACGAAGAGAAAACTCCTTTGCCTGACTCGTAGATTGCTTCTTTCCCTTTTCCTCCCATTCTTCTAGAAGTTCTAGAAAAGCGATGCTTTTTCCACCAACCTGGACACCTATTTAGATAGTGCTAAATATACATTAAACATTTCAAAAGCTCCTTGTCGTTGGAAATTTCCTCTTCGGTTGAAATGTCTTGATTTTAATATTACTTTTATTCCTGCCTTCCAGTTGTCATGAACAAAACATAGTCGCATCATTCTCATGAAGCTGATAATCTGCAATCAATTATTGAAGTTAGTCATCCAAAGAACTTCTCTAATTCTCACTTATGATCCCTTTGACTTTGATTGTATCTTCAAATGAGGAGAGTAAATCTCTTCGATATCCACCCCCACCAAACCTGTGCTTCCTCTGGATGCACCAAACTAGACCTGTGTGCTACTTTCAAAATAAAGATCATCTTCAAAATATGTCCATGGGTTTAAAAAACAAAGTGCATATGCAAGGCCACGTAACTAGCCCTATAAAATGCATACTTCTAAAATGCATGTATAAATAAGTATGGTGCAAATAGAAAAAAGCAAATACCTTCTGATGATGCAGGTGGTACTCTCACTCACATACATTTCATTGTGCATTTACATCACACCTCACAATCACTCATCGTGCATGGGAAAACTCAATCGTGCCTCAGTGAATGGTCACGTAATATGATCCTATCATGCAAATTTGAAAATGCATTAAAACTCAAAATAGTGCCTCGAAAAGGAAATAGGCTTTTGATGGCAAGATTTCTCCTTTTCAATTGGATCCTGTTACAAAAAATATGACATGCATTCATATTTTCGCTTTATGCCATCGGATGTGCCTCCAAGGGTATAAACACAAGTGCACATTACATTCTCAATGCATACTCAGAAATACAAGTTAACAAAATGGTGCGAGATGGATCAATGCATTTGGTTAAGAATTTTCAAACTCAATATATAGAGGCTTTCTCTTGCAAAGAAAATTCTTTTCCAATACACCTGTTGCATGGAAAACATAAATATGACTAATATGAAAACATCGTTTTACATATACCCTCTCTACATGGTCTCTCAAAACCCTAGAGAAATTAAGTTCATTATCTTTACTTGTCCTTCTTGCATAAATTTTCTTCATACCCAATGACCTGCATCCATCTCAAGTCCAAAATTAGTCAACTTTTAATTACAAATAAAACTCATTTATAACTTCCTTATCTTTACAAGTTGCTAGAGCTCAATGCATAACTTCAACTACATAAAACATCAAAACCTTTATATATATCTGAACAGACAAATCTATGCTTCTATACCTACATAGCTTTATCAACATGTTCATACCTTATATCTTTTGATGAGGGGGATGATAAACTTTCATGCTCGTAATTACCTTTTGATGAGGGAGATGGTAAACTCCCGTGCTCATAATTACCTTTTGATGAGGCAGATGGTGAAACTCATGTTCTTGTAATCACCTCTTGATGAGGGAGATGGTAAACTCCCTCATCATGCCTTGGTACGATTGAGACATCAGTACAGAGTAAAGATCAAGAGTGTCACTAGTATAAGCCCTCTGTGGACTAATCTCCAATGCATGTGCCTCCTTTCCTTTCCGAACTCCTCTTCCGAATTGGATGTCAAAAATGGAGTTTTCTGCCATGACTGATGTTAGCGCATGCCAAACTCTTTCTCTTCTATTTGTGCCACTTGACATGCATTTCGTTCAATTTAGCACTTTTAAGGCACTCATCCATTCTTATGGAATACTTGTAAATTTCTCTTCTATCGGAATCAAACTAGATATGATAAATCCATTCAATCCATGCCCATCGAAGATCCCCAAGAAGATACTCTTGTCTGCTGTGAAGTTCTAGTAAGTCTGAGTAGCTCCATTGGAGCACATTTTTCCAGGCATCTTTATTAGAAGTTTCTAATTAATCAGCAAGCAAAGATTTTTATATTATCGACTCTATTCTGCAAAAATTTATTGAAGTTAGCCATTCAAAGAAGTTTCTAAGTTCTTACATATGATCTCTTTGAATTTGATATGTCTTCAAGTGAGGAGAGTAAATCTCTCCGACATCGTGGTCATGGTCGTGGTCATGGTCGTGGTCGTGGTCGTGGTCGTGGTCGTGGTCGTGGTCATGGTCGTGGTCGTCGTCGTGGTCGTGGTCCTAGTCTTGGTCGTGGTCGTGGTCGTGGTCGTGGTCGTGGTCCTGGTCGTGGTCCTGGCCCTGGTCCTGGTCGTGATCATGGTCGTGGTCGTGATCGTGGTTGTGGTCGTGGTCCTGGTCATGGTCATGGTCGTGGTTGGGTCATGGTCATGGTCATGGTCGTGGTCGTGGTCGTGGTCGTGGTCATGGTCGTGGTCGTGGTCGTGGTCGTGGTCGTGGTTGTTGTCATGGTCATGGTCATGGTCATGGTCGTGGTCATGCTCATGGTTGTGGTCATGGTCTTGGTCGTGGTCATGGTCATGGTCATGGTAATGGTCGTGGTCATGTTTGTGTTCGTGTTCATGGTTGTGGTCATGGTCGTGGTTGTGTTCATGATTGTGGTCATGATGGTGGTCATGGTCTTGGTCCTGGTCATGATCATGGGCATGACCATGACCATGTCATGGTCATGGTCATGGCCATGGTCCTCATCATGCCCATGGTCATGGTCATGGCCATGGTCCTCATCATGCCCATGGTCATGGTCATGGCCATGGCCATGCTCATGCTCATTGTCATCCTTATTGGAAAGGAAATGTTTATGGAAATGGTTATGGTTATGGTTATGGTTCTGGTTATGGTTATGGTTATGGTTATGGTTATGGTTATGGTTATGGTTATGGTTATGGTTATGGTTATGGTTATGGTTATGGTTATGGTTATGGTTATGGTTATGGTTATGGTTATGGTTATGGTTATGGTTATGGTTATGGCTATCGTTATGGTTATGGTTATGGCTATGGTTATGGTTGTGGTTATGGTTGTGGTTGTGGTTGTGGTTGTGGTTGTGGTTGTGGTTGTGGTTGTGGTTGTGGTTGTGGTTGTGGTTGTGGTTGTAGTTGTGGTTGTGGTTGTGGTTGTGGTTGTGGTTGTGGTTGTGGTTATGGGTATGGTTATGGTTATGGTTATGGTTATGGTTATGGTTAGGGTTATGGTTAGGGTTAGGATTAAGGTAAGGGTTAGGGTTAGGGTTAGGGTTAGGGTTAGGATTAGGGTTAGGGTTAGGGTTAGGGTTAGGGTTAGGGTTAGGGTTAGGGTTAGGGTTAGGGTTAGGGTTAGGGTTAGGGTTAGGGTTAGGGTTAGGGTAAGGGTTAGGGTTAGGGTTCGGGTTAGGGTTAGGGGTAGGGTAAGCATAAGGTTAAGGGTAGGGATTAGGGTTAGGGTTAGGGTTAGAGTTAGGGTTAGCATTAGATTTAGGGTTAGGATTAGGGTTAGGGTTAGGGTTAGGATTAGGGTTAGGGTTAGGGTTAGGGTTATGGTTAGGGTTATGGTTATGGTTATGGTTATGGTTATGGTTATGGTTATGGTTATGGTTATGGTTATGGTTATGGTTATGGTTATGGTTATGGTTATGGTTATGGTTATGGTTATGGTTATGGTTATCCTTTTGTTTTGTTACTATAATGATGCTTATGAATATGGTTAAGATGATTAAACTTCATGTTTAAGCTTGTGCACTAGTGCAAGGGGCAAGCCATAATGCATGAACATACTTTCATGGACCCCTCAGATCATGACACTAAATTTTAAACTTGTGTATATGCACATTCACTTGAAGTCACTTATCTTAGCTCTTTGTGTTGTCTTGATAATACCTTATGTTTGGTTATGTGGAATGAAGTCTCCTCACATGAGAGTGAAGAATGAGTTTACAAGATTCATAGATTGATATGGCGCCTCATTCTTTGTCTAATTGAATGATAATGTGTCAAGTCTTAAAGAGATGGTCCAACGATAAGTATTTGTTCCTATAATCAGGGAACTAACTAAGTAAGTTACTATTATGCACTATGTTGAGGCATACATTGTAGCCAAGGATGTCCCCAACCTACTTCTACCACTGTATAATTATTTTGGAATGAGGATGTTGATGAAGTGAAGCTCATATTGTGTGACTACTTATTGCGAAGTGCACATTTTCAATTATTCTTTCTACTTTGCATACTTCTCTAATTGTGTAGAGGCACTCAATTCATCAACCACCTATCATTGCATCAAGGCCGCATAGTCCACAAGCTCCTATTTCAAGGATTTATTCTAAACAGATTTTATGCAAACTTTTTACCTCAACAAGCTGATTGTGTGAGCTAAAACTTACTTTGTGAATAGTCGAGGAAACACACGAAAATTATTAACATTAATTCTCTTCTTCTAAGAAATAATCAATTATAAATTCCTTGAACAATATACGTATCATATATATTTATTTAAAGTCCTACAAAAAAGAAAAAGGTCCAATTTTAGTAAAGCTTAGAGAAATAGTGGTTAAAACAGTTACACATTCGTGGGCAAAATGGGTGATGGATTTCCATCCACAATTGAAAAGGTTGAGAGGAATTTATATCCACCATGTTCTATGAGTATAGAGGCCTACTAGAGAGAGAGAGAGAGGGGAGGGAGGGAGGGAGGGAGGGAGAGAGAGAGAGAGAGAGGAACCAAGGAGCATGTATGCATGTGTGAAAGTTAGTATAAGTGTATGTATACATAAATGCATGTATGAATGTGAAAATGCATGTGCATAAATGTGAATGCATGACTACATCTAAGTGTGTGTGCATATATGTGATGTGCATATGCATATTAGATGTGTGTGTATGCATATGCATATGTGTAAGTTCATGAATGTATGCATAAGGAATATAAAATGCATATATTGAATGCATGCAGTATGAGTATAATGTGGAAATGCATATGCATATTTATAGGTGTAAGATTTAGATGTATGTATGCCATTTGCATATACGAGAATGCATAGGCAGAAGAAAGTTAGTATGTGTTAGTATGCATAAGAATGTATGTTGGTATGCATAGGATTGTGTGTTAGCATGCCTATGTAAATGTGTATTAGCATGTATATGAGTGTATGTTAGTATGAGTTTATGAATGTGTTAGCATGAGTATGTGATTATGTTAGTATGTGAAAGTGTATTAGCATGATTGAGCATATGTATGCATAATATTAGAAGTATGAATGCATAAGAATGCCTAATTAGATGCATGTGTGAATGCATGTGCATGAGTGCATCTAAATGTGAACCTGTATGCATATGAATGCATCTAAATGAGTAATGTATGTGCATAATTGCATGTGTTTGAATGATTAATGCATGAGCATAATTGTGTATGAATGCATCTTTATGAGAATATACATGTGCATGATTGGTGTGTGCATGTGTATGATTAATGCATACATAAGTAATAGAGAGTGTAAATATGCATGTGCATGAGAAATGCATGTATGTATATGAGAGTGACTTGGTGTGTATGAGAATGTATGAGCATGTTACATGAATGTATGTTTTATGTTTTCTAAAATATACTTATGTTTTTCCTAATGATTTTCTTGAAAGCATTGAAGAATACGAAGAGTTCCGAATGTTCTTGTAGAACATTGATTGACAAAAATTGACACCACCACCACCACCACAACCATGACCACGAACACAACCACCATTACAACCACGACCATGACCATGGCCACAACCATGACAATAATCACAATCATGAGCACAACCATGACCATGACAATGACCACGACCACGACCACAACCACAACCACAACCACAACCACAACTACAACCATGGCCATGACCAGTACTAGGACCAGGACCAAGAGAACGACCATGACAATGATGAGGGCTAGGACCATGACCAAGATCGATACCATGACCATGACCACGACTAGGATCAAGACCACAACGATGATCGCGACCATGACTATTAGACTCAAGATATGACAGGGAGGAGATGGTTGAACCACACCCTAAGAGGGAGAATTAGGAAGTATCCTCAACCATGGCTTTTGAAGCAAGTGGTTAGCACATCGTACCCCTAGCTCATAGGTTTTGAGTTCAATTCCCATAATTGGTATTAGGACCTAAGAAGTAGGCTTGGGAAAGGTGGATGGAAGGTGCCCATGCCACTGTCAAAGATAAGCCCATCACATATTAGAGTCTGTTCCACTCAAGGTCAAGCACAAGGTGTGGGAACACCTCAAGGAAGTGGACACACAAGAAAAAGGAGCACGCAGGGAGCCCCAAGAAGTATATGTTAAATTTTCAGAAGAAATCCCTATAAAAGCATTGATTTTGATCACTAAAAACCATTGTATATATCATTTCACATTTTTGAAACTCCATTTTGTGCAAGCCAAGGAGTCCGCGAGCTTGAGGAGTATTAGAAGAATATATTTTCATAATTTTTAGACTCTATTTGAGCCCTCAACTAATCCCTTGAACCTAATTTTTAACTAGGCCGAACACTAGGTTTGGACAAGGCCAAAACTAGTGAAAAACTATAAAAAGGGATAGCAAGCTCATTTTTTATGTTAGTTGGTTAGAGAGTGAACTTGTTCTTGAGAATTTTGTACTATCTTTGAGCTTGCTAATAGAGGATTCCATTGCTCCACTCTTTGTGTTGCCATGTGTGCATGTGTGTGTATGTGTGTGCATGCTTGTGTGCTTCTCACTCACACACTTGTACTCTCACTTGCTCATGTTCATCATACTTTCCACATGTCTTCTTGGATTGACAACTATGAGGTGGATCTCCTCACATTGTTACTTGCCATTGTGCTAGAGAGACACCAAATTTGGCACCGTTGTTGGGGGTCAAGCTTTGAGGATGAGCGTGTGATGATAAGACGTAGAGACATGAGATTGGAATCATAGATAAGTAGGTAATTTTTCTATTTTCTTTACTTTCCTCACAATCATCATCTCCATCATCTCTACTCTCCCATCTTCTTGCATCATCATTGTTCACAAGCAACAAAATAGGTAAGTGTGTCTTCATCTCTGCTGAATGGCTCAGACCATCACGATGATCTGAGAAGTTTGTGTTTTTTGACATACATTGTGTTCAGGATGTAGAGCATCTTAGCACACTAAGGACTCCAAAGTTGCATTCAAAAAGTTTGCATTTTTGTGGACCATCATGATTGGATCATGCCATCGCAAGGACACTAGATCATCGCGATTGGCTCAAGCCATCACGACCATCTGAGACCATCATGATGGGCTCAATCTATCCTACCGATGCTACACCAATGCAACGATCTAAGACCATCACGATGGGCTCAAGCCATCACGAGGACACTACACCATCGCGATGAGATATCACACCATCGAGATTGGCTCATGCCATTCCGATGATCCGCTTGACCATTACGACAATCCACTTGACCATCATGACAATCCACTTGACCATAGCAATGGTCACATACAAATGCGATGGTCACATACCATCGTGATGGTCACACACCATCATGACAGTCACACACCATCGTGATGGTCTTATGCCATTAGGATCCTCCCTGAACATCATGAAGGTCAATTGAATCAACAACAAAATTAGTATATTGATTTTTGCAATTTCAGAGCTACTTGTGGGGCAATTTTTTGAGCAATTGGTGCATCTTGGGGTCGCGAGAAAATATTTGAAGAGGTCTTGTTTGTCTATTTGAGCCCCAAGAGCTTGAACTAACACAACTTTTTCATACAAAATCCATTTTTTTAGAATATTTTGCTATTATGAAGCATGGTACGTTGTCTCCATTTGATTTTCCTCCAAGCCAAAACTCTATTGGAATTTAATGGGTATACAAGTTCAAGTATAATCTTGATGGAACATTTTGTAAATATCCATTTAGGCTTGTTGCCAAAAGGTTACACTCAAGAGAAGGGCATTGACTTTGATGAGACTTTGCTCCCACATGTTGAATGACCACTATTCATAACATCTCTGCACTTGAAGTTCATCATGGCTGGAATGTACATATTTCGGATATAAGAGCAGGATTTCCAAATGATGATCTACATAGGAAGTGAGAGCATTTCATCCCCATGTGTTTTGTGCATAGTGGGCATGACAGTTCACATAGATATGAAATCAGACATTGTTTGGTCATTCCTTTGTTTGATCAAAGATCTGGATTCTAGACTTACTAGATGGTCATGTGCTCTTGTAAACAAGTGATCCATGTAGCTTAGTGGTTAAGCCTCGCTGAACGAGGAGTTCTTGGGTTCAACCCCATGGGATACATGGGGAGAGTATTTTGCCCAAAGAGAACTAGAGCCTTCTAGAAGCATCCATTTCAGTTAACTCAAGTTAATTGGGACACTTGGCACACATGGAGTTACATCACGCACACATGGATGGTTAGAATCCACTTGCCTAAGAAGGCAATCCCTAGAGAGAGCTATATATAGATGCATATGGTTGGCAGGAGATTCATCTCTCTAGCACATGGTGGTGGTCGTAATCCTCGTTCTTTTATACTTGGAAGTTTTGCAGCACAACAAAGCAAAAGAATTTTCTAATCATCTAACTCTCGAGCGCACATGGACCGGCTATGCTATGTGACAAAATTTTCTTTTCTTATTGGTTTTATACTCTATCTAGATGGAAAGGGCATCAATTTGCATGGATGATATCCATTGGTATCTTCATCTCCAAGCAAATCATGTTCTTATCTTTGACTTGTAGCAACAAAACTTTACAAGGCGGATCATCTTGGTTTGCTCCTTTTTGAGTCTAATGGTTCTGCTGTCCCCATTCGATCTCGAGTCATTGATGTAGGATTTTTCTTCAATATATGGATTTCAATAATAGTGCGCATCGCAACAGCGAGAGCATGATAACCTGTAGCTACTATCGGACGCTAGATGTATAACTCTCTGGAGTTGCTTGCCTATATAGGAGAGGGATGAATTGATTACCAAAAGTTTGTGTTCATCAAATGGTTCCTAGCCCAATTTGAACTCGTGCCTTTTTTAATGAGAGATTTTGATCTAACCATGAGAACAAAGATCTTCGATTGTTTTTATGCTCACATATAGACAAGTGTAATGTGAAGTTATGCACGAGTAGCTCAAACAAAACGAGAAGCGAACACTTCATTCACATGCATGTAGATCAAAACGATTGATCTTGAGACGGTGTCTTCTAGACCACTTTGTCTAAATTAGAAAGCATAATACACCCAATTGTATTTTTGCATTTATTTGTGCAAAGATTTTAAGTCTCTAGTCCATAGTGGTGTAAAATAACTTTCATGTGCTTCTAATATGCTCAGAGGATGCAAAAAGAGGAATCCGTGCTTTCATAAATGGGGATCAAACGCTTGATGGCATTCAAAGGAGGAAGTCGATCTATTCATAACAGAAGCTAGGTTGGACCGAAAAAAAGCACCTCTACCATCCTATCATCTATATGAAAACCTCTTGATTCTATGGAAGGTAAAAAATAATGTTTGCCTATCCTTAAAGCGATTTCGATACAATCCAAAACTCATGAGTGGATGCTTAGACTTAAACAATAGGGAGATTCCTATAAAGTCCTGATCAAGGTAGGTACTTGAAGCATGCATAAGATAGGAAAGGAATCTACAGATAAGAAGTAAAAATATCTTGTCGCTACAAATTGGTCAAGAATAAACTATTGGACTTGAATCTCTAAAAATTCAAGTACTTGGAATTCTAATTGGTTTTCATTTGAAGACCCTAGAAATCAAAGAAAGGATATTCTATCAAGAGGTTTTCAAGTTTCTAAGGCAAAGCACGTGATCTTGAACTGATCATGTGAAGAAATCAAAACATAGAATATCAAGTTAGAGGTAATGCCTCAAACTTCAAAGTTCTTTTAAAGAATTGAAAAGAGAAGGTACTCTATCAAGTATGTCTAGACTTCAGGATGAATATCACTCACATGTCAATGTGAATATAAAATAGGGTGGTATGGGACACCAGATTTTATATTCACATTCATGTGTGAGTGATATTTATCTTGAAGTCTAAACATATTTGATAGAGTACCTTGTCTTTCCAATTCTTTAAAAGAATTTTGGAGTTTGTGTCATTATCTCTAACTTGATATTCTAGGTTTTGATTTCTTCACACAATCAATTCAAGATCACGTGCTTGGCATTGGAAACTTGAAAACCTCTTGATGGAATATCCATTCTCTGATTTCTATGGTTTTCAAATGAAAACTGATTAGAATTCCAAGTACTTGAATTTTCATAGATTCAAGTCCAATTAGTTTATTCTTGACTGTGGGATGGTATGGGACATCAGATTGATGTTGGAAAGATGGTATGGGATATCGAACCATCGGATGATAATTATCTTTTAGTCCTCGAATGAATTTTGAAGTTAGATTTCATTCACAAGGGAATCAAAACTCAAAGGAGAAGTTTAAATTCAAGGAGGATAATATAATGATCTGAAGATACTTCAAGATCAAGTACATATGAAGATACAAAGTAAACAACTTCCAAGATCTTCTTTTTTAGATAAGGAAAAGATTCTTATTTGAAATACGTAACACTTCAAGATTAAACTGTTGATTCAGAAATATTTGATAATTTGATAATTTGTCTTTTCAACGAAGGTTTCAATTGAATAATTCAAGCACCAAGCTCCTAGTGTAACTCGATATATTCAATCCTTTGACTCAAAGAAATTCACAAGAATTGCATTCCTAGTAAACAGTCATAAAGATTGAATATTGGCATGAACTTTGTCTCAAGTGAAGCATTGTTTGAGTAAAAAACTCATCAATAGAATCTCAATGGGTCAATACAATGATGTTGGATATCACACTAGCATCTTGTGGTTGGATAATGTTTTAGATTGGCTCTGAAACTTTTTGAGAATCCAGTTTACTTCTCTTAAAGATAGTAAAAATGTTTCAATACTTTGCTGAAATAAGATCTTTGATAAGTTAAAGTCATAAGTCATCTAGAATTTAACTAATAGTGAGAATACACTCAAGGTTGTGTTAGATCTACTCGTGTAGGTGTGTATTTTTGTGGAAAGCATTGTTGCTGTGACCTAGGCAATGCAAAGCACTTAGCCTTGTTCCCCTAGATTTTGCAATTTCCATCGCTTACCCTTGTTCCTTTAGGTTCTGCAATTGCCATCGCTACAAACTTTTTGAGTTCCATTGCCGTTTCTTGTTGTGAGCAATTGTATCAGCTTAGAAATTATTTGTCCTCTAGGAAAATCTCTTCCCAAACACAACAGTGCAAGTGAACCCTTCAAGAGTGTGGCATTTTTGTGTTTGCTTGTCATCCCCTAACCACGTGCAAGTGATGCACTTCTGCTCTAAAAACTCGAAGGGTGCAGATTGGATGAATACGAACCATCAAAGGGCTTCTTCGATAGAAAGAGCTGCCTCCACGCAATGGGATGGGACTATTCTACAATGCCCATGAAGTTCTTCTATGCATCAATAAGTCATCTACAATCGACACGGACTAGCATAGAGGCATAGGAGAAGAAAGTTTGCTATGGGTTAGGCTGTCTCTTCAACACGGCAACCACATTACCACGATTGCATGTCGCTATGTGTGCGTGGAGAGAGAGAGAGAGAGAGAGGAGCACCTCTGTGTATCATCACCTATCCATCTCCATAAGCAACACAGATAAACTTTGCGCCCCTCACGTCGCTAGAGAAACAGAGAGATCTAAGAACTATGCTGAAGGTCACTAATGCCATCTCTTATTTGAGTGAGATAGAGAACTAAAAACTACAGAAGGAAGCTTCCTCTCTTCGAGTAGAGATGGCATACTCTGTTCTCTCTCCACATAGAGAGACGTACGCAGGTGAATACAGAGGTGACACAATGGAGTCGGAGTCCTAGCAGAAAGTAGACATTAACTCTTCATGCAGTCCTCTTACTCTCTACACCTCTTCAACAAGAATCACAGAGCTATCTCAAAGTGTAGCTATTGCCAGAGTTATCTAGCTCTTCGTCCAAAGAGACAGAGAAGCTTCATCTTTCGCTTAGGAGGATTATTGTTTTTGGATGGATAGAATGAGAGAGTAAGAGAGAGAGAAATAACGAGATGTTAAAGGTGACACCCGACCTCATAAGGTAGAGGCACCCATCTTGGGGAACTTTGAGGCATCCAGCCCTAGGCGGGACTTGAACCCTGACCATCTGCCTAGGAGTACAAGGCACATCCGTTGGATAAAGGTGAGATATTCATCGTGTTGAGTCGAAGACCAAATCAAGGATCTACTGTGTCATGTTCTCTGATGCAAGAGACAGAGGACGAGCTCTGCTGTGCCATGTTCTCTGATGCAAGAGAACGAGGATGACCTGTTCTCTTTGGCACAAGAAAGAAAGACAAGAGAAGTGTGCCAAATTCCCTAGCTTGAGCAAAGGTATGGTCTTAACTTCTGTAATTGATGTGGCAACCATTAATCCTTTCTTGCAACCCACATTTACATCATTGCTTATGTCAATCAGAGCATCCATATTCACATATATTTTAAGCTCAAAACTCTAGCTTCCATATTCACCACGTGGATCACATAGAATCCATAATTTTATTAATGAATCCAAGCGGTGTAAGTTTTTGAATGATTTATTTCCAACGCCTTCCATTCATTCTACTGTGAATGCACGTGGGCATACCTATTTCAAAGAGCATTCAAAACCACACTTGTGAACCAAATATAAGAACACTTTTGTGCTAATGCCACTTCTGTTATATTTTTCCTATAGTAACAACCCTCCCTTTTTGGCTACATTCTTTGGCACCCCTTACTAAGGCATCAACTTATGCATCTAAGTACTTCAATTTTATTTCCGACGGGTTTAACCCTCAAAGTTTGGCACATCATTTGCAACTAAGTCCTTATACTCTTGTAACAAGAATGAATATAAGAAGAATCATGTGTGTGTGTGTGTGTGTGTGATTTGGAGGCTATTCTAAGCCTCACAAGTGTTTCTCAATGCATTTGTGCTGCTCGAAGCCCCTCTCCTAGGTGTCTCTCTCACCATCAAGTGTAGGGATACTCTAAGTCCCCCTTCCCCCCCTTCTCCAAGGTGTCTCTCTTGCATTATCCAGTGTAGGGCTATTCTACGCCCCCCTCCTCTCTCTAAGGATTCTATCTCATTCACAAGTGTAGGGCTAATCTAAGCCCCCCAGCCTTATCCCAACTCCATTTTATGAACCAATTTTGATTTCATCTTTGCAAGTGTGGTAACTTTGTTTCAATGGAGATAATTTAAAGGATTTTGAATGCAACATCCTTAAGTGAATTGTATTTATCCTCCTTTTTGCCAATATTCATCCGAAAAGATGAAAGACTCAATGGCACAAATTACAATCTATGGAAGGATACCATTAGGGCCTACCTCTATACAAACCTATTGTACAAGGTAGTTGAAGGAACATAACAAGAACCCGATAAGGAAAGTGATGTAGGAGCTTGGAATGTGTGGAATGTAAAGGACAAGCGAGCCGTAAGTCAATTACTTCTAGCTTGCAATGAGTTAACCAAAGGCAATATTACATCTTGTAAAACCTCCTCTGAATCTTGGAAGATCTTCCAAGATTTGTATGAAGATAAAACTCCCTCAAAGATTTACATCCTAGAAGTGGAGTTTCATAACTTATCCATTAGGCCCCAAGATCCTATTTCCAAAGAAATTACCACATTTAAGTACTATCAATGTGAGCTAGCATTTTGTGGCCACCAAGCCTCTAGTGAAGATATGGCCATCGGCCTTCTCAGTACGCTCACTAGATTATATGAGATGTTTGTAACCACCCTTTATAATTGGGACCAAGTTCTAACTTGGAAAGAGGTTCGTCAAGATTTGCTCGTGCATGAATCATGAGCAAAGTCTGTCTCCTCACAAGAGACTGCAATGAAGGCTAAGGGATCCTTCCACAAAGGAAAACATGGTAGTCATAGTACTAGCAATGCATCCAAGCAAGGTTCCAACACTTCTTCAACAAAGTTTAGTTATAATTTCTCTAGAAAAACAGGGGACTAGGAGAAATTTCGCTACAAGAAGAAGCATACCTCAAAGCCCTCTAGTTCCAGGAACCCTCCTCTCAGCATAGGTCTCATTGTTCTAGTAAAGACCTATTTATTTCAACAGAAGCCAATGCCCTAGTAACTTCAGGTTCATCTCAAGAATGGATACTTGATAGTGGAGTGACATCGCACATGTGTAAAGATTGGGATTCTTTTCAAGAAATTGAAGACCATATGGATGAAGTTTACCTAGGCAATAACAAGATCCTACCCATCAAAGGGAAAGGCAAAGTACAAATCAGCAATAACCGAGGGGAGTGCAAATCATTATCCAATATATTAAATGTTCCTAACTTGTGCTTGAACATATTATCAGTTAAGGCAATCACCAACCATGATAAATAAGTGTTATTTGACAATACTTTAGTTAATGTGATTGACCCTAAAACCAAAGAAATCATCACACAAGGCATACAAGAAAAAGGGCTATACAAATTATCTTGATTTCTATCTAAGGAGTCAATATCTAGCCTTTGACATCGAATGGATGACCACACTTCATATTTACCAAGGATTTCCTCATCCGAGATAGTTAAAGGATTGTGCGAGATCCGGTAAGTCAATGATGTTTGCCAAACTTGCACCCAAGGCAAGCAACATAGGGCTTCCATTCCGAAGGAGGCATTTACACATGCCAAGAACACTTTAGCCCTCGTCCACATGGATCTATGTGGACCTATGAATACTCTTTCCCTTAGTGGATCAATCTACTTTTACCTTCTAGTAGATGACCACACATGATAAATTTGGGTATATTTTTTGAGGTCAAAGGCAGACACTTTCTCTAAGTTTGGAGAATTGATCACTCAAGTTGAGAATGAAGCATCAAAGACAATCAAGACTATTCGATCAAATGGCGGTGGTGAATTTATCAATCGTGACTTTGACAATTTCTTAGAGCGAGAAGGGACAAAACAAGAAGTCACTCAACCACACACTCCATCCCAAAATGGAGTAGCTAAGAGAAAGATATGAAGTATGATGGAAATTGCACGAACCATGCTTCACAACAAAGAATTTCCCTACAAGTTTTGGGCAGAAGCAATGCACACTACTATGCACATAGTCAATCAATGCTTCACTAGTGCATTGCATAACAAGACACCCTTTGAAGCCTACTACGGAAGAAAGCCTAATGCCAATTACTTTTGAGTATTTGTAAGTTAATCATTTCTCCACATTGTATGTTCTTGAGAACCACTCTATCACGATTTCCAAAGATGTAATCTTTAATGAAGCTTCAACATACTCAACCAAAGATCCAAGTATAAGTCTTAGACCACCCATCTACACTTTAGAGAGGGAACAGTCTTTTCAAAACACACATCAAAGGCAAGTACTTCAAATCAACCAAGAAGATCACAAAGGCTCATTGAAAAGTAGTAATGAGAACAAAGTAATTATGTAAACTATTCATTGATGCATCAGATCCAGTAGATTCCAAAGCCTCCTAACTATAAAGAAGCTCAAGGAGAAACTGAGTGGGAAGAAGCTATGCAAGTTGAAATGGATGCAATCGAGAAGAACAACACTTGGATACTTGTTCCTAACCCTACAAATCATCAAAGCATACAAGTTAGTTGGCTCTACAAGGTCAAGTACAAATCAAATGGTACATTAGATAAGTATAAAGCAAGACTAGTAGTTAAGGGATATATGCAACAACATGGCATTGATTATGAGGAAACATTTGCCCCTATTGCAAGGTTTACCACCATACTAATCATTCTAGCACTTAGTGTGCATTTCAAATGGCCCATCTACCAACTCGATGTCAAAAGTGCTTTCATCATAGGAGATCTTCAACAAGAAGTATATGTTAACCAACCTGAAGGTCTCAAGATAAAAGGAAAGGAAGATCAAGTCTAGAAGCTTCACAAAGCACTTTATAGGCTTACGCAAGAAACAAATCTTGGTATGAAAAGATTCACAAGTTCTTTGAAGATAAAGGATTTCAAAGAAGTAGTGCCGATGCAAACTTATACATCTATCAAAAAGAGTCCTTAGGTTCCATCATCATCCTCCATGTAGATGACTTGATCCTAACATTTTAAGATGAAGAAAACATCCAATTCATCATCTAATAGCCTCACCTTGAGTACTCAATGACAGACCCTGGTCTACTTCACTACTTCTTAGGTATGGAAGTTTGGCAAACAAAAGAAGGCATATTCCTATCACAAAAGAAGAACACCTTTGATCTTCTTTTGAGATATAACATGGACCAATGTCACTTAGTATCCACACGACTTGATCCTAACATCAATCTTACACTAGAGGATTCATCATCACTTGTAGATGTGCATACTTATGAACAACTTTTTGGCTCATTACTCTACCTAGCCAACACCAAACCAGATATTTCTTATGCAATTGATATACTCAATTTGCACATCAGCCTCGTCAAACACATTGGGATGCTTCTCAAAGACTACTTTGATACCTCGCCTTCACTCGACATCATGGTCTTTTGTACAAAGGGGGCATCAAACCCATTGGATATTCACATTGGCATTAGGTTGGTGATCTTGATTCTCGACGGTCTACTTTTGGTTACATATTCTTGCTTGGCATAGGATCCATCTCTTGGGAAAGTAAGAAGCAGCCTACAATTCCTTTGTCATCCACCCAGGTGGAGTAGTGAGCAACTAGCTTTGTAGCATGTAAGGCCATCTAGCTTCAATGTTTATTATTTGACATTGGTGTTTTGCACATTACTCTGACATGCATCCCCATGGATAGTAACTAAGCCTTGGGCATTGCCGAGGATCCAATGTTCCACGCTCGGATGAACCATATCGAGATCCAGTACCATTTCACCCATGAGAAGCTCGTACCTCAAGAGATTACTTAGGAGTAGTGTACCTCTGAGCAGAATGTGGTGGACATGTTTAGAAAGGCTTTGCCCCTAGTTCCACTTGAGTGCTTGGTGGAACTCTGCAGCATTCAACTACTCCAAAATAAAGCTACACAAGGAGTGTTGACAACATGATTGCTCCTATATCATCTACATTTGTATCGACATGAGTTCATTTCCATTTTGTATCTAGGAGGCACTCAATTTCTAGATTATTTCCATTTTATATTGTATCTCTTTTGTATTTGGGTACCTTGCCATTTGCTTCTACTATTGTATTCCATCTCCTCTAAGGAGAATTATCCCATGTGATATGTACGTTGGTGAGCCCCTCCCAAATCTATATAAGGAGGCCCTCTCTCCCCATACTTGGTTAGAAGCTTACAGAGCCTACTCCATGCCCTTGGCAAGCTCATTTCTAATCCATGTGAGTTTACCCATTTCTTCGTCTACTTACTTTGAGTCTTTCTCTCTTTTGTAAGTACACTCGTCTTTTCATTTTGCTTCCATGCATGTACTCTCTACAAGTCATACATGCAAATGAGGGCATAAAGGTTTGCCTTTATAGGTAACTACAACCTATACTATGGTGTATTCTTGTTGGTGCAAATACCAAGCCTACACATTTGGTTAGAGTTTATTGAAGCTCCATGGAAACCATTGCTAGGAAGCTTTTATCTTTTATGATTTGTAAAAGTCAATTTGACTTGAAGAATATTTGTAACCACCACTAAACTTGTGGAGTTTGTTAGTTGGAAAAGTCACGACTCGTATTGAGAGAGTATCTCCTAGATTGGAGGACCACTTTTAGTGAGAGCCAATGAACAATTCAAATTCAAATTTCAAATCACTTATCTATAAAAGATGGCTGGAAAACTCACAGGATAAGAAGACTTCAATTCGGAGTTCTTTCTGATTACTTTATAAGAGTGAGGCTCACATCATAGCCTACACTACTCATTATCATTTGGAATTGATTATCAAGCCAATGATCTTGTACAACATTTCCTTCTAATACAATAGATCAATACTTTTCATCTATGGTCTCTTTGTCATAGTCACTCATAATACTCAATGTGTACTACTCATATCTCAGTCATTTCTTCATTATTTTCAATATTATATAGCTTGTTGGAATCAGCTCAAAGTCCTCTACATGCTTAAAAATTTTGAAGATAATCCATTTAGCAGATTTGGAGAAAAGCGCATCGACGTACCGACTGGTCAAACTCTATAGAGGTCCTAAAAAATCGGGGGTAATGATTTGATTGCTAAATTGATTGCTCTCTGTATAGTGCATCATTTTAAGTGATTCCACTTGGAATCATCAGCTCATTAAGCTAGTTTGATATGTCCAGAAGGAAGTTTTCTAATTCTTACTGTACTGGAAGCACTGAGCATAACAAGTAGCAGGTGTGTGAACAATAATAGAAGGTTTTCATTAATCCTTCAACTTGGAAGTAGTCTATTTTGGTTCAACCATTTCTCACATCATTTCCAAAGTTCATAGGCACTTGTATAGTATCATTCGAAAGCTAAGAGGGCCCACAATGCAACTCTGAAGCAAAAAGGGACTGGTACAAAGCAGGATTTGGCAATACCTACTCATTTCTTGGAGTGTCCATCCATCTTTCCCAACAATGGTATCAGAGCAAAGCTAAGGTAAAATGGGAGATGGTTTTCCTTCTTTCATTGATGTGTCTCAACCAATGGTATTTGCTTAATGCTTGGTAGCTCATGTATACCTTGGCTGAGAAAAAAGATGGCTACTATAGCAACTTCTAGTTTTGAGGCTGAGTTAGGCAAGCTTTCATAGCTATTGTTGAGTATATGTGGCTCCAACACATTGATTAATTTGGGTGTTGTCACTCTTCTGCCACCAACATCTCTATTGAGGGTTATAGTGTATTGGTACTGACTCCATGTTCACACAAAGCATATTGAGGTGTAGTATCATTATATAAGGGAGGGAATTTGCTTGAGAGATCAATTTGCATTATGTGCACATACAAGATAATGTTGCACATTTTTTCACAAAGGCTCTTCTTAGAAGAAGTTTGATTTTTTTTACAAAGCTTTGGGATTAGTTCCTTTTGTGGATTGATTCCATTCCATAGAGTTTCGCACTTATACATTAGTGCGAGCTACTTCTTCACCACATCACTGCTAGGGGGTATTTGTTAGCATATTTGGGTACTGACATGTACAAATATGCCTAGGGCTATCAGGGCACTTTTTTATCTTTTTACATTAAATTTGTAATACAATCAACATTTTGCTGTTCTCCATGCTTCTTCTAGTTGTGCTATTCATGTGCATCTAAAGTCCTTGAACTCCAACATAGTGGGTGCCATAATCTTTTCAATTTCCCCTTCAAATTAGCCATTTTCACTTAGAAATATCCCTAATAGAACATGTGCAAAGCTAATATTCGACCTTGGGTAGCCTAAGCCACTAAAAATCACTTGATGTTTTCGGATTTCAAATCGTAGAGCAAATGAATATTTAGGACCAATTTTAAGTTTGTTTAGACATTAGAATGTGGATACACACCAAAAATTTGAACCTTTATAAAGAACAATGGGCTTTCATTTTAGAGTTATCTTGTGTATTCTTCTCTACTATCATAAATTAATATTTCTTTGAGCTTGCATCTCCTTGGTTGTGAGAGAGGCTTGCATGTGTGTATGTGCATGTATCTTTCTAGAGTGGTGTCATGAATGTGGAGGTTTTCATATTGTTTGATTGCCCTCATGGATTTACAATATGGATTGTGTGTGCTTTGCTAGATATGAGTTTGACTTCATCAAAGGTTGGGGCAGTCTACATGTAAACATAGATTGCACCATTAATGACGAATAGCCTCGTTGATGATTGTGTTGCACATTTTTCACTTTGCAATAGATATGTGTTCTCTAGGTTGCTTTACCATTCATGTGATATTATAGAGTGTGTGGGTTCTTTTCCTCATTATCTGCACACTCATAGGTAGGTTTTAGTGACTTAGGGCATAGAATATCATAAAAAAACCCTAAAAAAGTTATCTGTATCATCTTATCCTTTGCTTTTCATCTTCATCTTCAACTTACTACACATACAAAATTAGGAAACAGACTAGCTTAGTAGTTATTTAGGGCCTCTTTTTGTTCGTTCCTTTGTCTTTCTCCTTCTTTTCACTTGGATTAAAAAAGTGAGGGAATAGATCTTAGATATGTGCATAGAACATTCTAGGGATAAGGCATCTATAAAGCTGAACATAATGAAATAGAGGAATGAAGTAATGGACGTGTTGAGAAGGGGGAGCTCGCAAGAAATGGAGTATTACACATAGAATATTAAGCGAGTTGAAGTGTGGTATAGATTCTCTCTAATGTTTTGTTTCAACAAAAAAAGGGTTCTTAAAAGGGTATGGGAGCCATAATTGTAGAACGACATACGGTAACTTGAGAAGGATCTCATGGAGATGCATGTCTTTGCCCCAGCTTATCCATGTCCTCCATGCACAAATATAAACCAAAGGAAAAGGGATCACAAAGATTACTTGGGAGAACACAAAAGGAGGTGATCTTTGAATTTTTTAATGATATTGGTTTAGAATGTATTTACATATTGTACGAGTGTTTGGGGTCATCAAGAAGACTTGAGACAAGATGTCTATGCATGAAGATTTTTGCATAAGTTGTCGATTACAGCTATTGGGTATGGGGTGGCTCTATCATCATAGTGTAAGGTTAAAAAGACATTCAATAGGGTTTTTGGCTTTACCCAAAGGTATCTAATAGGTGGTCGAGGGGTTGCCAAGGATTGTCATCCATGCAAAAGTGCTTGAGGAAGAGTTAGGATTACGGATTGTGTTTTTTTTGCATGCTCAAAAAGTAGGCTCTCTGTCAATAAGATTTGGATTCATCAAAGAGGAGAAAAATGAAATATCTTTTTAGTTGCATCTAGAGAAATAAAATGAATGGACCACCTAGAAATTGGAAGGAGTGACTCTAAAGTAGTATGTGTGCCCCTACATACAACAACTCAGGGCACTTTGGAGGCTGCATCGGATTTGAATTAGTGATTTTTAGGTTCTTAAAGACCACTATTGTGTGGATCAAACATGCGAACGAGGGCATAAAGGTTTTCCTTTTTAGTTAAGTGCCACGTCTACTATGGTGTATTTCTTCTCATTGCATTAATCTAATTAAATCAAACGAAAATAAGGAAAGGGGCACAAGCTCTTATTTACAATAGGAAGGCAAACAATTTATGTGAGAATATCGATGACCACTTGTGGTAATATCTTAAGCCTTGAAGGATTTTATTTGGTTTTGGTCTTTGCGATAACTAGCTTGTGGGTAAGGACTCAATATATGAAAAAATTGAGCAAAAATTCAAGTGATGATGTAATTGCAAGCAAACTAAGAACCCATAACTTCTCTGCTATACCTATTGTAGAGAAATCTTTATAGGGAATAAGAGAATTAATTTTGTTTGTGTTTGGGAGGTGGTATTGACAAGAACAAGTTATAGGGAGATGCTTAACAAAAAAGAAAATTTGAAGAAAAAGTGGGGAGTAACTTTCTAGCCAATGAATTCCTTGGGTACTCTCACTAATTATATAGATTATTAGGGATCCTTTCCTTGGGATTGCAAAAGTAAGTCATTACAGATTTTCTTTTGGCCTATTGGAAAAGGCCAATTGGGTGAGATGTTGTTACAATGCAAATCAAAAGATGAGAGAAAAATGATATTTCAAAGTCAAGCTAATGCAATAATAGGCTATCTGAATTCTATAAAAAATAGTGTAGTCCAGAGCAAGTGATCACAATATGTATGTTTAGGGCATTGAGAGGTTAATGTTAGATGTATCTTGGGCTAGGTTTGCAAATATTAAGAGTTAAAATAGAACAAGAATAACACTTTTCTCAAGGAGAAATAAACAAGCCCTACACTTCATTGGTCAAACAATTGTAGATAAGTTGGTTTGCTGAAAGAAGATGTAAGGGTAATATTTTGCCTGGAAGTTATTTACTCTTTCATAGATTTTGCGTATCTTGTTTGCCAATAAATCTTCCAAAAAACTAAATAATCCAAGAAAAGGAAATTGTGCAATGATTGTAGACACATTGCAAATAACCATGAGCTATTAAGGAGCGGATGTGCTAAGGAAATTTGAAGAGTAGGTGGATTGAGTGAGCAAGGAAGGACAAAGAAGAGCCTTCATTCAATAAGTGCTAGGAAGTAAAAACTCACTTGGAGAATTCGGTGCATATTGCATGTCTTTAAGAGATGGTGCTTCAAGATATCATGACTAGAGTGTAGGATTGCCATAATGATGGGATGAACTGCTATCTCTATGACTTGTAGAAGAGGTAATGCCTATATTGACTTCCTTGATAGATTTTGGACTTGTGATTTCCTTATCATGATACTTGGGGACATCCGTGAAGGGTTGACATCAATGACATCTATATGAGAAAGTGGGGAAAACAATCTCTCTAGTAGAGATTTTGCAACTGGTTGGAGAATGTTGGAGATGATGAAGTAAACGTAGGAGTGCAATTCTTAGAGAGTTCTAGATGAGATTATCTCAAGGAGGTCCATGCCATTCTCTTAGTATGGGTGACATCAAATTCCTTGCAAGCACTTAGAAGGACGTCTGATACATATCATCTAGCAAATGGCTGATAATGATAGCTTGAGTGTAATAAAAAGTAAACAAATAGTCAAGAAGATTATAACAGATCGTGATGGTTGCAATAGTAAATGTTGTTGATAGCCCTATCACATGCAATTTAGAGACATTGCTGAGGGAACTAATAGTCTCTTGAAGTGTATCTTATGAGAATCACGCACAAGGATGGGAAAGCAATAATTTGAAGGAAAGTTAAGAAAAGAATAAAGCAACGTTGTCGTCGTGTTTCCACTCCAGGATTTTTGAGATTGGCTTTGAAGGGAATTTAGAAAGAGTTCCGACAAGGAAGCAACAATAATGGCTGAAAGATATGACCTAGATGGATGGGTGGATTTTATTGGGGATGACGGATCCATGGGTTTCACTAATTTTGAAGACGCTATCCTTTATCCATTATATATTGGCCATCGACAATAGAAGGAAGAGCCACTAATTTATGTGGTGTCTTTTGAAGAAAAGTGATGGAGGAGGATCCGCGTGGAAGGAAGAGAAAGTAAACCTATTTTTGGGAAGAAAGATTTTCTGGAAGCGGTTCAGGAGATCAGTGATTCGGGTGTTTTTTCTCTCTGGTGGCAGATAGACCTCACGGGGGAATAATGGAGGAGGCTCTTAGCGACAGAACTTGAAAGAGGAGGAAGACTTCTGTTTTGGCGCCTCTTACTTTTATTTCTTCAGGCAATATTGCGGAAGCAGAGAGGAAGAATGCTCGTGCATGGAGACATCGGGAAATATTCATCCGTCAGCTTCAGTTCTTTGGGAAGTATATGTGCAATCCATAGGAATAGAACTGGGGATCCATATTTGTTACTACAGGGAGTATTCAATTTTGGCTCGTAGACTAATAACCTCGATACAGACATATGAGAAGCTACGAGTATGGTCGATTGACACGCATCAGCTTCGAAGCTGAAACAGATAATCAAGAAGGTAGATATATAGAGCTAAGGTCTAGTGGCAGTGAGCAGTTCATCAATGATAGATTGAAAGATTGAAGACAGTCCGAGAGATGTAACACTGTGATAGAGCAATTGTACAGAGTTATTTTACAAATAGGAAGGTTCTGCAGAATCGAAAAAGACACAGAAGCTAAAAAGGACACCGGCACAGGGCCTTCGAGGGGAATCCATGTAAGCTTGACTCTAAGGCTGAACTGGTGCCCTGATGTTATGCACTTCAAAGTGTTGTGACATATCAAATCGCCAGGCGGACCTCTGTTTGATCAGACATCCACTTTCTCTCCTCGTTTGCTTCTATCGAAAGTCCATCAGTGAGTTGTTTAAGATATTTGGGGATGGCTTGAGGATTGGATAATGTTTGAGGGGAAAATCCTATCTATGATGAGTGATTGAATATTTCTTACTTTTCGATTATCACTAGGATCTGCGTTATTTTCTTTTTGAGGATTTCTTAAATGCATTCAGTTCTTCCTGTTTATGCTAAGCACTCTTTCGTTTCTTTTTTATGTGTATCCTCTATGTCAATGAAGTTTATGAAAGTGATGTCAATGAACGTAAATGAGGAAATATCATGGAGAATATGAATCCCCTACAATTTGGAATCTTCTGAATAGAGTTGTTTAAAGCCCTTCCACTCTCTATCTCGGCATGTTTCATGGAGATGTTATTCTCTAGGCTCAAATTTAAAGGCTAGAACAAGAACTCATATGTAATTTAGTCTTCCATTAGGGAGCTTTGGGTTTATATTTTTTTTTTTTTAGTAAAATGTTTCCTCTTTCTCTCTAAGTGATATGCTTACATGAAATTGAATTTTGATAATGAGAAGGCCTAGTTGAGCGAAGCGATATTGTAAAATGCACTAAGACAAAGTGATCGGATAGAACCCTCCTTTTCATAAAACTTGACGACAACGTGTTCCTTGAGAGGGAGCTAGAGGTAGATAAGTGACTTCTCTATTGATGATGTCTAGGACAAGGTTGATAAGTGGTAGTGAGCCCATGGTTGCGTTGGCATTTAGGAATTGAGGGAGCTAGCAAGGCAAAGACCCCAATTCGAGAGTTCCATGGTAAACCACACATGGCTCTATCCTTCACTAGAGTTAGGATTTGCTAATGTATTCTCTTCATCACTCCTACGTAAATTTTGGACATTATTCAAAGTTCATGTGATTTTTTTGGATCTCAAATGGCAAATTAAATGAATATTTAGGAGCAATTTTAAGTTAGTGCAGACATTAGAATGTGGACATAGACTAGAATCTAAACCTTTATAAAGGACAATGGACTTTCAATTTTTAGAGTTATCTAGTGTATTCTTCTCTACTATTATGGATGGTTATTTCTCGGAGCTTGCATCTTCTTGCTTGTGAGAAAGGCTTGCATGTGTGCATGTGCATGTATATGTACCTTCCTAGAGTGGTGTGTCATGAGTGTGGAGATTTTTATATTGCTTGACTGTCCTCATGGATTTACGTTAGGATTGTGTGTGCTTTGCTTGATATGGGTTTGAGTTCATCAAAGGTTGGGGCAGTCTACATGTCACCATTGTTGGCACATTAATGGCGAATAGGCTCATTGATGATTGTGTTGCACATTTTTCACTTCACAATAGATATGTGTTCTCTAGGTTTTTGCTTTAGCATTCAGGCGATATTGTAGAATGTGGGACTTCTTTTCCTCATTATCTGCACGCTCATGAGAAGATCAGTGACTTAGAGCATAGAAAATCATGAAAAAACCCTTAAAAAAAGTTGTGTGCTTCATATTTTTCTTTGCTTTTCATCTTCATCTTCAGCGTACTACACATACAACATTAGGAAATAGACTACCTTTGTCGTTGTTTAGGGTCTTGTTTTGTTCCTTCCTTACTTTTTCTCCTTCTTTTCACTCCGATTAGAAATACGTGAGGGAATAGAGGTTAGATATGTGCATAGAGGGTTAAGGTGTCTCTAAAGATGAACATAATGAAATAGAGGAATGAAACTATGCACGTGTCCAAAAGAGGGAGCTTGGAAGAGATGGAGTATTACACATAGAATATTAAGCTCATTAAAGTGTGGTGTAGATTCTCTCTAATGTTTTGTTTCAATGAAAAAGGGTTCTCATAAGGGTGTGGGAGCCATAATTGTAGTAGGAGATAGGGTAACGTGAGAAGGATTTCATGGAGATGCATGTCTTTGGCCGTGAGCATCCATGTCCTCCATGCACAAATATAAACCAAATTAAAACTGATCACAAAGATTACTTGGGAGAAAAAGGAGGCGATCTTTGAATTCTTTAACGATGTTTGTTTAGAATGTATTTACACATTTTATGAGTTTTTGGGGTCATGAAAAAGACGGGAGATAGGATGTAGCTATGCATGAAGATTTGTGCATAAGTTGTCGATTACATCCATTGGGTATGGGGTGGCTCTATCATCATAGCATAAGGTTAAAATGACATTCAATAGGGTTTTTGGAAAACAATAGGAAGGCAAACAATTTTTGTGAGAATATCGATGATCACTTGTGGTAATATCTTATGCCTTGTAGGATTTTATTTGGTTTTGGACTTTGCGATAACTAGCTTGTGGGTAAGGACTAAATATATGAAAAACTTGAGTAGAAATTCAAATGATCATGTAATTGCAAGAGAACTAAGAACCCATAAATTCTCTCCTATACCTAGTATAGAGTTGGGAATTAGAGAACTCATTTTCTACTAGAAAGATTGTTTGCCCAACTTTCTAATACAGAGGTCACTTGATGTCTAACCATTCAAGGATATCCCCAAGTATCATGACAAAGAAATCACGATTCCAAAATCTTTCAAGGAATTCAATATAGGCATCACCTCTTCTGCAAGTGATAGTGATAGCAAGTCATCCCATTACTAGCAATCGTGCACTCTGTTTATGATATCCTCAAGTGATATCTCTGAAACACATGAAATATGCACCGAATTCACTAAGTGTGTTTCTACTTCCTAGCACTTATTGAATGCAAACTCTTCTTTGTCCTTTCTTTCTTACTCAATCCACCTAATCTTCAAATATCCTTAGCACATTCCCTCCTTAATAGCTCATGATTATTTGCAATGTGTGTAAAAACATTGCACAATTTCCTTTTCTTTGATTATCAAGGTGTTTTAGTGACTTCCACCCAAAATATTACCTTTACTTCTTCTTCTAGCAAACCAACTTATCTAAAATTATTTGATCAATGAGATGTAGCGCTTGTTTCCTTCTCCTTGAGAAAAGAGTTATTTTTGTACTTTGTTAACTCTTCATATTTGTAAACTTGGCCCAAGATATATCTAACATTAACCTCTCAATGCCCTGAACATTCATATGAGAGTCACTTGATTTGAACTACAATGCTTTTTACAGAATTGAGATAGCCCATTATTGCATAAGCTTGAATTTCAAATGTGATTTTGCTCTCATCTTTTGATTTTCATTGTACCAACATCTCACCCAATTGTTCCTATTCCTATAAGCCAAAAGAAAATATAAAATATTATTAATAATGATTTACTTTTGCAATCTCAAGGAAACGATCCCTAAATAATCTTTATTAGTGAGAGTACCCAAGAAAATCATTGGCTAGGGAGTTACTCGCCACTTTTCTTCAAGTTTTTTTGTTTGGTTATCATCACCCTATAACATTGTTCTTGTCAATACCACCTCCCAAACACATACAGAATCAATTCTCTTATTCCCTATAAACATGTCTCTACACTAGGTATAGCAGAGAAGTTATGCATTCTTAGTTCGCTTGCAATTACATCATCATTTGAATTTCTACTCAATTTTTTCATATCCTGAGTCCTTTCCCACAAGCTAGTTATCTCAAAGTCCAAAACGAAATAAAATCCTACAAGCATAAGATATTACCACAAGTGGTCATCAATATTCTCACAAAAATTGTTTGTCTTCCTATTGTACACAATAACGTATGCCCCTTTCCTTTGTTTTCTTTATATAATTGGATTAATGCAATGAGAAAGAATTCTTGGGAAAGATGGATGGACACTCCAAGAAATGAGTAGGTACTGCCAAATCATGCTTTGTACAAGCCATTTTTTGCTTTAGAGTTGAGTTTTCGGCCCTCTTAGCTTTCCAATGACACTATACAAGTGCCTGTGGACTTTGGATATGATGTGAGAAACGATTGAACCAAAACAGACTACTTCCAAGTTCAAGGATTAATGAAAACCTTCTATTTTTGTTCACACACCTACTGCTTGTTATGCTCAGTGCTTCCAATATAGTAGGAATTAGAAAACTTCCTTTTGGAGATATAAAATTAGCTTAATGAGCTAATTATTCCAAGTGGAATCACTTAACATGATGCACTATACATAGAGCATTAAATTTAATAATCAAATCATTACCCCCGATTTTTTAGGACCTCTGTAGAGTTTGACCAGTAGGTACTTCGACGCGCTTTTCTCCAAATGTGCTGAATGGATTATCTTCAAAATTTGTGAGCATGTAGAGGACTTAGAGGGGATTCCAATAAAGCTACAAAACATTGAAAATGGTGAAGAAATTACTGAGATATGAGCAGTACAAGTTGATTGTTATGAGTGAATATGATAGAGAGACCATAGATGAAAAGTATTGATCTATTGCATTAGAAGGCAATGTCGTACAAGATCATTGGCTTGATAATCAATGCCAAATGATAATGAGTAGTGTAGGCTATGATGTGAGCCTCACTCTCTTACAAAGTAATCAGAAAGAACTCGGAATTGAAGTCTTCTTATCCCGCGCGTTTTCCAGCCATCTTTTACGGATGAGTGATTTGAAATTTGAATTTGAATTGTTCATTGGCTCTCACTAAAAGTGGTCCTCCAATCTAGGAGATATTCTCTCAATAAGAGTTGTGACTTTTCCAACTAACAAACTCCATGAGTTTAGTGGTGGTTACAAATATTCTTCAAGTCAAAATGACTTTTACAAATCATAAAAGATAAAATCTTCCTAGCAATGGTTTCAATGGAGATTCAATAAACTCTAGCCAAATGTGTAGGCTTGGTATTTGCACCAAGAGCTCCCCCTCAAGCCAAACATTTTGGCTTGGTCTTCTTCTTCAATCTTCTTGAATGTCATCCAGTCCAATCATAGACCTAAACCTGCAAAGTTTTGTACCATCTAAAGCTTTAGTCGATACGTCTGCACATTGCATGTTAGTTGATACAGATGCCAACTGAATTTCCTTGCTCAATAGCTTCTCTCACACACAATGATAATGGACCTCTATATGCTTGGTTCTAGCATGATAAATAGGATTCGCTTCAAGATGTAGTGAGCTTGTATTATCTCCAAAAATCATAATTGGAGGTGTAGTATGCACACCTAAATCTATGTATAACAATCTGATCCATATGGCCTCGTGAGTAGCATTGGCCAATCCTCTATACTCTGACTTTGTAGAAGATAAAGCAACAATAGGTTGCTTCTTTGAAGACCATGATATAGGTTTATCACCTGTAAATGATAGGTATCTTGAGGTACTCATATCATCTTTGCGACCTGCCCAATCTGCATCTGAATATATTTTGATGTCCAAGTTTGAGCTATAAGGAAAGTACAATCCTTGGTTTTGAGTGCTCTTAAGGTACTTCGAAATCCTCTTGGAAGCTTCCAAATGAGGTGCCCTAGGTTTGTGCATAAACTGACTTAGAACACTTACTCCATGATCAATATCAATCCTTGTCAATGTAGCATAGTTCAAGCTTCCGACTAGGCTTTGATAACCTGCAGTATTCTCAAGCACATCACCTTCATGAGCACTTAGCTTTTGGTTTACCTCCATTGGAGTACTTGCTACCTTGGCATCCTGCAAATGAAACTTCTTCAACATGTCTTGTATATACTTTCTCTGAGTAATGTAAATTCCAGAGTTAGAATAGACTAACTCAAGTCCAAGAAAATACTTTAGTGATCCAAGGTCACTAATTTTGAACTCCTCCATCATCTGCATCATCGAATTCTTAATCTGCTTGATGCCATTAGCATCATTACCTGTGAATATGATATCATCAGCATATACACATAGGTATATTACGTCTGAATTACTTCTCTTGACAAACAGAGATGTATCTGCTTTACTCATGATAAAACCTTGATCCTGAAGATATGTAGTCAACCTATGGTTACATGCCCTAGGTGTCCTCTTCAATCCATAAAGAGCTTTGTTCAATTTACACACATATGTTACCTTGCTTGGATCCTCATATCTAGGGGGTTGAGACATGTACACCTCCTCTGAAATCGAGCCATTTAGAAATGCATTTTTTACATAGAATGATACATGTTCTAATTCTTTGATGCAGCCACACTTACCAACACCCTCATGGTTGGCATTTTGGCCACATGTGAGAAGGTTTCTTCATAATCAACTCCTTGGGTTTGTGCAAAACCCTTAGCCACAAGTCTAACTTTGTATCTGCTTATTGATCCATCAGAATTCCTCTTGATCTTATAGATCCATCTAGAACCAATTACCTTCATAGACTCCTTCTTTGGTACTATCTCCAAAGTATCATTCTCCTTGAGTGCTTCAATTTCCTCATCCATAGCTTCCTTCCATTCTTCCTTGGTCTTTGCCTCTTCATATGATGATGGATCTTGAAATGACAAGTCTTTTGCAAGATAAACAGAGTGCTTAGTAACTAAGGAAGTGTCATACCCATATTTGATTGGCTTCTTGCTCTCCCTTTGTGATCTTCTGATTGCTTGGTTGGATGATTAAGGTATATCCTCCAATTTCTTCATCTTGACTTTGCCTTTGGACTTCCATGCCTTGAATTGTTCTAAGTTGATGATGTCCTCATCATCTGAGTTAATGTCTTCTATCTGAGTAGGCTCCTTAGTGAGGCTTGGAAACTCCTCTTCCAAGTCATAAGGTAGTTTTACTTTCCTGCATTCACTTTCAAACCAAGAGTCATTCTCATCAAAGACAACATCTCTACTGACGGTGAATCCTTTGTTGGAAGGATTGTAGAACCTTTATCCTTTCTGATTCAAGTCATACCCTATGAAGATGCACTTCTCTACCTTAGGGTCTAGCTTACCTCTTATCTGGGAAGGGATATGCACATAAGCAACACATCCAAAGATCCTGCAATGATCAAATGAAGGTCTTCTACCATGCCATGCTTCATATGGGATCAACCCATCAAGACATTTTGATTGCAACATGTTTACAAGATAAGTAGCAGTAGATACACTCTCTTTCCATACAGTTAGTTTATTTCTCCTCTCTGCCATCCCATTTTACTCGGGGGTATACCTTTTTGTAATTTCTCTCTTGATTCCTCTGTCTTGCAAGAATGCATCAAACTCATTTGAGAAGTACTCACCTCCACCATTTGACCTTATTCTCTTAAGGCTTCTCCCTGTTTGGTTCTCAACAAGTGCAAGATATTTTTAAAAGCAACTGAATACTTCATCTTTGTGATTCATAAAGTACAAGATAGTCCACCTACTAAAATAATCAATGAAAGATACATAATACCTTGATCCAGAAACTGAGGGATCCTTATTTGGTCCCCATACATTTGTACGGACAAGCTCTAGGTAGTCCTCATGCATGTAGACTTTCCTTGAGAAGGGTAACCTGTGATATTTTCCAAACTTACAAGCACCACATTTATAGATCATGTGTTGCTTGGATACATTAGGTATCCCAAGCACACATTGGTCTCTACATATTTGTTGAAGGGTTCTTTCACCAACATGCCCTAATCTCTTATGCCAAATTTCAAGCTCTGATAGTGTTTGGTCTTTATAGCTATAAAATGCAATATTCCTTGTATCTTCAAGTTCAAAAGTGAATAATCTACCTGTCTTTTCTCCTTTGGCGATTCTCTTGAATCCATGTTGGGGATCCTCCACAAATGCTCCATATTGGTTGAACCTGACCTGCAAACCTTTTTCCACAATATGTCCAACACATCAAATTCTTGGTAATTGTAGGTACATATAGAACCCTACTCAATAGATTTCTATTTCCATGAGAGGTCTCAACATTTCCTACTTTAATCACTGAGTGCTTGGTGTCATCACATGTTTGTACTTGATGCTTACCCTTTGGTTCCTCAAGGTCAGAGAGAAGAGCTACATTGCCTGCCACATGGTTTGAGCATCCTAAGTCAATGTAGAAGAGATGGTCATCATTTATACCTCGTTTTGAAGTCATATTCATAATCAAGAGATAATCGTCTTGCTCCTCCATATAGTTGTAATATTTCCTTGATTTGTATCCTCCTTGGTAGTTTCTATTGTAATTGTTGTTGTAGTTGTTATTGTATCATTGATGATGGTTGAATATTCCTCTTGATTGTGTATATCCACCTCTTTGATAACCTCTACCTCTCTGATTCTTGAAATTCCTGTAACACTCATCTGTAGTATGATTTGAAATTCCACAAATATTACATGGTGTGGAGTTATAAGGTCTCCCCCTACCTTGCTTATCTCCTCTACCCCTTCCTCTTGAGGTTCTACCTCTCCATGCATAGTTTGCTAGGGAGGTAGCTTCTTCATCCTCAATTTTCTTGTTCTTCCCTTTCTCTTTGGACTTACTTTTATGAGTGTATAGGGCAGAAGAGCTATTACCTCTTGATGAATCTCCATTCTTGTTGAGCTTGGCTTCATGGGTAAAGAGTTTCCCCATGAGTGTGGTAAGATCTAGAATCTGCATGTCCATGTACAAGTCCATGGTAGTTGTGAAGATCTCCCATTTGTTATCTACTTTAATGCCATTGATTACTTGTCTTACAATCTACTCCTCTTCAATTTCTTCTCCCATGCTTGCCAATTGGGCAGCTACATCTTTGACTTTGGTCACATACTCGAGATGCCTTGCTTGGGTTGCTTTCTTTGAGTGGTAAACTCAATCCACAATTGGTTCTTTCTAGCCCTTGTGTTAGAAGAGAAATATGAAGACAATGTTTCCCAAGTCTCTTGGGATGTCTTTCAATTCCTAATGTGTGGAACAAGAAAATCAGAAATTGAGTTAAGTAAGACCTTGCTAATGCATCCTTGGCACACCATGTGTTGATTCTTTCATGCTCCTCTCTTGTAGGTTGTCCTTTGCTTTTGAATATGGGCATCTCCTCATCTCCTGAGATGTATCTATAGAGGCTCCTTCCTTGCAAGTATGTCTTCATTCTCAAGGATTGCTTGATAGTTGTTCCTGTCCAATTTATTGTCATAGTAACCAACCCAATCTCACTCATGTAAACTTGGTCCTAATAATCCCCTCTTGGTATAAAAGAATCCAAGTTACCAAGTACCACTCAAGTACTAAAAGATGGGTTTAACAACCTATCAATGCTTACCACCTAGAAAATTAATAAACCTGCTCATCAAAGAAATAACAAATTGAATATCAAGCCCTATTATGCATAAGCAAATCAAGCATCCAATAGTCTACTACAAGATAAGAATATCAAATGCATGTCAAGCATCATGAAGACTCAATCGTAAACCTATTTTCATGAGTGGCAATAGGTTTGCAATGTTTAAGGCAAAATCGCCTCAATAATGTCTCAATGTATTTTGTTTGATACAAAGTGATTCACCCCTCCACTTGCATAAATTGAATGCCCAATCACTATGCAAATGCCCCGAATATAACATTTCAAAAGAGGCATGACAATTAGTCTTAAGATCAAGAATATGTTTCTTGTTACGAGTAATAAGCACCATATCATCAACATATACATCAATGATCACAAGTGCATCATCTACACACTTAACATACAGCGTGCTCTCAATTGGACTCTTGTCAAATCCAGATGCTAGTAGGCATGCATCTTTTCATACCAAGCATGTGGTGCTTGCTTGAATACATAGAATGCTTTTTCAAGCTGAAAGCTTTGTGTTCATGCCCACTATGCATGAAAAACCATGCTATGAATAGTGGTCATTCAACATTTGGGAGCAAAGTCTCATCAAAGTCAATGCCCATCTCTTGAGCTTAACCTTTCGCAACAAGCCTAAATGTATATCTACCAAGTGTTCAATCAAGCTTATATTTCAGCTTGTATACTCATTAAGTGCCAATGGAATTTTGTCTTGGAGGAAAATCACATGGAGACAACATACTATGCTTCATAATACCATCATATTCTGATTTCATAATAGCTATCCAATTTTTTTTAGCTCTATGCTTCATCAAAAGAAATGAGTTCATTTGCATCATAAAGGCTATTATCATTTAAAACTTCTAAAGGCTGAGAAATTTCCACACAAGGAGCATCATTTGATTGTCGGCCTATAGAAAGAGGGAGCAAAGTGTCATATACATCCGTTGAGCGTCTTTCCATTTTCCAGAGATGCACCTGCAAACTAGAAGAGTGTACAAAAGGGAGTCTTGTAACTATACATTGCAGGATGAGCTCGTCGTGCCAAGGTGAAATAAGTTGGTCATCATCGCCACGGCTGTAAACTGATGGAAAAGACATTGTTTAGTGATGGGAAAGCACACCCTCCCTTTGTACAATGTTACTTTATTTGAAATATGCATACAAAAGTCGAGGGGAGGTGGCGCTGACCACCCCTCCATAGTGGTTGCTTTCCAAATTTCCTGTACTCTCAAAAAAAAGGGGGAGAACACGCATAGAATAAGATATATTTACGAGTTCCCTCTCTCTCTCTCTCTCTCTCTCTCTCTCTCTCTCTCTCTCTCTCTCACACACACACACACATATGCACACAGACGCACAAGCATGTGCACGTTCTCGATTTGAACAAAATGGTAGTTAGCAGCTCATTATCTATTCCATCAAGCTTAGCCTGGCTCTTCATACATCCAGGCGCTTTCCAGCATGTTGAATATACAACAGATCTTGTTGACTTTTGTACAAAGAATGAAAGGCCTCCCAAGTGCATACGTAGGAATTTTGTAAGCCTAGCCCTTGCTAATCTAGTATACATAATTCAACAACTACAACGTAATTCCCATGTGTTTAGAGCCCTCTCCTTCATCGGCCACCTGCTTGCTTAGCATCTCCCAGATACATGGATCAATGCTATTAAACCCTGTCTTTCTTTCCATATTTCTCCAGTAAACCATATTCTCTGGACAGGAACTAGAATTCAAAGACGAATTCTCGCAGGCTCTATGTGAAAAGAATACTGGAAATGCAACCGGAGGGCAATCACGAGGCAATCATCATCTTTTGCGCTTGGTCTTCATAGCCGCTGTCGAAGATGGATTACTATGCCAATTACGCTTCCGCTGGTTGATGAACCAATTATTTATTTGCTTCAATTGAAGTCCAGTCTCTTGAACGAGTCGCGCCTTTTCATCTTCCTACAAATCGTCATGCAAGCATTGTGGTTAGGGCATTACCATCGCTAAACAGAAAGACATCGAATTTATAAACGAATCTGGATTCCTTTTTGTATTTTTTCACATTACACAATCGTTTTCCTCCACAGACACTTAAGAATGAGAAGGTACACGGAGACAACCGAAAGAACGGAAAAAAAAATTAAAAAATAACGTTTATGTGTAAGTTGTGAAATTTCAAGATCTTGAGTGTAATGTAAAGGGCTTAGCAATCTTCTTCTATAAAGGTCTCACAATTTCAACGAAGTCTGTCTTGATTAAAACGTCCATAGCATCGTTTATAGAGTGCTATAGCAGTCATCAACCATAAAGGCGTTCAAATCCCTAAAAATGTCTCATGCTGGTTCCAGATTATTATGCTCTATTGAAAGTTTCAGAAACTAGCAAAAGCAGAAGAGTTGCTACTTAAAACAACAATAATTTACGAAAGCTTCTGAGTTTCTCTCCCATCTCAGAACAAATAATTTGCAGAGGATCCGGAACAAATGAAGTACAATCGTAAAGTAAACTAAGACGTTGCGAAACGGAGACTATCTAGACTAAAGTCGCTCAATGAACGTAATTCAGCAAAGCTTAGAATTCAATGAAATCCAGGAAGTCTCATATATATAATGGGCTTGCAAGGAAATGAATATGCTAAAGCTCAAATACAAGTTTACGTTAAGTTAATACAAGTTAACATTAAGCTAAACAATATAGAAACAGATAAAGACTATCACAATAATCATAGAAAAACTAAGCAGAGATTTCACATGCACCAATTTTAGACCTTAAAAATAATCAAACATCAAATAGAATATATTTCAGGTACTGATGGTAATGCACAAGTGGGCTAAATCTCTTGTTTTTTATGCAAGATCCTCCACTACCTCTTACACAAGAAATTTTTTATCATCTTTTTCTTTGCTCTTGCAGTGGTTGCATAACGTAATAAGCATGTTTTTGTCCTCCCGCTTGTCTGAGCCAACGTTTATGTGAATTAAGGAGAGATGTTCTAATTATGGTCACAATGAAGGCCCACTATCATCTGCAAACCACACCAACAGCAAAAATGTACAGTGCATGTTTGGAAGAACCAAACATTAATTATATTCGTTGCTCCAAACATACAGTCCCTCTTTTTATAGATATCAATCTCATCACGAAATCCTTCTTGCATGATGGAAATACCGTTTGAGGCAGGCTCATCAATCCAACTTTTTTGCATGGTGAAATCATCGCCTGTCTCTAGAAAATGCATTTGATTATTATCTTATCGGAATTTTATGCAAACATTTTCACTTCGGCATAGGATGTCATAAGCACCCAAGAACATGTAAAGATCTAGAAAATGTAATCCACATATATCCTTCATGAAAGAAATCCTAATTCTTTCCACGCTTATTTCATCTACATTCAACAGCTTTCCTACTTGCAACCAGTTAGAAGCATGCTCACAAAATGAGATAGTTTATTGCTTGTGCACTTGTTTCAAAATATCTTAGTGACGATTCTCAGAATGTGTTTGCAATTGTTGCAAAATGATAATAAGCACATGATACAATCACCTACTACCATAACAGCTTATATTGTTGAAAACCAAATTCTAATACATTGATCATCATTCATGAGCCCCATTACTCCATGAAAACATCTTCAATTGATAAATGGTTTATGCATTACAAATTTATATAAAAGAAATTATGCATCCTGATATTGAATGCTTTCAGATATCCTTATGGCTTAAACTCCATCCTGATGGTGAATGCTTCCACAAATCCCTAAGACTGAAACTTATACACAGTACTAACATATTATTTCTTATCACAAGTTCACTAGTTTGAGTTTGATTGGTTGTATTTTCCACCATAAATTATCTTTCGAAGCAAGAAAGGACATATTACCCATTCTACAAGAAAGGACATAATTCGAAGCATTATTCATGCAGGAATGTGATGCTTCCATAGAATACACTTCAAGCACAACCTTCTTTAAGTGGTGATAAGCATAATCTGAACTTCTAAGAAATTGGTCAGATATAGCCAGATTTGCAAAAAAAAGGTCCGATATTATAAAAATATTTTGATGAATGAATTTTTTACCATGATATATGTTTTGTGCCTCATCAAAAATCTCATAATGCAACTCATGAAGAAAATTGAACACCTCAATTCACCAACTACGTCAAGCTTTGTCCTTTCTATTCTGCAATCAGTGCAATGTTGTTCAGAATAGGACCTGGATGCCTCATCTATACTCCCAAAGGTTAATGAAGTAAATAAAGGTCAATTCCATATTCAAAGTTATACCCTATCAAACTTTTATCATTCTTATTTCAGTAGTTTTTGAGTTCCATAACAAGCCGGTTTATGGAAGGATAATGGAATGATACTTAACTGTCAAGTGGGCCATTTTAGTGCTTATAATATCTATGGCCTAATTATGAGCTTGTAAAACTATAATTTCAAGTTCTAGCGCTCACCCAGTTTTCAAAAGTTTAATTTTTTTTAGATCTAGGCAAAGGGTACATTTATCCTTCCCTTGACAGGACTTCATCATATTCCAATTCTCTATTCTAATAGAGGATGCATAATATGTATAAATTTTTTATTAAACTTAACTTCTAGTATTCAAGAAATCGTTCTGAAAGGAAATGTATTTTCTCCATTCCTTGTTAATGTTTTTGGTAATCTTGTCCCTTTTCCGCTGTATTCAAGTAATACAATGGTAAATGAACAACACAGCAAAGGAGATTTTTGTTTTTCTGTTTTTGGAAACTTCCCATTGTAGGACACTTGGAAAAATAATTAGATACACCACTAGACTTTAGTAGTGTCTCATTGAGAGCTTATGGTTACATCTCAACACTAGAGGAACATCTGGTGGGTTTCCCATAACCTGCCCCCAAAGTCACAAGGGGACGTGTCCCCAGGTCCTAGGGATGCCCGGACACACACGCCAAGTAGTTTGAAGAGGGGACACATAATGGGCATGTCAGATGTCCCCAAGAACATCTTTGTCAAAGCCTACTGTCCCTAGGACGCCCATATGATGCAAACTCTGAACGGGGACAGGTGGGGATGGAAGCAACCGGTGGGAAAAAGTTTTTAAATTCAAAATTTGAATTTGAGGCTGTTTCTTTGAATGCTCTTTTAGCGCCTATTTTGTGGGAATCTAGAAGGTTCCTCAACTCATTTACAAGCATAAACAGAGCCCATTTCAGCTCATGAACATCAAAACTTGGCTTGTGATGTTCATGTGCCATGAATGCTTGAGCTAGCTTCACACTTGCATATTCAAGGGCTTTTCTCTAGTGTCTATCCTCTTAGCTGTCTCTTCCTCCTCATCTTTTCCCTTCTCCTCATAGTATTCTCTCCCTCTATGGCTTCTTCATTGTGAGCACATGGAGCAAACAGCACAAGAAAGCTTGTTACAAGCAAACGACATGGTGGGAAGAGGTGGAGTCTCCCGTATCCGCCAGAGAAGGAGGTGGTGCAAGTCCATGGACTTGCAAGCTATGTGGCTACAAACAAACAGGTGGAGCAAATAAGGTGCATGCACACTTACTTCATGAACCTGGACATGAAGTACCATTTTGTTCTGCAATCACCTTAGAGAAAAAGCAAGAATTACTCAACAAGCTTGCCATTAGTGATGCCTAAATTCATGCTCATCATGGCTCCCATCAACCCGGCATCATTTGTGAGGTCCTCTATGCCATCCACTTCAAGAGCATCATCTTCATCGGCTCCGGTTCATGCTCTTACTCCCACTCCTACTCCTACTCCTACTTCTACTCCCTCTTCTGCACCATCAAGAATGCCATATGTACGTTAATCACATCAACAAACACTTTATGAAAATTGGGATCCCATATTGAAGGAGGTTGACACAACAATGGCACGTTTTTCTACCATGACCACATAGCTTTGAATATGGCTTGGTAAAAATCTTATCTTGATTCTATTGTTTTGTTTTAAGCTTCAAAGTTCAAAGTTCACTTCCATATGTCATGACTCATAATCCATTACTTATGAATCTTATTTCTTTTACCATTTTCCGTAGATCACCACACTTCAAAGACATGAGAAAAGAAGATAGGTGAGATCACAGAGCTTACGCACCACTTTAATGGAGAAAGAGAAGAAGCTTTATGAAGCCGCATGTGAGAGCATAAAGAAATCATGAGAAAGAAATGGAGTATCATTGCTTGTGGATGGATGGAATGATGTTCAATGATGCTCTATCCATGGAGTGGTGGCCTATTCACATGGGGAGATGTACTTCATCTCGTCACATGATGCATCCGAGACAGGGACGTCAGCTGATATACTTGTGATAGAGTAGGCAAGTGCCATAGAGATTGTGGAGCCTTCAAATGTTGTTTTCATTATAGTGGATGGAGAGCCTTCAAATAGAGTTGCAAGTGCAATTATTGAAAATTTGTACCCTCACATTGTTGTCTGCTTTTGCATGGCTCATTGTTTGAATAATATTCTCAAAGATATTGGGAATTTGGATTAGATTTTGCTTAGAATTAATGAGGCAAACTCATTGGTTAGTTTCATCAACAAGCACGCACGTGTGAAGAATGAGTTTAGCAAGAGTTCTACTCTTGTTTTGCTCAAGTATTCAGAAACCATATTTGCATACATCACCATGTTACACCGTGTAGTGAAATGAAATGGTGTCTTAAGAGGTCTCTTATTGAACAATGAGTTTGCAAGGATGGCAGAGGCTTCTACTTTGACAGCAAAGCACTTTTGAAGGTTAGCTCATGATGCAACATGGTGGGAGAACGTTTCTCACATTGTGGATATTGTGCATCCTCTTGTACACTTGCTAAAAATTATGGATTCCATGGAGTCGTGCATTGGTAAAGTCTATGAAGCTATGGATCACACAATTGAATCACTAAAACACTGGTAAAGAATAATGACAAGTATGAAGAAATTTTGGCTATTTGTGCTAGTAGATAGAATGCATAATACTCTCCACTTCGTGCGGCAACATACATATTGGATCCAAAATTTGAAGATAAAAAACTATATTCAGATCCACAGGTGGCTAAGAATGGAGGATCATAGTAGAAAGGATTGTCCCAGATAGTGCAACTAGAAGACTTAATAGAGAACAACTATCCAAATATAGGACCAAGAAAGATGCTTCATATGCATGTGTTGATGCCCAAGAGGATATATTACATGTTAGCGCTACCCTATGGTGGGAAGATTTTGGTTTTGATGGTCCAAATCTTCAACAGTTGGCCATCCGAATACTTAATCAAGCTTGCACTATGAGCTGCCTTGAGCAACTATGGAGTATGTATGGACATGTATCCTCAAAAAAGAGGAACAAACTTGGTGTGCAATGTGCTATTGACCTTATGTTTTTCAGTCCCAATTTGAGGATGCTTCCGAGGACTCATTGCATGGAAGGAGATCCTTTCCGAGGATGGGAGGTAGAGCACAAGTCAGACCAAGTCGCAAATGAAGAACATGAAATAGAAGCCATTGATTGTGTTCAAAAAAATGAGACTCCCACTTGGATTCTCCATAGTCTTTATGCTTATTTTGTAGTCTCTACATTTATGTTCCAGGCTAGTCATATGTAGTTACCACTTGTGGCCACTTAGTAGTCTTTTTGTCGATCGATGGTATACCATATGATGTAACATCTTTTTGTTGTTATGATGTACCATCTTTTTTATATGATGATGATGATGTATCCATCTTTTTTGATATAATGAAATACATATGACTTGTCACTTCTCACTTTTGCAATAATTTTAAAATTTGAATGTTCAAGTCAAGTCTAAACCATCAAAATACAATTTCCTTCGTACATATGTTTATTGTTTATACTTTAAAAACATCTTTTTTCTATGGTCTTGTTATTGGTCATCAAATATGTTAGTTAACCCATTCGACATGACTTTCTTTTTTTTTTAAAAAGAAACGTACATTATTTTAATGCCATCCTAGGGACGCATCCCTAGGACACCTGAGGCACCATCCCCGTCAAGGTTTTCAAGTTGGAGGTTGATTCTCTGAAATAGAGGTGTGATCTTTCTTTTGCAAAACTATGCTTTACATTGATTTCGATTTCTATTGGGGTCAATTGTTTTCCCACTTCCTAGAATAGTACCACTTCTCCTATTGCACAAGGCTGTCTTTTTTCTCTCTATTCCAAAACCACTTATCCAAGTATCTTGTTTTTGAAAGCTAACACTTCAATGGGTTTTCATAGTGGTAGGCAAGAGATCGTTAAATCACACCCTAAGAGGGATGATTAGGAAACAATCTTCAACCATGGCTTTTGGGGCACATGCTTATCTCATGCACCTACCCTTTTGAAAGTCACGAGCTCAAATCCTTTGTGGATACAACATTAAAACTACTTCCCCATGCTCTCCATCGAGCTTGAAGCCAAGGCCTTCTTCCTATCCTTGAGAGTGTACCTCTAGGCCTTGATACCAATGTTGTATCTATAAAGGATTTGAACTCTCTTCCTATTCTTGAGACTTTACCACTAGGCCTTGATACCAATGTTGTATCCGTAAAGGAATCGAGCTCACAACATGCACAAGACTGTCTTTTTTCCTCTCTATGGCAAAACCACTTACTATTCATATCAAGTATCTTGTTTTTGAAAGCTTCCACTTCGATGGGATTTCATAAAGTGGCAAGCAGAAGATGGTTGAATCATGCCCTAAGAGGGACGATTCGGAAACAATCCTCAACCATGGATTTTGGAGCACATGCTTATCTCATCGAACTCCTCTTTCACAAGTCATGAGCTCATATCCTTTGTGGACACAACATTAAAAATACTCCCCCATGCTCTCCATCAAGCTTGAACCCAAGACCTCCTTCCTATCCTTGAGACTTTACCACGATGCCTTGATACCAATTTTATATCCGTAAAGGATTTTAACTTATGACATGTTTGCTAGGAATCCAAGGGGCTTACCACATGCCTCAAAAGATATGGTTAAGAATTACTTCCTCATGAATTGCAGGCCATGAGTTTGATTGGCTAAGCACATGCTCAGAAATCCATGGTTGAGCTATCCTTAGCTTATCGAACTCTTAGCGGATAGGTAACGAGTTCAGCTCCCTTGTGGATACACGTTTGTTATTAGATCCTAGTGGTTAGTTCTCAATGATAGAAAGATGGTGCTCTTAGGTTCAAGCCTCGTGGAAATCAAAGCCAAAATTTAGCATTACTCCTAATCCTCCTTATCATCGTGTGGTTCAACCATCTCTTACATGAAACTTTATGACATTCTGCCCCCCTTAATTTATCAATGTTCTCAATTATCTACTCTTGCATCCCTCCAGCCTAGGTGATTAGCTCTCAACCTCCCTGAGTACCTTTAAATTGATGTTCTCACCCTTGCAGAGTATTTTGAACCTTTTTCAATACACTCTGATCTTTGTTGCATTGAATTATGAAATCACCCCTCCTCCCCCTTTGTACCTTTTTGAGATGGTTGAGTATCCAAGCACCTTTTCTCCAAGTCATTAGGTGCCCCTGATCTTCATGGAATCAATCCACCTTGCCCAAGCCTGATTTCTAAAATCTCATAAGATTATTATATCCATAAGGGATTTGTCTTGGTGACCTACCATTTAGGAGTTAAATGGGCTAACCATCTCTTATTTTTCCCTTAACATGGGTGAAACAATGACATAAGTATTTAGTCATCTTGATTACGCACTTAGCATTGAGATCACTTCCAAATAGTACTTAACTTCAAGTACAAAATGGAGTTTTACCTAGAATCCCTAATTAGAAGGCAAGTGAAGGACCATTGCACTTTATGAATTTTATAATTCAAATTATGAATAACCCTATGCTATATAGTACTTAGATCTCTAACAACGAATATGTTCTACATTTGATAAGTCAACTTGATGTTCAAATAATCCTTATACAAAATATGTTACATAAGATCATCAATAAGTCTTTGGCACACATGGGCTCTCACATGAGTGCTTTGTCTCGCTCATCTAAGAAGCCATATGCATCGTTCACTTTGTGCAAGTAAAATAGAGAATAAATGTGGGCAAATATGAGGAGAGTGATAGACAATATGTTAATTTCTCACGTGTTAAGATACAAGTTGGCATTTTCATCACCATCATCATCATCATCTAGATGGAGATTTCATAAATTAGCAAAAGAAAAAGAATTATAAGAGGCACCATTGCACAAGCATCAAAGCACAATGGAGGACTTATGCATGCAAAACAAGGCCAAAAAGTTATTAAAATTGTAACCCTTGCACATAGCACAAGAATGAGCCCATGGACAATTGTCGTGGAACCATCCACTCTTCCTCCTCCTCAATGGCTCCAAGATGGAAGCAAATGAGCTGATTTCATCTTTTATAACTCCAATTTTATCAATTTTACATAGTATATGTAATTAAAAATCAAGATCACATGCACCTATGAGTAGTCTAAGAATGCAAGGCACCATTGGACACCTCCAATCTTTTTGCTAGGTATGCACACGTTGCTACCTTTTATAAATTTTGCATTTTTTTGGGGAAGGGAAGGGGGTAAAAAGTGTTTTGAAAGAAATTTGGCAAACAGATTCCATCAAGATTTGGAGTGTGAAATATAGTATGGTGCAAAGCATAGTTATTTTCAGATGCATATGGAAAAAAAACCATGCGTATGAAAACGCATGTGCATGGTTTGGGTATCGAATTTTTCGTACCTCAAATTTTTCTCTTCTCTCCTTGATTCAAGTTGAGGAAAAATCCATAGACATTTCATATTGTTTTTATGCTAATTCACTCTCATATGCTCTCCTCCATTGTACCCATACATATGTACTACACCCTTAGCTATAGTAGCCAACCAAATTCTGGCCTCTAATATTATATTATTATGTATATAATACTTCACAGTTTCAGTTTTTTTTACTAGATGTATGATACCAAGTATGATATTTTTGAAAAGATTCCATACTTTTTTCATACTTTCGTACCTATATGAGTTTGTTGTATGGTTCACATATGGAGAAACTATGGTGCAAAGTATTCACACACACACACATACACATATATATATATATATATATATATATATATATATATATATATATATATATATATATATATATATATATATATATATATATATATATATATATATATATATATATATATATGTGTGTGTGTGTATGTATGTATGTATGTATGTACGTACGTACGTACGTACGTATGTATGTGTATATATATATATATATATATATATATATATATATATATATATATATATATATATATATATATATATATATATATATATATATATATGCTTATAAATTTAAAGCCCTTATCAACATAACTCCTTTCTCAATTTCTATATTTTTACGTTCCTACAAGTACCTATTGGTATTTTAAAGATCATACCTTCTTGCTCATAACTCCATTTCAAGGTATTCTTATCATGAACTCAAGTAAGAGAACTACCATCAAAAAGAGGGGGCATTGACCATACCATTGAATTAATTTTCAAGACTAGGGCTAGTTGTGGGACTTCTTATAAACTTAGTTCTTCACAACATCTCTAATGGCCAAGTTTGATGACTTATTTGAACAACTACATCAATCCCGATACTTTACAAGGATTTGTCTTAAGTCAAGTATCATCAAATTAGAAGTAATAGGCAAGATGTTCTTACATCTTTATGACTAGATATGGGCACTATGAAACTCATGAATAGTGTATTAGAACCTTACCTAGGAAAATTTATACTTAATGTCCTTGGATGATGGATGATATTCTTATATAGAATACATAAGAAGAACATATGGAACGCTTGTAAAAAGTATTCCATGTATTATGGGAGGATTCACTCTTTGCCAACGAGTGAGAAGTGTGAGTTCTTCAAAACCTATGATAAATGTCTCTTCTATATCATCTCCAAACATGGAATCCATATGGATCATGACAAAGTGCAGACTATCATGGAATGGCCACATCCCAAGAATCTAGAACCTAGAATATCTTCAGCTTCTTAGTTTTAGAAAGGATCTATCTACCATTCATTTCTTATTTATCGAGATAGTTGTACTAGTAGGAACACCTAAAAGGAATAGGAAAAGCCTTACATTGGGGAGGTGATTAAAGGCAAAGCATGCAAAACTTTGAAAGTAGCAATTATCATTGTTGCATATTGCCAATCCCGATTGAGCTTTTGTGGTTGAGGCTCACATGAGTGATTTTTATATAAGAGTGGGTCTAGTTCAAGATGGCCAACTAGTTGTTTTTAAGATCAAGAAACTAGAGTCATCTTAGAGAAATTACTAAATATAAAAGAAGGAGTTTTATGCAATTATCCACGCTTTGAAAGACTTACATCATTACTTATATGGTGCCAAACTTATAGTAGTGCTTGGTCAAGAGAGTTGCAATGAATCTCTAATCAAACTGACATATAAGTTCGTATGACCCAGTGGCCAAAGACTTTCCAGGAGTTTTATTATTATCTGAGATAAAGAAAGGAAAAGTTCAATGTGGTGGGTGACTCACTTTGCTACACATCTATGCTAAGCATACTAGTATTTACTAAGATCACTAGTGGGATGCTTGAGTCCATTAAAGGTCTCAAACTTTGAAAGAGTGACATCATTACTTATATGGTGGCAAACTTATAATAATGCTTGGTCACGAGAGTGACAGTGAGTCCCTAATCAAATTGACATATAAGTTCGTATGACCCAATGGCGAAAGACTTTCCAAGAGTTTTATTATTATCCTAGATAAAGAAAGGAAAAGTTCAATGTGATGGGTGACTCACTTAGCTACACGTCTATGCTCAATAGACTAATATTTACTAAGATCACTAGTGGGATGCTTGAGTCCATTAAAGGAAAATGTAGGTTTCATCCTACATATTCCAAAGATATGGGAAACCATTGAGAAAGGGGATCCATATACAAATGTTTCCATTCAAAATGGAGTATCATGGGCCACTCAAAGATGAGTTAAGTGATTCAACTATATTATCAATAATGGGTATATGTTATATAAAGTTAAGACGGGTGTCCCAAGAGATTTAGAGATGAGTTAACAATCTGTGACACACCTAGTATGGGACACCTAAGGGTTAACAAGATATATGATGTTATTAATGGTAAATTTTACTTATCTTGACTTCATAAGGACCTAGAGTATGTGCTTAAATGTACAAAATGCAAGGTCAACAAAACTAAAATATTGAGGATTCCACAAAATAAAAGAGCATCTCCATGGAGTTCATAGTGGGATTAACCAAGATGTTTGAAAATCACCACTTAGTCTATGGAATCATGGATAGGTTTCCACCTTCATTTGGTAAGGTACACATCTTCATTCTTATCATCATCATCATCCCAACTGTGATCTAGGAGACTAACAAAATACAGAATCATCAAAGAAATCATTACAAAAGAACTTTGTAAGAATTTTCATTGTGTTGTTCTTAAATGTAGACCGCTAAGCCTTCACATCCCACGAGAACACGCAGTATTTATGTTTTTATAGATATGAATATGAAAAAATTGCATTTTTTGTAGAGGCTACACATGCAGAAGCAAAATGAAAAGAAGAGTGTACTCACAAAATGAAAGAGTGTGCAAACGAAAAAGTGAGTAGATCATGAAATGGGAAAACTCACATGGATTAAACTGAGCTTGCCAAGAGCATAGAGTAGGCTTTTCAAGCTTGTAATTAAGTACAAAGTGTAGGAAAGGCCCTCCTTATATAGAGTTGGAAGGGGCTCTCCAAAGTAAATCAAATGTGGGATAATTCTCCTTGAAGAAGAATGAATACACTAGTGGAAGCAAATGGCAAGGTAGCCAAAAACAATGAGATACAATATAAAAATGAAATCAAATGAAAATGGAGCGTCTCCTAGATACAAAATTGAGATCTTATCTCATATTCTCAACATTTTTAGCCACTCTTTTATGCGTATGGCTCATCCAAACTATGTATTGTGCATTTTTGTGTGGGTATTACAAAGACTCACTTCAGATTCGTATCCTCGTTGGTAAGCTCACAAAACGCTCTTTCCATCTTTCCCTTTGAGAAATTCAATTGTAGATGTATTGATATCTTGTACAAACACCTACCTCTAGAGCATTCATGTATTTTGGGTGATTATGGAGGCAGTATGTACCAATTCCTTCTCAAACAGTCATGTTTAGGATAGTCTTTGTTTTCCATTCCTTTTGTATGATGATCATGATGAGAACCTTCATCACCTCTTCTACAATTGTTGCTACACCAAGAATAGGCATCATAGTAATTCATTAGGAGTAATGCCAATGCTCTCACTTATGAATTGCTTCTACTTTAAATTAAAGATCTATGCTTATTATAATCCTGATATTGTATGGATCCTTGATCGCCTACTATGGATCTATTGTAGATTGGAAATCCCAATGCAATATTGTCGATAAAAAGATAAACCTTCTCCCTTGTTTTAGGTTGCAAAGCAGCAAAATTTGTGTTCATGCTCATTGGAGACAATGTTTGCAATAATAAATAATAACTATATGTTTGTTAGATAATTATGCATGTATGTATGTACAGGTGCGTATCTGTGTGTGAAGATTGACTCATGACTGTAAAACCTGGCTCTTTTGTTTTTGTAAGTTTATATAAGCCTCTGACTCATGTTTACCTTATGAATTGTGAGACTAATATTAAATATGGCTGTATTCAATATCACATCTGATTGAATGAGGAGATAAAAACTGATAGTTTCAAAACTGAACCTTCAAGAAAAACAAACTGTTTCTCTGAATCTGGTTTTCTGCTCTGTAAACATTTTTAAATACTTGACTGAAGGCTTATTTAGATCATTAATTATCCACTGATATCATTGACATGTTTTTCGTTTTTAGCAATGTATCTGGATTATGATGATCTTTTGCAGAATTCATAGTGCTGCAAATCTTCATTTGGTCTCTGTTCCTTTTAAATATGCTAGTTGTAATCTGTTTGCTGCCCTCAGTGATTCCCCTATGCAAAATATTAAGATCACATATATGATGAGAGTTCCCTTGGAGCCAAGAAGCCATTTAGAGATCAGCTGTTTGGCAGAATTGGAATCATTATTATGCATGCCTGTAGGTTGTCAGCATTAGCTTTTTGCAAATAATCTGCATCAACTTGGTCTCTTTAGCTATATATGTATATCTGACATTTATCAATTTGTAAATATAACCCTATGATTCATGATGACGAAGCTTCTCATTATATGTGCAGACTCCAAAGTACTTACAGAGTAGTCACAGGGCCCAACTTTTCAGTCAGAAACATGCAAATTCGCCACTGCAACTTCAGAATAATATTATTTGTGTAACATATAACCATGTATATTAGACTTACCACGAATCCAGTCTTCTGAACTATTCTTGCTTGAAACAAAAATCAGAGATTAAACATAAGGGTTCAAATCTCCTTTCCTTCCAAAAAAACTGCAATAGATGCTGGTGGTGAGAAGCAACATGGTTTATTAGTGCTAAAGTTCTTGAAAATATGAAAACCTAATTGAAGTCAAGAATCTGTTTTTGGTTTGAAAGGTTTATCAAAAATGGTCTGAGAAATTCAAATATTTTGAGGCTCAACCATAATGATATTTTCGGTGAACATTAAACCTTAATGGTTAAGAACACCTTGAATTTTAGTCTATTGTGGTTTTTTTGACTGTAAACCATTGTCCAGAATATAAGGTGAATAATAGAGGCATTCAACCTTCGTATGCATGAAAATTATATAATGATAAGTCAAATGCCACCTGGGGAAAATGAAAAAATGTTCAGACAACATCTATGTCCACTTTGTATGAGCAAGATCTGTGGCCTTGCAATTTCTGAATTCAATCCAGCGATCAGCATTTACAAAAGAATTTACAATTCATAGAGCTCAAGCGTTTATCACTTTTATGGAGAAAAGATAATAAATGGAGCTATGCTTTTTTACATGTCTGATTCAGATGCTTCTATAGAAATTTCAGTATGAATGGAATAGAAGTCTGGTAAATGCATGTATATAAATATATAATTTGACTCAAAGCCCCACATTAAGATTGTTTGTTGAGAACATCCCCTCATGTTTAAGGCTTTCTTTTGAATTAAAAGTTTCTACCCTTATTTTCAAATTTCCAATATGCCAAAAAGGAAACCAATTACATGAATGTTAAACCCTCCATGTGACTATGCCATCACTGGCATCCCGTCTCCTGTGTTGACATATCATGTAGGTCATAAGACGTGGATGAATTCAATGTCAAATTATTGATGGTTATATTAACAACTTTGAGCAGAGTATCATTGATACAGAAAAATGGCAGTCTATAATGCATGTTCTGTGAGATCTTACCCAAAGCTTATGATAAAACAAGCATCACTCAATATGAGAATCTGAATATCTATAATACCAAATCAAACCAGAAACTTCAAATTAAATTATGATGAATCTGAATTATGTGTAACCATAAAATATTTGAGCATGCTAGATCACTCAATGAAACAAAATTTGAATGTCACTTCCACACAGAATTTTAGTTCAACAGGGCATCCCCTCAAGCCCATGATCTATCCTATAGAGCACAGTCATGACCTCTTCCTTCATTCTCTGCCTCTTTGAATTTGGGGTCTTATCGTTAAAAGTAATTAAAAGAAAGGGAATCACTGATGGGGATATTGATCCCTTCATAGACCATTTACACTCATATTCCTTCATTTCTATGGTAGGGCATTTGTGTCCATGATGTGTCTTTCGCAAATGCATGGTGTTAAATTTACTAGTAGAACTATATCCTTTGATCATTTTGCTTTCTTCCATAAGTTAGTTTCATTTGGTTTATGCCCTTAAGTAGTTCTTTTGATAAGGCCTTGTCCTTGACTAGATAAATATTTAGGGTTTACATCCAAGTTTCAAAAACTTACTTGTAATCTATTAAGTAATTTCTAAATCCTAAGCTATGATCCATTAAGTAACTACTTAAAGATCAACCTAGCTTTTGCTTCTCTTTTTGTAATCAACTAAACGAGATTCTAACTCCTAAGCTATGATCCTTAAACTAACTACTAAAAGATCAACTTCACTTTTCAAGATACATGCACCTACCTATCTTCCAAAGATTGGGCAGCATTTTTCTCTTAAGGCATCCTCTTATGGATGCCTTTATCTTGATTAAATATCCAACCAACTTGTTTTATTCTTATATGATGATAACCTATAAAGTCTATGTACCTTTGATTTGGAATCTTATCCCACTTACCAAATCTTTTTCTAGTTCTAGGTCTTTATGATATCTAATCCATCATGGTCTAAACTCTAATCTTTCTACTTATACTTTACCAATTATTCATCATGGTCAAAACTCTAATCTTGGTACTTATACTTTAGCAATTATTCATCTTGAATACATAGCTATAGTTTCTTGAATCAAAGCATGGATAAGCCTTTTTTATTAAGGAGTGATTAACGATAGACCAATGAAAAGAGGTTGGAACCCACAATCTATGCCCTAAAAAATACTAGGCTTAAGAGGAAGGCAGGCAAGTTCTCCAATCAACTTATGTTTACATAGAGTTTATGCATACGCTAAAAGATGATCCTATCATCTTTAGAATCTTAATAAACTTGCAAGAAGGTATCAACCAAGATCCCTTGGCTAGCAGATTATACTCTAGGACTTGGGATAATGATTAATCCTTAACCCTCATGCATCAAAACTAAAACGTCTAGCTTCCCTATAGTCTCCATACCTTTGATTTGGACTCTAAATGCACTAAAAAAAATCGTTTGTTAGTTCAAAGTCTTTTTGATATCTAAGCCATCATGGTCTAAATTCTAGACTCCATACTTACACTTTAACAAGTAGTCCTTGTGAGTACATAGTTGCGTGAATCATTCTTACTAGACCATTATATAAAAGTCTCATAGATTATCTTTCTGTTGTTCCCTTTTCAAGATTAGGTTTCTATTGGATCATCTTTTTCCATTTCTTGATTCAATCCTTTATTTAGTGAGTTTTTAAACTTTCATTATTTGTATTTAACCATGTTTGAATCAATGCATTAGAGGAATAAAATGAACCATGCATGAAGCTTTTTTTATTAAGGATTGATTGATGATGGACCAATGAAAAGAGGTGGTAGCCACAATGTGAATTTTTAAATTTTCATTATTTGTATCTAACCATGGTTGACTCAATGCATTAGGGGAATAAAATGAACCATGCATGAGACTTCTTTTATTAAGGATTGATTGTTGATGGAACAATGAAAAGAGGTTGGTAGCTTCAGTCACTACCTTAAAAAATGAGGCTAACGAGGAAGGGAGGCAAGTTCCCCCATTAACTAATGTTTAACCTCTAGAGAGAAAAAAGAATCTTGTAACCAAACTAGAGCCAAAAATTTCAAAATTTTGAAAAGTTTTTAAATTCAGTATAGCGTCATTGAATAGCTCTCCCACCACTTTTTTGGATCATGAGTGCTCTTTTTTATCCAAAGTTCAAAATCCATGCATGGTATGAGATTTAAAAAAAAAAAACTCTTTTCAAAATAACCTCAAAAAAAAAAAAACATTTTCTCTCCTAAACCTCACATTTTCATATTAGATCCCTAGAATATCATTTATTTCCACTAGCTTCTCTCTCGACCATGCCATTCAAGCTCTTGTATTTGAATCTCAAGCTGCTCAACGAAACACTAGTGTAGGTTTTCTCTCTCTACCAAAAGAACTTAAGCCCTTTTGTCTCCATCCCAAGCTTAGTGCATCTTCCTCAATAAAATATTAGTCTAACTTCAAGAGCTCAAACTTCAATCAATACCTTTAAATCTTTTAGGTTGTCAAAAGATGAACTTCTTGTGTTAGATGACATATGAAAGCTAAAAAAGGCCACTAGGTACCAAATGATTCTACAAAGCTACAAGCGTGTACATGTAGCCCTCTACAGTTGACATATAGAAAATTCGACCTTTATTGGAAAACAAAGAAAATGAGATTCAAAAATCACAAAGATAGCTGAATAGGTCCCATTCTACAACATGTTTTCTCAATTTTGCATATTTCTCTACAACTTTATGTTGTTTGTGTCCTTGCATCTTTCTTTGACATATCTAAATATATTTTTATTCTTTTCACTTATATCCTCTTTGCTTTTGGTTGAGAAATATCCACTTCATAGCCATACAGGTAGTTTCCAAGCATTACATGTTGAGGTTAAGGCACTTGTCCTTCTATCAAGGTGGTACGGAACGTTTGGTACGGCACGTACGGTACACGTACGAAACGTGGTGCCGTATCAAATGCAAGGATATGGAACGTTTAGGAACATTACTATATATATATATATATATATATATATATATATATATTCGTTCATTTAGTATTTGTTTAGGATATAAGAAAGAATCAATATTTAAAGATAGATATATGTATGTGTCATTATCCATACATGCATGTGCATTGTGTCATACATGCATGTGTGCAATGTGTGTCATTATCATATATGCAATATGTGCATTGTCATATTATATATGCATGTGTCATATAATAACATAGCAATGTGACCTATTATATATATGTTATTATGTCATATTATATATATGGTATATGCAATGTGTGTCATATGTATGCATCTTGGTTTCACAATTGAGTGAGGAAAGAAAGTTGTTTCAATGAAAGTAGGCTAAAACTTCAAAGTTACTAATGATTAAGGTGGGTAGTACCCCATATGAAAGTTTGTACAATTGCCAAACCTTCAAACCCACAACTTGAAATCATACAAAAAGAAGGAGTTTGTTTTTTAATTGGAACACGTTCGAAACATTTTTTGGAACGCACGTTCCGTACCGAACGTGTCGTACGTTCCAAACGCGTTTGGAACGAGTTCCAAAACTACCATGCCTTCTATAAATATTATTTTTTTCTTTTTCATGGAATAATTTTCTTTTATATACATACATATGTTTTAACCTACACAAAGAGTATTCTTTGAAGCTTAGAGATGATTAAGGTGGATTCTTTTTTCAATTCATAGCATTCGCCACTTCAAATGGTTCCACATCATCTTTCAAGCATAAGATGCTACTTAATAGATGTAAATTCTTGAAATCCACAAGAGTTGCTCGTTCTTTAAGTATGCAGTAGTGTTTTTCTATCTAACAACTTGTATATCTATTAGAGCATTCTAAAATTTTGGAGGCTCCAACAATGTTGTTGTGAAAAATAATTACATACAAGTGGGGGGTTTATTGGTGAGAATATGAGATTCCTTGAAAGATTAACAAAAGGGTTTAGATGCCTTTGTAGAATTGATGCAATATGTATATGATTCTATAATTTTGAAATTGTACTTGGTATACATTAGATTTTATTATGGTCATTCGATTATCAATGATGAATTATCATTGCAACTTGCCTAATATGAGAGAATATTTTCAAATTATGGGATTTTATGATTTGCATCAATCTAAGATTAGAAAAATTCATAAGGTAAGGAATCTACTAGAAGCTTGATATTGCACCAATGGAGCTCCCTCAACTTTTAATAGGAGGTTTCATGGATGATCGAAAAAAGCCACAAAGAGAAGCTTTGAGCTTGATAAATGAGAGACAAAAGTTGGGATTTAGTTCCCAAGTAGTATTCAAGGCTCATAACTAAAGAAATTCCTATGGAAGAATTTCCACCATCCACATTGGACCCCTCTATACTGACAAGACCAAAAGTGGAATTAGAAATACTCTCTGACATCCTTGTAGGTGAAGAGAAATTTTTATGCCTATCTCATCTTGAGAAGGCATTTGGACTATTAATCCTAGATGAATTTTTTTAGTGTGTTTTTTTCAATATTAAATGTACCACTAGATAACCAATTTGACATTCTCCAAGAAAGAAGTATCCCAATAGGTGATTCATGAGTGCACACCATTGCAAGGGTGTGAACATATTTTAAAACCATAACAAAAACACCACACATGTAAAATCCCATTAAAGAATATCCTAGATCTAATTTGACAGCTAGAGCTAATATTTGTATTTGCATATATGAGGCCATTGAAGTTGACAAGTTTCCTATGAGGATATAGATGGATATTGTATGGCTGATGATGGCGATTCATTCGTATGAAATAATATTGCAATTTTCCCAAAGGCTGATTCTTTTGTCATTGGTCACAAGGACTACATCCCTCGAGGACACTTCATGAATTGGTCTATGGAGGCCCTAAATGATTTTTGTGCTCATCTACTATGATAAGAGGGACCAATTGTGTATCATTTTGGTCAAAAAATTTGTACTTGTAAGTTGTAGCTAGCCTCTATGTAGACTTTAGAGAAAAGATCTTAGGACAAGTAACAATAGCTATGGGCCTTGGCTTGACAAATCTGCTAGCCTTATGTTATTTTCTCATATGTATTGACTTATCCACTACCCCAATATTTTGAAAAGATGAAAAAAAATATAGTAGAGAAATTGAAACATATGAAGAAATGATGTAACTTTAGTTTCACAAAACATGCCTTTTCCATTCTCTTTATTATGTAATGTGTTGCACATTAGTATACTTAATTATGAATGCTTTACATTTCAATTCGTCTTCTTTGAGTTATTTTTTTGTTTATGGTACAAATCATGGATGCACTCCACATAGTGACTTTTTTGTTACCATAAGTGTCAATGTGAAAGACCAAATGGCTACCGAATACTTTGATGTTCTTTAATAAAACATATAGTGGTTTGGTCAGCCATTGGTTTGTAACATGTTGTGGCTTTTAGTGGCTTCCTCCAAGGCTTACGTCTAAGGTGGTGACCAAGGCATAGACCTTGGCATACCTTGTCATCCAAATCACCAAAGTCACACTAGTTTTCAACACTTTGTGAGTTGTAGTGGCTTCTTCCAAGGCTTACGAATAAGGTGGCAACCAAGGCATACCTTATCATTTGAATCACCAAAGTTTATGTTAGATCATTTGCTACATGTGAGGAAGGACTTCTCTCTCTCTCTCTCTCTCTCTCTCTCTCTCTCTCTCTCTCTCTCTCTCTCTCTCTCTCTCTCTCTCTCTCTCTCTCTCTCTCTCTCTCTCTCTCTCTCTCTCTCTCTCTCTCTCTCTCTCTCTCTCTCTCTCTCTCTCTCTCTCTCTCTCTCTCTCTCTCTCTCTCTCTCTCTCTCTCTCTCTCTCTCTCTCTCGATCTATCTATCTATCTATCTCTCTCTCTCTCTCTCTCTCTCTCTCTCTCTCTCTCTCTCTCTCTCTCTCTCTCTCTCTCTCTCTCTCTCTCTCTCTCTCTATATATATATATATATATATATATATATATATATATATATATATATATATATATATATATATATATATATATATATATATATATATATATATATATATAGATAGATATATATATATAGATATATATATATAACTCATGAACAATGTATGGGACCTTTGGGTTCCGTTTGAAACTAGAACCATATGCAAATCGTATGGACCATACCGAATGAGCCATACCACCTTGCCCTGTAAATGTGTATATAAGTTGAAGTTGACATCAAATAGTGGTTCTCCAAATTATAAAGCACGGCTGGTTGCAAAGTGTTATAAGAAACAACATGGTATCTATTTTGACTAAACCTTCTCTCAAGTAGTCAAGATGATTACTTTGAGCATGTTGCTTGGATTTTTTGCAATGGAGGAATTAAAGCATGTCCAAATGGATGTGAAGACTACTTTCTTGCATGAAGATCTTACAAAAGTCATCTATATAGAACAACATGAGGGTTCTGCAGTTCTTGGCAAAGAGAGTCTAATTTATAAGCTGAGCAAGTGCTTATATAGACTCAAATAATCCCCTAGAGAATGGTACCAAAATTTTGATGTTTTTATGGTCTCAAGGCTATTCTTGAAGTAATGAGGATCATTGTCTCTAGACTAAGAGTGCTCATATGGAAGCTTGATATGCTTGTTACTTTATGTCAACAATATGTTGATTGCTAGGAAGCCCTTTGATGACTTGTCATTGCAAGACAACATTGAAGGAGACATTTGATATGAATGGTATAGGGGATACCAAACATATTCTTTGCATGCACATATATTTGTCCCAAAGTGGGTACCTATCCAAAGTAATTCACAAGTTCAATGCAAGGTGGAAAGGCATTGACTACACCTTTACATACATATGTGAAGTTGAGCAAGGATCATTGCTCCAAATCAAATGACGAAAATGAATCCTGTCCAAAATTCTTATCAAACCACGGTTGGTAGTCTCATGTATGCTATGGAAGCTACAACCAATGAGAATAGACATTTTTTTGGAGTGGGAGTTGTGAGCATATAATGTGTAATCCTAACAAGAAGCATTAAGAATATCTGATTTTCAAATATCTGAGTAGCACTATGGACAAGTGTCTATGTATGGGTAGAGGAGAGGCATCCATTATTGGTTACTCAGATTCTGATTATTTTGGTTGTGTAGAGAATCGAAAAACTACATGTAGAGTTCTCATCTTCAACCATGTAGAGTTGTTTTCACTACAAAACAAAGTATGTTGTAGCTAGTGACGCATGCAAGGAAGCATTCATGCTTTCTCTTCTTGCTTGTGATATGGGTCTACTTCAACATGTACCTCGTTTGCTTGGTGATAATCAAAGTGCTATTCACTTTGGAAAAGAATCCAATCTATCATCCAAAGACCAAGAACATTGAGGTAAGGTATCGCTTCATTAGAGACTACGTAGCCACTGAGAGCATTATTCTTGTCTGTTAAGAAGGTTCATACTCAAGATAATGTTGGAGATGCTTTGACTAAAACCCTGCCACATGATAGCTTTCAACAAAGTTATCACTTGATGGCAACTACTTGATTCATTTTTTTGAATAGCTCATTGTACATTGTGTAACATGGCCACCAAGTGGGGGGTATAATTTGTATTTGGGCTCTAGTTTCCTTTATCAACTTTTATTTTACTCTCATTGTTCGCTTTGGCCATATTAGCCTTTAAAGGGAGATTGTTATTGTTAGTGTCCATGTGAAAGGTCAAATGGCTGCCAAAGACTTTTTTAGATGTTCTCTAGTAAAACATTTAGTGGCCTAGTCAACCAAAAACTGTATGTTGGACTGCATTTGTAAAACCTAAAAATTTTGTGTTCATGCTCTCTCTATACTATGTAGTTTTTGTGTATTCTACAAGACTATGTAGAGTATTGTGTGTTTCTCCTAAAGATCAGTTTTCTAACGTGAGAACATTGTTGCAAAGCTTCCAAAGGGAAATCCATTATGTTGCTTACTTCACCATTGCAACACTTCATCGTTAGCTTGTATGTTATAAATCAATTATGTTTTACACACATGGGTGCAAATCTCCACATACTTGACTACAAATAGAGTGCAAAAATATCACTACTTTCTAGTACAAAATGATTGTTCCTTTTTATCCAAATCAACACAAGATCCATCAAGTAGGATGTTAAAGGCTAACAAAATAGCCTAACCACTAAATTGGACAATGGACCCTATAAGAGTTTTGTAGGGTTCATCCCCACATTCTTATAGCTAGGATTTTCTTGGCCTAGAAGGCTCAATGTAACCATGCTACAACCTTATGAAACATGTATACTACAAACCCTATACATTTGTGCAAATATATCAATGCATGTATCATAGAAAGTGAGTTTTTGTTTTTAATAAATATGCCTTTCTTCGACGAAACTCAACTCATGTAGGCTACAAACAATGTTCAAGTACAAATATGATTTATGTTTTCTAAAATTATTGGAAGACTTTGACATGAATAGACAAAGAGGGATTTAAAAGATGCATGCAGACAAATGGGCATGTACATTAGATGAAAACAAACAAAGTTTCAATTCTAAATGAAGACGTTATGAAATATCTCCCCAATTAGAGCCAATTGACAAAAAGATATGGGTTGTTTTCCCTAATTCTTAATTCTTCTAGATGATTGCATGTCCTTAGGTTATATAATCACCCTCTTTGCATGGATGGCACATAATTTTGAGCCTTCAAATATTGTTATTTGATAAGATTTTGCAACCTCTTAGAGTGCCTCAAGTGCCATCCCTTATATAATGAATCTTGCACAATAGCTTTGAAGATCTTCCTTTAAAACCCTTGCAAAAGCTCTATAAGGTATAAGTGGTTAGATGTATTTCTTATCATTTCATATTGTAAGAAAAGCCCTACGGAGTCTTCTTCATCTTTGAAAGCCTCTTGCATTTGGAGGAATGTTGGATTGTGGTCTTTGTAGCATAGAACATGGTGAATAATTCTTTTTTTTTCTTGCACACATCTTGATGGACATGGTTCTTCTTCCAATGTTTTTCATCTACGTGTGTGTTGAATTTTCTCTCTATTCTACCATGTTTGTTTCCCGCCTTGACCTTGGGGTAGTATCCTTGGTTCTTATGTCTATGCTCTAGCCTCTAGGTGTTGTTGGAACGTGTGTCTCTCTATGGAGTTTGAGTATAAGTTTCTTCATTATAAGATTAAGTTTCTATGTTTAATGACTCATTAACATTAAGAACTCTTTTCATCACAACCTGCTTAAGTCTTGCCATGAGTGGTGTCTTAAGTGAGGACTCATCTACAAATTCAAAAGTTGAATGATTATAATTGTTTCATGTTCTTGAGCTACCTAATTTTCTCAACCCATGACTTACTTCTCTCGTGATACATTGCACTTAGAATTTATGGTTTTAATTGTTTTACATCTTGTCATGCTCTCTTGCAAGTTTACATCCATGATTATTTCCTTGAAATCAGCTTTGTGCCTTGCATTCTCTCAAGTGGTAAATGCTTAAATGAATAATGCACCTCATATTATAGAGTTTCACTTCAAACTCTCTCTAGTAACTTTTCAATGTATGAATTCAAAAAAAAAAAGCGAAAAAGATCACTCTACATATTGTTTGTATTTGGTAAGGCCCCATCAATCTTACCAAATCATATAAGGATGTGCTTGTCTATTGAGGTAATCTATCTACCTATTTATCTTTATATCTATATATTTATCTATCTATGTTTCTATGTGCATTTTCCAAAAGTGAGTTTAAAACAAAATTGGTATCATTATTGCTCATAAAAACATAGAAAATACAAACCCAGATGCAAAAGTACAATGTTCGCATGCTCCACATTCATGTGAGAAAGCTTTAAAGCATGATTATGACCCTTCTTGCATATCATACAAAGTTAGATGTCATTGTGTTCTTAGAGGTTTGAACTTTGAAGCACTCTATCTTTCATCCACATGCTTTGATGCACCTCCAAAAATATTTTTAAACATTTAACGATCATGTGTAGAGTGATTACCTTAATATTATAGTGTTGAAATTGTTGCATTGGTACTTTCTAGTTGTCTTGAAATTTTCTTGCAATAATGAGATACTTGACCTTTATGAGCACAAAGGAAGTGAAGAAAAGTGACGAGGTGATGGAATGTAAGATAATAACAAGATATATTGGATCATACCAATACAATTAACAATAGTTCTTAAGGTCAATAATCTTCTTTCTAGATGTAAGATGTTAAATTTGAATTTTCTAATCACTTTCAAAATTTATCTTTGGAGAAAAGTCCAAAATCACACAAACATGGATACTTTTTGATGCAAGAATACACGCATTCTAGTGTCATGTTTGAAAACAAATGCCAACACCATCATCTCCAATTACTAGTAAAATGGGGAAAACAAAAAGAGGAAAAAATGACTAAGGCTGATCTTGAAGCATGTGTATTACGGAGAAATTATTTTTCTTGACATGTGAATGGATCACAATGAGTTTTTCCAACAATTAGTGAAATGGGAAAACAAAACAGGAAAAAAATGGTTGTGACTCATCTTGCAACATTTGTAATACACATATTTTGTTCTGTGAGATGTGGATGGATCAAAATGTTTGAAAAACTATGGAATTATCACATTTTCACTTGGAGAAAGCATAGTTTTTATGAGGTCAACTTTTCTTTTGAAGGAACTCTTAAAACTTTGGCTTCTTTATTGAGACTTTTAAAAAATGAGTTTGAAATTGTACTTCTAACATGGCCCACTTTAATTAAAGGATTGTTTGAAGTAAGAGCATAGTTAAGCTTAAAAAAAGGCCTACTCAACCCTATTAAAAATTTCCCTACCAAATGCATTTTGTCTCCTTAAACAAGAACGAAATCAAGCTTAATCCCTTTAAATAAGGAACAAGGTCCATATAGAGTTAATTTTTTCTTGCAAAGGCTTGCCCTGATCACAAATAAAACGTACCAAATGTATCAAACAAATCATGCATATTGAAAGATCCATTTGTGAATGATGCATAATAAAAACTAAATAAATGCATATATACTACATCCATGATATATATGTGTTCATAGATTGATAAATACTCAAAGTTCCATTCATATATATGTTGCAATATATATTTAAAACATGTGTATATATTATATATATTAATTTTTACTCTGTCTATTTTTTGTATTGAACAACAAAGCAAAGCTACTAAAAATCAAGCTTCCTTTCAAGGAAAACACATATTTTATGCACCAAATACAATGAATCATTCCATTTTATATCTGACCTAGAAGTCTATCACTTCATCCTTGTAGGTTTATCCTCTCTTTTTGGGCTAAAGTGAGCTAACTCTGTGGAATTATAATCTTCCAAATGCACATTTCCAAGGGAGAAAAGTCCACCTTACACTACAACATATCAAGGGCATACCGACGTTGCCCATACCGACGGTCACTCCTCGACGTCGGTATGACCGTCGAAAATGCTTGAAAAACCATGGATGCAATACCGACGGTCATTTAATCGTCGGTATACCGGCATCGGTATGAGCGCCGGTATAGGTGTCGGTACTTCACTTAAATTACCGACGCTTATACCGAGGCAATGTTTTAACCGGGCCCGAGAGCAAAAATTTGACATTTGCTTGCATTTTGAACCAAAGTTTGCTACTGTCGAGTTTGCGCGCGCGAACTACATTCTGCACCTATTGTGTACACACATCTCTCTCTTTCTCACTCTTTCTCTCTCTCTCTCTCTCTCTCTCTCTGTCTCTCTCTCTCTCTACATCTCTATTTTTCTAGATCTGAAATTTTTGTAAGAGTTGCATATACTGTAGCACCCTTTCTCTTTCTTTGTGTTTTCCCTTTTCTAATTTCTCTTCTCTTTCGTTTTGAAGGAGCTTTTTGGCATCAAATCTTTGGAATTCGATGAAGGGCAACATTAAGTGGACCTTGAGGACAGCGATCTAAACAATTACATCGATGTAAGTGATTGTTTTGTTTTCGATTGATATAGAGTGAGACAGAGAGAGATGAAAGAAAAAGAGAGATCTAGAGAAACATAAAGAGAGAGAGAGAGAAAGAAAGAGAGAGAGATGAAAGAGAAAGATAGAGAGAGAGTGAAAGAGAGAGAGATGAAATAGAAAGAGAATGAGATAGAGAGACAAATGCATACATACATACACACATATGCATACACATACTCACATACATATTACATGCACACATGCATATTACATACACACTCACATACATATTACATACACACATGCATATACATACACATACATATTACATACTCACATGCATTCACACATATACATACATACATGCATATTACATACAAACATGCATATTACATACACACATGCATATTAGATACACACATGCATATACATACACACACATATTCATTCTCATACTCACATACATACATACATGTATACACACATATACATACACACATGTACACACACACATGTATACATACACACATGCATATGCATACATACATACACACATATTTGCATGTACACACACACATACATACATAAACACATGCATATTACATACACGCTCACATATGTATACGCACACATATGTGCATACACACATGCATATGCATACATACATACACACACATATGCATGTACACACACACACATACATACACACATGCATATTACATGCACACACACATATATATACACACTCACATATGTATACACACACATGAATACATGCACATACACATACACACACATCACATATACATACACACATACACACATACACACATATACATGTTTTAGGATTAGGGTTTATGAATTTCTCTTTTGTTTTGTTTTGTATTGGCATCAGTTCCTTGGAATTCGACGAAGGAAAACATTAAGTGGACTTTGATGACAACGCTCCAAACAATTACATGGATGTAAGTGATTGTTTTTTTTTTCAATTGATATAGACTGAGAGAGAGAGATGAAAGAAAGAGAGAGATACATACACACATATTTGATTGTACACACACATACATACATACACACATGCATACTACATACACACACATATAAATACACACTCACATATGTAAACACGCACATATGTGCATACACACATGCATATGCATACATACATACACACACATATGCATGTACACACACACATACTTACATACACACATGCATATTACATACACATGCACATATATATGCACATTCACATATGTATACACACACATGCATACATGAACATACACATACACACACACATATAAATACACACTCACATATGTATACATGCACATATTTGCATACACACATGCATATGCATACATACATACACACACATATGCATGTACACACACACATACATACATACACACATGCATATTACATACACATGCACATATATATACACATTCACATATGTATACACACACATGCATACATGAACATACACATACACACACACACCACATATACATACACACATACACACATATACATGTTTTAGGGTTAGGGTTCTCTTTCTCTCTCTCTCTCTCTCTCTCTCTCTCTCTCTCTCTCTCTCTCTCTCTCTCTCTCTCTCTCTCTCTCTCTCTCTCTCCCTACACACACATCTCTCTCTCACTGTCTCTCTTTCTCTATGTCTTCTATTTTTTAATTTCTTTTTTCTTTTGTTCTGCAGGAGCTTTTTGGCATCGATTCTTTGGAATTCGACAAGAGACGACATCGATTGGGCTTTGAAAAGAGCGATAAAAAGAATTACATAGATGTAAGTGATTGTTTTGTTCTTTTTTATAAATAGAGAGAGAGATGAAAGAGAGAGAATAAGAGAGAGAGAGAGAGAGAGATGAAAGAGAGAGAGAGAGATGAAAGAGATAGAGAATGAGAGAGAGAGAGAGGGAGAGGGAGAGAGAGAGAGAGAGGGAGAGGGAGAGAGAGAGAGAGAGAGAGAGAGATGAAAGAGAGAGAGAGATGAAAGAGAGAGAATGAGAGAGAGAGAGACAGATGAAAGAGAGAGAGAGATGAAAGAGAGAGAGAATAAGAGAGAGAGAGAGATGAAAGAGAGAGATAATAATAGAGAGAGAGAAAGAGAGAGAGAGAGAGAGAGATGAAGGAGAGAGAGAGAGAGAGATAAAGAGAGAGATATAGATAGATAGAAAGAGAGAGACATAGAGATACATACACACACATGCATACATATTTCATACACATATGCATACATACACACACACATATACATGTTTTAGGGTTAGGATTTTGGGATTAGGGTTTTTGATGTTTACACATATACACACATAATACATACACACATGCACACATATACACATGCATACATACATACACATACACACACATCAAATATACATACACACATATGCATGTTTTAGGGTTAGGGTTTTAGGATTAAGGTTTTGTGCTTTTACATATATACACACATGCATACACACATATACACATATAAACACATAATACATATACACATACACACACACACATACACATACACACACACACACAAAGACACACACACATATATACATACATACATACATACATACATACATACATACATACACACACACACATAGATATATACACACATGCATACATACATACACACATGTGACATATACATACACACATATTCATGTTTTAGGGTTAGGGTTTTAAGATTAGGGTTTTTGGCTTTTACTTATATACACACATGCATACACATATACATGTTTTAGGTCTAGGTCTTCAGGATTAGGATTTTAGGGGTTTTACATAGATACACATATGCATACACACACATACATACACACACACACACACACACATATATATATATATATATATATATATATATATATATATATATATATATATATATATATATATATATATATATATATATATATATATATATATATATATAGATATATAGATATTCACATACACATATATATACACAAAAATACACACATACACATGTTTTAGGTCTAGGTCATTAGGATTAGGGTTCTAGGGTTTTTAAAAATTCATACAAATATTTACACATATACAAATATACACACATAATACATATACACATACACATGTATATACATAGGCATACACACATATACATGTGTTTTGATTGTTGTTTATAAATATCATGTCAATGTGTCTCATTTCTTTGTACATGGTTCATGATTGATTTCTCCCATGTCTTTTGTATTTGACAATATGTTTTGCTTTAACAAATCATGTTTCTGTTGCCTGTCATACATGTCACATGTTCTCCGGTTTTTCTTGGGCAGAGTGTATTGTCTTTTGCTACACAGTAGCATGGGAATGTTGCTGTAGCAAGAGACAACATACTCTGCCAAAAAAAATTTTGCAGATATGGTCGTCGATATAGGCGACGGTATAAGCGTCGGTATCCCCAGGCAAATACCGATGCTTATACCGACTATTCTGCCCAGGGTAATACTGTCGCTTATACCGTCGCTTATACCGACGCATATACTGACGCATATACCGATGCTTATACCGACGCCCATACCGAGGCTTATACAGGCGCTTTGGTTCCGACGCCTACACCGACCCTTACACCGGCATCGGGGCAAAATTGCACCCGTTTATTTTCCTCGGTAGAAGCCTCGGTATACCCCCGATATGTTGTAGTGTTAAGAGTATAACTAATTAATGCTTTCTATGCATGATGAGTGATTTTCTTCTTTGCCATCAAAGGCGAGTTCTCTAAGGGACTTTGCAATCCATTGTCCCATACCACTAGATACTTTCTCTAACTCACAAAAACACATCACATTTTGGCCAATGATCCCTTTTACATTCCTTTTTTACATGCCTACTAGTTTCCTTGATCTAAATTAGGCCTTGATCAGTCATTTGCTTAGTTTCGATCCAATGCCACGTTTTCTTTCATCAAAACTTAAGGACCAAGGAGAAAAATGATCATTGTTGCAAGCCATTTTCTCGTTTTCCATGAAGTAAGAAGGTACTACATTTTTATCACTTGATTAGTGAAACCACAACTTGATATTGACTTATCCAGAGATTTGAAATTTTCTTCTTTTGGGTCTAGTTAAAAATCCCCTTTTTATAATTGAGAAGTAGAAGTAGTCAACACCTTCACCAATGAATTTGGAGGAACTCTTTGCATTCTCACTTGAATGACTTTTTAAAGGCATCCGAGATATTTGAGAAGAGTATCCAAGTTTACACATTCCACTTTCTAGGGTTTTATGCCCATCCTGATATAAAAGATTTGGAATGAGTCTTGAATTAACATATACCCACTACCTCAAGATCCAATTTCCCCCACAATTGAACCTTCATCCACATAATTGCAAGGTCTAGCATCCCATTCCACCATACCTTCATCCATTATAAATGTGTGGAATACGATGTCTATATGAGCATTATGTGACTTTTTTGTCAAATTCTTGACAAGGAACGATATAATTGTTCATTCCATCATTGTTTATCTCTTGATTAGTCGTACAACTCTAGATTTATGTGCAATCATCTTCATGTGAACTACATTGAAGTAGACTCATATCATACAAGAGATAACCTCCAAAATTTAGCCTTGTTAAGAACTAGGGCTTCTTAATATGGATTAGGCAAGTCACTTATTTTATTTGGAAGCCTTTGTCTAAAGGGCTTCACTCTATGAGCCAAGAGACATTCAAGGTTTTATCTATTCATTGGGAAAATTCTCTATGCTTACTAACTCATACTTTAATAAAAGAAACTCTTGGTAATGAATCCTTTGATTCCTTGGAAGAGTATTCAAGAGTTTCTTGAGTAATTCTTATCTTTGAAAGTCAAATCTTCTATGTTTCCTCAATCATACAAGTTGGATCATGGTATGGTTCATTGCATGATTATACTTGGATCTTCTAATCGTTTTAGAATTTATAATATGTGTTATTTCAAAATATGCTTTGGGGTGTCCCATATCTTTCTTCTCTGCTCAAGATGAGAATAAAGATTCTTTAGTCCTTAGTTATGATTTGATACCAATGTTGCAAAATTATTCTACCATGACTAGGAAGAGGTTTTCTTCACCCCCCAACCATCCATCATATAGCTCTAGGTTGGGGAATGGGTAAAGCAAGTACACATATGCATTTCACATGTATAGGTTCTCTTGATTCTATTAACGATGATTTTTTCAAGTGTGAAAGTCTACTCAAGGTACTTCAAGTGAACTCAAATTGGATGCTTCTAAAAGGCTCTATGATTCTTAAACAAAATATAGTTTCATCCTCCTCATGGGGATTTAACCAAAGAACCACTAGGTTAATCTCTTAGCTTCCTTAATCCTTAAAGGGATCTTAGATTTATTTGATTTGAAGAACTATCCAAGTAAATTTATAATGTCTTTCATGGTAATGTAGTGATAATCTTGAATTAAGTATGCCACGATATTGTGAAACTTGTAAATCCTTAAGCCATTCAAAATCTCTTCATAATAAATGTCTTCCTAAGCTATCCATACATACATATTTCTTTCCTTCTTTGAGAAAACTTTGGATGTGTCCTAAGATAGTTTGCAACATCTTATAACCTACATATTGAATTTTGATGTTCATGAAATCCATGATCGCTTGAGATTCCATAATCATTTCAATGTCAAACTAATTAGGAGAAGTGGGACATGAAGGTATTCTATAAACAAATCTAATTCTTTTAATTTGTGTTATGTTTTCTCATGTGTATGAGCTTTAATTATGTAAAATAAAACTACATGCAAAGGGAATTTTAACATTGACATGAACAAGAGAAGACTAATAGGATTCTTTTATGATGTTCCAAACAAGAAAAAAAAGAAATTTTTAGTATGGAGAACAGTCTAAATGCAATGCATGCAAATCCTTAAGTGCTTTTAAAAACTTCACATAAAAATCATTTAACAAGCATAAAAAAGAAAAGAGAAACAATTTTAAAAAATGTTTGAACTTTAAAACCAAATAAAACAAGCATAAAAAAGAAAAGAGAAACAATTTTTCAAAATGTTTGAGCTTTGGATGTTGGAAAAAACAAACAAGCAATGTAAAATGTTCTAGATATTATCGTACGTGATCAACTTTTTTTAAAACAAATTATGAAAATTATGCTAGATACTCCAAATGAGACTAGAAACATAAATCAATGACAAGTAGGAATGAATTCAATGAACACAAACAATAGAAAGATGAAATTCGACAATCAACGTGTATCGCATGATAAAAAAGACCAAAAGACTACAAATAAGAGTGCAAAATTTTGTCTAAATATGCACATAATCATATATACAATATGATCAGCTATGATCCCTTTTGTTTGGAAACCTCTGAGTAGACCTCAAAACAACTCACCCCTTAAGGACTACAATAGGATTCTTGTATCCCCTATGTAGCTTAAGACTTAGGCAACCTCCCATATCTCAAGAAGACAAAGACCGTCCCTTTGGTACCATCAAAGTAGAGACTCAGGGGCTCCAAGTGACCCAAAAAATGCACACATTAATATCTTAAATGAGCCACAATAGGGTTTTTTTTACCACCAAGGTACATCTCAAAAAGTCAAGTAAAAAATCCATTCTGAACACAAGTCAAATAAAGTTGGAATGGAGTCTAGTAAAACAATACAGATGCCTCCAAAAGGATACTAGGATGTGTAAGAAACTATTATGTTAATGTGAATAATGTATCATGTCTTCTTGCATGTAAAATTAGTGGAATATTATTCATGTTATCTTCCACATGTTCATAATTTAAGCTTTTAATCTACATAACCAAGTTATTTATCATTTAATAATATGATGTAGGTAGAGAATGTGATGAATGATGGGTCCTCTAACCTCTATATTGATCCATTATGGATCAATACTCCATATGGTAATGATTGTTAAACATTGTTTCCTTAAAGATTAAGGCATATAGTAGAGCATTTTGATTTTGTAGTTTGCTCCACTAGATTTTCCAGATTGTCCCATTTTTGTATAGTTTATGTAACACATGATGTCTTTAGTTATTTCTTAAAGCAAAAAGCAAAGTTTGTGGAGAATTCTTAAAAATATAAATTAATGGACTTATTATAGATTTCCACACAACATTACCTAGATATGGTTATAAAAAATTGGTTGGATATTCACAAACTAGTTCTCTCAATGATGAGCCACAAGCATCAAAAACTTATGTATCTAGTTTGAAGATCCGTTCTTGGTACATCCTAATCCTTCATCCTTACCTAAAGGTAATTCTATCTCAGAATTATCAAGTAGATCTTACTTGGGTTTGGAATCCACATAAACGAGGGCAAATTCTTTGTTAATGGTCTATACTCAACACATGGCTTCATAGATCCATCTTTCTTTTCAACTGAATGTGTAGGTAGATACTAGATGCCTTGCAAGTGGGTTTCCCAATCCTAATGAGATATCTTTAATTAATGCTTTTTATCATTTTTCCCCTTTTGAGTGATAAGAGTGTATCGAGTAAGGAAGTGCGACAATAAGGTTAGCTTCTATCAATAACTAAGCCATAGATTTCCCAATTAGCAAATAATCTACAACTTTATGAACTAAACTTTTCATGATAATGTCCACATACAAGAAATTGTAGAAATATCGAGTATATAGAATAATCTTAATTGTTACGCACATATGTGCAGAATAGGTATTTATGTGCATGCATTCATACATACATACGGAGATATACACATGAAATTCTCTAAGTATCAAGAATGTAGAACAATCTTGACTCCCATGTATGAACGCATGCATATAAGTGCCTATGTGAGCACATGAATTCCGGGAGAGATGTATACAACCCTGCATTTGTATTCGTGTCAAACGTTTTCGCGAGTCATAATAACACGTTAAAAGTATAATTTTCCATCATGACGAATAACATGTACTATGGATTGACGTAAAAAATCAGAGTTTGAAATTTCCATGACAAGTTTCAAATCTCAGTAGCTCTTTTGATGAAGCATGGTAAATTTTTGTCTTAGGTACTTAATTGGCATCGTAGCCTCCCTATCCTTAAGAGTACATCAATGACAATCTTTATGAACGATAACCTCTTTCCCCCGCCGAATACACGCGCTTTTTTCTTTATTTCCACCGGTTGGAGTAGCTCCTAGTATCCTACGATCATAGAAGACTAAAAAAAAGTATTCAATATTTTAAGTTGGCCGCCTAATGCTTTTGTCATACGCTTGTCAGAGGAAGCTCAGACAGCAAAAATCCAAAGGTAACGAGAATAAATATAAACCAGAGTTCGTTCTGTATTGATTGCTTACCGTTGGATAAGGCCATTTTGAATGAGCATGCCACCATGCTTTGAGCACAGACGTAGTATCGCCAGGAAGCTTACCGGCGCGACGTTTCCTTAAGATTTCTTCTCTGACATCCACAATCCTGTCTTTGTAGCCCTACAGTTATGAATGTGCATGTGATCAGAATGACGGCAAGTGAACTTCGGTCAAATGGTTTTCCTTTGGACGTCATACTTGGTGTTTATTCAGACGTCTGTACACGTGAAGAAAATCAAGGCAGACCACGAAGCTGCTTACGTTTTTCAGCTCGTTCTTCAGCTCCTGCCTGACACGTTCCATCAATGTGCGTTCTGTTTCTGTCGGAATCAGAGGTCCAAACGCTCCGCTGTCATGGGTGTCAAAGGCAGGATCGTAAATGCTCGGATCACTTTCAGCCGGATCATCGTCATCGTCCGACATGGTTGCTCCCGTTCCCTCCCCAGGGGATACACCTGAACATTCAGGAATCAGCGATTCAGCACATGAAACATCGTTAGCTCGCTTTCATGCCATATATACGAAGAAATATCTCTCCCACGAGGAACAATTACTTCAAAGACATATTTTGCATTTCAAGGACAAAGCGCATGACTTCCTTTTATGGAGCTACAGCATAAGAAATTATGCTACTTTGAAATGGCAATCCCTGAAACAAATTCGCAACGCATAGTAACAGACATCATAGTCGCCCGCCCTGTGGACTTGTACAGAAAAAGGCTTCAGAATATTACACATGAGTTTCCTAGCCTTGGTCTTCGACACTACACTGCCGTGAAAATGGCCACCTGTTGTATATGGCATAAACTAGGACCGTACAGGAAAGGGAAACACAAACTCCAGAAGACTTGGACAAATGCATCCTCAAAACTAGAACAGGAAAAATCAGTTGAAGGGTTGCGTTACCTGTTAATGTGAGCAAAGATTGCTCCAACTCCCAGCATGCCATTACTGCTTCCATTGCATGAACCTTCACATGTTGCTGAAGCTGCTCTTTGAATGTGCAGAGCAAGAGTACATAATGAGCCTACATATAAAACGAAACGGATTAAGGAGTTTTCGTTTTCCGCTGCTTAAGAATTGAAGATGCGCCGCAGTCACTTCATAACAAATAGATAGTGCTCATTACTATAAGCTTCTTCTCAAATTAGGGGCTGCAAGAAAATCACGGAGCAGAATAAGAGGGAGAACTATTTATTAAAAAAATGGCGTGTTTCAAAACCATGGCCGACGTAGAGGAGTTATTGGAGGCTGACAATTGAGGAAGCCTGGTTATCAGTACAGTCTGTGGATAAGTTTATCGGTGGAATGAAATGATTGTTGAGAAGGCAAAGAAACAGACAGAACGAGAGAGAATGGCCTTGGTTCGGAAACGCCGAGTCAACAGTCAATCGAAGCTGGAAGGTCCAAATGATCAAATGTTCACGAATAAGGTCGAATAGCGTCCTTTAATATTTCGATTAATTGTTGGCACGGAGTTCTACGATGCAATAATCCTCTTTGACAAGGCATAACTGAAAGTGAAAACGAATAATAGTATTCCCTGCTTTAGTTTAGAGAAACGTGGAGATAATGTAGCTCTGATTGCGATGCGATTAAGGAGGTGGAAGTATGTACATCAGAGTTTTCTTCAATAAAGAACGGACCGAGAGTGACAAAAAGAGGCAGACGTTAATGGCGTGAAGAAAGAGCGATGGAAAATGAAGTCGCGCGTATATTGGTCGCCACAAGGGAGACAATGTCTCGAAACGATATTAAGGTTCCTGAAAGGGCAATCACCATGAATTGATCGAGTTCGTCTTTCTCCTCTCCGACGAGAAGATTGTTTTGGCCGAGCACAGCGTATTTGGCTACAATTTGCGATGCCTGCGCGATCTGCGCGTCGATACGAGGAAGTTGATCCACAGGTGTGGCTATGCGGAGGCAGGCTACGTGAGCAGCAAGCAGTTGGTCATAGAGCGGATGCATGGTGATGTCTGCTTTGAGCCGCGCGTTCTGCCACAGGACCTGACTATCTTGCTGATTATGGCCTCCGCCTCCATGTTCCCCTCCCCCGTGTTCGCCTTCAACGAGATCGCTGCTGTTTGCCGTGTCGGAGTGCAGATCGAGCAGATTCCCTCTTCCGCCTTGCCCGGATTGCGCCAAGTCTCCTCCTGATCTCGCTATCGCCAATAAGCCTGCGGCTTCTGCTGCGGAGTGCTGTTGGTTATGGTTGGCTGTCATGGCGATTCCTGAAATCATTCGTGCAGCAAATGAGACAGAAATCTTTGATCCCAGAGCAAAACGAATAGCTTCAGAATTCATCGACCAAATAGCATTAGTATTACTACAGTGAGGTGCCAATACCGTTCCCCGCAACTGAGGAGCCGCCACCGCCCGCTCCCCCGCCCGAGAGGTGCATAAAGCTGCACTGCACGCATTGCCCTCCTGCCTCACAACCGCACCATTTGCGGGGGGTATCATGGCTTTGTTGTTGTTGCGTGGCCTCATTGACGAAAGAAGAGCCAGCGGAGTTGGTTGTGCCCTGCTGAGAAGCCCGCACTTGCTGCTGCTGCACGGCGCCACTGAGCCAAGTTGGAGCCCCGAGCTTGGACTCGACGTACGACTTGTCCTCCATAGCCAGAAGGGGGAGATCGCGAAACCCTAAGATTGAGAAACCCTAAATTAATTGCTCAGGGAATCAGTGAAAGCGCCAGGCAATGAGGGTGGCTGATGTGTGTTTGGAGAGAGAGGGAGGAGGTTGAAAGAGAGGGGAGGGAGAGAGGATTGAGATGGGTGCAACGGAGAGGGGAGAAAACGAAGGGATGGAAGCAATACTGGCTTGGCGAGTGAGGGTTGGCGGACCGAAGGACATCTTGGAAAATGGAGACCCGAGAGTCCTTTACAGCGAGCCCGCATTTCGAGGGTCCATTCACACTCGAGGTGTCGAAAAACGACGACACTCTCGACTCTCTCTCGAGTCGCTCAAACTCGGTTTTTTTAAGTCTCTCATGCGCTTCAGTCTCGCTCTCTCTCTCTCTCTCGTTTTTCAACACGCGCGCTCATCCCCCTTCCGACCAGCACCCAACACTGCACAACGTCACTTCCCTCTCTCTACCGCTCTCTACCACCTCACAGCGAACTCACTCTCTTTCTACCTGTGTCACTCTCCGCTCTGTGCCGTACAACAACTAACCCCCTTCCCTTTTTTTCAACTCTTTGGCAGGTAGTTCTACCTTACCATCCCTTCGCCCACACACCCCCAATGACTCTCAAAGAGGTCCCAAAAAGTGTTCTGCAAGCGTGTTAGTCCTCCTCCTCCTCCTCCTCCTCCTTGGCTCTCTGCAGGGACCACAAACCCTCGCCCTCCCATGGTGTGCCCTCTAATCAATAAGAACAAAAACGTTGGTCATTGATGGACACTCAAGGGGGGAGGGGGGCACCTCCACCACCATGCTCAACAATGGCCAAGCACACCAAGAAGTTTTTTTTTCTTTCTTCACTATCACCTCCATTGGTGTCCATATCTATGCCCTAAAACTCAAACCAAGTTTCCTTAGTTGCCACACAAAATATCAATGTCTCATCATTAGTGTTTGACATCATGCACACTCATAAGCTTTTTTGCCAACACAAGTTAACCAAAGGTAAAATATATCTGCATCCTTGAACATCCATGGAATAAAGTGCTTGTCCTCCATAGTTTGTGATGCAGTAAGCAACATGTAGAGTAGATGGCCAAGCTCTATTGCTTTGCTATGATCTCTTGAGGTCAACAAACAAGAGACCTTTGCATGCCCCTTGAATTCTGCTTGACCACCTTAAGACATGTTGAATTCTGCTTGACCACCTTAAGACATGAAAGAAAAGAGAAAAATACTCCTTTCATGTGTAGGAAAGCAAAAGGGACATGAGGATCCACTTTTTTATTCCCTTATATCATCACAAACGCCCCATAAATAGGGAAGTGTGCGGCTATTGAAGAGTATCCAAAGTCCTCACTACTTTAGGATAACTAGCTACACGATTGTTGATGCTACACTACTTTTGGATAACTAGCTACGTGAAGAAATTCAATCATAGTTTGAAGCAAAGTACAAGATTGATGGCTTTCCCTCAACATGCATGAGAGGAGAAGGCTAGAGTTAGTAGAGTAGGCTCAACTAACTATAGAGGCTTCAATCATAAAAGTCAAAGGGATGTAAGTCAACGATGAGAATGTTCATATATATATATATATATATATATATATATATATATATATATATATATATATATATATTATTTATTTGTTTGTTTGATTGATTATTTAGTGTGTGGTTTATGTTGAAGTATAACGATTTTCTAGGAACAAATGCTAGAAAATTCACTTTTCCTTTTGAATATTAGAATAGAAAAGACTAAATGCCGATGCAAATTACCTATGTCAATATATGAGCGGCAATATTTGAATGGTATAAGCATGATAATCCAACTCAAAAATTACCAAATCATATACTCAAACCATTTACTAGCATGTATTCTTTTTTAATGCTATGTTCTTCATCTTGTATGCGCACAACCTCAATAAAAAAATAGGAATAGGTGATGTCACACACATGCTTATAAGTACATTAAGAAAGAACTAAAAGACACGTGCACAAAGAGACATAGGCAAAGGAAAGAGAGAGGGAGAGAGAGAGAGAGGATGGGAGAAAGGGGGAAAGATAAAGAAAGATTGAAAGAGAAGTAATGAAGGAGACAAAAAGGAAGAGAATAGAGATAAAGAAAGATAAGAAAGACAAAGAAGCACCATAAAATTAAAGAAGATAATTTAGCTCATTAAATCCAACTTGGATGCATAAATTTTGCTTATAAAAATGTGAAAAATGGGTTCCAAATTCAACTTGCGAATTTTCTAGGTCAATATTTACAATAAGAATAGTAGACAAAAGAAAAAATCTAGGGGTTTCGTATTACAAATGATGGAGTTATACATAGAGGGAGCAACGACGCATGATTTAATACAAAAACACATGATAATATTTTATGCTTATAAATAAGTAGCCAAAAAACATGCCAAATATGGAGGGACTTTGGATTTCAAATATGTTTATCAATGAGGTCATCATCGATAAGGTCATCACTTTTTCAACAACATGCATAAATATGCGAATAAGAGAATTTTTTTTCTTTGAATGCTTGCTTTTATTATCACCCTAGTGATTATAATTATTTCATTGTATATATTGTTGGGCTTGAAAAACAAAGGAACAAGAGCTAATGAGTACAATGTGAGTCATTTTGCACCTCTATAAGGTTCAACTGAGCGTAAGAGTGAAGGAAAAAGAGCTTAGGCAACCTCAAACCCTTCAATCACTTTACATATCTTTGTCTCACTTCTTTCCCCCATCTCTCTTTTCTTTATCACTTGAAAACGTAGTTGTTGGCCATCTTCCCATGAATCCATTCATTTTAGTAAATGTGAGCTCTAAATTTGAGGGAAAAAGTAGATGATTAACTCACCACCATCAAAACACATAAATATGTATCCTTATTTTACAGCCTAGCCTCATCATAATCGTAAATGGACTATGTCCAATGAAAGAAAGCTTGGCGCGATTATATGCAAGTTCTACTACTATGGGTAGGCACTCTTCCCAAATATTTTGTGTTCATTTACATGTGCTCGTAGCATATCCTCTAGGATTTGGTTGTTTCCCATCCATCTAAGTATGCTTAATTCTTCTCGTGCAAAGTTTGGTATCCAACCTTTTGAAGATTTCTCTTGGAAGTGGCTAGTAAACTTACTATCTTGATCTAAAGCAATGTATAAAGGAAGACCGTGTAATCCATATAGGTTCTCAACAACTAGCTTAAGAATTCACTCTACTATGTGTTGAGATAAACCTAGCCATCTTGATCCCCTTGCTCACAACCACTCTATCATCCATTCGGCTCTCTCTTATCAATGAGGGAAAAGTGAGTTTAGTTTCAAAGGTTGAGTGCCCACATGCCTCTTCAGTTACCTACAAGATCATGGATTCACATCCAAATCATGGCGATCTCATGGATCTCCTTCAGAATAACCTGCTTGTCGAAGCTGGAAAGTTGGTTGATATCCAGAACCTGGATTGCAGCTTTTACTAGGTGGAGTTAGAGACTCATGAGGCAGTCACACAAACAATTGCACTCTTCTTGATTGCAGTGTGGGTTGGCTTAGCATATGTTTGTTAGTGGATCTTTGGTTTTGATCCTTCGACATAATGTCTTCAACCTTTATCCCTTGAGAAGAATGTGGATTCCTTATGATGGCTTGTTTCCCAAGCTTACATCATGAGTATCTTCTTCTCTTGCCTCAGATTTTTGGATCATTAGATATGTTTCTAGAGATTCCACTATCGACTACCTTTGTTGTGGCCAAGGCACCCTTTATTTGAATCTTCATTTATAGTCTAGCTCATCTCCCTTCAGAGATTGAGCTTCCACTATTATCTAGGGATTCGTTGATTCAGCGGGTCAAGTAATCTCGCCTCTCAAATAAGTGTTTTGCTTGTTATAAGGTTGATCACCTTGCAAAAACATACCCCTCGAGATCTTAGCTCTAGTCTAGATGTCAGTCACAATAGGCCTCCTAATGGCCTCCCTCACAAGTGCTTAAGCACCCCCTTGCCCTCTGAGTTCTCTGGGCCACTCCCCAGAACCATGGGAGGGAGTTGAATAACAATCCTCCTTAGTTGAATCTACTTCGATTGATCCTTCCTCATCTTCCTTTGGTTGGCAACAACATGTGCGGTGACAGCATATGGGCTGATAGCATAGATCAATGCTGCGATAGGGCTTTGTTCCGACTGCAAACTATTTTAGTGACCTAAGGAGGAAATGACTATTGTCCTCTACACTGAGACTATTTTGGAGCCCCCCCTGCTATAGATGCCACTACATCACAACCCCCCCCCATGTGTAGGCTTCCACACATGCCCACTTGAATCTATGTCCCCTAGCATTGGATGCTCACTTGATAATGATTTCCTGGTGAGCCAGGTGGCTCATGAGTGGAGGTCTACTCAGAGACAACCTTTGGAAGTTGGTACATCTCCCATGACTATTATTCCTCCTTGATTAGTGAGTTTTGAGTATCATTTACGAGGGGAATGTTTTGACTATGACGTCTCTCATTTCTTTGGTGCACAAGAGGACTCGAACCCTTCTACCATTTGCATTCATTTAGTGGTTCTTGCTTCTCCTAGCTAGACTGCTTTGGACTAAGGAGCTCCTTTTTGCTTGCTCTTGTGCACGGCCTCATAGCCTGATTTGTCTTTGGGGGGGGCATTGCATTTTGTTCGTGCCCACGTAATTAAGTTTTTGCATCATCTTGGTGAGGTTGATCATACACATTTGCAATAAAAAAAATTTCATGTTCATTCATGGCCCCCAAGAGAGTCAGATCATCTCGTATGTGGTTGCGATCTTTCATATAGAGCTCAATTGAGGCAAGAGCTTTTGATAGTGCATGGTTGGGGCCCATTGACATTCTTATGTTACAAGAGAAGCATCTTTCTTTGGGCCATACTCTGCATTGTGGATAGCTTTTGCAAAGACATTATGAGGTCTTTTAGATACAGGCCCAATGGGTCCAAGGGTGGTAAATGTATTTTCAGTTGGGAATTACATGTAGATTGTGATTGTGGGCAAGGAGGAGATTATGCTTAGTAGGGTCATCTTGATGATTCTTCCATGGAAGAGCCTCAAAATATCAAATCTATAAATAAGGCAGAGGCCAAGGCCAAAGGCAAGGTAACGGACTCTAGTGAAGAATACTCTTTTCCTATTCAAGAAATACCTGCAGGATGGATGCAGGAAAAAGAAGAACACATTGAAATTCAGGAGACACCTGCTTATGAAGCAATGCACATAAGACTAGTAGAAGAAGACAAGGAAGAAACAGAGCACAAAGGAAGTATGGTAGAGAGAGATCCTGTCAAAGAAATACATTTAGATATTCAAGATAATAACCTACCGGTTTTGGTGGCCACCTGGTTGTGGCACCACCCAGGGCTCCTGGAAAAGGTCAGAACATTCTTGAACAACTACGCAGATGTTTTTGCATGGCATTATAAGGATCTAGAAGGAGTACCACCAAGTTATGGAGAACACAGAATTCCTTTGATAGAAGGAGCAAAGCCAGTAAGAGGGAAAAGTTATACGTTGAATCCCAAATATGCTGAAGCTGTCTATTCCGAAATTCAGAAAATGGAAGATGCAGGCATTATCATTCCTGTAGAGCATTCGGAGTGGCTATCCCCCATGGTGATAGTGCCAAAGAAAAACACTAACAAGATCAGAATTTGTGTGGATTTTAGAGCATTAAACAAGGTCACAATTCCAGACGGATTTCCAATGCCATTTGCTGAGCAGGTCGTAGAAGAAGTAGCTGGTCATTCCATTTATAGTTTCATGGACGGATTCAGTGGATACAATCAGATATCCATTCACCCTGGGGATCGAGAGAAGACAGCATTCATTACTCCTTGGGGAACTTATGTGTATCTGAAGATGCCCTTTGGGTTAAGAAATGCTCCAGCTACCTTCAATCGAACCGTTAATCTCATTTTTGGACCATTGCTACTAGAGTCATTAAGAATCTTCATGGATGACTTCTCATCTTTTTCAGGTACTCTTAAAGAAACCCCATTGGACTGTTTAGAGAAGCATCTGCTTCAATTAAAACAAGTTTTTGAGAGGTGTAGAGAAACAAAGCTGAAACTGAATCCAAACAAATGCCATTTTTTGGTGACCGAAGGTACCTTGTTAGGGCATGTGGTATCTTCTAAAGGTATGGCACCTGATCCAGATAAGATCATAGCTATATTGAAATTACCCAGGCCTAAATCTGCAAAGGAGATTCAAAGTTTTCTAGGACATACAGGATACCACCGCAGATTTATTAAAATGTATGCAGATATAGCCAGACCTTTAGCTAGGCTCACAGGCAAAGAGGTTCCTGTTAAATGGGATCAAGAAGAGGAAAAGGCATATCAGACACTCCGGGCAAGGTTAGTGTCTGCTCCCATTTTGATCACACCTGAGTGGTCAAAAGTGTTTCATTTACATGTGGATGCCAGTGCATATGCAGTAGGGGCAGTTCTAACACAACCTAGTGAAGAATTTAAGATGGATAGGCCAATTCAATATGCCAGTCGAATTTTAACTAAGGCTGAAAGGAATTACAGCACCACAGAAAGAGAAGCCTTAGCCATGGTTTTTGCAGTCCAAAAATTTCGGCATTACTTATTGGGAGTGAAATTTATTATTATAACTGATCACCAACCTCTGAAGTACTTACTCAATAAACCACAAGCCACTGGTAGAATATGGAGGTGGTTATTGTTATTCCAGGAGTTTGATTTCTCGATAATTCATAAACCCGGTAGAGAGAATGTTATGGCAGACCACCTGTCCAGAATAAGTATGATGGATCAAGCTAGTGGAATCAATGATGATTTTCCTGATGCTCATCTGTTTGTTGTACAAGCTCAAGGATGGTATGATGATATTAAGCAGTTCATTAAAACTGGGCTGTATCCTGAAAAGGCTAGTGCTGTTCAAAGGAAGAGACTGCTAATCAAGAGTAGGCCATATACCTTAATTGATGAGAAATTATATAGACAAGGCAAGGATGACAAGATTAGGAAATGCTTGGAGGAAGATGAAGTGAGGGAAGTACTGCACTCTGCACATGAAGGAACAGGTGGTGGGCACCTTCCAGGGCATATCATGAGCCAAAGGATACTGGATGCTGGTCTATGGTGGCCTACACTATTTAAGGATGCAGATGATTGGAGAAGAACATGTGATGTGTGCCAGAGGTGTGGCCCTAAGCCCACCAAGCAAAGGCATAATCCTTTAATGGTTTCCACTTCTTGGCAACCTTTTGAGAAGTGGGGATTAGACTTTGTCGGGCCTATATACCCTGTGGCGGTTCCTAAAAGAGAAAAGTACTTACTGATAGCCACCGACTATGCGACAAAATGGGCTGAAGCTATTGCATCCATTGACTGCACTGCACAAACAGTAGCTGACTTCTTGTATAGTAACATCATTTGCAGGTTTGGGTGTCCGCTTGAAATCTGTAGCGATCAGGGTACTCATTTTGTCAACAAAATACTGCAGGAAATTTCCGACAAGTATCGCATTTTACATAGGACTTCGTGTGCATACTACCCACGAGCTAATGGACAAGCCGAATCAACCAACAAGGTATTAATTTCAATGCTACGAAAAGAATGCATGTTACAGCCTACTTCTTGGGGACAGGCTTATTTGGGCACATTATGGGCATACCGATTGGCCTATAAAGAGACCGGGTATTCTCCCTTTCAACTAGTTTATGGCCTTGTTCCCATTGAACCATTTGAGTTCATCAGGGGCTCTATCAGAACGGACGGACTTGAGAAAAATGGGATAAGAGTTCAAGCCCGACTAATGGCTTTGCATAAACTGGAAGAATCAAGGATTTTAGCTTCCAAACAGATAGAGAAGATTCAGATACAAAGGAAGGAGACTCATGACAAAAATTTATGGCAAAACAACTTGAAGCCCGGTGATTTAGCTCTATTACACAGACCACAATTTTCTAATCAAACCAAAGGGAAATGGATCCCTCACTGGGAAGGTCCTTTTCGCATTACGAAGATGTTGCAGTGGGGTGCTGTGCAATTGGAAAATCTCGATGGCGACACCCTACCCTTAGTAAACATTTCCAGACTCAAGGCTTAACATAAAATGTCATAACCATTGCATTTTCATTTATTTTGTTGCCTAATTGTTTTGGATTGCTTTAATAGGTATTAATAGTCAGCAAAATGCTCACGCATTTTTAGGCGCCATCTTTCTTTCTTTGATGTTTATTTCCTCACTTAAATAAATAAAAATTCATGGTTAAACAAAATTGGGCGCCAATTTTTTGGATGGCCCTTAGTTCTGCACAATTACTTTCAATGATACCCTTTTCTTTGTTTCTCTCTTGAATGGATGAGAGGGGAACTTGCTTCTCCTCTCTTTTAAGTCCTCTTTTAAGATGAACCTCCCTTTCTGTGAGGTGATCCCTCATTCCTCCTTGCTATAAAATGAACCCTTTCATTCATCCTTGCTGCCTCAGCTTCAGCAAACCTCCCCCTCCATTTAACCCCGCATCTCCACCTTCCTCCCCCTCCGTTTAACCCGCAGCGGCCACCCTCTCTATACCCTCTCCCACCCCTCCGACTACCCCCGCCATCCCCACCATCTAACCCCGCTACAGCCCCTCCGCCACCTCCACCCTCCACCCTTCCCGCACGTCCCCCCCCTCCACCATCCCCTCACCTCCTCTCAACCCCCCTCCATCCCACCGCCTCCCCCCCCTCCATAATCCCCCCCAGACCCCCCCTCCATAATCCCCCGCAGACCCCCCTCCATCCCACCGCCTTTCCCCCCCTCCATAATCCCCCGCACACCCCCCTCCATCCCCCCGCCTTCCCCCCCCTCCATACTCTCCCGCAAGCCCCTCCACCTTTCCCGCAGGTCCCCCCCTCCACCATCCCCCCGCCTCCCCTCACCTCCTCTCAACCCCCACCCCCCCTCCATCCCACCGCCTCCCCCCCTCCATAATCCCCCGCAGACCCCCCCTCCATCCCACCGCCTTCCCCCCCCCCCCCCCTCCATAATCTCCCGCAGGCCCCCTCCACCCTTCCCGTAGGCGCCCCCCCCCTCCATCCCCCCGCCTCCCCCCCTCCATAATCCCCCGCAGACCCCCCCTCCATCCCACCGTCTTTCCCCCTCTCCATAATCTCCCGCAAGCCCCCTCCACCCTTCCCGTAGGCGCCCCCCCCCCCTCCACCACCCCCCCCCCTCCCCTCACCCTCCTCTCAACCCCCACACCCCCCTCCATCCCACCGCCTCCCCCCCTCCATAATCCCCCGCAGACCCCCCCTCCATCCCACCGCCTTCCCCCCCCCTCCATAATCTCCCGCAAGCCCCCTCCACCCTTCCCGTAGGCGCCCCCCCTCCACCATCCCCCCGCCTCCCCTCACCCTCCTCTCGACCCCCACACCCCCTCCATCCCACCGCCTCCCCCCCCCTCCATAATTCCCCGTAGACCCCCCTCAATCCCATCGCCTTTCCCCCCCTCCATAATCCCCCGCAGACCCCCCTCCATCCCACCGCCTTCCCCCCCCCCCCCTCCATACTCTCCCGCAGGCCCCCTCCACCTTTCTCGCAGGTCCCCCCCCCCTCCACCATCCCCCCGCCTCCCCTCACCTCCTCTCACACCCCCCTCCATCCCCCCGCCTCCCCCCCCTCCATAATCCCCTGCAGACCCCCCCTCCATCCCACCGCCTTCCCCCCCCTCCAGAATCTCCCGCAAGCCCCCTCCACCCTTCCCGTAGGCGCCCCCCCCCTCCACCATCCCCCCGCCTCCCCTCACCCTCCTCTCAACCCCCACACCCCCCTCCATCCCACCGCCTCCCCCCCCTCCATAATCTCCCGCAGGCCCCCTCCACCCTTCCCATAGGCGCCCCCCCACTCCACCATCCCCCCGCCTCCCCTCACCCTCCTCTCAACCCCCACACCCCCCTCCATCCCACCGCCTCCCCCCCCTCCATAATCCCCCGCAGACCCCCCCTCCATACCACCCGCCTTTCCCCCCTCCATAATCTCCCGCAGGCCCCCTCCACCCTTCCCGTAGGCGCCCCCCCTCCACCATCCCCCCGCCTCCCCTCACCCTCCTCTCGACCCCCACACCCCCTCCATCCCATCGCCTCCCCCCCCCCCTCCATAATTCCCCGCAGACCCCCCTCAATCCCATCGCCTTTCCCCCCCTCCATAATCCCCCGCAGACCCCCCTCCATCCCACCGCCTTCCCCCCCCCTCCATACTCTCCCGCAGGCCCCCTCCACCTTTCCCACAGGTCCCCCCCCCTCCACCATCCCCCCGCCTCCCCTCACCTCCTCTCACACCCCCCTCCATCCCCCCGCCTCCCCCCCCCTCCATAATCCCCCGCAGACCCCCCCTCCATCCCACCGCCTTCCCCCCCTTCATAATCTCTCGCAAGCCCCCTCCACCCTTCCCGTAGGCGCCCCCCCCCTCCACCATCCCCCCGCCTCCCCTCACCCTCCTCTCAACCCCCACACCCCCCTCCATCCCTCCGCCTCCCCCCCCTCCATAATCCCCCGCAGACCCCCCCTCCACCACTCCCCCGCCTCCCCTCACCCTCCTCTCAACCCCCACACCCCCCTCCATCCCACCGCCTCCCCCCCCCCTCCATAATCCCCCGCAGACCCCCCCCCATCCCACCGCCTTCCCCCCCCTCCATAATCTCCCGCAAGCCCCCTCCACCCTTCCCGTAGGCACCCCCCCTCCACCATCCCCCCGCCTCCCCTCACCCTCCTCTCGACCCCCACACCCCCTCCATCCCACCGCCTCCCCCCCCCTCCATAATTCCCCGCAGACCCCCCTCAATCCCATCGCCTTTCCCCCCCTCCATAATCCCCCGCAGACCCCCCTCCATCCCACCGCCTTCCCCCCCCCCCCATACTCTCCCGCAGGCCCCCTCCACCTTTCTCGCAGGTCCCCCCCCCCCCCTCCACCATCCCCCCGCCTCCCCTCACCTCCTCTCACAACCCCCTCCATCCCCCCGCCTCCCCCCCCTCCATAATCCCCCGCAGACCCCCCCTCCATCCCACCGCCTTCCCCCCCCTCCAGAATCTCCCGCAAGCCCCCTCCACCCTTCCCGTAGGCGCCCCCCCCTCCACCATCCCCCCGCCTCCCCCCCCTCCATAATCCCCCGCAGACCCCCCCTCCATCCCACCCCCTTTCCCCCCCTCCATAATCTCCTGCAGGCCCCCTCCACCCTTCCCGTAGGCGCCCCCCCTCCACCACCCCCCCCGCCTCCCCTCACCCTCCTATCAAACCCCACACCCCCCTCCCTTCGTTTCCACAGACCCCCTCCATCACACCGCATCTCCTCCCTCTCCCCTCAATCGCCCCCGCGGCCCAAAACCCTCCGTGTGACCCCGCAGCGCCCCCCTCTCTTCCGCCGCCCTCCCCCTCCAACTCCCCCGCCTGCACCCTCCCCCTCAACCCCCATTTACCCACGCCAAACCCCTCATCCACTCCCTCAAGTCTCCTCCACCCGGCGGCCCAAACATCCCTCCATTCGAACCCGCAGGAGCCCTCCCCTCCATCCCACCGCCTTCCCTACACCACCCCCTCAATCCACCGCCACCCTCCCTCCCCCTCCACCTCCGCCAGGCCCCTCCACCACCCCCTCAATTTCCCCCACAGCCACCACCTTCCCCAGTGAGTACGACTCCAAGGAGGCTCTTCTTCAACAGCTTGTCCAACATCACATCAACAAGGCGAGTACCAAATAATCACTTCCCTCCAGGGCATTCCTGCTCTTTAGGACCTTTCTCGCGCTCATCATCTTATCAACCGTTCCTCCATGGCCGATCCTCCCCCACAGGACGTTCTTTCGGAATTCACGCCTTCCGCGATACCAACCCCCAATCCCACTTACACTCCTTCCGAGTCTGCTCAACCGGCGAATACCCAACCCCTTACCACCCTCGTCTACCCGGTCCCGACATTGCCCGTCTCCCTTACCCCACCGATTCCTACATCTACCGACTCCCATTATCCCCCAGCAGATGCCTCGACTTCCGCGCTTCCTCCTCCACTTATAACTATTCCTACTTATTCAATTCACTCGGATTCCACCGATTATTCTCCACCTTCACTCCCTCGCCCCCCTTCACCTTCTCCATCTCCTTCTGCTTCTCATAACTCGCTACCTAATTCACCTTCCGGCGATTATATGCGCCTTTTTCTCCCAAATGATTTAAATCTCCAAATCCGTATTCACTTATCTCTTCCCCCCATTGACCTCCGCAATCTTTTCTCAGTAGAAAATCTTCAGTATGCCGGTCTTTTGGGCTTGGCGAACGTTCTCTTCCAGGACCCCTCCAACCTTAATGATGTCTATGAAGCTCTTCGATTGTTCCCCATTTTTCGCACCGGCACTCTGACCATCTCTGACATTGCCGCCAGTATAGGATCCTCCCTCATCCACTTCAGCAGCCCTCCATTTTTATATTCTGGAGTGTCACCCTCGGAAACAATTGCTTTTTGTAATGAGCGCTTTGCAAATAATGCACGTTTTTATATCCGTATGCAATCCGTACTTACTTCCTTCATTTTTTTCTTTTTACTTCGGAGCCCCACCTCTCCGCTTCCACTGTCCGACATTCGCATTGCAGATCCACTTTACTGCTTCCTCACTAGCCGCCCCTACCCTTACGCCGCCCTCCTCTATAGTTCATTGAATATGCGCTCCCGTCGCCTCCGTGAGGCTATTCCTCGTCGATCTCGCTCATTTTCCATATATTCCGCTCCATTACTAGAATGGCTATATCAACTCCCCGCGCACTCAGCTAATTCTGCTCTACCACCGTCACCTCATATCTCTGTTGACAAGCACTTCAGAGATCCCCTTCCACCTTCCATAACCAACCCTCCCCCCTCCTCTACACTCTCTATTGGCTCCACTTCCGTTTCCACACCGCCCCCCGCCCCCCCTGATATTCCTCCATTTCCACCGCAATCTTCTTCTCCTATCCTCACCACCCCTCAGACTACAACTACCGTTCATCACCCTGACCCTGTTCTCCACCATGGTTCTTCTTCGGGAGCCTCTTTCCGCCCGCTCATTCAAACCCATCTCAACCCGCAAAACCCAACCTGTACACCCCCTCGCCCTCCTGTCCCCATTTTCCCATCTACCAGTGCCGTTCCCATCACCCAACCCACTCCCTCGCATAAACCTACCCAACCTGGTCCCTCTACCACTCCAACCCATTCTTCCCCTCCGCCTGCAGCCCCTACTCCTACAATTGATATTCCGACGTCTCCCTCCTTTTTCCACTTGCTTCGCGAAGCAAGTGCCATTGCACAGGGCAGTGCTCAGGCATCCAAGGTGTCCTTGGATTCAATTTCAGCTGCAGCTACGATTCACCAGCAGTATATTTCGACCATCGACAATATCAATCGAAAGGCTACAGCACAATGGCAATCCCTCACTGAATCGGCACGATTACTCAAAGAAGAGAGGGATAAGTATAGAGACATGGCTGATTCTGCTCTACAGACCTTAGCAGATCTTCAAAATCGTTCTCAATTAGGACTATGCGATAATGCTGCGTGCCGCCGTATCAAACGCGAACGGGACCACCTTCGGCAGTGTCTAAGTTCTCTCCAGCACCTGATTGAACAAGCTTCTGCTCCCCTGCCATCCTCTCCACAACCCCCCGCTGCGGATCACGATCCTACTCCTCCATAATCTCATTCAACAGTTTTAGAATGGGCTAGCCAAATTCAAAATAAATTGCAAGTCGTTTCAACTTCCATTATAGATTTGCATATATCTATCTCTTCCTTCTGATTTTTGTCATGATCAAATTCACTAATAATTCTAGCGTGCTTAACCACTTTCTTTCGCTTCATCAATAAAAGCACTCTTTCTCTATTTTCCTACTTCAATGCCTCTCTGCTTCTGCCAATCCATTCTGTTCTCCCGTTCTCCCTGTCTCGTATTGTTATTGTCTCTCCGGGTCGGAGAGTACATTAGGTGGTGGGCATCTCTGTTGAGCCCTGGCAAGGTTGAAACCGGCAAGTCAAAGTCAAAGTTAAAGTCAAGGGTCAAAGTGCACGGGTAGTGCACCTTCAATTGTCATAAAAAGAGGACTTTCAATTATTTATTTGGAAGAAGTATTTTTTTAATCCCCATAAGGTCAAAAGGGTTTTAAAATAATGTAGGTGAATCCCTCTTGGGTACAAAAGTGACGAATTATAAGGGAAAAGGTAAAGGTACGTGAAGCGGTCGGGTATGCACATGTGGGAATATGGCCACCCAATCAAAATTTTCCTTTTGGTCTAAAGTCACTACAGGGCAAAAGAAGCAGGTCGTTAGCCGCCAACTGAAAAGATAATCTTGGGACATCAAAGGAAGCTCAAGAGTCTATGGCAGTTAGACGTCACGCGACCGACGCATTCAAAAGGAAAAGGAAAAGGCTATTCTGGAATACACATTTTGAAAGTGAAGAGTGGAGAGCTTCAGAGGAAGCAAGAAGGGGAAGTGAAGAGCCACCAATGTGCGACAGCACTGAGAGGTAGAAGTGAAGAGTGCAAGAAGTGTAAAAAAGAAGGTATGCAGAGAAGGCGAAGTTAGACTCCAAGAGTCCCAAGGTCTGTTGTGTGTGCGCGCCGCGAAGGTATCCATTCCTCAGCTTGGTGGAAACTTAGTGCAAGGTGTGCACAAGGGAAGCGTGAAGCAAGTGAAGGACTGGTGCAGAAGAGGCCGCTGCCAGAAGACTTGAGATAATTGGTCTTCTGTAACTGAGCATTCTCTGTAGTTGTATTTAGTTATTGACTTGGATTGTATTTAGTCATTATAATTGTTTCAATATAATCAACATTCAAGATTTCCAGGCGTACTCCTCTGCAGAAGTTTTCAAGGTTATTCCATTTTCATTTTCTCCTACAAACCCTCAAACTCTTTCTTGTCCAAGAAGCCCCCAACAACCCTGATGCACATGTACGAACCTTTGAGATAAGCTATGCAGTGCTGAACCATCCACCCGATCCGGCATACAAGGCCATCATATTCTAGTCAACATTAGTCAATGAAGCAACGAGGTGGTTAACAGAGTATGATATCAACCATTTCATTAACTATGATGCGGTAAGGGATGCGTTTTTACAGAGGTTCCGGTTGAAGAAGAATCCCACCAAAATCTTCGAGTATTTACAGAATAACCGACAGAAGCCGCACCAGACTGTTCAGGAATATGCCACATTATTTAGAACTCATTTAAGACAATTACCTCCGGCACATGCTAATTTACCGGATGATGTTATAACCCAGTGGTTCATTAATGGTTTGACCCCATAGCTAAGACAAATCATGATCATCCGCTGTGTGGGTGCTATGACACTGGATGTTGTTATCGCGATGGCCCTGCAACTAGAGCATAAGGTTGGAGGATTTCACTAAAGACTTGGAGTGGCTAAAAGCCAGCAAGAACGTTACAGATGATCCAGCTAAACACATGTATTACACCAAGTGCAAAAATCCAGGGCACACCAGTGCTACCTGCGCCCTTAATCAGATATATTGTGCCATCTGCAATACCACCGGACACTCAACCAAAAATTGTGCGTATAATGCCAAAGTGCAGGGACGAGCAACTGTAAACGCCATTATACAAGAACCAGGTCAGCCAGCAACCCACTATGTGCCATCGCAGATGCGAAACAATCAGCCGCAAGGATACCAAAATTACCGAGGACAGCGGAATACTAACTTCAATGCAAATCGATGGAAGGCGGGTACATCAGTAGAAGGTACTTCTCTGCCACCACCTCGATGTCACTTTTGTGGTGAGCAGCACATGAACAAGCCTCTACCCCAGTAACAGGAGAATCATCATCAGAATCAGTGAAGAGTGCAATTCCAACAGACCAAGTATGGGATATTCTCTCGAAGGCTTCAATTACACTCCCTTTGGGGCAGCTACTCGCCTTAGTGCCCGGAGTTAGGCAGCAATTCCAGCAACAGGTCAGTCCTGGATCTCCCAGTACTCCCGCGACTGCAACAATACAACCGGAAACTGATTCTACGGTGGATCATTCAGTCCCATTAATCACTGTCTGGTATAAGAATCAAAAGATCACTCAAGTGCTAATTGATGGTGGTTCGGGTGTGAACATAGCAACTGCAGTTCTCTGCAAGAAATTGGGGTGGACCCAGATGGAGCCCATCCAATTCTTTGTCAGAATGGCAGACCAATCTCGAGTTCATCCGGTGGGATTAGTACGGAATATCCCGATTACTCTGTAGGGTACCACAATCAAAATGACTTTTGTAGTCTTAGAACTACCAGAATCCAGCCTTGACTATAATCTTCTTTTCGTTCGACCATGGTTGAAACAGGCCAAAGTTATACAAGATTGGTCAGCACAGGAATTGACTTTCAAAGATTATCACTGTAAATATGTTGTTAAACTCGATGCCATTTAGCCCTACGAGCTTCATGCCAGACCCTATGTAGCAGAGCCGGTCCACATGTTGGAGGGCTTATCTGACGATGAGGAAGAGGCATTTCTGAAGAACAATAAAGATCTGATCTCCTTAGGTACTGCAGATCTTCAGTGAGTAGCAGACACGTGGAGTCCGGCAGCGTGTACGGTTGTTCTAGTGACCGGAGAGGCGAATGCAGAGGACAGTGTTGCTATGGATGGAGCCACCCTACATCAACTTTTACAGTCAGCTGACGATCTGGTGAAACCTCGACAATTTTATGTCCCGGAAGATCAGTTAGTAACATACAATTTGGGTGATGAGGATAACCCGCCATCGGTTAAGATTAACGCAGGATTGTCCTAGGTATTTCAAGATGACTTGATCCGACTCCTGCGCGAGTTCTCCGATGTTTTTGCCTGGGACTATCGCGATATGAAAGGTCTTGATCCGCGGATCTATCAACATCGGGTTGTGCTCAAACCTGAGGCAAAGCCAATCAAACAATCTAGTTACCGAATGAACCCCAATTATGCAACACAAGTCAAAGCAGAACTCGATCGGTTATTGAAGGTGGGATTCATTGTACCCATCGAAACGCTGAATGGATATCTCCGATCATGATTGTTCCAAAGAAAAATAAACAGTTGCGTATTTGTGTGGATTACCGGAAACTAAATGCGACCACGGTACCTGATCCATTTCCTCTTCCCTTTCTCCGATCGTGATTGTTCCAAAGAAAAATAAACAGTTGCGTATCTGTGTGGATTACCGGAAACTAAATGCGACCACGGTACCTGATCCATTTTCTCCGATCGTGATTGTTCCAAAGAAAAATAAACACTTGCGTATCTGAATGGATATCTCCGATCGTGATTGTTCCAAAGAAAAATAAACAGTTGCGTATCTGTGTGGATTACCGGAAACTAAATGCGACCACGGTACCTGATCCATTTCCTCTTCCCTTTCTCGACACAATGCTCGATAGAGTGGCCGGGCACGAGATGTACTCCTTTTTGGACGTCTATAGTGGTTATAACCAGGTTAGAATGGCCGAACAAGACATACCAAAAATAGCTTTCATTAGGAATTGGGGTGTTTTTGCTTGTACGGTCATGTGGTTTGGGTTAAGGAATGCTCCCAGCACATTTCAACGTTGTATGCAGGAAGTCTTTTCACCCTACCTGACTACTTTTATGCAAGTCTATTTAGATGACTTCTCCTTATTTGGCAAGATTGCGGCGCACCTGTATCATTTACGGTGCTTCTTTGAGAAATGCCATAAATACCGACTCTGCCTGAACCCGCCAAAATCTGTTTTTGCGGTTTCTTGTGGTAAACTCCTTGGACATATCATATCTACACAAGGTATCCAAGTCGATCCACACAAAGTTGCAGCTGTGTTGGAAGCATCTGTCCCTACAACGCCAAAAGAAGTTATGCGCTTCCTGGGTCAAATCCGGTGGCATGGCAGGCATCTACGGTGGTTAACTCATTTAGCAACACCACTTAATCGACTAATGAATAGTACTCCACGACAGTACGAATGGACCCCAGAATGCCAAACTGCATTCGATCGTCTAAAAGGATTATTGACGCAGACCCCAATTTCGCAACCTCTTGATTGGGACCGCCCATTCCATGTCTTTGTAGATGCATCGGATATAGCCATTGGCAGTGTTTTAATGCAGCAAATGGATAAATGGTTTCGGCCTGTCTACTATGCAAGTCGCCGACTCGCTTCTGCAGAAAGGAATTATTCAGTGACCGAAAGAGAATGTCTCGGGTTGGTGTATTGAAGAAATTCCGGCATTATTTGCTCGGCCGAAAATTCACCTTTCACGTGGATCACGCTACACTTGTATATGTGGTCCGGCAACAACATTTAGGTGGTCGCTTGGCTCGTTGGGTTTTATTGCTACAGGAGTTCGACTATGAAGTGATTCATCGACCCGGTACAGCACATGCCTTAGCAGATTTTCTCTCTCGGTTGGATTCCGGTGAAGCTCCGGTGGTGTTGATGATACCACACCAGCAATTTATGTTGCTGAACCAGCTCCTGATAAATCTACCGTACATCTTGTGCCGCTTACCTACTATGATACGTTGTTAACTTTTCTGACTGATGGATGTCTTCCTCCTTATACACTTCCTGCTATGCGGCGGAAAATTGCAGTTTATAGTCGCAGATTCCGGTTGATTGTTGGTCAGCTATACTACATGGATCATATTGGTGTCTTACTTCGTTGTATTCCACCACATGAAGCAAACTCAGTTATTGCTATGGCACATTCCATACCCTCCGGTGGACATTTTGCAGCAGATCTTACTCACCGGAAAATTCTGCAAAGTGGGCTTTGGTGGCCTACCATGTATAAAGATGTGACTCAGTTTGTGAAGTAGTGTGACACTTGTCAACGATCTGGACAGCCATTACAACGCCACTTCTTTCCTCTACAACCTGTATTACCTTTGGAACCCTTTCAGAAGTGGGGTCTTGATTTTATTGGGCCAATCACATCACTAGAGATCCTTAGCAACACTCGCTATATCCTGACCTGTACAAATTACGCTACCAGGTGGGTGAAAGCTTGGGTCTTAAGGTCCGCCAAAGCTGTTTCGGTGGCAAAATGCCTGATGAAGGACGTATTCCCGCGTTATGGACTACCTCTAGAACTTGTGATAGACCAAGGAACCCATTTTGCTAACAATTTAATACGCGTACTAACGCATACTTTTCAAATTCTGCATAAATTCAGTTCCCCATATTATCCCCGTGCTAATGGTTTAGCTGAAAGTACCAACAAGACGCTGTTGAATATGCTTCGCAAATTGATCATAGAATCATCAGAACGTTGGGATCAGTTACTACCTGCAGTTTTATGGGCATACCGGACTACATACAAAGTTGCAACCGGAATGACCCCTTTCAAGCTTGCTTATGGGTTGGAAGCAATCGCGCCGATGGAGCTCGTAGTGCCAAGCTTACGCGTGACCCTAACTCAGAAATTACTGCCCGAAGACTCTTTGCCATTTCGGTTGGAAGCACTCAAAACCTTGGATGAACATTGTTGGAAAAGCTTCCTAACTCTTCAAGAAGTTCAGTTGCGGCAAGCTCATACTCATGATCGTTTCCTCAAGACTCCAGCTTTTACGGTGGACCAACTTGTGCTATTTTATAATGCTAAATCAAATCGTTCTATTGGGAAGTTTAAATTACGGTGGTTCGGACCTTACCGGATTAGTGAGCAAGTGGGACCCGCTACTTTTCGGTTGACTACTTTGACAGGAGTTCCTCTTCCCAAAGTAATCAATGGTTCAAAGCTATGCTCATATCACCAACCGTCTGATCACCGCTGACGTGTTCCTCATTTTTTTGTGTGTCACTTCTTTTTTTTTTATTTCCGTATTTCAGTGAATATCAACTGTAACTCTCCTCGTTTTGATATCTAATTATGATTAATCGCCGCCCTGTGTTGCTGATCCTGCACATGCATGCACGCCGTAATTATGGTGGTTATCATTTCAATACCGCGCGATGATTAAGGTTTTCGATCGCCTCACATTGTCGTGTGTCTACTTAATCGTATTCCTATCACTATTAATCGCTATTGTGTCTGTGTGTTCTGTGCGCTGTGTTTTCTGTGTTCTGTGTGTTATTGAGCTTTCACGTGCGCCTCATGGAAGCACTAGCTAATTTCGCTACCTTCCGTGAAGGACTCACTCCTGAAATGAGCGAGTATCTGCGTATCCGTGGCCTCTTGAACTTTGCTGAATTGCCTTGGCATTCAGTGGAGTGCCAATCTTTTTACGCACAGATTATTGCTGCCATTGCCGCCACACCTGCTACGGAGGAGAGTTGGCCTATTCTTTGTTTTCCGTCACGTGTCGTTATCACCCTGGCATCGTTTGCTGCATCTTTCCGTCTCCCTATGGAAGGATTGGAAAATGGTCCTCTCCTTCCGGTAGCCACCATGATGGAATTGTTTCCACGACACTCATCCAATGAGTACGCCATTCTATGTCGCCATGATCCTGAACGAACAACATTACAATTCTTATTTGCTATCCTAAATTTACAGAAACGTACCTACGGGATTTCACGTCCCTTTTACTCGATGATTGATATGGCTTCTCGGGAGCCTGTCAATTTCGCCTCTTTTTATTTCCGGAGCATTCACCGTGACTGCGTTACGATCATTAAACATGTTAATAAGGGTGATATTCCGCGTTCTCGCCTTCCCCATATCCTTACGTTTCTTTTTTCGATACTCCAAGTCGCGCAACCGCCTCCCAACACTCCTATCTTGTTCCATGAAGACTCTGTTCAAGTGCTCGAAGATGACGAGGATGAGGATGAAGATCTTTTCCAACTTCTTTGCCGAAAATGCACCCGCATCAGCCCATCGGAGAGCCAGGTGCAAGGTTCCAACACCGTAAATGAAGAAGAGATCTTCCATGACACCACAACATCGATTCCTATTGATTCTTCCGCCCAGTCTTCTCCAACTCAGCAAAAGGAACAAAGTACGCCCATTGCTGATTCCGAAGCAAGTTCTTCTCATGCGGATTCTCAGTAGGACACCTCAGAAGATGTGCAGCTATTGTTACGAAAATCGTTAATGAAGTAATTGTTTTGGTGGACTCTGTAATTAACAGAACAGAAACAACAACGCAACAGACAATAGGAATAGTGCTGGTGCCTATCATGCAGACTACGGGGCCAATTGTCCTAGTTCAACCTATTGTACCTGAAGCACCAGCTACCCCCTCTTCTTCACCCAATTATTCTCCACCACCTTCCCCTCACCTCTTGTCGGCCTCGTCATCTCAACCACTTCCTCCTCCTCTTCGGGTTCCAATATTTACTGAATTAGAGTCCATGGGTCGCATGTTAATCCAATTTTCGCAGCAGCTACCAATGCAATTGAGGATGGTTACTGACAATATCAGAAAGGAGTTGCAACACAAGGTGGATATTCTCGATGTTGACATTGCCCCTTTACAGGAGGAAGCCAATGCTGTAAAAGCCAAAACCATGCTTTGCATATGTAGGTTCAACAGCTTCAAGCTAAGCTTGCTGAACAGGATTCTTTGATTGCTCACAGAGATGCTGCGTTGGCTGAATTAAAAGTCAAAGATGAGTTATTAACTGCTCGTGATGCAGAACTCCAGCAACTCACTCAGTAGGTACAAGATAAGGAGGATGCTCGAATCACTCTCGACAACCTTTTGGAAGAAACTCGAGTACAGCTCGATGAAGTTGTGACAGGAGATGGCGAATCTAGCAAAACAAACTACTGTAGAACTTCAGACCGCAACTGCTGATTTATTTCAGGCGAACTCTGATCTTAAAGCCAAAAAGACTCTAACTACTCAACTTCGGAAGGAGATAGCAGGGATTCAGAGGGAAAGAGATGCATATTATCAGACTATTTAGTATCAAGCTCAGGAACTAGAGAGAAGAGAAAAGCAGCTCGGTTATCAAGCACAACGTTTATCCAGAATAGATAAACAGATTGAAGATATGAGATTGAGCCGTGACACAGCTCTTGCAAATGATTTTTACTTGGAGGAGGCATTTTTGCAGAGGCAGACCGAAATTTTGATGAGTCAAGTAATTGCAACAAGTTCTGTTCGCACTGACACACAATTAGTAGAGTCGGGAACCTTAAAGCTAATGCTGGATTCTTTGAAACAGAAGATCTCCAGAACTTTTAAATTAGCCAGAACCATGTATATACAAGGCATCATAGAAGAGCCTTGATTTTGTTTCGTTGCGGGTTCAAGTCCACCGTGCGTGCCAATGTAAGGTCACCGGATTGACATATTGTAATTTCATATTTTTCCTATACTGCACAAACCGAAAGGTCGTAGCGAAGTGCTGTATCTTTTTATCAATCAATGAAAAGACATGGCAGTGAATGTCCGGTGACGACGAGCGGAATCGCTAGACTGTCTGTCTGGGCGATTGCGGTCATTGGAGACGCTGTGGTGTATGATTCGTGAAATCCTGAGTAAAGTTAACTCTTAGTTTGTTTAATTGCATTGATTTGTGATTAACTCAGTACTGTTAAGTGGCCGATAATAAGTCTGTGCAACGGTGTTGAATAACTCCTGCGTTGCGTACTGTGAAAAGTCTAACCAAAATTTTGACAGTAAGCTATATAAAAGACTCGATATTGAACATTAACATACTGCTGATTGAATAAGTTAATTGGGAAAATTAAGTTACAGGGCCTCTGATTTATCAGACCCCTACCACTCCCAAGAACCCGAAAGAACTTAAAAGTGCCTGTGACGGAAACACACTTTTAACATGGGTGCTGTCTGAGGGAAGCACCAGCTACCTCCTCTTCTTGACCCAATTATTCTCCACCACCTTCCCCTCACCTCTTGTCGGCCTCGTCATCTAAGCCACTTCCTCCTCCTCTTCCGGTTCCAATATTTACTGAATTAGAGTCCATGGGTCGCATGTTAATCCAATTTTCGCAGCAGCTACCAATGCAATTGAGGATGGTTACTGACAATATCAGACAGGAGTTGCAACACAAGGTGGATATTCTCGAGGCTGACATTGCCCCTTTACAAGAGGAAGCCAATGCTGTAAAAGCCGAAAACCATGCTTTGCATATGCAGGTTCAACAGCTTCAAGCTAAGCTTGCCGAACATGATTCTTTGATTGCTCACAGAGATGCTGCGTTGGCTGAATTAAAAGTTAAAGATGATTTATTAACTGCTCGTGATGCAGAAATCCAGCAACTCACTCAGTTGGTACAATATAACGAGGATGCTCGAATCACTCTCGACAACCTTTTGGAAGAAACTCGAGTACAGCTCGATGAAGTTGTGCAGAAAGGATAGGAGATGGCAAATCTAGCAAAACAAAGTACTGCAGAACTTCAGACCGCAACTGCTGATTTATTTCAGGCGAACTGTGATCTTAAAGCCAAAACGACTCTAACTATTCAACTTCAGAAGGAGATAGCAGGGATTCAGAGGGAAAGAGATGCATATTATCAGACTATTCAGTATCAAGCTCAGGAACTAGAGAGAAGAGAAAAGTAGCTTAATTATCAAGCAGAGCATTTATCCAGAATAGATAAACAGATTGAAGGTATGAGATTGAGCCGTGACGCAGCTCTTGCAAATGATTTTTACTTGCAGGAGGCATTTTTGCAGACGCAGACCGAAATTCTGATGAGTCAAGTAATTGCAACAAGTTTTGTTCGCACTGACGCACAATTAGTAGAGCCGGAAACCTTAAAGCTAATGTTGACCATGTATATACAAGGCATCATAGAAGAGCCTTTATTTTGTTTCGTTGCGGGTTCAAGTCCACCGTGCGTGCTAGTGTAAGGTCACCGGATTGGCATATTGTAATTTCATATTTTTCCTATACCGCACAAACCAAAAGGTCGTAGCGAAGTGTTGTATCTTTTTATCAATCAATGAAAAGATATGGCAGTGAATCTCCGGTGACGACGAGCGGAATCGCCAGACTGTCTGTCTGGGCGATTGCGGTCATTGGAGACGCTGTGGTGTATGATTCGTGAAATCCTGAGTAAAGTAAACTCTTACTTTGTTTAATTGCATTGATTTGTGATTAACTCAGTACTGTTAAGTGGCTGATAATAAGTCTGTGCAACGGTGTTGGATAACTCCTGCGTTGCGTACTGTGAAAAGTCTAATAAGAATTTTGACAGTAAGTTGTATAAAAGATTTGATATTGAACATTAACGTACTGCTGATTGAATAAGTTAATTGGGAAAATTAAGTTAGAGGGCCTCTGATTTATCAGACCCCTACCACTCCCAAGAACCCGAAAGAACTTAAAAGTGCCTATGACGGAAACGCACTTTTAACAACTCTCAAATGTGACACATCTAGTTTCTTATTGTACCAAGCTTCATAGGGTGTTATAGCATATATATGTAATGTGGGAGCTCTATTCATGACTTATATTGTAGTGGTTGTTGCATCGACCCAATAAAAATTTGGCATTCCCGTTTTCTTCAGCATATCCTTAGCACATTCTGTAATGCACGTAATTTTCTTTTGTGCTACACCATTTTTTGTGGTGTATACCTTCATGTGATTTGTCTCTTGATGCCATTTGACTCCAAGAAATCGTAGAATGCATGGAGAAGTATTCTCCCCCTCCATATGACCTTAAGCACTTGATATACCTATCACATTCCTTCTCTACAATAACTTTGAGCTTTTGTAGTAATAGAAGACATCTGATTTATGGTTCGTGCAATAAATCCAAGTCATCCTTGTGAAATCATCAATGAAAGTTATAATATATTACCTCCAACTAACGTCTCCTTTTTTGGTCCCCAAACATATGTATCGAGTAGGTCAAGTGGATGATAGATCACATAATTGGTCTCCTGAAAGGTAATCTAGTCTGCTTACCCAATTGACAAGCTTCACACAAATTCTTGAGGTTTTGATTATAGAGGACCCTAGTGCTAACAACTTCCTTTCCATATCCTTCAATCTCTAAGTATTGACATGTCCATAAATTTTGTGGCATAGGTTCAATTCTTCTACCTTTCTGCTTCCATATGTGAAGTAGGTAGTGTGGTTGAAATTTGGCTTCACATCCAATGTGAATAGCTTTCCTTCCTTTTTTCCTTTGGCTATCAATTTGTACCCTTCCTTAGGGTTTTCCATAGAGCATCCCTTCTGATTGAGTTTGACCGTTGATCCTCTCTCGACCATTTGACCCACAAAAACAAGATTCTTTGTGATTATGGGAACATGAAGAACATCCTTCAAGCATTTAGCTTTGTGAGAGCCATCCAACATAACCTCACTAGTGTGTGATAGAATGAGGGGTATCATCACCTGTTTCCACATGCCTTTTCGTTCATGGCACCTGCATGTTTGAAAAGAAATCCTTGTTGTGACTCATGTGATTGTTGCACCTACTATCAATGTACCAAGTGCTTGACTCTTGTGTCTTGTAGTTACTCATTTGAACAATAACTATCAAGATTTAATTCGCATTTGAAGCAGATACATAATTACCTTGTCCTTCGTATGTTGAATTTGTCTCCTCCCTTTGATAGCAATCCCTTGCATAGTGTCCATACTTGCCACATATGAAGCAACCATCTAAGTTGTGGTTGTCTCTATTTTGGTTGTACCTTCCTCCTCTTCCTCTCAAATCACCTCTTCCTCTTGATGAAGAGAATTATCTTCCTTGGTCTTGATTAAGATCACCACTTGATCCTCTCCCTTACCTTCCTCTTTCTCTACCTTGACTCCTTCCTCTACCTTTGCCTTTACCTGCATAGAATGCTTGGGCTTCATTGCCCTTTTCCTTTGAGCCTCCAGTGTTCATCTCGTTAGTGACAATGAAGGCCACTAACTACTCGAAGTTGGGAAGAGTATCTCTGACATATACATAAGTTGTAAAGGCCTTCTACTTCTCATCATCCCAAGCCCATTCAAGGTGTATGCAACTAGGTCATAGAAGTATCTAGATCTTATGTATGCCCTATCATGGCACTGTAATGTGTTGGGATAAGAAGAAGATAACTCTTTTATCTCTCTCATTCCACTCTTTGAAGTTCCTTAACTAATAAGGATGATCTAGGTCTAGCATCTATACCACTAATGGGACCCCATAAGCCTTTTCCCATGAAGAAGCTAGACATTCTAAACCCCCATGGTTGATAATTATTTTTTCCTAGCTTTTTTATTTGGGTGCTATACATTGACATGATGAACTCCTATGTAGCCTCCTAGATCCATTTGATGCAAGAAGAGTGGAAGATATCGAAAGTTTAACCTTTGTACTTTACAAGTAACGAATAGATAGAGTAGATGATATCCTTCTTCACTAGTAGACTCCGCTTTAGTTGATTGTATGCTCTGGAACTTGAATAAGCATATTGAGGATTTATCCAAAGATCTTTTGCACACACAAACTAGACTATAAGATCTTGCTAATCAAATTTATCGGACTCAAAGTGTTTAGTCCTACTATGAGAACTAATGCCTCCAAGATAGAACATTTGTTGTCATCACTAGGCATAGAGACCATTGTTCACTTCTGGATCGATTTCTCTAAGAATATGTAGAGTTGAGAGATGAGTTTCAATCCAAGGTTCAAAGAAAATGGTAGACTTTCAAAAAAAAGATTACACGAAGCACATACAAAATGATAAGGAAGCTCCACTCAACACTCATAACTATCTAGCTCCTACACACTGAAATATGTGAGGTAGATATGGATACTCAAACTCTATAGAAAATCCTAAGCAAGAAGGGGGCTTACTAAGGATGGGGTCTACTAGCTTATTCAAATCCTATGAGAGATTACACATGCAAGATCATCATAATTCAAAATATAATGTGTGTATATATTACCTTGTAAAGGTTTCGAGATGGTAGGGAGCCCTTTTCCTAAATTATAGGCTTTATCACACCTAATTGCTATAGTTGGTAATTGAATGGTATGAGGGGGATTTCAAATTAAAATTTGAACAAAAGGTTTTATGTTTGACTCCATGCTTCTCATTGCCTAAAGTGGCATCCATCCAAGGTGTCCATAAGATCTAAGGTTGGAGCTTGAATCTTAATAAATAGCTCGTTGATTTGTTCTCTCAATAATATGATTTTCCTTGAATGCGTTGAGTACACATATGTATACATACCCTATCTAGATAGCTAGTAGCATGTCTTGTGTGGGAACGTTGGACACATCATAAAGTCCATTTGGAGTGATCTTGCCTTCTGCAAAAGAACAAAGGGTCTTGTTTATGTGTATGCGATCTTAGAGGTTCAATCCTCAAGCATAGAGAGAAATGGAGTTCTTGGCTAATGTTGGTAGCTATCTATGAAGTCCTGGGAATGTTCCAACACATGTTTGTTGTGGAGTGCATATTCTCTACCAATGGTATCAAATCCCATCTTGGATCATTGAAGACATCAAGATGAGGCCTTGAAGTTGAATTAAAGTCAAAATTTAAGGAAAGAATAGAAGATTTGAAGCAAGAGGTAGCATCTAACATCATCAAAGGATCAAGACAACCAAAGGCTTCTATAAGGAGGTAATATATCACTCATTTTCACTTCTATCACATCCAAGGAGGCATTTTGTAGCTATTAGACATTCATAGTGCTATGGGAGACTTCAACACACAAATTGAGAAGGCTGAAAAGAGTAACTACCAACCATGGAAGCTTAGAAAAACAAACTTCCTTATGGAAACGTTTTATGGGGGTCAGGTAGTGGTACAAAGGTTAAGCCTTATCTAGATCCACACACCTAGTGAGAATCAAAGAAGAGATATCAAAGAGTGTGATGAAAGAAATAGAAGAATGATGTTTATTTTATCTCTACACATAAGAAACTTTATGATAGGTCATATTCAAGAACTAGACACATGAAAGAAGGTACATGAGTTTCTAGAGAGATTATATTCTACCTCTAAAAAGGCTAGGAAGATCCAACTTAAGAATGAGCTTAATAAACATAGAAAGTCATCCAACCCAAGCACTAGAAGAAATTTCAAATGCACTTGGATCAATAGGGTGTGTAGTAGATGATGATGATTTAGTTTTCTACATGTCAAATGGGCTTAGGGAAGATGACAAATGGAAGACATTCACGAGCTCTATCGATGTAACGAATTCATTACTAGATTTTTAGTAATCCACCTATCTTATGGTGGCTAAAGAACTCAACCATGGAGGCAACATGTCAAAGGACAGCCAAGGCCAACTGTTCTATGCAGGCAAAGGAGGAAGAGGTAAAGGCTATAGAGGTGGATCAAGAGGAAGAGGTAGAAGCAACTACCAATAAGGCAACCAAAGTAATCAATGGATCCAATCAAGTCAAGATGAAGGTCTATCATCAAGAGGAAGAGGGAGTTTTGGAGCAAGAAGCAACTACAACTCTAATGGAGAAAACAATTGTTTGAAGCAAGGGAATTATGCCAAATATTTCTATCTATGGAGGTCAAGGTAATTTTGATACCTTATCAACATAGCAAAAAATGAGGAGTTGTTAGCTATGGGGCATAGTAATGAAGTTAAAGCTTATGATGAAGTATGGTATATAGAACCACATGTCAGAAAGGGAAGACTTCTTTAGCAACCTTTGAGCATCCAAGAAAAGAGGCTTTGTGGAGAGAGGAGATAAGTCAAAGAATTATATAGAGCAAATGGAAGATTTCAAGCTTGAAGGCAACTAAAAAACAAGGAGTTTATTGAGGTATTCATGTTCGCACCATTACCAAGAATCTAGTCTCTATTGGGAAAATGATAGAAAGAGGATATCAAGTGATGTTCAACCACAAGGGATGCTTCATAGAAGATCCAAGGAATGGATATGAAGTGATAGCCAAAGGTAAGAAGGAAGGAAGGATGTTTACAATCGATATAGGCAAAGGGGAAAACAACAAAGACATGTCCATCACATATGGAGACAAGAAGCTTGATGATTTCGATATGTGGCACAAAAGGTGTGGCCACATCAGCATTCAATGACAAGGAAATGGAGAAGAGGTAGTTGGTAAGAGGAAATACCTCATTTTCCATTATAGATGTTACAAGAGATGCATGAAGCATTCCAACTTGGCACGAAAACTAGGCATCCATTCAAGAAGGCTGGATATGAAGCACATGGTGTGCTAGAACTCATGCATGTAGATGTGTGGAGGTCAAGAAAAGATCCATCTCTTAGACGTGATAGATATTTTGTGCCATTTATAGTTAACTACTCAAGGAAGTAGACCATCAAAAAGTGGAGAAGGATTTAGGATGTTACATTAAGGCCCTAATTTTACATGGAGGGGGAGATTATTTCTCCAATGTTTTTTCTCTAATTTTACATGGAGGGGGAGATTATTTCTCCAATGTTTCTTGTAGAACCAAGGTATCAAGAGACAAGGGACTTGCATGTACACACCCCAATAAAATGGGTTGGTATAGAGGAAGAATCTATATATAAAATAAATTTCTAGGAGTATGCTTAATGAAATAAATGTTCCTTTGATATATTCGGTAGATGTTGTGTCTATTGTTCTATATTTGAGGCATAAATGCCCTAGCTTAGGATTACATGATATGAAAGGAGAGGAAGCATGGAGTGAAAGGAAACTAGAACTTTCATACATCAAAGTTTTTTTATGCTTGTGCTATACACATGCCTCACAACAGTTGAGGGGTAAGCTTGTTGTTAGAGTAGAAAGATGCTTGTTCTTGGTTATTATTTGGAAGAAAAAGGGTAAAAGTGCTTTAATCCAACCACAAAGGAGCTTATGGTATCCAAAGATTTAGTATTTGGTGAGCTTAAGCCATGATATGCCTCCAAAGTTGCATTGTTGGATGAGGATCTTGATGAGATAGAAAGAATACATGTAGCTAGGGTTCAAGAAAGCTTGGAAATTAGTGGCCCAAGCATCCAAATACGTTCATGTGCAAATTCACCCATTAATTATTGAATCAAAATAAAGGAGAGGCAAGGTTAATAGAGCTTGATGAAGAAGGGAATAAATGAGAAGATATTGAAGAGTGAATGCTGGAAGATGGAGCTACATCAAAGGCATAAAAGAAAAAATGAGTTTGAGTAATTAGTTAGAACTCATGGAATAGCTTGTTGACTTTACCAAAAATTTTAGATGATGGCACATTAATGTAAGCCCTCATATACATACTTGAGCTTGCCAAAGGAGTAGAACTATAACACTCCCCCTCAAGCTCAAGTGAGCTAGGTGCATTGATCTCCTTCAAGTTGAGGTTGTCCTTGAACCTCTCCAATTTGTTTGCATCGATAATTTTTGACATGATGTCTACCATGTGATCCTTGATTTTTATGCATTTCATGTCCACCTTGTTCGCTAATAGCGTCTCTCTTATGAAATGATAATGGATCTCTATGTTTGTGCTTCTTCCATGGAACATTCAAATGCTTGCTTGATGAATGCTTGAAATGTTTTCTCCAAATAATGTGAGCTAATTCCTCTACATCCAACTCTTTGAATAGCTTCTAAAGCCACGTGATAAAACATATAGAAATTTATAAGGCTCTATTTTTTTTTAGTAGATGATAGTGCAACTGTAGGTTGCTTCTTGGACATCCATCAAATAACTCTTGATCATAGCATGAAGATATAGCCAGATATACTCCTTCTATCCTCCTTTAAACCAACCAAATTAGCATCATTGAATCCCTTTGGGTTGTAGTCCATCTCCATAATGGTATAATGGACCTTGGTTCACTATTTTATCTTGACTCCATCCAATTGAACAAAAATTGGTGTATTAAGTAATTGAGATAGTACTCCTATAACATAAACCAAATCAGGTCATAATTGTTGCACATTTTTAGTCTCCCAATGATTTTTATAATGGGATCCATAAATAGACCCAATAACATTGAGGCTAATGCACAACTAGTTTTCCTTCATGTAGACATAGCTTTGTATTTGGATCCACACGTTTTATGAGTGGCCTTTAACCAGTTATACCATATTTATACAATACATGTAACAAGTGCTTTCTTTTTGCTAAGTAAACACCATTTTCTACATAGATTAATTCAATCCCTAGAATTTTTTTGCATATTCAAACATCATAGATATTGAATTCCTTCCCAAAGTTTTGCTTGATCAATTTGATACCTACATCACTTCTTGTTACGATTAATTAGGTCATCCACATATATGCATATGTAGACAGCGAGTTTTCCTTGGCTCTTGAGGTATAGAGAAGGGACTACATCACTTGGTCAATACCTACACCTGCATAAAAAATTTACAAGCATTTGAAACCCTAAGGGCTTGCTTGAGATCATAAAATGATTTTCTAACCTTACACACATAATATGTATGCCTACGGTTATCAAACCCTAGAGGTTGAGATACGAAGGTTGCTACTTGGAAATCACCATTGATAAAAGTATTCATTACATACAGTTGATAAATGGGACACATTCTAGATTTGGCTACTCCAAATGATACCCCTCAATATGCTCATATTAGTAATAAGGTTGGATATCTCTTCATAGTCTTTCCCATATGAATGGGAAAAACCATTTGCCACAAGCCTTCCCTTTTACCTATGAATGTAATTATCAGAGTTGCATTCAACCTTGTACACCCATTTTTTGTCCATTACCTTTATTCTTTCTTGATTGGTACTAGGCTCCAAGTTTTTTGTTCTTCAATTACTTTATACTCCTCTTATGTTGCTTGTTACCACTCCTTTGTGTCCCTCACCTCTTCATAGCTAGAGGGCTCTTGATCTTTGATAACCATAGACATGAATTCATAATGTCTAGAAATGAAACTATCGTAGATTAACCTAAGATAAGATGATTTAACCCTATTCAAATTTTTTCTTCTCCCTTAGGTGGAATGCATCTTCTTTGCCCTACCATGATTGAAGAAAGTCAAGATTCTTTTTGGACGTTCATTTGAATTCAAAATATATACCACACATCTATCATTATGTAAGGAGTAAATTGAAGATATCCCAAGGAATCCTCCACGACTCATTGGACACTCATTAGTGTACTTACTTCTAGGGCTATGCTAGCCCCTATCTAAACTACGGATTAGTTTCATTATAATATTTTCATTTTTTAATCCTTAATATTGTGTGTATAGAACTCGATATGTCTATCATTTGTGCACTAAGTTTGTCTTGAGTGAGTTGAGTACACATATGTGCACATACCCTATCCAGACATTGAGTAGCCTATCTTGTGTGGGATGATTAACACAAATCCTAGAATTTATTTGGAGTGATCTAGGTCTTGATGGAATTCTCTAAGGATATAATTTATATGTACAAAATCTCATAGGTTTACTCCTTAACAACACAAGGGAATTTAGTTTTTTTCTAACTACTAGCCATTTGTGATGTCCTCAAAAGGTTTTGGAACACTTTAGTTGCAATTTGGAGTGCATATTCTCCATCATCCACTTGTATGAAGATTCGTTTTTGTAAATTCTGACTCATTTTGTCCAAGACTAGGTGTCCTCGAGTTTGGGGATTTTAGATAGAACATACATACAAAATTGCATATTTTTTGGAGCCCGTTTGGACCCTTAAATGAACTTAGGAATCTATTTTTAAGCTATCCCTGACATTAGATGTGAAACTGGATGAAACTAATTCAAAAACTATAAATAGAGCATGAAGGCTCATTTGAAGAGTTTGCATTGGTTGGATTGTGAAAGAACTCATGTTGTTCCACTCTATTTTCCTTCAATGCATGTTGTTCCACTCTATTGCTCTTCTTTGCATGTGTGTGTGTTTCATCTTAGTGTGTGTGTGTGCATCAGATGTGAATGTGTATGCATCATGTTCTCAATGTTGTCATGTTGGCCTCATGTCTCCTCAGATTCATAATCTAACGTAGGATTCTCTTCAACATTCACATTCACCATTGTTCTACATTAGCACTTCCAGTAGCTTTTGGGTGCCATTTACAAGGTGATCTACTCAAGAGGCGAGTTTGCAATGGTAAGAGTAGTAAAAAAGAAATGGTGGAGACATTTCCTAAGTATTTTTCATTATTTTCTTCATTTTTAGCTTGCTTAACACACCATCCAAAATCCTATTATCCCAAGACATTAAAGTTCAATCAAGAAAGAATCCAAATGCGCAAATCTATTCCTTAGATTATTGAATAAGCAAACAAGATCAAATAATCAAGGGTAACAAATAATTCAAGTAATTGTGAAAAAAGAGTTGACACATGGGAAAATTAGATTCTAATTCAAGGGTTAGGATCTTCATGAACTTGTTCTCATGCAAGAACCTTGGAAAAGTGCATTGAAAAAACCTAAAATCAAGGGATATATGCTATAGTGTTAGCATATTGAGTCAGTTTATGCATAAGCCGAGAAGACCACATATGGAAGCGGCCAAGAGAGTCCTCAAGTACCTAAAGGGGACCATGAATGAAGGTTTGTTCTATTCATATACTTCACATATTGAGCTAAAGGTCTACTCAGATGCAGATTGGGCCGGATCTAAAGATGATAGAAGAAGCACATCACGGTATATATCATTTGCAGGTTCAAAAATCATTTCTTGGTCATCGAAGAAGCAACCAACCGTGGCATTATCTTCTACTGAAGCAAAATATAGAGGTTTGGCTAATGCAACTCAAGAAATCATGTGGTTAAAGTCTTTGTACACAGATCTTGGACTTCATTCTTCAACACCTCATATTTTTCGTGACAACACAAGCTCACTACATCTAGCAGCTAATCCGGTATACCATGCTAGAACCAAGCATATTGAAGTCCACTACCATTACGTAAGGGAGAAGCTAATGAGCAAGGATATTCAACTATCCTATGTCTCTACAGATATGCAATGTGCCGACATGTTGACTAAAGCTCTTGATGGTACAAAATTAAGTAGATTCAAGTTGATGATTGGCTTGCAGGAAATCAAGGACAATTGAAGACTTATTTGAAGGTCAAGCATGTTAGGCTTGAGGGGGAGCTGTTGGTGCATTTTACCCAAGCCTACATGCTTGATATATTTGATATCATCCTCATTTGTAAGTCACATGAGTAGTCATGTGAACACCTCTTGTAAAAGAGTTCATTTTTATCTCTTGTAATTGAAAAAAGAAAAAGGAAAAGGATGGCTTACCTCATGCATAATGTAAAAGCAATTTTGTGGCTCTAACTACCAAAACCCATGACTATTTGAGATGACGGAATATCTCCTAACTTTGGGGATCACTTTTAGGTGGAGCCATTCGAATTCGAATTCAAAACTCCCTCCAAGAATAGCTATAAAAGGAGCAAGAAGGAAGAGGCGATTAGCAAGCCTTGTACGTGACCACTTCATGTCATTTTGTAGAGATTGAAGAGCTTACTTCATAGCTCTATCATTCTACTCCCATTGTGCAAAGATTCATTGCCAATGTGGTTGTAACCATATATGAATTTATACATTTATCATCATTCACTTCTCTGTTTTGTTCTCTGCTATACTCACTCAGAGCAGTACCTTTAGAAGGTCATATCTCGAGTTCTACTGATTCTTTTTCAGTGATTTAATGTGCGTTGAATAGCTCTTACTGTCTAGTTTCGGCATGTCAATTTTCAAGGTCATTGGATTTATATTTGTGGAGATATCGGAATTTTACTGCTCACTGGTCTATCTCTATAGAGCCCCGAGAATGGTGGGCATGTTCCAGAAATTGATAAATCTTGTTCTCAGTGCTCAGTCCATCATTTGAAGTGTTTTAACTTGGATTGGGAAGCTTGCTAAGTCTATTTGCTATGCCCAAAAGGAATGTTTCTCATTCCTACCAGGTTGAGAGCACTGTTCATTTTTTCCAACAGGTGTATGCCCAAAAATAGCAAGTTTTGGGAGCTAGTCATTTCGCAACTAGTCTGTCTTGACTTAAACTTTTGGGATACATGTTCCAAAGTACTTGGCTGATATTTTGGTGGATTTAGGAAGCTTAAAGGGTCTACTAATCAACTCTGAAGTCTCAGTTGGCTGGTGTGAAGCTGGTTGTAGCAGCACCTACTCATCATTGGATTGCATCCACCATCTCTCTTCACACAAATGAGGAAGCTAATACCACGTGCTGAGAGGCTCTTGCTATCAATGCCAAGTAGATCACTTTATTCATGATTTCCCCTTAAGCCAACCACAACCCATCACAATTCAAGGATGTTGTTGGGATTGTGGCAAAGAACATCTCATTTGAGATTATCCTAAGAATCCTGCCAATGCTTTAACTTGTTTAAGTGAAAATCACAAGCATATTACAAAGAGCTAGCCAAGTCTTAGAAAAGATCACCTCGATTCTAGCTACTACCCAAGCACAAGCTCAAAACCAACCTAAAAACTCAAATCAAGACCAAGACACAAACTCTTGCAAACCAGATGGAACTAGTAAAAAGAAAGCTAAAGCTTGGAAGGAAACTAGGGATTTAGTCAAGAGAAAGTGGAGCAAATATCTTGTGAAGTTAGAATCTAGCATTAAAATGACACAAGAAAATATATTTGGACCTTCTTCCCAATCTTCCTCAACCTCAAACCCTCTCCTCCCCCCTCAATCACCCCACTTTGTTTCTTTTGCTTCTTCCACCCTCACAAGGAGGATCCATACTTACACATCCCACCCCTGAAGACTTGGACATGGTTCAAAGCCTATGAAGTGCATTTTCAAGAAGGACCAAGTGCAGAAAAATTAGAGAGCTACTCACAAGGGGATTTATATATTGAGCAAATCAAGATATATGTAAAGATGGTGGAACTAGCCCAATCTATGCTTGAGACTACTAAGCTTTTCAATCTCTCTAATTTCACAAATCGTGAATTTCATGATCATGAGTAATGATTGTGATTGAAAATCACAATTTTGAGGATTCAAGATTTCACAGTTCTGACCTCAAAATCATAAAAAAATCAGAATTGTGTCAAAAGCACAATTGTGTCAAAAAATCGTGATTCTCACATTCAAAATTTCACGATTTTGAGTCAGAATCATAAAAAATCACGATTGTGCAAAAAACACGATTCTGTGCGAAAATCATGATTTTGACATCAAAATTTCACGATTTTGAGTTAGGATCATGAAAAATAATGGTTGTGTAAAAAAACTCAATTGTGTATAAGAAAACATGATTTTGAGCCTCAAAATTGCGATTCTTAGCAAAGAATCGTGATTTCTCAAAATCGTGATTTTTGGCTCAAAAGCATGATTTTGAGCACATAATCGTGCTTTTCCAAAACTACTCCAAAACACAATTTTCTTTAATTGAAAAATATCAACACACACACACACACACACACACACACACACACACACACATATATATATATATATATATATATATATATATGTGTGTGTGTGTGTGTGTGTGTGTGTATGTATGTGTATGTATGTATACATATATATATATATATATATATATATGTATATATATATATATATATATATATATATATATATATATATATATATATATATATATATATATATATATATATATATATATATATATATATATATATATATATATATATATATATATATATATAATTGATAAAAACATAAAAAATAAGAAACACACCAAAAAATCACAAAAACACACAAAATTGTGATTTTCTAGCAAAAATGCGATTTTGTATCAGAATTGTGTTTTCTTTGGAAAATTGTCAAAACTTAGCAATTGAGTGGACATTTAAATTTTAGGTAAATATTTGATGATAAGGAATATTTTGGCACAAAACAGAAGATATAAAATCAACAAAAAGCAAAACCCTAGTCTCCTTGAAACAATAGGGTTAGTTGGAAAAGAGAGCTAGGTGAATGAAATTGAGGTTAGGAGTCATCATGGATCATAGTAAAAAATGCAATGAACCTTGGGTGCATCAAAGGAATAAAGGAAGTCAAGAACATCCCAATACAATAGACGTAAGCATGGAAAACATGAATGGTGAGGCAAAACCTTCTGACATAGGAGATTACATAAATATCCTCAAATACTTATACACAAATAGGTTTCGAGCCTATGTGTATCAAGATGGGTTGCATAAGGATCTCATTAGGTTAAGAAACTTAGAGATACCTTTAAATTTGGTGCCAGTGGCTCAGCTTAAGGATGGTAGGTATGAGGATAGACATGGATGTGTTCATGTCTTCACAAATGAACCAGATAATACAAATCATTTGGGACAAAGCTCTAACAAAGGAGTTTGGGAAAAAGACCTAGATCAAGGTGACATTCCTAGAACTAGCAAAAATCACACTCCAGTAGAGCCACAGAGGGAAAGAAGATAATAGACATCACCTAATCCCTTCTTAAGAGAGGGAGTAGCTATGCAAGACCTCCCTATAAGAAGAAGACAAGAATGGAATAACACTCGAAAAATCATGAGACCTTACTAGGTAGCTAAATGCATGAAGAACGAGTATGATGGATATGTAGTTCCTCGTGATCATTTGGTTAAATATAAACAAATCCTAAGACAGAAGAAATACAAGATTATTAAACTTAATTTGAAGCATTTGGACTAACTCTATTAGATCTAGCCTTGGCTTGGTTTTTCCCATTAAGGAAGGAAATGTTTATAGACATAGAAGGAATTTTGGAAGGATTCATTGGGGAATTCTCTAAGACAGGGATTAAACATAGTACAAATACATTAATTCACACATTCAAGCAAAAAAATGATGAGAGTTGAAGGGACGTGGCTAGAAGATTCAATGCCAAAGAGAGTGTCCTTATTCATAGAAGGATTAAAAAATGTGCACTTAAGGACCATGGTGTACTGGAAAAGGTCTCCTGATCTAGATTCATGTGTAAAGAAATCCATCAATCTAGAAGATAATAGATGCAATGATCTTCTGTTTTTTTATCAACAAAGAAGTAATGAAACATGAATACCACCTATGGAAGAACTGACACAAGCTATAGCAACGGATTTAGGAGCCATAGCTAGAGTAGATATAGTTAACCCCAGGGCAACATAGGTCAAAAAATGCTATATTTATGGAGAAAATCATCCCACACACTTGTGTAACCATCAAAAGCCTCAACATTTACAAGATAGGAAGGCACTCAAGTATTGCACACTTGAAAGAAAATGGACAAACCACACAAGGGATGAGCGTTTTCATAACAAGAAACCAGTGAAAGAAAGGGATTACCAAACTCAATCAAGTCAATATAAGGAATTAGGATTTGAGAGACAACCTAGGCCTTTCTAGGATAGGAGCCCCCTATACCAACTAATGTGGTCCTAGTAAAGTATACTCCAATAGAAGAGAAATTGGAAAGGTCATTAGTACCTTGTAAAGAGTACACCGATGAGTATAATTATCTAGAGAAGTGTTTTGAATAATATAATTGGGAGTTTAATCATAACAAGGAGCTTAAGCTTCAAGCTTTGGACTTGGGTAATGGAAGAATTGAGTTGGATGCTATAACTTTCATGTATATAACAAATAACTATATGTCAAACCAAAAACCATAGTTTAAGACAACTCAGAAAGTGACTTGTTATAGACGTGGAGGAGACCACTTTGTGAGGGAATGCACTCAACCACCTACTTTGAAAGTAGAATAAGCATATTGTAAAGCTTTTGGAAGAGAGCACTTAATTAAAGATTGTCCAACGAATCCTCAAAAACAAAACATAAGCTCCCACATACCTTTGAAATCAATAGAGATACTATATAAAAGGGAACATAAGCAAAACCTAGTAACACCTGTAAAGCTAGTAACAAGAGCATAGGTTAGAGAGCAGAAGATGATACTAGAAGAGGATAAGAATGGATTGAGAAAGAATGGCTTATGGAGAGATAAGAGGGAAAAGCAAAAATCTAAATGGGAGAAAAAAATTGGAGGAAATCGGGAAAGGGAAACAAAACTAGGGTTCTAAATACATCACAAGGTCAAGACAACTACATATTCAAAACAAAAATCAAGAGAGAAATGTATCAAAAGAATTGGATACTATGATCAAAGCTTACAAGGGAAGATTAGAAGAAGGTACTAGTGAAATAGAACATGAAAAAGTATACCCAATGCCTGAGTTGGAAAAGGAGAGAATGGAACTTTGCAAAGAAGTGATTCTAAAAATTCAACAAGAACTAGAACAAGAAAAAAATGATCTTTCAATCAGAAACACAGGAAGCATACAAGATAGAGTCTGGGAGGAGGTACTAAGAGAAAAGGTACAAGGAAAACCCAATACACATCATGAAGAGAGAGAAAGGGAAATGAGAGAACAACAATATAAAGAGGGTATATTGGTAAAAATGAAAGTTAGATTGTCAGACCATTGTAATATGCAATGTCAATGGACATTGAAAGAAATAATTCAAGAAAATCCTTACGTTTAGAGCGTCATCACAAATCTAGTAGAAAACTTTGATATAGAGCTAGAAAAGGAACCAATTTTTCATGTACGTATAGACAAAATAGGAGGTTATTGTGAAGGGGAGGAAGGGAATACTATACTTCTAGTCCATTTTGGTGATAAACAAACAAAGGCTATTTTAGATAGTGGAGCAGGTGTAGCCATCATGACTAAAAGAACTTTGGAAAAAGTGGGGGCTCAAACACTTCATTGCACCAAAAGGAAACTTCAACTTGCAGGTGGACACATATAAACAACACTAGGAATATGGGAGAAAGTGAAGGTGGAAATTTGTGGAATTGAATTAGAACACAGTTTTGCAATAGTGGAGTTTCCACAACTCACCTCATACGAGATTATCCTAGGAAGACCCTTTATGAGGCAAATGCAAGTTGTCCAAGATTGGGGAAAAGATTGTTTGTATCTTCAAAACCAAGGAAATATTATCAAATTCAATATGGGGAGTGGAATTTATTACAATATACCTCCACAAGAATGGTACAAGGTGCATCATGAGAAAGAGAATGGAATAGATTCAAATGAAAGTAGTGACAAAGAAGCACCATTATGGGCATATTCCTTGACAAATAAGAAAGTACCAAAAATATTTCTTTTAAAGAATGAAGATTGTAAAAATGAGAGACAAATTGAAGATACAAGGTACATACCACAAAAATTTGATGATGAGCATTTTGAACCATATGGATGGAGTCACATTTTTTCTCCTTTAGAGGTAGCAAATGATGAGTATGTGCCAATAAATTTTGAGAATGAAGAAGGGTATGATATCTTTTATGTGGGATTAAGAATGATCAGGATAGCAGGTGAAGATGATGCAAGCCAAACAATATAAGTAAGCCCTAAAAATCCATAATAAAAATACATACTTGAAAGAAGTGCAAGTTGCATATGTAATCAAGGATAAAATCTTAGGAAAATACAAAAACTATACACACCAAGAAGACCAAGCCGAAACATCAAGGTCGAGGAAAGAAATTAAAAATGAAAAAAACGATGTTCCGAAAATGGAAGAGGAAAAATTTGATGTTCCATCAAATTTTAAAAAATATGAAGGTGTGGATAGATTGTTGCTCAAAATGAAACCTAGAAGAGCAAAAGAAGGGAGAGTCCTATGATACTAGAGAAGAAACAAAAAAGATTGTAATAACCCAAGAAGGGGGAGAAGATAGACACATAGTAATAGGAGATGATACGAAAAAAGAAGAACAAGAGACTCTAATCAAATTAGCCATATAATTTAGGAATGGTTTTTCTCATAATTACAAGGATTTGAAGGAAATACATCCCACTATCTGTGTGCATAAAATACCTATTGCCCCATATGCAAAACCAAGTAAGCAAAGAAATTATACCTATAATGACAAATACTTTGCTAATATCAAAGAGGAGATAATAAGTTATTGTCTGCCAATTTCATTTATGAAATGGAATACACAGAATGGACCTCTCCAATAGTTGTAGTTCCAATGAAGAATTGCAAACTCAGGGTTTGCATTAATCTTAAAAGGGTCAATCCTACAACTATCAGAGACAACTATCCACTACCAATAACAGATCATGTGCTAGAAAGAGTGGCTAGAAAAGAAGTTTACAACTTTTTGGATGGATTCTCAAGCTGTAATCAAGTGCCAATTGCATTAGAAGTTCAACACAAGACTACCTTCGCAGCTCAATGGGGTATCTATGCATTTAGGGTTATGCCTTTTGGCCTAACAAATGCACCTGCCACATTCCAAAGGTTGATGTGCCATGTGTTCAAAGATTTTCTAAGAAGCATAATGGAAATTAATGTGGATGAATTATGCACATTCTCAAACCATAGAAAGGATCATCTACAAGATCTAGAGAACATATTCAAAAAGTGTAGAACTTATAGAGTGTGTCTTAATGCAGAAAAAATCTTTTTTTTTTGGACAAGGAAAAATGCTAGAACATATAGTCCCAAATAATGGAATATCAACTGATGAAGGGAAAATAAAGGTTGTAGTGAATCTGTAGAAACCAACAAATGTAAAGGCATTACAAACATTCATGGTACACTATGGATATTATAGGAAATTTGTGTACAAGTTTGTAGAAATTGTTAAACCCTTGTATGCATTGATTACTAAATTTGAGTGGACCAAAGAATGTGAGGAAGCCTTTGAAACTCTAAAACCTTGCCTCATAGCACCTATTTTGAAAACAACACAATGGGATGTAATATTCCATGTACATGTGGATGCTTCAAACTTTGCCCTAGGACGTGTATTGGCACAACCTATTGAAGGAAGCAAATTGGATTTTCCTATTGCCTATGCAAGTAGACAATTGAATGAAGTGGAAAAGAATTATTTAACAACCAAAACAGAAGGTGTCGGCATGGAGTTTGCAGTCAAAACATAATTATTTGTTGGCAAACAAGTTTAAAATTTTTTATGGATCACCAAGCATTGCTAAAGTTGGTGAACAAACCTTGTCATACAGGAAGAATAGTGAGATGGTTCTTAATCCTTATGGAGTGTGAATTTGAAGTAGTAGCAGGACAAGGAAAAACCCAGTTGAGATCAGATCACTCATTAAGAATCTTTACAGTAGGGAATTCACTTCCTATTGATGATGAATTGCTTGATGCCTATCTCTTCGATGTAGAAAGCATCCTTGAATGGGCAAGTTCATTGGTTCGAATTTTATCCATTGGAACAAAGAAATCAAATGGTAACAACACACATTTGATTTTGCAAAGTAGAAATTTTATTCTGATGAAAAGATACTTGTATCATGTAAGCCACATTAGAATACTGGAATATTGTGCTCCTAAAGAAAAGCAAGAAGATTATTTAGAAAAGGCACATCTATGGAACCCATGTCTTCATGCTTCTAAGATTTTGACTCTAAATAATTTGGAAAGAATGGAAGTGCATTGGCCAAGAAAAGAAAGAGATGTGGAAAGGTCAATATCTCAATACAAAAAATGTCAATACAAGCATCAAAATGAGTGGATTACCTTGTTTTGGTTTCAAGGAAATCCTTATTGGAGTACGCATATAGTAGAAATGCTAAAACAAGGTAATGACTAGGATACAAGTATGAAAGGTTCAAACTTCAAAAATCTACAAGAATTGAGTAAAGATTTCACCCTAATAAAAGAAAAATTTAAGAATTTTTCTTAAATTTTTAAGAATTTTTGTTCTCAAAGATAAGTATCTACAAATGTTAGAGATGGCTCACTCAGGTGCAGCAGGAGGTCACTTTTTTGGTGAAAGAACTGCTAAACTAATTTTATATTCAAGATTTTACTGACCTACCTTATTTTCAGATGCCCAACTGTTTGCACAAAGATGTGATATTTGCCAACGAGCAAGACAACCCAGGAGAAGAGATGAAATGCCTCTTAAACCTTTGGTATCTGCTCCAACCTTTACTAAATAGGGAATGGATTTCATTGGACCTATAAATCCACCAGCTAAAAGTTCACATGCAAAATATATCATAGTGGCAACATATTATTTGACAAAATAGGTTGAAGCCAAGGCTATCAGGAAGAATGAAGCTCATACAACAAAAAAAATTTTATATGAGTACATCATTACCAATTGAATTGGTAAGTGATGGAGGTACACATTTCTTGAATCAAGTAATTGAAGAATTGAATGCACAATTCATGATTATACATAGGAAATCAGCACCTTATCACCCTCAGGCTAATGGTCTTGCAAAAAGCACCAATAAAGTGTTGTGCACTATGCTTTCAAAATTGGTGAACACAAAAGGACAGATTGGGATATGCAATTGCATTATGTCCTTTGGGCATATAGGGTGGCCTATAAAACCAATATTAGGGCAGCTCCATTTAATTTGGTTTATGGCCAAAATGCAATTTTGTGAATGAAATTTCTTATACCTACTTTAAGTATAGAAAATCAAATGCAATGTACTAGACATGAATTGTCTGATAGGGTTGTGGAATTAGAAAAGTTGGGAACCTCAAGATTGCAGGCAGTAATGAGTATATATGCTAACAAAAGAAGAGAAAAATCTTATCATGAAATACATATTAAGGAAAAGGATTTCTTGGAAGGAGATTTAGTTTTACCAAATAAACTCAAGGAAATACAACAAGAAACTAGAAAAAACAAGACATGGACCATACTTAATTCATACGGTTAGTTCCCATTGAGGTAATATGTTGGCTAATATGGATGGGGAAATTATGCAAACCTATAAAAGTGGTTGCAGAATTCAAAGATATAAGAAAGCATCGACAACTGAGGAGTGTAAAAGGATACAACAATACATAAAAGAAGGCAAGAAGAAGAGAAAATTAGACAAGAGGCTCAGGAGGAAGCTAAGGCAAGAATGATGAAAAATAAGAAAACAAGAGAATTAATGTTATGTGAAAAAAATACTAAAAAACAAAGGAAACATTTGCCAATCATAGAGATGAATTACAAATTCAAATTATGGTTTTATTGGACTCAAGATATCAAGTAAAATTAATCACTTCAGACATACTCAATTAATTCCAAGTAAGAAGAAAACCAAGTACAACCCTAATTAGGACAATAGATGGACAAATACTTCCAACAATGTCAACACAAAAGATTGTTCTAAGGATAGGTCAAGAAGAGTCCACAATAAAATGTGAAGAATGGCCTAAAAACTTAATGTCTGAAAAATTAACATTAGGCCAATCATGGATGAAGGAAAATAAAGTGTCAATTGATTTTGATCAAATGTTGATTCACTAAAAAATAGAAAATAAAAAGTTAAAAGTCTTATTTGTAAGCAATGATGTGTAGGAATCAACTAATGAAATGCACAATGTGGAGATGGAAAATTTTTTATTTTATTTAGAAGAACACTCTTAGGATGTAAACCACAGCATGAGGAAGATATTAAGTCGAGAAAGTGAAGAGATAACAAATGCTAGTGAAATTACATCTAGAAGAATAAATCAAACTTAGACTTTTTAGCATTATTATCAAAAGAGAAAACAAATTTGGAGACCAAATAATAAACAAGTTAATCAATACCCAACAATGAAGTAGATTTGGAGACCTAAAATATGCACTGTCAAAGCAAAACAAAGAAGTGTATCAAGGCTATAGAGAAATGGAATCATAGCTCAAAAAGACAAGAAAACAAAAAGTTCAACATGGTATTGGAGAACAAAAGTAGTAACAACAACATGGAAATATGAAGAAGAACATGAAGATAAGAAGGGACATTCAGAGAAAAACCTCTACATCAAATAACCACTTAAGTACATAATTTAAGACCTCAATTTTGCACCATAAAGAAAATTCATTTCCAAAGTATGCATGTATAGGGCTACGGTACAAAGCCATGCATTCACTAGGCACAAAAAGTTAAATCCAGGCACCTTGAGGAGCTCTTTCCACTTTAGTAAAAAGAGATGGGAGGGGAAGAGAAATTAGGATAAAAGTTGAAATAGAAAGGACCCTCAAAGACAAAAGTAAAGTTGTATCATTATTATGAAAAAACCCCTCAAAGAAAAGATTATATTTGTATCACTATTATTAAAAAAGAGAGAAGAAAAAGATAAACAAATATAGACAATATTAGTGTACATAAATATTTTTAAAACTTTTTTGGAGCACAAAGCAAAACATAGAAGTGAGTGTGAGTGATATTTTTGTATTTATGACTAAAGGACTTCCTATAGCTAAGTTGAAGGTGGATGTAGTGTCCTTGTCCAATGGACATTGGTTCGTGGATAGTGAAGCTACATAGGACGTTGTTGAATGGGGATCCAAATAAGAAGAGGAAGTTCTAGAATAGGGGAAGATAGAGAAGGAATTGAAAGAGTTTTTAAGAATAGTAAGTCATCACATGTTCACAATTAAGAAAGGCAAATACAAATACACCATGTTGTGCTAGGAATTTTGCATCTTCCAGAGATCACCACTAGCTTATAAGAGGTGGAAGGTAGTAGGTCTCCTCAAGCTATTGGAAGAGCCTATGTTTTTTATATATTTTGATAGATGTGAACATGTGATGTCCTCACTACAATAATTGAAGAGAAACATTGACTCATACTTTGTCAGCAAGGCGAAAAACTACGACAAGGAAATGATAGACATCACCATCAATGTAGAACACACCAAAGTTGTCCTCAAGTTTTATCCAATGGGAATTAAGATAGATGTGAATTTTCTAAAGAAGAATGCAACTACCTATGCAGAATATGCCAAGTTCTCATACTTCAAAGAAAAAGCTAATGAAGAATTGGCCATCAGATTGTTCTTGTAGTTATTGTGTTTTCCAAGGCTTCCTGTGGTATACCATGCCCGATAAACATGTGAGTCTAGTGATGCTAAACAACAAAGACAATAACAAACCATTTGGAGTGGTGGATATGACATCTTATATTCATGAACAACTTAAAGAGGCAGCCAAACATTGGGAATCTAAGAAGTTCATGAATGGAGCCCAACTTCTCACAAAGATAATCTATCATGTTTTAGGAATTGAAGACAGATTGATGTTAGCTCCAGAAGCATGTGTTCAAAGCAGCCATGATAGGCATAAGACGTCCATTAAAGATGGCATCTAAAAAAGTGATAAGTATAAAAAGAAAAGAAACTATACAAGAACATCCTCAACCAATCTAGAAAAGAAAGCTTGATCCTAGGAGAATTGGATTGGAAGAAAAAGAAGTTAGTAAAGAGGAACATAGGGCTGAATAGGAAAAGGTGCAAGCAGATAAGGAAGCTCATCCTCCACAAACAAGTAAGGAAAAATTATATTCATATTTTTTGCAAGGAGGATATAAGAGAGAAGCTACTAATTGGACATAAGCTAAAATGGAACATTATGAAAAGGTACATGAATAGATGGTGAGTGTTGAAACTCAGGTTATATTCATTAAGAAAGAAGCTGCTTTACTAGAATATTTCAAGGAATTACAAGGACCATTAGAGACTAGGACTATCAAGGGACCACTAAATTGTGTTCGTTAACTAGAATAGACAAGATTTCAAAAATATACTTTTGATTACAAGAATACCCACATAGGGAAAATAGTACAAGAATATGTAGCTGATACAAGAAGTCCCACAACATGGGACTAATAGGTATAGATAACTCAACTAGAGATGATACAAGCGATCCCACAACCTGGGATCATAGGTCTAGAGCAAGGTATCTTGATTACAAGAACTCCCTTCAGGGAGTTGAACTAGCTACAAGAAATACTTTGAAAGAATCTTGTACTACAAGATTACAACGGGTTCAAGAGAGGATGTCCAAGATACAAGACTAGACAAGACTAGAGCAAGCGACAAGACTAGAACTCCAACTAGAACTTGAAAGTACTTACTTGGTGATCATGACTCCGTGAGCTCCCAAGACTAGCATTGGCAAGACTGAGAATGAATGTGGCCAACCCCTCCTTATAGAGGTTTCCCGAGGATAGTTCATTGCCAGTTATAAATTGATGATGTCATCAGTTTGAAACATGATCTCTGGATGTCAGAATAAAGTAAGAAGAGAATCGATCTTAGGGTCTTGACACATTTTGGATGCAATGAAGGCAATAGTTACTACAAATTCTAAACAAATAATGAGATATGTAAAGTCACATGGAATATGAGGTTTAGGATGGTTTCCTTTGTGTCCATGACATCACCAAATATCATGGAAACAAAGAAAACCATCCTAAACCTGAGATTCCATGTGACTTTACATATCTTATTATTGGTTCAAATTTTGGAGAAACTAATGCATCCATTGCATCAGGAACCTGCAAAACCCGAAGATCAACTATCTATTTGTTGAATTTTGACACTCGAAGGTCTTGTTTCTAGTTGATGGCATCATCGATGATATCATCAACACGTAACCACCCTTGAACCACCCTTTGAAATCATATATAAGGAGGGGTTGGCCACATTCATTCTTAGTCTAGCCAATGCCAGTCTTGGGAGCTCAAGGAGTCATGACCACCAAGTAAGTACTCTCCAAGTTCTAGTTCAAATTCTAGTCTTGTCCTTGTTATAGACTTGTCAAAATGTAAGGGGAGCAGTAGATTGTGCTCTCTGACTACAGTAGACAAGATTTCAAAATATGCCTCTGATTACAAGAATACCCACATAGGGAAAATAGTACAAGAATATGTAGTTGATACAAGAAGTCCCACAACCTAGGATTGATAGGTATAGATAACTCAGCTAAAGATGATACAAGAGATCCCACAACATGGGATTCTAGGTCTAGAGAAAGATATCTCAATTACAAGAACTCCCTTCAGGGAGATGAACTAGCTACAAGAAATAATTCAAAAGGATCTTGTACTACAAGATTACAATGAGACAAGAGAGGATGTCCAAGATACAAGACTAGAGCAAGAGACAAGACTAGAACTCAAAATGGAACTTGAAAGTACTTACCTAGTGATCACGACTCCTTGAGCTCCCAAGACTTGCATTGGAAAGACGGAGAAAGAATGTGGCCAACCCCTCCTTATATAGGTTTTCCAAGGGCGGCTCATTGGTGATTATGAATTGATGATGTCATCGATTTGAAATATGATCTTTGGCTATCAGAATAAAGCAAGAAGATAGTCGATCTTAGGGTTTTGGCATGTTTCAGATGCAATGAAGGCATTAGTTACTCCAACTTCTTAACCAATCATGAGATATATAAATTCACATGGACTGTGAGGTTTAGGATGGTTTCCTTTGTGTTCATGACATCACCTGATATCAATGGACACAAAGAAAACCATCCTAAACCTTAGATTCCATGTGACTTTACATATCTCATTATTGGTTCAAATTTAGGAGAACATAATGCATCCATTACATCTGGAACGTGCAAAACCCCAAGATCAACTATCTATTTGTTGAATGTTGACACCCGAAGGTCTTGTTTCTAGTTGATGACATCATCGATGATATCATCAACTCATAACCGCCCTTGGATCACCCTTTGAAATCCTATATAAGGAGGGGTTGGCCACATTCATTCTCAGTCTAGCCTTTGTGCCAGTCTTCGGAGCTCAAGGAGTCATGACCACCAAGTAAGTACTCTCCAAGTTCGTGTTCAAGTTCTAGTGTTGTCCTTGAGTAGACGCACATGAACTTCTTAGAGTATTCTCAAATCTAACTTGGTATGTTTTAAAGATATCTATGATGGATTTATTAAGACCATATTGAAAATGATTTGTATTCAAATGAACTATGTGGATTAAATGATATAAATTCATTTGCATTAAATGGAGTAAATGTGGTGGATTCATTTGCATTATGTGGATTAAATAAAGTGGTATCCTTTGTGTTAAGTGGATTAAATGAAATGGTATCATTTGAATAATGTGGATTAAATGAAGTGGTATCTTTTGAATTACGTGGATGAAATGAAGTGGATTCATTTGTAATATGTGGATTAAATGATGTGGGTTCATTTGAATTATGCAAATTATTTGAAGTGATATCATTTGCGTTAAGTGGATTGAATGAGGTGGTATTATCTAAATAATGTGGATTAAATGAAGTGCTATCTTTTGAATTATGTGGATTAAAGAAGTGGTGTTATTTGAGTTAAGTGGATTAAGAAAAGTGGTATCATTTGAGTAGAATCATTTAAATTATGTGAATTAAATGAAGTGGATTCATTTGAACTATGTGGATTAAATGAAGTGGTATCATTTTTGTTCAGTGAATCAAATGAAGTGGTATCATTTGACTTATGTGGATTAAATGAAGTGGTATCATTTGAACTATGTGGATTAGATGAATTAGTATGTGGATTCATTCTGAGGTAAAATTAGTGTTTTTGTTTTGTAGATTTGAATGTAAAACATGGCAAGAATGCCAGATGTGAATAATGACCTTGATCATGCTGAATCTCAAAGGATTTTGTCTGAGAAAAATGCTCAATTTGCACAATCGGTATTAGTGTTTTTATTCCACCAAGATTTAGAGTGAGAGGGATTAGAACGAGAACCATTATCAATGAAAGAAGTAAAAATGCTATGTCCAAATCATTTTTTTCGTGATGTTCTCTTTTGGGTTACAGGAAGGGCAAAACAAACATCACCCTTGAAGCCTTCTGACTTACAATATAAAGGATTCACAAAAAGTCTAATTTAATGCTTTGTGTAAGTTGAGAGATCATTACCAAATAATAATCAAATAGCACTATATTTCATTCAAAAATTTCTTGTACAAGATATTCTTCATTGATGTGTAGATTGGGATGATCACCTGAGGAATGCAGGTATAGGTTTGGATCATTCTCAAAATGTGGCACATTTTGTAATCAAGGAAACGAAGTTCCTCTTCCTCAAAAGCGGCCTTACATTTTGCTACCTAAAGAACATAATCTTATCCATTATTTTTCATCATAGGGAGTAGAATTATAGAATGAAGCACTAATAATTCCTGGATTACAAAGAACAATTGATGATCAACAAAAGAGGATTGATGATCTAGAAAATCAACTAGAAAATTTACAAATATTTGTGGATGCATATGAGAGAAGATATGGAAGACTCTCAGCGGCATGATCATCTTTTGATCGATTCATTACCGATGAATTATTCAATGTACAAGACACTGAATAGACAAGCTTCTTTTTGTAACCAAAGACATCACTATAGTATAAAGCCATCAATTTTGCAAATGAATCTAATCAAAGTATTCAAAGTACATAATTTTGTTCATTTTCAATATCATCATCTATGACAAGCACAATGTCATCTATTTCTTCCATGTTTGAACCATCATTGTGATCTACATCTAACTCATGATCACTCCATACATCATTTGTTAAGCTTTCATGAGTTTGAAATTCTCCAAAAGTTTTTTGTGGTGTTATAGAAGCTATCTTGGTTGGAGCATGTAACAAATGCATATTATGAAACACAGATACCAAATGACATGAGTGTATACTACAACAAATCGATATGGTATCCTTTTCCAAAAAAATGCTTCCAAAAACATGCTTCCTTGTCCATTCATCCAATGCTATTGTACATCCATACATGGGTACATAATCAAGCACTGTTTGCTTTAAAATAGCTTCAATACTTTTTTTCACTTTATCTACATACTCTATTCAAATTTTATTATAATCTAGCATGGTGAATCCTTTTTGTGTAGTTGACATCAAAGCATCTTTGAAAATAGGATTATGAATAACATTGAAAGGAATCCCACATGCTAAAAATGCTTGAATCCATTTAAGATGAAGCTCGAGACGATCTTGCTTTTCAAAAGCTATTGGTATTGTATTCTGTGATTCACCATGAATAAAGCATGGTGACACATTATTAGATCCATCGTTTTTACTACATTCACCGGGTCCACTCTTTTTTGATGCAGCTGTAGAAAATGGAGTACCTGTATCTTGATTATTCAAAAAAAAAAGTTTAAGATACTTGAGTAGAAATATCATGAGGATCCTTTGTTGTCATTGATACTTCTACTCGTTCTTGCTCTACACCTGGACTACTTCGCAAGTGCTATGAACTACTCATGCTTTTGAATCTTTTTGATGTGATACCTTGAGATTTACATTTATTTGCATAACTTGCAAAGTGTACCCATATATCACTATCTGGATTAGAGCATCTTGCCACATTATTAAATATACTAAAAAGATCCTCTTTTATCTGAGTTGCATTTCCTACATAAGGATGTCCACAACATTTGCATTGTATTGTGGAGATTTTTTTACCCTCTTGATGAATAATCACATATGGACAACATAAATCAATATCAAATAAGATATAAATTCACTATATATATATATATATATATATATATATATATATATATATATATATATATATATATATATATATATATATATATATATATATATATATATATATATATATATATATATATATAAACCACTCTAAATCTTTCTTAAAGTTTTGAAATCTATTAATTTATGTATTTACATTTTCTATCCATTAAAGTTCTCAATCATACACACACATACTATTGTGAAGTAAGAAACAATGTCGAGTCAAAAAATCATAATAGATTTCAATTCTCAATCACACACACATACAATTACACATATTATTGTGAAGTAAGAATCAATGTTGAGTCGAACATTTATGATTGATTTTAATTTTCAATCATAATGTATAAACACACATACAATTACACATACTATTGTGAAATAAGAATAATTGTTGACTCAATCAATTATATGACTTTAATTCTCAATCATACACTCACATAAAATTACACATAATATTGTGAAATAAGAATCAAAGTTGAGTCAAACAACTACAATAGACTTTAATTCTCAATCATACACACACATACAATTTACACATATTATTGTGAAGTAAAAATAAATGTTGAGTCAAAGAATCACAATAGTTTAATTCTCAATCATACACACACATACATTTACACATACTATTGTGAAGTAAGAATCGATGTTGAGTCAGAAAATCACAATAGATTTTAAATTCTCAATCATATGCACATACAATTATAGATATTATTGTGAACTTTGAATCAATGTTGAATCTGACAATCACAATAGTTTTTAAATTCTCAATCATATGCACATACACTTACACACACTATTGTGAAGTAAGAATTAATGTACATATACTTACACAATAGATTCTAAACTCTCAATCATATGCACATATACTTACACATACTATTGTGAAGTACGAATCAATGTTGAGTCAAACAATCACAATAGATTTTAAATTCTCAATCATATGCACATACACTTACACCTACTATTGTGAAGTTACAATAATTGTTGAGTCAGACAATCACAATAGATTCTAAATTCTCAATCATATGCACATACACTTACACATACTATTGTGAAGTAAGAATCAATGTTCACTCAAACAATTGCGATAGATTTTCATTCACAAGTATACACTCATATGCACATATACATGCTATCAAATGAAATTTTGTTGGATCCCTTTACAATTCAAGGTTCTGAGAAGCTGTTAATAAGTCTACAAGACAAATCCATCTAGAGACCTATAAATTTCTAGTACAACTATTAATACCTTCTCAAATCTTGAATGATAAAAAAGAAGATAAAAACTTTTCCAATAAATCCGTTGGTTTTCCTATCACAATCATACACACACTCTTATATTCTAGAGATGTACATGCCTAGAGGAACGAGAAGTTCCTTGTCTGCGGAATAGCCAAGGCCAAAGGACTAAGAGTTCATATGAGGTACCTACTTTTGATGGCCAAAAGAGTAGAGGGACCTTAGAGAGAACTCTAGATGGTGACTAGGCATGGGCCATAAATGCCCCTTCTTCTTTTTCTTCTCTCTCTATCTCTTTCTCTATATTTCTTCATCGTATGCAGCAGAGAAACATATATGATTTAAAATGACATGAGTATATACTACAAAAAATTGATATGGCTTTGTGGTAAGAGCACTTTCCTTACATGTGGAAGGTCAAGGGATCAAGACCCATTGGGCTACACAAACTTGATGGAGGGAAAAGAAAAGATGAAGACATATAGAAATGTCTTCTAGGAAGGCAGATCAAAGGGACACCTATAGTATGCCCAAGGCAAGGACTACTGTTTATTGGTGGAAATGCTAGATAGGAAGCACAAAGACTAGTTTTCTACTTTTTGAACATCTAGTATTTAAGACACCTAGCATACTCTACTCTTATTATTTGGAATCATAGATTTTGATTCCCAGGTTTATAGCTCCTTCTATCTCATCGAGGAAAATGATCTTTAGAAGGGGAAAGAGTGTTATATTCTAGAGATGTACATGCTTGGAGGAATGAGAAGTTCCTTTCTTGGGGAATAGCCAAGGCCAAAAGCTAGAGAGTTCATATGAGGTATCTACTTGTGATGGTCTGATGAGTAGAGGGACCTTAGAGAGAACTCTAGATGGTAACTAGGCAAGTGCTATAAATAGGCTAGGATGTGAGTCCTAGGTATGTCATTCTCCACTTCTCACACACACATACACAATCACATTAGATTTTCACTCACAATCATATGACATACATGCACATACACATGCACATACTATTGTGAAGTAAGAATCAATATTGATTCAACCAATCACAATACAATTTTACTCAACATCATAGACACACATACATATACTATTGTGAAGTAAGAATCAATGTTGAGTCAAACAATCACAATAGTTTTTAACTCAAAAACAAAAATATATTTCTTTAGTCTTAATACTAAAATACTGAATATTTCTAACAAGAGCTTATACCTTGTTCTTTGTACGACACTGTAAGTTCATAAAAAATAAAGTAGCTCTTATGAAAAATGATTCAAAGTGTTTTCTTTTATAATATTGAATTCGATTGAATTCTTTTTTATCAAAAAACTATTTCGAAAGAGTTTTTGATAAAGAAGGTTTTCGATCGAAAGTGCTTTCGATTGAAAAGTGCCGGATTATTGTGCAAAAAGTATTTGGCCATGCGGGAATAAAATGAAGTGGCACTGAATAATTCGATCGAATAATAAGGGCTTTGCGTAACATTCTCTAATTATTCACAAACAAACAAAGTGTTGAATAAAGAATAATGCAACCTAGGAGATAAGTTCAAGACTTTAACATTTGAAACTCATAAACATAAGCTCAAAGATGAATTACGTTTAAACATAATAACTCTAAGATAAGTCCAAGAGCATAGGCCAAGATCTTAGGCTTTTTCTTTGCACCAAAAACCATTACCTCCTCACAGTGGTACAAGAGCATCATCATAGTGTATACATTATGGGTGATGATTTTCCTTCTCCAATTCATATATTGAAAGCATATATAAATGAAGAAATCTCTATGGATATATCTCTGGAGATGGGTTGATGCCTATGTTAAAGACCAAAGGGAAACAAAATCAAGAAGAGCAAGAGAGGTTGAATACATGGTATGCACAAGATGATTTGACAAGTTCATATATCTTAACCTCTATTTCTTATATCTTATTTCGACACATTAAGGCTGTAAGAATTCACAAGAAACCTATAGTGCACTTGAAGAATTCTTCTCTTCAAGTACAAATGCAACCAAGAATATGTTGCAAATGGATTTCACCTCCCTCAATAAGAAACCTATACGCAAAGTGCCACAAACTTTGTCACCAAAATAAAGGGCATAACTGATAATGAGGAAGCATTAAGAGCAAATAGTGAGGCAAGTCACCAATGGAATCAAAGATGAAGATTAGTGGGAAGCATTCGCCAGTGCCATGGACTCATACATGGACATGGAAGTACTAGATTTCAACACAATGATGGGACATATCTTCCCTCATGAAGCCAAGCTCATGAAGAATGGATATAGATAGAAAGGTAATCAATCATCATCTTATACGCTGATAAATGTAGAAGTAAATATGCGAAAGGAGAAGGGAAGAAGTCTGATGAAAAAGAGAGTACCTCCCAACTGAACTTTGCAACTAGAGGGAGATGCTCAAAAGGAGGAGATTGAGGAGGTAGGAAAGGTGGGGGCAGATCTTAAAACTCCTCATATTGTGATATTTGTGGACTTACAAATCATATCACTGAGCATTGTTTCAACAATCTATCGAACCAAAGAGGAAGGGCATATAACACAAGAGGATATGGAGCTCCTACACACATATACAACAACAACAACAACAACAACAACAACAACAACAACAACAACAACAACAACAACAACAACAACAACAACGACAACAACAACAACTATAACTCAATGGAGATAACAACTTCAAGAAAAAGTATCAAGGAGGCTATGAAGCAAGAAAAGACCACAAAAAATATATTGACCCAAGGTAAATATGATGATCATGTATTCTATGTTGATTATATATGTCCAAATCATGTAGTGGGGAAATGGTGTACTACTCGTAGATTTGGAAGACCCCAAGAACAAGCATGAAGTGTAAACAGGAGGTGACAGAAGGCACCACCTTGAGAAGATTAAAAATGTGAAGACATCTAATAGTAGTATGAATTTATTGAGGAGAGTTCTCGATGTACCTAAGATTACCAAGAATTTGATAAGTGTAGGGAAGATCTTGGAGAAGCGATTGTAGGTGAGACTTATAAGGCATGGGGCCTACATGGAAGATCCATACAAAGGGCTCAAAAAGATTGAAGAAGTTGAAATTACATGTAGACTATTCAACTTTGAATTCAAGACACAAGTAACATAACGTTGATAAATTATGGTACACAAACTCTACTAGAGTTAGAAGTTTGGTGCAAAAGGTTAGCTAACATTGGAGATAGGAACTTGAGGCAAGTTAGGAGAGATCAAAGTGTACTTGGACTACAAAATATTACAAAACAACATATGATTTGTAAATGCAGTGCATGCCAATTTGGCAAACCTCACAACCAATCTTCACAAAAGGGGATACATAGATGGAGACATCTTAGAGCTTGTCCACAATGATGTTTAGGGACCAAGCAAGGAAACATCTATCTTAGGTTCAAGGTATTATGTATCTTTCATTGATGATTGTCATAGATGGACTATACTCTATTTCATGAAAAGTATCTTGCACTTGTCAAAATCAAACAGGTAGAACGTTGAAGAGGCTAAGGTCAAATGGAGGGGGAGGATACTTCTCCCAAAAGTTTTACTCTTTCTTAAAAGAGAGGAATTAAAAGACAAATTACAACTATATGTACATATAGGCAAAATGGTCTAGCAAAAAATAGGGATAGAACCATTGTGGAAGTAGTTAGGTTAATTCTTAGTCTGAAGAAGTTGCCCAATTATCTATGAGTAGAGGGAGTATCCACTGCCACTTACCTTATCAATAGGTTACCTTCAAATTCCCTAGAAGTAGTGATACCCTATGAAGCTTGGAATGGATAAAAACAAGCTTGGATAATTGTAGGATATTTGGATGCATTGCATATGCACACATACCTTCACAAACTAGAAGGAAACATGGTCCCAAGGTAGATAACTGTATGTTCATTGGCTATGATCTAAATCAAAGGGGTTATAGGCTATATAATACTAGCACTGTTGGATTCATAGTAATTCAAAGTACACTATTCAATGAGATTAAATTTTGGTTTGAAGATGTTTGCAAGAAAATCAACTTTTTGTATGAATTACAAGATGATTTTCCAAGACTATCAAGCAAAGCTTCACACAAATTTGAATAATTTAGTGAATCAAAGGATTACCATAAGACACTATTGCAGGGAATCAAAGATGAGAGAAAGAGAGAATTAGAGAGAAGAAGAACAAGGCTACATTTTTTTTTCAAAAGAATTCATCATTTTTCTTTTCCATATATCTCATCATGGAACATGTAAAAGCATTGTAAATGCACTAGAGGGATTTTAGGGATTTCTAGATAAAGTGCACATCTCTTGTGTGAAAGGACCAAACTTAGGGCACTTGTATATGAGTCACTTGGTGACATAATAGTAAAGACTTTTTCCATAATATAGAGACTAACGTATGAAATTTGTATTTCCTTCTTTTTGTTTGTGTATCTTCTTCTTTGTGAGCTTATATGTGTTTTTCAAACACGAAATGTATGCTTGGAGGTGTTTTATTCGCTTACCCCACCGTTTTTCAATCATATCATATGTGCTAAGCATAACGAGTCTTTAGGTACAAGAAGCTGATTCTTAAGACTTAGTTTTTTTGGCATAACTTGAAGCAAAGTAGTCCAATTGAGCTGAAAATACCAAAATTAGATGCATCCATCAGAAGCTTTGAAATGAACCTACGATTGATCATGTTTGAGTATCAGAGCTAGGAGAAATCACAAGGTTTGGGTGTGCTACTTCACCAAGTATCACAACACACGTGCATGTAGAAGGTGTCATGTGAGGTGGAAACCCACTTGTGCATGCATTACTTGACCCATTCCCACATCTATCATCACTAGACCATACCTTTGCATGCACTTGTTTGGTTCATACTCTCAGTTTGATAATTTAACGTGTGTGTATCAAACCACCACTATGTGCATTTTTTGGATGTGTGAGGGGTAGCTAGTCTCAATTTTCATGAGTGCATAGGACCTTGTGAGTCTGATGCACACACTTTTGGCATTTTTGCTGGGGAAGAGGGTATAATTCAAGGTTGTTGGGAAATGAATCAACACCCCTATGTAGCTTTGGAAGGCTTTAGGCCCTCATAGGTTGTTTTCTACTCTCACTCAGAGTCATTATTGTGACTCCAACTCCAAACCTATGCAAGATAGACTAGCTATCCTTGTTGTTGTCTGCCTATGTGCAAAGAGACACCTTGACTATTGGAAACCTCACTCCAAGATCACCTAGAGGATAATCATGGAATTTATAGCTAAGGTAATAGGCTCTATCAGTAATCAAACACAAGTTAAATCACTTCAAATGGATACCAAAAGAAGGAGTTAAAATAAAAAAAATCATGATGGAAACTAGGTCACTCCTTAAAGAGGCAATGAGAAATGGCTAACGACAAAGAAGTATAAGCTATCAAAATGGCTAGCTAAGCAAGGGAGATGTGTGTATAAACTTCCTCACACTCTAAGCTAACTTAGGAAGAGAATATATGTCATGGACTTCCATTAATGACTTGGATTCATACATTCATAGGCTATCAAAAGTGCTCCTATAATTATGCAATAATTTCTCAATCAGCCACTTAACCTTTTTGATAAGATATGATTTAGGAAAGTGGTTAAGACTTCTTGGTAGCTGAAATTCATGATATGAAGCCTCTTAATGATAGGTCCACTTATCATTCATGCCTTGAGAATTTAGCTAACATGTACAAACAATATTCAGAATATTTACACATGAGAATGGAGCACCGGAACACACTAAAAAAATAGTCTCAACACTAGAACACTTGAACACTAGATCACCAAAACACTAGAGCACACTAGAACATCCCCAAAATATATTTGGTCAGGTTTGAGTCTTTATTTTTAACACTCCCCCTCAAACCTTGAGCTTAAATCTACCATGCCCATGCTTCTTTTGAATTTCAACAGCTTTTTTCCTTCTAATCCTTTTGTAAACATACCTCCAAATTGATCTTTGCTACTCATATCCTCCACGTTGAGCTCCTTTTCCCTAATGAAGTGGTACTTGGACCTAGCATGGAAAATTGGATTCAAAGCTAGGTGTACATTACTCATGTTATCACACATGATAGGAATCTATTTCACCTGCAAGTTTAAATGTTTAAAGAGCTTCTTCAGCCATATAAGTTCACAAGTGGTAACGAGTAAGGATTTATATTCAGCTTCTATGGAAGATAGGACTACTATTGGCTGCTTCTTGAACCTCCAGGAGATATTCTTGGTTCCAATCATGACTACATGGCCACTTGTAGTCCTTGTATGATCCTTAGATCCTACCCAATCTACATCACAATAAGCTTTCACCTACACATATTCATCATATGGAAAGAGTAAAACTTCATTTATAATACCCTTGAGGTATCTAAGAACCCTCTTGGTTACCATTAAGTGTTGTCCTTTGGGATTTTGCATAAACTTTGAGAGAGCTCCTACTACATGCTTGATGTTCGGCCTAGTAAGAGTTGCATAGTTCAAAGATCCTACAATGGATCTATAAAGAATGACATCTTCAATCTGTTTTCCCTCATTTGCATTGAGCTCTTCATTTATTTCTAATGTATTTGCAATTGGCTTGCAATTACACATTCCATACTTTGCTAGTACATCAAGAATGTACTTGCTCTACATGAGATATATATCTTCCTCCTTGTGTATTACTTCTATGTCTAAGAAGTACTTGAACCCTCCAAGATCTCAGATCTTGAATTCTTCTCCAAGCTTGTTCTTGATCTCTCTATTGCTTGCTTCATCATTCCTTGTAAGAATAAGATCATCAATATAAATGCAAATACAGACAACAAGAACACTAATGAGAAGACATCACTTTGTTTGTAGCCACATTTGGCTGGGTATTCCACTAGCCTTTGCTCCCAAGATCTTGGGGCTTGATTGAGACCATAAGAAGCCTTCTTTAACCTACACACATGATGAGGGTACCTTAGATCCTCAAAGCCTTCAGGCTGTGCCATGAAAACAATCTCCTTTAGGTCACCATTCAAGAAAGCATTCTTCACATCTAGTTGGTGAATCTTTTAACTTTTTGAGGCTACAATTGCAATTAGAGTTATTACCATAGTCATCCTTGCTATAGTTCTGAATTTGTCCTCAAGTTCAATTCCATAGATTTTTGCAAAACCCTTTGCAACTAGCCTTGCTTTAAACCTAGATAGGATGCCACCTCAAATCCTCTTTACCTTTCCCATTTGTTGCATATCACTTTCATGTCCTTGGTCTTAGGTACCAAAGACCAAGTGTGGTTCTCATTGAAGGCTTGTACTTCTTCTTGCATGGGTTTGTTCCATTCTTCATGCTTGCTTTCATCCTCAAAAAAATTAGGCTCTTCACATGCAACTACTTGAATCATGTATGCATAATGTTTGGCAATGAAAGAGTCATAAGCTAATCGATGAACTGGATACCTCAACAAATGCTTTGAAAACTTTAAAGTAACTAGACAATTCAACCTTTGAATCCATGCAATACAACCATGTCATTCTTGTGTGATCATCAATAAAGGCAACAAAATACCTATTCCCTCCCAATGAGGGCTCCTTGGTTGGTCCCCATACATTAGTGTGAATGAGGTCCAATGGAAATCTCCTCCTTTGTGTAGTCTTCTTGAATAGAAGACTTGCTTCCTTCTCAAATTGAAATGCTTCACAAAAATGTTGCATTCTTTGAGAGTGGAAGTTTGGAAGACCACTCACCACACCTTTGCTTTGCATATCCTTCAGCTTTTGATGGTTTATGTGGCTAATCCTCTTGTACCAAAAATCCAACTAGGCTATTTGTTTGCTACCAAATGTCAAATGGACCATATGTGATTAGGGTAGTCTTACCTCCATGGTGAATAGCCTTCCTTCCTCCTTGGCTTTAGCTATTAGCTTGTAGCCTTGCTTTGGATCTTCTACAAAGCATCCTTTGTTGTTGAACTTCACTACATACCCTCTCTCAACCATCTATCTAGGTGATGCTAGATTCTTTGTGATTATCAGCACATGTAATCAATATTTAAGACGCTTTTCATTTAGATTTTTATTAAAAGAAATATCACCTAGGTATGTGATCCTATGCTCAATGTCTTCCCTTATTTCTACATGCCCTTGCATTCTTAGTTCATGCAAATTACAAAATATTTCCCTATTCTAGCTCATATGATTTGAACATCCACTATCGATGTACCATGTGGTGTCTATGCCTTCTTTATTACCATGTCTTTGCATCATGGATAAATGATGATCATTCTATGATGCATTTGAAGTATTTGCAAAGTTACGTTTGTTCTTCTTGTAGCCTCCTTGGATGTCATTTGAGTAACAATCCCCTGCAAAGTGGCCCGGCTTACCACAATCGTACCATTCCTTTGTGTAGTCCCCTTCTTGAAATTGACCTCTTCTTCCTCTAGCTATTCATCTTCCCCTTGTTCAATAGCTTTCACTTTAACCTTCTTGATCATTGCTTGATCTTCCTCTATCACTGTTGGAGAGATTCTCTCCCTTATGTGGAAATTTCATTCCTTTATTTTTACATATGAATTGTGTGGAACTCATGGATAACAATATTGAAGGCATGGTACAACTAGTTGCGAGCATTATCTTAGCTAGAGAAAATGTGATGGGAAAATAGTAGCTATTGACTTGGACAAAAATAACTATGATTTGGGAGCACCAGTCATAGAAAAGTCATAGAAAAGGCAGAGGGCTCAAGGATGGTGGCTAGTAGAGGGCTGATCTTCGTCATGAAAGCAATACTTTTTGCCATGGGAATCAAGCAAGCCGCAGAAGTCAAAGGATGAGGGAGCTCGCTATCATTCCATCAACATATTTATCATATCATGAAGCTCTATATGAGATGAGTGTATACATGCAGATGCGTGTACGAAGGGTCACTTCAACATGAAAGATTAATATGGTCAAAGCATGAAGGATTATTGAGCCATATCAAACACCATCAATGAGTATAACATGACGCCCTTTTTGTGGCCGACCTAAGGACCTCACTCAGTATGGCACTAGATATTCTTCAATTTCCGTTCTATAGGTGAATGATCGTTCGGAAGATCAAAGAGAAGAGAAGGCCGGACCTTACAACATAGTGCATAGTGACTCTGACATGGAAGTCTCTATTACAGAATCAACGCTCCATGTTGTGCTTCACTTGCATGGTGGGATGCAGATCTTTGTGAAAACGTTGACTGACAAGACTATCACCTGGCCGTTCTTTTCAGAAAACTAAAGCAACGATGGATGTATGACGCTCTAAATATAGAGCATAGGAGCTCTAATTAGGGAAACTTTGCTCCACTATAAACAATGAACGAAGGCACGCTGTCGAGGGGGGGGGGAGAGATGGAAAGGAAGTAATGATCGAAAGAGATGGCTCATGAGGTTTATTAGCTGTTATTTGAAAAACAAGATTGGATAGTTTGGACACGCATGTTGGAGATTCACTCACTAATTGTGCATAATGACATAAAGACAAAGAAAAGCAGAAACAAAGTATTCAAAAAATCAAAGCCTTAGTGAAGGGACAAATTCACGACTGTAATATACAGTGTGGAAACTTCCAGAATTAGAGTTTTATTGAAACCGGATTAAAATTGTATATAAGAAAGAGCATAGAACCGGAATAGGAGAGCAAGAAAAGAGAGAGTGCAGAAGTGCGCATATGAGAGAAAAATAGCATAGAGTAGAAGACGCCAGAGATCGCGTATGTAGAGATGAATAACAAAACCTAAAATCTCGGGTATTCATCTGAGAGAGATGATAAGGAACAACTACTCAGAGAAGGAGAGTTTTCCATAGCTATGAGCAAAGTGAGGCCAAGCTATATTTTGTACACATCTTCTCTAATAGAAAACACATGTTCATGTGGAAGTTTAAGCGCATTCTTCGTATGTGAAGAAATCTGAGAGATTTCATGTTACTGTGAAAAGTTAGTTAACAGTTACAGTTTTCTCAGTAAACGTTTTCCGGTACTTCTATGAGTTAGATCTCAAAGTATAGTGTAAAGTTTTGTATGAGATATAGCTTATCTTGTAGCTATAAGTCTCAACTATAAGTTGATCAAAGATTTCGGTGAAATGGATATGTACACACAGTACAAAGTCTGACCGGAAAGAAGACATCTAGAACTGGTGAAGTTTTTTTTAGACTTCAGATAGAGTTCATTTAGTGAAGGAAGTTCACATATTACTTCCTTACTTCATGTTTACACATTTGAAGTAATTACAAACAAAGTTGCAGTTGATTCCGATAAGATTCCAGTACAATTACGGTAGTAGTCCGGTGAAGTTCCGGTGGAATTTTGGTGAGTTCAAAACACAATTTTGGCAAAGTTAAGTGACGCAAAGATTGTTTAACTGTAAACAAACACAGTAGTGTAAATTCTGAAGTAAATCAGTTCAGAACTGAAGCTTGAAGGAAACGAGAAGATTTCTGTAAAGTGATTTTTCGGTGTTCACTAAATACAGTTATAAGTTTTCAGTTTCAGAAAGTTTACTGATGATTATAGAGGTGTTCTAACATCACTCTAGCTTAGTTTCTGTGGTGTAAGCCAATTCCGCAATAAGCGCTGCACCAACAGTGGTATGAGAGATGGAAAGGTTCTGAAGAGCAGAAAAGGTTTCTCAGAAGAAGAAAGGGAAAGAGAATTTGAAGAATTCTCATAAAGAAAGTTGAAAGCTGAGGTGATCAACAGCAAACGGCGTCCAAAAGTGTTCCGAAGTCATTCTCAGGGGTAAAGGTTTGTAAAAGGTAAAACCTTTTAACATTACACTCACCGGAAGTAACAAAAACAAGAAGATCATGGCAGATCATATCTCAATTGATAAATTGGACATAGATAATTATCCCGCATGGGTAATGCGCATGGAAGCCTTACTTATGAGTAAAGACTTAATGAAATATGTGACCGGAGAAGAAAAGAAGCCGTTTTGAAGGCAACAATCAACCGAAGAAAGAAGAATTAGAAGTCTTGAAGCTATGGCAAAAGGAAGATGCAACGGCAAGAGCATATATCTATAATACTGTTACAGATCATCTACTACCGCACATCAGAGGTCTGGAGAAAGCAAAAGATATATGGAGAGGGTTGGAAGATCACTTCCAAAATACTATGAAAGCTAGAAAGGCTAGCTTATGGTCGGAGTTCACAACGTTCAAGAAAAAGCAAAGTCAAAGCATTAGTGATTATGTCACTAAGATGAAAGACTTGGCAGACAGTCTTGGATCGATTGGTGAAGATATCGAAGACCACAGGTTAATAGCACAAGTGCTTACAGGTTTGAGAGGAGATGAAAGGTGGAAACCTTTCGTACTCTCAACTGAACTGTCTTTAAATAATTTTGTACCAGATTTAAATCAGTTGCTTGGACTAATGCTAACGTTTGAGCAAGATTTGAAGATAGATGGAGAAAAAGGACATAGTTCAGCTATGTACGCAAAGAACAAGAAGAAAGGTGATAAAGGAAGAGAAAAAGATGAAGAAGAAATAACTGCTCAAGCAAATTATGCAAGAGGAAGAGGTAACATCAGGAAAAGAGGTAAAGGAAGAGGTAATCAGACTAATAACAAGAAAGCTTGCTGGATCTGTGGATTAAGCAATCACTTGGCTCATGATTGCTGGCATAATTCACAATGATCAAACTAGAACCAGAACAGTAATAGTAGAGGTAGAAGCGGAAGATATCAAAGAGGAAGACAAAGCCAAAGAGGCGGATATGGTAGAGGTGGAGCAAGAAGTTGGGGACAGAATCAGTCTCACAACACTACCTACTACAACTATGCGAATGATATGCAGAATGAAGATCATACGACGTTGATGATGAACTCGATAAGTGTGTCAGAGAATGAAGACCTCAAGGTATTCTATATTGACTCTGGTTGTTCAAATCATTTGTTAGGAAATATAGAATTATTATCAGAACTTGAAGGAGGCATTTCATACAGTATAGACAGGTGATAACACAAAACATAATGTAAGGTTAATTGGAAAGGTAAAGTGTAAGAATGGAGCTGACCTACTAACAAATGTTTTGTATGTTCCAACAATCCCGAAGAATCTGATCAGTGTGGGTCAGATAGTAGAAAAAGGTTTTCAAGTCAGGTTTACAAATGAAGGATTTTCTGTTGAAGATCCAGAGAATGGATACAAACAGATTGTCCATGGTAAAAAGGAAGGTAGACTTTTAACTCTGAAAGTACAAGGGAGTGTTGGTCAAGCTTTGATCACACATGGTGATGAGGTATTTACATAACTAGACCTTTGGCATAAGAGGCTAAAACACTTTAATGAAAAGGGAATCAAAGCTATGGTAGAGAAACAGTCCGTGAGAGGATTACCAAATATGAAGAACCAACATATGATTCACAAGTGTGAAGCATGTCAGATGGGAAAAGCCCACAGGTTACCATTTCAGAAGAATGGGTACAAACATGATGGTGTGTTAGAACTCATACATACAAATGTATGGGGACCAACGAAAGAAGGATCTATCAGCGGATTGAGGTATTATGTTCTTTTCATTGATGATGCAACAAGATGGATAACTCTTTATGTTTTGAAAGAGAAGTTAGAAGTGTTTGGAGCTTTCAGGCATTTTCATGCATATGCTGAAAGACTTACAGGACAGAAACTCAAAAGACTAAGGTCTGATGGAGGAGGAGAATATTTTTCTCGAGAGTTCAATGATTATCTTTGGAATGCAGGTATCAAAAGAGAAATAACTTGCAGGTATACACCACAACAAAATGGAGTAGCAGAAAGAAGAAACCGAACTCTAGTTGAGTTTGCATGAGCAATGCTAAAGGAAAAGAACTGTCCAAATTATCTTTGGGCTGAGGCTGTAAATACAGCGACATACTTGGTAAACAGATTACCATGTACAACTTTAAATGGGATGACCCCTTATGAAGCTTGGTGGGGCAAGAAACCAACACTTGATCATTGCAAAGTGTTTGGATCAGTTGCGTATGCTTATGTACCATCACAGTTGAGACATAAGCTTGAACCAAAAGCAGAAAAATATGTGTTCATCGGATATGATGAAAAGCAGATGGGTTACAGGTTATGGAGTCCTCTAACCAAACAATTTACTGTTTCCAGAGATGTGACATTTGATGAAGGAAAAAGATGGTATACAGATTAAAGAGCATAGTGTTGAAACACTTGAAGAAGAGATAAGAAGGAATGAAAAAGGTAAATCACAGATGCAGGTGAATGGAGATGAAGATCATATGCAGGCAAGTACATCCAGGATTGAATCAGGTATGAGAAATGAAGATGGATCAAGAATTGATGAAGATATGTATTTAGATACACATGAAGAGTTTGAACCAAGAAGGTCAAACTGAGTAAGGAAACAACCAACAAGGTATTCTTATGACACTTCTTATTTGACTCAAAAAAACTATGCTTACTTAGTAAAGGAAGGTGAAGAACCTCAGAATTACGATGAAGCAAAAGGTAAGAAACAATGGGAAGAAGCGATGAAAGAAGAGTTCAATGCTCTAGAGGAGAACAAGACTTGGGAACTTGTTCCAAAACCAAATGGTAAGAAAGTGATTGGAAATAAATGGGTTTACAAAGTCAAGAAGCTTGCAGATGGAAGGATAGCCAGATACAAAGCTATACTGGTTGTCAAAGGCTATGCTCAGACATATGGCATAGATGATGATGAGACGCTTAGTCCGGTGGCAAAGATGTCAACCATAAGGACGTTGATTGCTATAGCAGCATCAAAAGGATGGAAGCTAAGTCAGCTGGATATAAAGAACGCATTTCTGAATGGATATAGATCAGATGAGGTTTACATGGAACAACCTGAAGGGTTCGTAAGTTCTAGTTACCCAGAACATGTTTGCAGATTAAGAAGAGCTCTCTATGGACTGAAGCAAGCTCCAAGAGCTTGGAATTACAGACTTGTGAAGTATCTCAATAACCTTGGATACCAAAGTTCGAAGGAAGATGCAAGTCTACTCATCAAGAGAACAGATGAAGGTATGATCTACATTTGTATTTATGTAGATGACATAATAATCACAGGAACCTCAGATGAAGGAATCAAAGAGGTAAAGAGACTGCTTGAAAAAGAGTTCAAGATCAGTGACCTAGGAAAGTTGTCATACTTTCTAGGAATGAAAGTTACATATACAGATCATGGTGTATATGTTTCGCAAGAAAGGCATCTCCTAAACTTACTGAAGAAGTTTAACATGGAGAATTGCAGAGAAGCTTCAACACCACTTGAAGAAAATCATAAACTCAGCAAATATGGTGGTGCAGAGTTTAAAGATATGAGGAAGTATCGGTCGTTAGTGGGAATCTTAATTTATGCTACACTAACAAGACCGGATCTTAGTTATACAGTGGGTGTTCTCTTACAGTTTATGCATTGTCCGAAGGATCAACATTGGGTTGCAAGACAAAGAGTTCTTAGATATATAAAAAGAACTATAAAGGAAGGATTATATTATCCTTATACGTCAGATATAAAGCTGAGAGAATACAATGACTCAGACTGGGCAGGAAGGCAAGATGACAGAAGATCAACACATGGGTATATGATATACCTAAGAGATAAGCTTGTAAGCTGGTGTTCAAAGAAGCAACACACAGTAGCTTTATCGTCAACAGAAGCAGAATATAAAGGACTTGTGGAAGCAGCTAAAGAAGTGATATGGATACAGACCTTGTTCAAAAGCATGGGTATTGATCAAGGTATACCTATCATGCATGGAGACAATATGAGCTCGTTGTATCTTGCAGCAAATCTAGTATTTCATGCAAGAACAAAACACATAGAGATTCAATATCATTTCCTGAGGGAAAAGGTAATGGAGAAGGAGATTGAATTGGTATTCACTCCTACAAAAGATCAGATTGCAGATATTCTGACAAAGATCTTAGATGGAGTAGAGACAAGCAGATTCAAAGAAATGGCAGGTATAAAAGAAAAGAAGGATATATGAAGACCGGGAGATGCAAATTAGTGATTGAGGGGGAGCTGTTGGAGATTCACTCACTAATTGTGCATAATGACATAAAGACAAAGAAAAGCAGAAACAAAGTGTTCAGAAAATCAAAGCCTTACTGAAGGGACAAATTCACGACTGTAATATACAGTGTAGAAACTTCTAGAATTAGAGTTTTATTGAAACCAGATTAAAATTGTATATAAGAAAGAGCATAGAACCGGAATAGGAGAGCAAGAAAAGAGAGAGTACAAAAGTGTGCATATGAGAGAAAAATAGCATAGAGTAGAAGACGCCAGAGATCGCGTATGTAGAGATGAATAACAAAACCTGAAATGTCGGGTATTCATCTGAGAGAGATGGTAAGGAATAACTACTCAGAGAAGGAGAGTTTTCCATAGCTATGAGCAAAGTGAGGCCAAGCTATATTTTGTACACAATTTCTCTAATAGAAAACACATGATCATGTGGAAGTTTAAGCGCATTCTTCGTATGTGAAGAAATCTGAGAGATTTCATGTTACTGTGAAAAGTTAGTTAACAGTTAGAGTTTTCTTAGTAAACGTTTTCCGGTACTTCTATGAGTTAGATCTCAAAGTATAGTGTAAAGTTTTGTATGAGATATAGCTTATCTTGTAGCTATAAGTCTCAACTATAAGTTGATCAAAGATTTCGGTGAAATGGATATGTACACACAGTACAAAGTCTGACCGGAAAGAAGAGATCCAGAACTGGTGAAGTTTTTTTTAGACTTTAGATAGAGTTCATTTAGTGAAGGAAGTTCACATATTACTTCCTTACTTCATGTTTACACATTTGAAGTAATTACAAACAAAGTTGCAGTTGATTCCGGTAAGATTCCGGTACAATTACGGTAGTAGTTCGGTGAAGTTCCGGTGGAATTTTGGTGAGTTCAAAACACAGTTTTGGCAAAGTTAAGTGACGCAAAGATTGTTTAACTGTAAACAAACACAGTAGTGTAAATTCTGAAGTAAACCAGTTCAGAACTGAAGCTTGAAGGAAACGAGAAGATTTCTGTAAAGTGATTTTTCGGTGTTCACTAAATATAGTTATAAGTTTTCAGTTTCGGAAAGTTTGCTAAGCTACTGATGATTATAGAGGTGTTCTAACATCACTCTAGCTTAGTTTCTGTGGTGTAAGCGAATTCCGCAATAAGCGCTGCACCAACAACGCAGAAATTCCACGTTGTGTTGTCTCCGATAATTGTTTCACTCTCGTGAGATTCTATCTTCCCACTCTCAATTGTTTCATGTGACTGATCCAATAGGAGCCATGCGAAATTCAAATTTTGCAGGTCGTTGGACCTATGCTTTATTTTGTTCAGCAGCTAACTCTTGTCTCAAAGTTCACAATCGATGACCGTGTGTTTGTGAGTCTAGGCCATAACCATACTTAATATTGGAAGAACACATCAATTGTTGCTAGCCAGTTGCCCTTGCTAAGTGGTTATTGTGTGCGTTTGATACGGACATAGAGTTTCCACGCAAACGTGTGTTTCTCACAGCCAACATGAATGAGTTACGATTTGGCTATTCCCTTGCCATCTTGGTTTAATGAATTGTAGAATTTGTGTTATTTGCCTTGGCAGCCACCTCTCAACAAGGGTATCATAGAAAGGCCAACCTACCACTATTCGTGTAAGCACAACAACACTAAGATATATTCCATGAGATTCAGTGTGAGTTTATGCTTTAAGCATGTGCTAAGAACAAGCCCATGCGTACTGTTTATTAGTATGAATTCATCAACAGATACACATATCGGAGTATACATTTGCATGCTTGACAAGCGGGTGGAGTTGAGAATTTCTAGACTCGCATAAGAATATTCTAGTCTCGAATAGGAATATTGTTTCATTCCATTGTTGAAACATTGTTGATTGCTCATAATGTCTATCTTTGCTATAACTCACTAAGATGGTACCTCCCACTCAAGTTACTCCAATTCTCTTTCTAACTCAATGCTCCACAATTCCCATGCATTGAGAAACAGCAATCTAATGCTTTCTATTGAATTCAATACTTGTTGCTTTACAACATCAAAAGCTTCTGAATGGGCATTGTTGTAGATTAGAACCTTCGAGAGTAACAAATGTGTTTGAGGGCACTTCTAGCTTTTGTTTCATGCTATGCTAAATGCACAGAATTGTTCTAGTTTTGAAGGTGATCTTCCTTAGCACATCATCTCTATAGAACTATGACAATGATTTGATGTGTTAGCCTAGTTTCCCACATGTGTTGCCATCTAAGGGGCGTGATCTAAATCAAGTAACAGATCAATTAGAGCTTATGAGGAACTGAACACATCAGTCTATGAGATGATTTTCAATTGAATTAAGCTACTAATCATCTCTTTGAGTCTTGATTGCACTTGAGATCGCTCCAAGCACCCAGAGTGTGCCATTGGATTTGGCAGTTGGCTTGATCCACCAATCCAACGTCCAATACTTCTCGACATTGGTGAGCCCGACATGAATCGAATACGCAACCTTCTGAATTACATGTAAAAAGATAAACTATGAATTACATCTACAAGAAGAACATTATGAAAAAGAGAAAACCATGTTTTTGAGATCGTTACAAGAAAATACCTTACATATGATGAATAGGTACCGATGATGATTCATGAAGAGTTCGAGGCCCAAAAAAGATTTTAAATAACTGTATGAGAAAATCTTCCGATCAACATATTTATCATATCATGAAGCTCTGTATGATATGAGTGTATACATGCAGATGAGTGTACAAAGGGTCACTTCAACATTAAAGATTAATATGGTTAGAGCATGAAAGATTATTGAGCCATATCAACCACCATCGACGAGTAACATGACACCCTTTTTGTTGCTAGCCTAAGGACCTCACTCAGTATGGCACTAGATATTCTTCAATTTCCATTGTACAAGTGAATGATTGTTTGGAACATCAAAGAGAAGAGAAGGACGGACCTTATAACATAGTGAATAGAGAATCAGATATGGAAGTCTCTATTACAGAATCAACGCTCCATCTTGTGCTTCGCTTGCATGGTGGGATGCAGATCTTTGTGAAAATGCTGATTGGCAAGACTATCACCTTGCCGTTCTTTTTAGAAAACTAAAGCAACGATGGATGTATGGTGCTCTAAATATAGAGCATAGGAGCTCTAATTAGAGAAACTTTGCTCCACTATAAACAGGGAATGATCATGCACTACTGAGGGGGGAAAAAAGGTTGGAGAGATGGAAAGGAAGTAATCATAGAAAGAGACTCCAACAGGGGAGGGAGAGCCAACATCTCAGTAGTATTGTTATGGCCCAAGCATGCTTAACTGCAGAGTTCTGATGGGATTGTGTGTATTAGTGGTGGGAGGACCCCACCACAGTTTTTCAAGGTGTGTTGGAGGAAGAAGAAAAGGGGTGGCCTAGTTTTTTTTATCTTCTCTAGTTTGCAATGGAATTCTGATAATTTTGGCGGGTGGATTCTGAAGACAATGATCAAATTTGATTCAACTAATGATCTGCCAAACTCAAAGGTAACGATTCACTGAAGCATCTCCTTCAACGATCCGATAAATCCTTGCTATATCCGCTGCTCTATATAACTATGATGAGCATAGATTCTCCAAGTTTTGTTTTGGACAACCATGATTTCAATAGTTTATGCTGATCATCTATATTAATATCTATTATGCAATCATCATGTAATTAGATATGTACTTTTCTAACATACAATGAACTGTTGACTGCATGAACATACGATTTATCTACTTAGACATTATTGAAGTGATATACCTATGTGAGGATTGTAATATGATGTTATGATTAATTGTTATCATTTATGACTACTGATGCTCAATGTTTCTATGTCCCAATATCATACTCAATATTGGAAGAACACATTAATTGTTGCTAGCCAATTGCCCTTGCTGAGTCGTTATCGTGTGCGTTTGATACGGACATAGAGTTAGGAACCATGGAGATTTATCCCTTAAATCTTGAGGTAGAATCAAATTGGCTACAAGACTTGTGGGCCAATGTCCAAGAAGATAGATGGAAAACGAGAAAACGAGAGAACCCTCCCTTCATAGAATTAGATGCTTTTTCAATCCAACCATTGATTGAGTGGGAAATAGGAACCAAGAATCTGTTTGATCAATACCTTGAGAGAGAGGATGCAACTTTCCTTACCACACTTCCAAAGTACATGGGTGAGTATGAACAAAAATCCAATTTCTTCTATGCTCCCACATTGAGATGCAAGGAGGAAAGGACCTAGAAAGTTTCAAACACTCTACAAGAGTTGAAGAATGCTAAGTCAAGTGTGCTTTAACCTCAAAAGAACTTCTAGAAGTCAAGCCTTGATTATGGAATATTTTAGCCATGCAACTTAACCTAAAAGAACAAAATTAGTTCAGAAAAGGAGAAAGGTAATGTAGAAACCCATAAAATAAAAATAGCTATGGACAAAGTAGGTGATTCTAAGGAAGGTGATGATAGAAAAACTTGGTTTCCAATCATGTATCAAGGATACATGACTAAATCTATACTAGAGAGTGGTGTTGGAGTAGGAATTGCTATGAAAGAAATCTAGGAAAAATGGGGAAAACGAGCCTTAAGACCCACTAGAATGAGATTGCAATTGGCAGAACTTCATGTAGGGACTCCCTTAGGACTCCTTGAAAATTTGATCTTGACTACATGCAAAGTAGAGTTCGAGCATATCCGAGCCATATGTCAATTTGTCAAGTAAGAAAATTATGAAATGATTATGGGGCGACCATTCATGAGACAATTGAAAATAGTTCAAGGTTGGAGAATAGATGATTTGTACCTTCAACGTTAGGGCACAATCACTAAAATAGGTCTTTAAAACTTGTCTTATAGAGATGTCTCACCTCTTCAATAGAATCACATCCATAAAGAGGAAGATTATGTATTGATCCATAGTATAGGATCTAGTGATCATTCTTAGATTTACAAGGATACTCAACTATGGATTTGCTATGCTACCTTGGTAAGTGTGTACTTTTGTTAGTTTCTTTAATCTCATCATCATCATCACCACCACCATCTTCACTTCCCTCCACCTTCCATCTACATCTTGAACAAAAAAATTAGATTTTGGGCATATACCCACCTCTCCCATTCATTTCCTCATTTCATTTGCAAGAGAGAGTGAGAGTGTGTGTGTGTGTGCTTGTTGTGTTTGTGTGTTCTTGAGTGTTTAGAGGAATCGGCTTTAGCTTCCGCTTCAATTCCATCATTAGGTATGACAAGCACTTTGCACATGGCTTGAGATGACCATCTCTATCTGTCATGATAGATAGAGAAAGTTGGTATTTTTGAATTTCATGCATTCCATGATAGACACTCTCTTAGCTCATCCACAAAACACATGTTTCACCAAAAACATTTGCATTATTTTGGTCTATCATGAGAGATCTTGTCTATTGAGACACAAAAAATCCACGACAGATACCATTTATAGTGATAGGCGCTTCTATGAGGACAAATCAAATTTATGATAGATGATAGACACCATCTATCCTAATAGTCAGGCTATCCTTTAGGACAAACACACTCCACAATAGACAAAAAATGCTTTCTATTGCAATAGATGCAGGGTGTATCGCAAGAGATACTTATCTATCATGATAGACAGACCATCCATCGTGAGAGATGCCTTTCACGATAGAAGTTAGACCCATCTATCTCGACACACACACACACCATCTACCATGCTAGATGCTCATCTATTGCCATAGATAGACCTCCAACACGACATACCAATTCCACGATAGAAACATAGAACAGTCTATCAGGATAGACACTTTCTATCGCAAGAGATAGAAATCACGACAAACACTATGTCATGATAGACAATCAATCTTGAGGAATTTTGTGATTTTCGCAAGGCTATTGGGGCAAAGTGAGTGTGTCTAGAGGCAACACAAGGTGCGACCATAAGAGAGAGGCTTTGATGAGCATCTTTGGCATAAGAGCAAGCCTAGAGAACATGACTTGAGGTTGGAAAATTACTCAAACCCCACAGTCAATTCTAGCTTAGGATAATTATGCATAGGTGAAGTATATCAACTAGGGTGATGGTAGGAATGGACTAAATTCAAGAAACCCTAATTAATTCAAATGAGGATTGATAAGTAGAGTAAAAAAGCAATAAAATCAAGAGAACAAACATAATCAAGTGATCAAATGGGAAAGAATGAGAAAATCGAAGTTACTCTTGATGGTGCATTACTAAAGACAAGACCCACACCAAAGAAACTTAAAAAAGAAAAAAAAATATTGATTCATAAAAGAGTTTGGCAGCATGTGTGTACTCTAAACTAATTGGAAGGGTAAGTGGAAAAATTTGTGAATGTCAGATCACGTAAACATATCGGAAGCATCGATAAAAAAAGCCTTAGATCATCGAACGTTAGTGTGAATATCACTATACGATCTTGGGCTCAACTATTGTGTGATTACCCCTACATAGTGATATCACAAACCAACAACTTAGAGATGTCAATTAACTCAAAGATGTCAATTAGTGATTGAGGGGGAGCTGTTCGAGTTTCACTTAATAATTAGGCATGAAAATATGAAGCACATAAAGTAAATTAATGAAGACATATAGGAAAAATTAAAGAGCAAAAAGATTATGAAGATTGGATACACAAAACTATGCCCATGTGAAGGCATATGCGCACGTAATATACAATTAGAATTTAGATCAAGATTAGCTCAAGAACTTCAAAATTATGAGCTCCAAGGGTAAATGCATAAAATTAGAATGTATGTAAGTCAATTAAGAGCATCAGCTTGTAGAGTTGAATTTTATGTAGTCAATTGTAATTCCCTATACTTTTGTATAAACACTCGGGATATTTAGGGTGAGAGGTTGGGAAGAGAATTCCTTCATAGATGATGACGTTTCTATGTTTATGAGCAAAAGAAAGCAAAAGGATTTTTTACACACCTTCCATAATAGTAAATAAGGTTTTTTTTAAAATGGATTTGATCCAATTCTCAATTTGTGATGAGGCGCAATGTGATTTCGGACCAAGTATGTGACAGTTAATAGTTATGAGGAAGTGGGGATTTTTTATTATCTTAGCATGAGATGTCTCAATACAATGTAATGGTTTTGATAAGTGATAGCACATTTGAAAGCTATGATCCTCAGCTACCTTTGGCTAAAAGATCTTTATCAAATGAGATGCCATCGCACATAACTAAGCTTAAGAATGTGAGGTAAAGAGTCATTGTATTGTTTTCAATCTTTCAGTTACTACATGAGATAACTTCTATAACTCATTGCTAGTAGTAATGCAAGATAATTTCTATCAAATTTGAAAGAAGAATGAAGACAATTTTTGAAATCATAAAGGTGCATATACACAAAGTAAATGATGATATTTCTTGTGTAAAGTGATAAAGATATAAAATTTTGAAGTCTTGTTGAGGTAATGATGATTACAGAAGACTTCTAATATTACATTAACTTAGTTCTTGTGATATTTCATACATCAACACTTAACAAGTTTCCTTGTTCTTGGATGGTCTACTGAGTGAAAAGTTTAGGTCATAGTATACTTGAAAGAACCACACATCTTATAGCAATGCTTACAAATGTGTATTGATATCGAGGACAGGTTGGGTGAAGAATTGGAACCCTCCAAAATCTACAATGATTAAGATTGTTCCACTATTATTACATCCAAACTCATGACGTCAATAGATGAACTAGCAGAACAAGTAGCTTGAAAGTTAGGAGTTCAAAGTAGACTAGCTTAGAGATTGATCACTATAAAGCATTGATATACTTGTAGAGGTGATCACATGGAAAACATATGCTGAATACAAAGAGAGAACTTATGGAACTTAAAAGCCCAATCTTGCATGATAGAAAGGAAGTACATGAACCATGTGGCTCAAGATTGCCCCTACAATAAGCATGCAATTAGGCAGAACTATCAACAACCAAGTAGGCATCAAAATCAATACTAGCTAGCAACAACCTTATTATAGGCCACAATAAAATTACCAACCACAGTATCATGCACAATCTAGATCCCAACCAATGCTAGGATAACAACCCCCATTGCTTGCCAATGTAATATTAGTCAAGCATGTGACAAAAAAAAGATAATCTAAATAGGACATTAATGGAAACATCTCCACTCATCTCAAAGTTTTGATTCAACACATGGAGATAGTCCACTTGTGTATTACAATGAATCCCTCGAGCATAATGAGGCACATCTAATGGAAACATCTAATGCTCAAAGTTTTGATTCAACACATGGAGATAGTCCACTTGTGTATTACAATGAATCCCTCGAGCATAATGAGGCACATCAATATGATGCACCATTGATAGAGCCTAGATGGGAGTTAGAGTACACTAAGGTAATGCACACAAACCCCAAACCCAAACCTCAATTGGGACAACATAGGCCTCAAGGACCTTGAGGACCATGTTATGGTTATGGATGTGAAGGAGATCACTTTATTTTTTAGTGTCCACTTCCTCCATCAAGAAACCTCAAACTTTAGTGATTCAACGGTTTTGTCCACATTGTGGAAAGGAACATCTCCTTCAAAAATATCCTAAGAACCTAGCTAATGTTCAAAAAATTACCCCAATCAATGTACTTGATTTAGTGGTAGAACTCAGTCGAAGTGTGCCTAAATTTTCTCCCATGCAAGTAATCACTAGAGCACCAGCTTTACAAAAGATGTAGGACATAGAACATGGAAAGAATCCGAGGTTAGTGAATAAAAAAGCACTAGTAAAAAGAGACCTAGGACTTGGAAGGATAGCTATGAAATGATTAAAAAATAATGGGCTAGAAAATTGAATAAATTGGAAGAAATCATTACAAAAACATAAAAAAAAAACAAAAATTTCATCTCAAACCTAGTCATAGACACACACATACACACACCATTCTACACATCGCTTCACACCCACCATCTGTCCCACTTCAATCGCAAGCAGGATTGATCTTAGCAGATCCTATTCTAGAAGACTTGGAAATGTTTTTCAAAGCTTAATAGGATCAACTTCAAGAAGGGCCAAATGGAGTTGAGTTAGATAAAGCTATCCCAAAGCACATTTAGAGATTGAAAGGAATAAGCTATGTTTAAAGATGGTAGATGTCGCCCATGCTATGTTTGAAGCTAGTCACTTTTTCCATTAGACAAACTCAGTGAAACCCGAGTTACAATTACAAAGACTGTTTGAGAGATTAGAGAAATGGGTCGATAAACCATAGACATTAGAAACACTAGAGGCTCAAGATAGCAGAAGAGAGAGAAAAATCTTATGTCCACTGGAAGCTTTTGTTCTTAACTCTACAGAGAACGTAATATCTTGCTCTATAAACCAACACTCTCAAGAGTTCTTATGGGAAATGGAAGAGGAGAAATGGGCCAAGGAGGAGGATGATCCCCCTCCAATTCAAGAAGTAGTTGATCGTCAATATCAATTTCCTTAGGAAATTCCCTCTATCTAATAAGAACATGAATATTTAGAATCAAGCAAATGATTAGACCTCAAATCTACTTCCTTACATGAATTCTCTCATTGCACATGACCTTGGGAATCAAAGTCTATTCAAATGAGAGATCCTGGAGTAATTATTAGAAACAAAGAATCTATTATACCTAGGAACAAAAAAGTGGTTAAGAACACTAAAGTGCAATTTCATCTCACTTTAGAAGAACTACCCAAAGTCAATCTAGATTTGTGGAAGCATATTGCAAACCAATCACTGGAAGTTGCTAACTCCCACTCTTAGGTAGCACCACAAAGCAAGGTTTCGAAAATACACATAAACAAGATAGGGGATATGAGCAAAAGAGAAGAAGGAAATCCATATCTTCTAATCACATATCAAGGATACATGATGAACGCAATCCTAGATTTGGGAGCAAGAGTTTCCATTGCTACCACTTTCTTATAGAAATGGTGGGGCAAAGTAGCTTTAATACCCACATGAATGAAGTTGCAAATGGTAGATGGACACATAGAGAAGCCAATAGGATTGTTAGAAGGAATCACTCTCACTACTTGTGGTGTAGAGTTTGATCATACTCTTGCCATATGTGAATTTGAAAACAACCATGCCAATGAGATAAGTTTGGGTAGAACTTTCATGAGACAATGAAAATAGTGTAGGATTGGTGAACCAATTCATTGTACTTACAAAATTTAGGGGTAACTACCAAGGTCAACTTCAAAGACTAAACACATAGAGATGTTCCATCGCTATAGTGGAACACTATCCATAGAACATTACCATATCATAAAGAGTTGTCCAAAACTAGCTACGAAAGAGGAAAAGAAGAAAGAGGACAGAATGGTTGTTGTAGAGGCCTCTACCCCTAAAAGAGAGTCTTCTAACCTTGTTCAGAATGAAGAATGGGCATTTACTATTGTATGTAACTATGAACCATCTTCTCATGCGCAATGTATATCTCTAGTAGAACCAGTTATTTGGAATTTTGATAGTGGGGCAACCAAACATATTACCTTGTAGCATAGTTTCTTTAGCTCACTTTAGCATGTCCCTACATAGAATACCATCGCATGCACTAACAACTCCTCTTATCATATAATGGGAGTTTATAAGATCATTTTGAATACTAGTGACACTAGTTCTTTCACATTGTCAAATGCTTTGTATGTACCAGAGATCAAGAAAATTTGACGTTTGTTTGAGCATTAGCTGAGATTGGCTTGGTTGTCAAATTTGTTGATGAAAAATGTACATTATCTCTTAGATGGGAATGTTATTATTGCTTCTAGCATTTTATGTCGTGGGCTATATAAGTTCATAGACTATCCAAAATCTATGAATGATTAAACATGTGCACTTCAAGTTTCTTAGATATGATTTCCTCTCTACCCAAACTAGAGGCACCTTGTAAACATGTTTGTGAAGGTTGTATTTTGGGCAAAGTGCATGTTTCATCTTTCAGAAAAACCTAATTTGTAGCTTGCTCATACTCATGTCTTTGGTCCGATGCAAACAACTTCTTTTGGAAACTACCTTTACTTCGTGACTATTATGGATGATTTCTCTAGACATGTATGGGTGTACCCATTGAAATCAAAGTCCAAAGTGTTTATGTGGTTCAAAGAGTTTTTTGTTAATGGTTGAAAATCTCTTAACATGTGAATTGGGCACTCTCCATTTTGATAAGGGGGAATACATGTCTTCTAATACTAATGTATTTTTGACAGAGTGTGGGATAAAAAATTAATGTATAATGCCATATACACCTCAAAAAAATGGAGTTGTTGAAAGAAAGAACATGTTTCTCATGGGGTGTATGGTCAAAGTTCATGCTTTATCACATAACTTCTCTCTTGAGCATGTTATGTTTGCAACGTATATACTTAACAAGTGTCCCACTAAAGCAGCACTACAATGTATTACTCCATACGAGGCTCAACATGGTCGTAAGCCATCTATTGCTCATTTGTGGGTCTTTGGCTATCTAGCATACACATTATATTATAAAACACTAAAATGTATTTGAGGCTTGGCATGGTCGCAAGCCATCTATTGCTCATCTACGTGTCTTTGGCTATTTGGCATATGTAGGAAATTAGATTATAAAGTAGTGAAATGTTATTTTGTTGGATATACTCTAAAATCAATGGCTATCATCTATATCATCCACAGACTAAACACATTTTGGTTAGTCATGATGTTTTTTTTATGGAAGATGCAATTCATCCATTACTTTCATGTACCAATGAGACAATCAAGTAGTGGTCCAAATGAGGTGATTTCTCAACCTTTATAAGTTCCACATGATGATCTAGATCAATTCATTTTTCATGTAGATTTATGTGATGTACTTGTTGATGAGAGACGCGATATAGAGGAGAAAGAAACTATGCCTAGATGGCTAGTGGCCACTTTGAGAGATTGCAAATTGGATGCACCTCAATCATATCATACACATTGAGGATCTCATAGTGCTTCCTTTGCATCATATTTCTATGCAATGGCTACCTCTAGTCTTTATGATGAGAGTGAGCCTCTTATGCTTGATGAAGCAAAAAATACTAGAAATTGGATGGTTGCTATGCAATCAAAACATGATGCTACTATGAAGAATGGTACCTCGTCTTTATGCGATTTTCCTTAAGGCAAAAAGACCATTGGCACTGAAGAGGCATACAAGATGAAACATAAGCGTGATGGAACAATTGATTGGTCTAAGGATGCTAGGCTTGTTGCAAAAGGTTATGATCAAGAGAAAGGGATTGATTTTGATGATACTTTTGCACCCAGATGCCAAATGGCCATTGTTCATAACATCTATGGACATGTAGCTCATCATAATTGGAATGTACATCAGTTCGATATTAAAACTACATTTCTCAATAGTGACTTACATAAGTAAGTGTATGCATTTGAGCCTTGGTTTTTTGTGAAGAAAGGGCATGAGAGCAAAGTGTTCAAGTTGAAAAAGGCATTATATGGTTTGAAGCACCATATGCTTGGTATGAAAAGATACATGCGTACTTGATTGCATATGGTTTTGAGAATAGTCAAACTAAGCACCTTATATGTTAAGCATGCACATGATGCACTTTCAATGATTGTTGTGTATGGTGATGACATGCAAGCATATTGCTGAATTTAAGGCTGATTTGCATGCCTTTTTTGAGATTTCAGATTTGAGGTGTTTGCATCACGATTTTGGCATTCAATTTATTCAAGTTGTAGGGGGAATAGCTTTGTGTTTAAACAAAATATATAGACACATTATTATAGCATTTTGGCCTTGATGATAGCAAACCTATTGCCACTCCTATGGAAATAGGTTTATGGTTAAGTCTTCATGATGTTGGAAATGGATGTGTGATGTTCTCGATCAACATGTTGTTGGATGCTTCATTTACTTATGCATAATTGGGGCTGATATTCTATTTGTGATCTCTCACATGAGCAGGCTTATGCATTGCCTAGGTTTCAAGCATTGGTAGGCAGTTAAGGAAAGCTTTCACTACTTGAGTGGTACTCAACTACTTGGGTTCTTCTATCCCTAGGGGGATCTTTACCACAAAATTTACATTCTTTTTCTTACTCAAATTTGCTTGGTTGCTATGACACTTGTGTGCCCACTACTTGTTGTTGCTTCATGCTTGGTAGTTCATGCATATCTTTGTTGAGCAAGGAGCAGCCTATTGTGGCCACATCTAGCTATAGGTTGATTTGGGTGTTGGTTAGTCTTCTCCAGCACCATCTTCATTGATAGGTAGAGCACATTGAAAATTTCTAGGAGCCCTATGTTCCATGCTCACACAAAGCACATTGAGGTGCACTATCATTATGTAAGGGGATGTTCTCTATTGGAGAGAATATTTTGACATATCTACCCATTGAGGATAACATTGGGTACCTTTTCACAAAGGCTCTGCCTAGGGATATGTTTGAAGCTTGTTACAATGCTTTGGGATTACTTCCTTTTCTAGAGTTATCTCTCTCCATATAGCTTGGACTTTCCTTATACATGTAGCCTGCCAACTGAGACGTTTTTGAAGTCCAATTCTCTTTCCAACCACCTGCCAGAGTCTGTTGGAGTTGGGGCAGGTAAAGAAGATGTGTGAAACATCTTCGATAGACCGGTAGCAGCGTTTGCACCAGGGAGGGATCCCACAAATTTTGCTAGCCTTAAGGTTGGTCCAGATTCCATGATGAAGAATTTGCCATAAGAGGACAGACTTTTTGATTTCTATGAGGGGGTGCCAAATAGCCATGAACTTCATGTCCCACCGAAGCCGCGTCCATGACAGGCACCACTTTTTGTTGAGGTTAACCTGATAGTCGATCGTTTCTTTGATGTTCGGGATTTTTGATAGGCTATTCCCATTGTGCCATTTGAGACCAAGCGAGCTCGACATGTCGTGTCCCATGAGAAGGCGAACTTTGTGTCGGTCCCAGGCGAGACATCTGCTTTGCAAAGTGTTCCATTCTTCATGCGAAATGTTGATGCTAGGGTCAATATCCTCAAAGTTGATCCAGCGGTTGGTGTCTTGTTTCCAGAGATGTTTCCATTTTTTGAAGCCTTTGTTCCATAGCTTCTTAGCATTTTGAATGTTCCAAGATTCCACACTCCGGATGCCATGGATCGGAAACCAAATAGAGTCGTTTTGTCTGATACCGGCAGCCCACTTCCAGTCTTCACTGATTCTTGTGAAGCTTTTGACTTTATTCCAACTCTTCCAAAGGGAGCACACCAGATTAGAGCCTTTCGGGAAGACGGGGATCGGGGAAAACAGCAAGGTCAAGATGTCAAGATTCTTCCAATTTGGGAAACCCATGAGCGCCAGCTCATTCTTGTTTCTGAAGATCAACTTGGCCCACGAGGCCTCCCCGTTGCACCAAGCCTTAATCATCCATTTGGCCGACAGTTTGTTAGCCATGCACCCAATGTCCAAGATACCAAGTCCCCCACTATCTCTATGGCTAGTGCAGATGGACCATTTGATTTTAGGCACCCCCCGCCTATTGTGGTCGTCCGTCCAAAGGAAGTTTCTACAAATACTATCCAATTTGGATAGATCTTGCTCTTTCGGTCTCCAACAAGAAAGGAAATAAATGGTAGATGATAAGAGGAACGTGTTGATAACCATAGCACGACCAGCAAGATTGATTTGCATACCTCTCCAATAGTTAAGCTTGTTTTCGAGCTTGGCAAGCACCCAGTTCCACTGCTGTTCCATAGAGACGCCAAACCCCAAGGGAATCCCAAGAAGCCGAAAAATTTGGCCCTGCGGAATGATTTGACAGCCATGATCAATGAGAAGGTCGGGTTGTGACCCACCAATAGCTCTAAAGGCGGTCTTAGAGTGGTTGATTATGGATCCAGAGGCTTCACAAAAGGTAGCAAGACACTTCCAGAACGTCTCCAGGCTGGTACTATCATTGTGAACAAAAGCGTTCATATCATCGGCAAAAAGTCTCATGGTGATCTGACTGTGGTCATGCGGCAAACGAAGGCCTTTAATGTTACCAGCTTCCACCTGATGCTCCACTAGCCTGCTAAGCCCTTCCGTGGCAATGGCAAAGAGAAGGGGAGCCAATGGGCACCCTTGTCTGATAGATCTTTTAAGTTTGATCACCTTTGAAAGTTTTCCATTAATGTTAATTTGGGTCGATGCGTTTCCGAGAAGGGTCGCGATCATCTTGGTGAATTTCTGACTACATCCAAGATCTTGTAGCGACTGTAGAATATAGTCCCATTCTAGCCTGTCGTAGGCTTTATCAAAGTCGATCTTGAGGAAAACTACTTCTTGTTTAGACTCATTTGCAAATTCAAGACCTTCCCAGATATCTATAATGGTTTCCAAAATTGACCTGCCTTTGATGAAACCTTTTTGGTCCTCGCTTAGCCACGCTCTCAAGTGGCAAGAGATTCTATTGGCAATGACTTTGGCGATGATCTTGTATCCTGTTTGGAGCATTGTAATGGGACGCCAGTTCTCTATTCTGTTCTTTTCCCCTTTTTTGTGTACTAGCTTGATAATGCCATTGTTGAGACAAGAAGGAAGCGTGCCAAACTTGAGTGCCTCTTGCCAAACCAAGCGAAGAGGGGTGGCAACCACCAACTTGAAGGATTTAAAGAACTCATTAGTGAGCCCGTCGGGTCTCGGGCTTTTACCTGAAGGGAGGGCATCGATGACCTCAATGATTTCGGCTTCAGAGATAGAGGCATGAAGCAGAGAGTGGAGGTTGAGTGGTATCCTGTGGGGGGAAACCCTAGAAATGGCTGCCATACAGTCCCTTCTATGGTGGGAGAGGGGGTTTGAGGTCCCCAGGAGTCTCGTGAAGTGCCCTTCAATGATCCCAAAATTATCTTCTTCCGTATTGCATACATTGCCATTTGCGTCTAGCAATAAGGGGATCGATTCTCTGTTGTGTTTCCTTTTGAGGATACGGCACATCTCTTTGGTGGGTTTGTCGGCTTTGCCAGCCCACCACTCCTTGAAGAAAATTTGCAAATTTTTCCTTTGTATCTCTTCCTCGTATCGCAGCAGCGCTCTGATTTTTCGAAGTCTTTTCTGGGCTTGAGATTTTCCTTTGTTCACTTCCTCCTCGAGCCTCTAGAGTCTATGATATAGAGCTTCTCTACGGGCCCGCCGCATAGTCTCTAATATCTTCCTGGATCTAATCATGATCTGTCGTGACTTATCGACCGCGCTTCTCCAACACTTGGCTGGGGACAAGCCAGAGGCGAATGCCTCCTTCCACACATCAGAAATTTCTTGATGGACGGAGGGGAGAGAGAAGGAGGGCATACTGGCATGGAACCAAGGAGCCTTACGGATCTTGGTGGGGGGTTGAAAGGTGATGACGATCGAGTAGTGATCAGAGATGGTGAGGTCGGTGCGTTGCGAGAGGGAAGGGTGGCCCCACTGATGAGTAAAGCTCTGAGAAATGTAGCATCTATCAAGTCTAGCTTTCCTCAGGTCCTCGCCTGCTTGGAGATTTGACCAAGAAAAGCCATTCGAGTCTTTGAATTCGACCAGATCCAAGTGTAGTTTAGTTTTGTCCCACGTTTCTTTCTCGCGACTATCGATGACCCTACCCTTGCCCATCCATCTGTCCATAGGGTCCTCAACCATGTTGAAGTCACCACAAATTAGCACGTTGTGGGGGAGCGAGTCCAAGGAGGCCCAAGTGTTAAGTCTCTCTAACTCCCCATTAGGGGCATACAAAGAAACTAAGGTAAAACAAAAGGGAGCACCGAAAGAAACAGCAATCCATCGATGGCATTCATCTTCAATGGAGTTCTCAAGCTTTTCAAACCAGCGTTGATTAATACCGATTACCGTTCCACCGGACCCCCGCTGATGCGCCGTTGAAATCCAAACATGGGTCGAGGAGAGATGTCTAAGCCGTTTCTAGAGGTCTTCTCCGTCAATTTTAATCTCTTGGATACATATAAAATCTGGGTTTAGGCTAATGTCGCGAAGCCATTGACCAATGATGGTCGCTCTTGAGGGGTCGGTTAGCCCTCTAGCATTTAATGAGATGATGATCATTGTCGTAGTAATCCCTCTTTGCGGGAGGGAGCTTTGTCCTTTCTTTTCTTGGGTTCATCTTTCTTTTTCGCTCGGATCGGATCCCGAGTTAGCAATAGGTTCTTGTGGGGGCTTTTCCACGGTAACTCCATAGGTTGTTTTCCTTTGCGGGATGCCTCCTGCTGGGAAGAACTGGGCACCGTTTTCAGCTCCGTTTCCGGAATAGTCGATCCGATGATGGAGCTTTCACTATCCATGTTATCTTCGTTGCTAGTAGTAAAGCCGTCTTCTTTGCTTGTAGTGTAACCCTCCTGCAAGGTTTCTTTACTGTCAGGGATCTCTAGGCCTTTGACGTCGGTGTCCACCTCAAGTTGGTTCCCACCTGGGTAGTCAAACTCATTGATTTCCTTTTCCAGATTGCAATACAAGTTGCTGGAGGGGGTAACTGACTTGTTGTTTCGCTCAGAGGTTGCCCTAGGGCTTCTTTTCCTTCTTCTTCTGACTTCGATGAACCCGTCTGCATCAGCTTCTGGATTAAGGGGACCCTTGAATTCCTCTACTTTCGTCGAGTGATTCAATGCTCCATTGCTATCTTGAGCATTTTTGGGGGCTTCTTGATTTTGCTTGCTTTTTCGTCTCAAAGGGCAATCTTTGATCCTGTGACCTTGTTGGCCACAACGAAAGCACGCGTTGGGAAGGTTTTTGTAACTGATGTCTTGCTCCCATACATCCCCTTCGCCCAGGTCCAGTTTGATCTTCGATGGAAGTGGCATACTGAGGTCAGCCTCAACACAGATTTGAGGGTGCCACCGAGCGTTGAACGAGTGTCTTGCACCTTCATAAATGAGACCACCAATGTCCTCGCGTGAGGCCAACGGCTTGCCGATAGGAAAAACGATGTCCCACACGAAGTTGTACAAGAAGTATGGCAGGTTAGGGAGCTCAACCCAGAGAGGGTACCGAAGCGATTTCGATTTGTCGGGAGTAAAATCAGGGGACCATCTGAATAGGCACAGGGTCGCCCGGCCGAGTTGCCAAGTTCCGACACTAAGGGCTCGAAACGCCATATCTTCATTTTCAAAGACTAGCAGCAAGTGGCTTGCCGGTAAGAACTGACACTTACATACAACTAGCCCGCGGGGCCACTCGTTGCGAAGCCACTGTCGCACAGTTTCGAGCGGGGGCTTAGGGCCGAACATTTGGCCGACGAGGCAAACTTTCTTGAGCTCCTCCTGAGTTGACAAAATTGTGGATCTATTGAGGGAGACCAAGGGGGGTTCAGCACTCTCGAAGGCCCCTAGGGCGGCACAAGAACCCCCCTCCAACAAAGAGGCCAGGTTATCGGTCTCCCCCGGAGGAGGGGCCAGGTTACTTCTCACAAGAGAGGGGGTCGCCAAATCCATGACAAAAGAGGGACACTCCGATTGAAAACTGAAATCTCAACGAGTGGAAGCCCCACGCGCGAGAAGGCTTTGAATTAGATTAGGATTTGAATTCCAAATTTAAATCGAAGGGCGGCAGGTTCGGAGTTGAATGAGGGCCACGAAGCCGAGAGGGTAGCGAGGAGGCGATGATGAGGTGGCACAGACCATTCTATGATTTCAACTTTTTTTTTCAAGATTGTTTTTTTGTAAAATATAAATGAATCTGCCCACTGACTAGCCTCGCAGCGCAAACCCACGAGTTCAGGGTAGATTGAAGCCCACCGGCGCTCCAGAAAGCGAAGCAGAGAGGATGATCGCGACGGTCTAGGCGTGAAGGGTCGCGATGGTGCGCCCTCGGGAAGCGTGCCACAGGCGAACGAGCACTTTTTCCGAAACGGAGCACACTGATGATGGGCGTGAGCCACACCGTCGCGATGGGTCGTTAGACACCGTCGCGATGAGGCACAGGACGCTGTCGCGATGGGAAGACACCGAGCCTGTCGCGAAGGGAGAAGGGCCACACAGGCGAAGGTCCACCCACAGAGTAAAAAGGATCACAACTATTGCTTGTTAACAGTAGCCTTGAGAGCGACGAAGAGAGCGCAATTCGATTCTTTCCGACAGACAACATTCTTCATAACGTTGCAACGACTGCCATCGTGCCGGACATAACGTTGCGCTCATAATTCACGCAGAATCAACATAACAGCGGTTGCCCTTCTTGAATCGGAGAAGCGTCATGTGCGCTGTTTTGTCGTGCTGATGCCCATGGTATTGCCCTCTGTACATTCTTTTGTTCAAATCTTTCTCGAGAGCCCCAGTTGATGGTGAGGCATGCTGCTGGTTGCCTACCCCGCTAAAGATGTTTTAAATTGCTCTTGGTGATTATTTATGAATTTCTCATTTCCCGAAATGGAAGAGCATATGGATTCCAACGATGCCTGTTCCGTTAAAGATGGCACCACACCGTCGCGATGTCCCGACTACACCATCGCGATGACTGATTTTGCCGCTGTTCAAAAATTAAGTGCCCTATGCCTCTGTGGCCTCCACCTCGAAGGATCGCGATGGTCCAAACTTACAGCCGCAACAGATGGCAATGCCACCACCGATTACTCTTTGTTCTTGGTAAAACAATTTTCAAGTTGGTTCCCATGTTCATGGAGAATGATAGTATTAGGATTGGCATTCATCTTAAGATTTTGATGCCTCTCCCCCTTCAAGAGTCGATTACAAAAGACCGCTCTCTTGCTCCCTCCTCTTCATTGTGGCAGAAAAAGTTCAAGTGTTTAGTTAGAAGAATTATGTATACTTAGTAGAAGGGAAGATATCATCCTTAGACTCTTTTCCAATGATAGAAACATTTTCACTTCATAAAAAAACGAGGATCACAAGAATTTCTAGCATGTTAGAGAGAGTTTCAAAGAAGCTTAATAACATTTTCATCCCTCTCATGGGGGTCCCATTAGCCTTGGATCTTCTTGTCCTCCAAAACAAACACCCTATGGTGTCTAAAGGGAGGGGAATTCTTATAATTACAAATTCTTCTGCCTAAAAGGCTAACATATTTTTCAATGGACCACTCTTTTAGAGGGTTTTCAAAGTCGGCAACGCAATTTTCAAAAGATATTCTCCTCGTCCCATTCCACAAGGAAGCTCAACAACTGATCTCTTCTCCAAGTAAAGCTTATTTCTAGTTTATTTGACTATAATTTACACTCCAATTTAGGTTAATGTACTCAAATATGATCCATTCTCTTTTGTATGGATTCCAAATGTAGGATTCCATGCATGAAACCCTTTATTCCATAATTTCTTTGCTCTTTGGAGGTTTGCAAAATCTAGAGGCTTTATTACCTTGATCAAGTTCTAGATCAAATCCTTCTGAATAAAATTGGAATCCCACTTCCACTCTTCATTGATCTTGAAGATCATTGATCTTGAAGAAAGGTTTCATCTTGTTCCAACCTGCCACCACAAACCAACAAAATATGATCCATTAGGAGAAACTAAAAGAGGTGGTTGAAAAAAGTGATTAAATCTTGACCCTTCCAACTAGACATACATATAAACGTATGATCACTTTTATTTCTGAAAATCGATTCATCCTAGGAGGTATCCATACTGCCCCAAGATTTAATCAGCCATTTGGCTAGACCTTCAATGTCCATAATGCCTAGATAGCTCGAGTCTTTTTTACTCACACAACTACTCCATTTGATTTTGGGCACAACTCTCTTGTTGGGATGACTTTTTTAGAGAAAATTTGTACAAATTCTTTCCAACTTACCTAGACCTTTGTGTTTTGGTCCACATCACGAAAAAAAGGAAGATACTCAAGGTAATGCAAAATGTGTGGACCACCATAGCACACCCAACCAAGTCGATTTGCATTCCTTTCTAGTGTCAAGTTTATTGTCAAGTTTTGTAGAGCGCAATCCCACTTTTCATCCTTGGTAACATCAAAGTACAATGGAATACCCAAGAGACAAAAGATCTTACCACAGGGAATCATTTTACACATGTGGTCCATACACAATTGTGGATGGTGCCCAATAATAAGCCTTGAATGCATTTTTGAGTGGTTAATGTTTAATCTTGATGTCATGAAAATGGTATTTTGATAATGCCAAAAGGAGGGGATACTGTCCATATCATTATCTAACAAAGCATTTGTGCCATCAATTAACATTATTATGAGCATCTAGTCCTAGAAATTAGGCAACACAAGCCCACAAATTTGGCCTATATGGGTAAGATGGTTAACCAAGAAAATAGGGCCATCAATAGCAATAGTAAAAAGTAGAAAAGGTAGGGGGGAAACTTATCTCATCGATCATTTTAATATGATGATTGCGAGAGTTGGTCATTAACATTAACGAGACTAGATGCATTTCCCATGAGCATGGAGATCATCTTGATAAACTTTGGGCCATGCCCAAAGTCTTTTACATACTGAGGAATGAAGTCCCACTGAAGTCTATTATAAGCTTTGTTGATGTTGACTTTGAAAAAGGTAACATTTTGTGAGGATTCCTCCTCACAAAAAAGTCCCCAAATATCAATGATGGCCTCAAGAGCTAGGTAATGGGGGCCCAAATTATATATGATATTTTACGTCACATAACTTCTACCTGTTTGTGCAAATCAACTCCATCTTGGAGGTTCGACCACGAGAAGCCACACATCTTTGGATTCCACTAGATCATGGTGGAGCTTCACCAAGTTTCATACATCCTCCTCAATACTTTCCATTAGATGCTCTCTTTGCTCCCATATGTTGAATTGAGAGTCCACGATATGGAAGTCCCCATAGGGGATTTCATATGTGAAAAAAAAAGCCTAATGATTAACATGTAACTAGTCTATCCGTGTCAAGATTGGGCACATAAAAAGAAACAAGGGTGAATCTCCAAGGAGCCTTCAAAAGAGGCAGCAATCCATGGATGGCTATGATCCTCAAGGGTCTCCATTGTCTATGCATTTAAGCACACTTAATGCAATAGCCGAGTTATCGCACCCTCATGGGTGTAAGGTGCTGAACCACACATGAGATGAATAAATTCCAGTAATTCTCTCAGGAAGGTCTTCATGGATGATTTTGATCTCTTGAAAACATATGAAAATTAGATATGTGCCTTTATCTCTAAGCCGTTGACTAATGATGATAGCTCTTGAGGGGTAAAAAAAAAACCTCGAAAGTGTGAAAAAAAAACAACTATCATTTTTTATGGCAATGACGCTTGGGGGACAAAGTCTTTTCCCTCTTTTTCTTGTTTTTCTCTTCATCTGTATTTCTTGAGGTAAAATGGTGCTGAAACAAAATTCTACCCTATAGGGGCTTTTGCAAGGGATAGTTGAAAATAATGGGGAAATAAATTAAATTATATTTTAAAAACGATGGGAATATTACAAAACATTTCGCGTCTAAAAGAAGGCAAGTATGTGTTAAGTAGTCGAAGTGTTTTCTATGAATCACATGCACGTTGTGACATTCACGAATAATAATAATGTGAGGGGCATTCAAGTTTATTGATGGGAATTTGATTGTTGATTTTGTATAGAATTTATTTTTAAGTACATATTAAAGAAAAAATTATGCATCCCTCTTCACAAGAAATAATTACATTGTGTAATATAAATCAAAATAGTTTTTTGTTATAATTATTATTTTCTTTGTAAAGCACATGTCCACACACACACACACACACACACACACACACACACACACACACATATATATATATATATATATATATATATATATATATATATATATATATATATATATATATATGAAAATAAGTCACAAACATAAACATTTATCTATCAATAATACATACAAGAACATGTCCATGGATGCATATCTAAAATGTGTTTTACTCCCATGTACATACATTGATGCATGCATTTGGACACTTATAGGATAATTTACACAAAGCTATACGAAGACTATCCTATTGAACCTTGTCTTTTGGGTTTTAGAATTTACATATTGTTCAAAGGATACAAGGAAACACTTTAAAATAACTTCACAAGAGATTCCACAATTGGAAGAAAATGATAGGAGAAATCCCTTCATTTTCTCAAGTCATTTTCCACTAAATAATCACTAATCATGCGCCAAGATTGTGAGATCTTGGATGGGAGACATCAAGATCATCCATGTAGGAGTGCAATTCTACATGCTTCTCAAACCATAGACCACATATCATGTGGGAACAAATTCATTGGTAGAATGAATCCAAAGAATTATAGATTTGGGATAAAATTCATAGAGAGAAAAGAGTTCACAATCATTTGGAGTAAATAGGATTGTGGAAAGAATAATTAGATGCAAGTGTGATATCTATATCCAAACTCGAAGAAAAATGCAACAATAAAGAGTCATATGAAGAAGCAATAGCTATGCTACAGAAAACACAAAGGGCTCACCTAGAATAAGGTGAAATCTTGTACAATGTTCTCTAAGGAAACATTAAATGAACACCACTAGCATCAACAATAGATCTTGAGTCAATGGATCACATAAAAGCACCAACCTTTAGGGGACAAGAAATTTTGTGGGAGATTTTTGTAGAGGAGGTTGTCCAGTCACAATTACCTTTATCACCTCAGTACACGCCCATATTGGGAATCGAACATGCATCACTATTTAGTTGCATAAGAGTCAACTATAGTGACCACTTCCAAAGTTTTGTCATTAAGGAATCTATGGTACAAAAAAATATAGCATTTTTTTGGCTATTCTAGTTGGACCATCCACTAGCCACCTTTGTACTTTTCTTATTACCACGATTTCCCAACATGGAAGTCACAATTACACAAAAGATATTGTCAGTTTCAATTGGCCATAACCAATATTCTTCATATCAATCCAAGCATTAAATAATTCCTAAGAACATATGTAGAGGCAGATTGAAACCCTTATGTAGGCTAATTAAGAGGTAATAAAACTAAACACTAGTTTATCAGATAGCACTACACTACAAGACCAAAAAACGCAAACTTTTGAAGAAGAAATAAAAGATATCATAGCTCTCTACTACAAGGACTTATGATTGAATTACGAAAGCCTTTTCCTCACCCTCCAAAAATTATGAGAAACCAGTGATCCTACAAGAATAGCTAATGGTAGGAGATCAAGAAATTGAGCACTTGCAAGAATGAATGGTAAATCAAGTTCATTATCCTCAACGATTGGAGTGGACATGAGCATCCAAGTACACTTACTAAAATAAACTTGGAGAGAGAATGAAGTAGTAAGGCTTATTGTTGGAAATTTCCATCTAACTTTGTAGACGCCCCACTTTCCACAAGTCCAATTCAACCTATTATATGAATCAAATTTAACTTTATTTAATGAAAGATCATTGACCAAAGACCTCCGTACTTGCTTGAAATGTAGGTGTATTATGATAATATATGTGAATTCCAATAGTACCACACCTATAAGTAGTGAAAAGGATGCTTACATAATTGAATAGTAGATTAAATGATGGCTTATATTGCTCATAGAAATCCAAAATCTCACTACAAACATAAAAAAATGTTGATTAGGGAGGATCAAAGGACGAGAAAAGGGGAACAAGAGCTTACATGGTGATTCTAGGGTCAAATCTTCTATCTTGTGTAATGAATGGAGGTCATAAGGACACCATATGCTTTAGAGAGGAATCTCCTCCCGATCTTATGCTTCTATATATAGATACTCAAAACAACCATGACCAGAGGATAAGCTGAAGTCAACATGTGTGTGTGCAATCTCCACACTATTTTACCACCTTCCAGTGGAGTCCCCTAGTGGTATGTGTACTCACCACTCAAGTTAAGTCTCTCTAGATTCAATTTAACTCATATTAATGTGAGTTAGAAGGTTCTACAATTGTTATGGAAAAACTCTCTCCGTATGTTCCCTATGGAGGTTGAACCTAAGACCTCCTCCTTCCCAACCTTGAGACTTAACTGCTAGGCTAAGTGTATGACTTTTTAACAAGAGCACAAAAACCTATGCTTAAGTCTAATGTGGAGACCTTTGGCTTGACACGAGAAAAGAGTGGACCAAAAAACATCCCTGGCCAACTCATTGTCTTCAATATGTGCTATTTGGGCACTAACATGTGAAATGGGTGGACTCTAGCTACTCATCCATTTCTAGGCATCACATGCATGAATCTAATAACTAGGGTGGAATTATTATTCCTATCAAGACTTCAAGCTTTCATACTTCATTTGAGTTTGTTTTGGAATTGTAACTTTAGATTGATCCAAACATTTAACTTAGATGTTTTTACTATGAATCTTCCAACCAACATTTACTTGACTTTTTATGTGACAAAAGGATTTCTTTTTCCAAATAGGTTTGAAAATCCAATGTAAAATATAAACGTAAGTGTTCCTTACACTTTTGGTCAACCTTACTATATCAAAGCAAATTTTTAGTGAACTTGTCTCGGCTTAGGATACTTTTCTCAAAGGATTTTACTCTAAGTTCTTGGGAAATGGCAATCTTATGAGAAACTCCTAATTTTTATTATATAAAATTTTTTTGAGGTCTATATAGTTCATTGGATTTGTGCTATGATTTTGATTCAAAATCAAGTAGATAAGTCATCTTAGACTTAGCATCTTTGTAGATTGAATGGGTTCTTCAGAGAACATTTATCTAGGATGTTCAATTACATTGTCTCAACCAACTAGCCCTAACCTTTATTGAAATGAATAAAATACACTATTTGAGTTAGATCCAAAGGATTTGGAAATCTGAAAGGAAGAATCAAAACTCTATACAACCAATTCGAACTTCAAAGACACTTTAAACTATTTTGAGTCAAGCTCTGTATGACTCAAAACTTTTTATCTTTTTCAAAGGCTTATTTCAACAAGGTATTGAAGCACTTTATCCATCTTTAAGAGAATTAAAATTAACAATATCTCTAGGTGAATTACTCTCTTGGACTGTAATTCTTATGCACTAGTTTGGGTTAAGATTTGATGTCACCAAGTTACACAAGGAACTTGATGCTTTCAATTTAACTTAGTGTATCTATCATTGTTTGAAAGGATCTTTAGCTTTCAAGTTATTAAAATACTTGACCTCATGAAACTTTATAGGCTTCAACTCTAATCTGAATATGAGAGTAAGAATGTCCTTTATTTCTTTATCTGTTCTTCTTTAACCCTTCTTTGAGTGGTTTACATGCATTAACTCTATGTACTTTCCTAAGAAAAGAATAACCTAATTTATGCTTTCTATGAATCATGAGTTATTTTCTAACTTGTGCCCATCAAAGGACAATTCTCAAATAGAAATAGCATTTCACTATCCCATACTAGTGGATACTTTCTCCAATCCATAAAAATACTTCCTTCTTTTTTGGCCTCTTTCTATGTCTAGTGATTTTTCTCTTCATAATTTCTAATGATCCCTTCTTTAACCCTTGCTAGTGAATTTTGATAGTTAACTAAGACTAAGGTGTTATACTCTCTGTTTAGACATACTAGCTCCCACAAAGAACATTTGAGACCAAAAAGTACGGTATATCTATACCCTTTACCTCTTTATGTCTTATTTTTGAAGAATTTGATTCCAAAATTCATTCTAGCTAAGGTTTTTTTATTGTTTAAGAGGTAGCTAGCATGACTCATTTATGAGTTTTATTTCCACTACTTGGGCAAAATCAATACTAGTTCCAATGGCAAGTTCTTGGACAAGCTTTGACACGCTTGATTAGATCTTCCCAACCATGCAACAATGATAAAGACTTATTCTTTATGATGAAGATCTCTTTAACTATCTATAAAGCTCATGGCTTACCTTAGGAATTTTTGAGAAATTTTTACCTTCAAATTAACTATAGGCATCTGCAAATTCCTTTTCAAATTCCAAAGCTAAGAACCTCTTCAAGATTGATATACCATTGGGTTATATCAAATTATTTGACTTGAGTATCACTATTGGTAATTTGGCGCTTTCTTGGAAACTATTGTCTTACTTACTTGAAGGATTAAAAAAAACCATTATTATGGAAATTCTATCCTCCAAGTGCTTGCTCTTTGAATACTTTTAAGTAGTCACCAACATGAACAGAGGATTTCGCTTGGAATTCTTGGCACCTCTTGAGTGATCCTTGGAAGGAATTCTTCACTTTTGTACAAGACTCTAGAAATTTATTATTCGATTTATGTTCTCTTCCTTCATGTCCTTTGTTGATATATTTAGGTGGTGATGTGTGTGAGCACTCTAGGAACACTGGCGCATTTTCTTCCCACTTTAGGAGGTTTTCTTCCCCGACTTGTATATATGCCTACTTCCCTTATGGGCTACTTATCTTTGTACATTCTATTGGTAATACATTCAATATTGTATGTTATGCTCCAAGCTTCTTCTTCTTCCTCGTGTTGTTCGCATGCTTTCGTAGACCTCGAGCTCCAATAATTCATAGCAAAGTAGGTTGCCGCTTTATCTAGGGCATCCTTGACACCCTCTAGTCACATTCTCAGAATCACATTAAATTTGATGAGCATACTCAAGGTTATTAGGAGATCAAAACATCTTCACTTTGTAGTGCCGAAATCGTGATCTAAGCTTGTTTTGGCCTCCGAATACACTATCGCAGTGCTTATGTAGGCTATTTCCTATTTTTATGCCAAAGATATATATAGGTTTCCGTTTGCTAGTATAAGCATCTCAAAGTCTGTTATAGGTTTAGCAAAACTCATTAGGGTAGTTCTGTTCAATTATTTTAGAGACAATCATTTTTTTGCATCACGGTATTTCAGTTAGTGGCCATGATTGAAAGCAATGATGTATTTCATATGTTGGTTGTTGAGGATACATTGAATGGTACGAATTACCCATTGTGGGATTAGATGATGCGTCATGTATTGGTCACAAAAGGACTGTGGAATATTGTGCAGGGGGTTGAAAAACTTCCTATTACACCTACAATTACATCTACTAAAGCTGATGCAGATGGAATTGAAGATGGTGATATTCTACAGATTCGTGTTCATGTTACGGTTTTTATTGCACCTATTGCAGAGAAAATTCATTGGGATGGTAGAGAGTTTTACTTCTACTCTTCATTTGATAATGAAAGGCAATCCAAATTCCTTAACATTTGAGGAGTTACTACTTATTATGTTGCACGAAGATCAGTCTAGGTAGAATATGTTGATATATTTAGGTAGTGATGTGTGGGAACACACTAGGATCATTTGGGCACTCTTTTCCCTCTTGAGGAGGTTTTCTTCCTTCGGCTTGTATATACGCCTATAGCCCTAATGGGTCACTTATCTTTGTACATTCTAGTGGTAATACATTTAGTATTGTGCGTTGTACTCCAAGCTTCTTCTTCCTTGTGGTGTTTGTGTCCTTTTGCAGATGTCTAACTCCACGAATTGGTATCAGAGCAGATCTCTGCTTCATCTAGGGCATTGTCGACACCCCTCTAGTCATAGTCTAAGAATCTCCTTCTGGCCTTTGAATGCACTATCACACTGCTTGTGCAGGCTATTTCATGTTTTTGTACCAAAGATATACACAGGTTTTGGTTTGCCAATATAAGCATCTCGAAGTCTACTACAGGTTTAGCAGAACTCGTTAGGGTAGTCCTATTCAACTTTTTCAGATACAATCATTTTTCTGCATCACGTTATTTTATTTAGTGGCCTTGGCTGAAAGCAGTGATGTATTCCGTTTTGGTGTCCTTCACTATTAAGCGACATGTATTGGTTGCAAAAGGACTATGGAAAATTGTGCAAGGTGTTGAAGAATGTCTTATTACACCTGCAAATATAGGTATTGAAGCAGATGCTAATGGCATTGAAGATGCTAATAATCTTCAGATTCTTGTTCATGCTATGGTTTCTGTTGCACCTACTAGAGAGCAAATTCTTTGGGATGGCAAAGTTGCTCAAGCACATGCATTGGTATCCTTATCTATCAAACATGCCATTATTCCTCACATTTGCTCTTGCAGAATAGCTAAGGATGCTTGGGATACACTTCCCACATTGTACCAGGCTAAGAATGAGGCCCATGTTGCTTACCTCCAAAAACCATTGGAGAGTGAGCATATGAATGAAGGCGATTCTATGGAAAATTTTCTAACACAGATCAAAGACTTGAAGGAATAGTTGATTTTTGTTGATCACATTATTCCACATGGATCACATGTGCAGACTGTTTTGAATGGTCTCCTCACTCATATTAGAGTTTTGCTTCTCCTCTTTGTTTGATGATGAATGGCAATCCAAATGCCTTGTCATTTGAGGAGTTAGTCTTTGTTTTATTGGAGGAAGATTAGTCTAGGCAAATAGGTCCATTATGCATGTTGTAGATCATGCTTTCTTAGTTATTCAGAAGGGCAAAGGTAAATGGAGCTCATCTACTAGTAAACAGAAATTTGCAAATGTTGAACATTCGAAGAGGGAAGACAAAGATGAGAAGAAATCAAAAAAGTAGAAATTCTTTTGTAAGTACTGTAAACAAAATGATCATGTCATAAATAACTATCCAAAATTGGCTGCAATAGAGGCAAAGAAAAAAGAGGCTGGAATGGTTGTTGCAAAGGCCTCTACACCAAAAATAGAGTCTGCTAATCTTGTGTAGAATGAAGAATGAATGTTTACTATTGTTTGTAGTTTTGAGCCATCTTCTCCTGAACAATGCATGTCTGTAGTAGAATAAAAAATTTGGTACTTTTATAGTGGGGCAACCAAACATATTACCTCGCATCACAATTTCTTCACTTCACTCGAGGCTGCCCCTACAACGAATATTGTCACATGCACCAACAACTCCTCTTATCCTGTCATGAGAGTTGGTAAGATCATTCCGACTACTGGTGATGGTAGTTCTTTCACTTTGTCAGATGCTTTATTTGCACCAAGGATCAAGAAAAATCTGTTATCAGTTTTTGCATTAGCCAAGATTGGCTTGGTTGTGAAATCTCTTAACGAGAGATGTAGAGTTCATGATCTATCAAATGGTGACATGATTATTGCTTCTCGCATTCTATGTCGTGGGCTGTATAAGATCATAGACTATGAAAAATCTATGAATGATACAACATGTACAGTACATGATTCTCATGCTATGTTGGATGCAAAGCTTTGGCATGCATGCTTTGGTCATCTGAATTTTGCTAGTTTGCTACGCGTGTAGAAATCTAAAATGGTGTCCTTTTTGCTCAAACTTGAGGCACCCAATAAACATGTTTGTGAAGGATGTATTTTAGGCAAAATGCAGCATTCATCCTTCCCAAAAGATGGTTCAGTTTGAGTTGCTCAGAAAGTGCAGCTTGTACATAGTGATGTCAGTGGTCCTATGTAGACAATTTCTTTTGGAAACTATCTTTACTTTGTGACTTTCATAGATGGATTTTCGAGGCATGTATGGGTATATCCACTCAAAGAAAAGTCCGAAGTGTTTATGTGCTTCAAATAGTTTTTGCTTTTGGCTGAAAATTTGTCAGCATGTAAAATGGACATCCTCCATTCTGATCGTGCATCCTCCATTCTCATCGAGGGGGGGAGTATATGTCTTTTAACTTTAATGCATTTTTGGTTGAATGTGGGATAAAAAAACAGTGTATAGTTCTGTATACACCTCAACACAATGGATTTGTTGAACAAAAGAACATGTCACTCATGGAGATGGTGAGGTGTATGGTCAAGAGCCAGGCTTTACCACATACATCACATCACTCCGAGGGTGGATTTGTTGATATATTTGGGTAGTGATGTGCGTGAAAAGACTAGGACTACCATAACTTTTTCCCCTCTTTAGGAGGTTTTTCCACTGGCTTGTATATATGCCTATAGCCCTAATGGGTTACTTATCTTTGTACATTCTAGTGCTAATACATTCAGTATTGTGTGTTGTGCTCCAAGTTTCTTCTCCTTCCTTGTGTTGTTTGCATGCTTTTGCAGACATCTAACTCCAACAGAATAGGTCCATTATGCATGTTACAGATCAAGCTTTCTTGACTAGTTAGAAGGGCAAAGGTAAATGGAGCTCTTCTGGCACTAAGCAAAAATTTTCAAATTTTGCACATTCAAAGAAGGATCAGAAAGATGACAAGAAAACAAAAAGCAGAAATTGTTTTGCAAGTGTTGTAAAGCAAATGATTATGTCATAAAGAATTTTCCAAAACTCACTCCAAAAGAGGCAAAGAAAAAAGAGGCTCGAATGGTTGTTGTAGAGGCATGTACACCAAAAACAAAGTCTACTAATCTTGTGCAGCATGAAGAATGGGTGTTTACTACTATTTGCAATTTTGACCCATCTTCTCCTGAACAATGTATGTCTGCAATAGACTCATATGTTTGGTACTTTGATAGTGGTTCAACCAAACATATTACCTCACAGCGCAATTTCTTCAATTCACTTGATCTTTTCCCTACATGGAATACTATTACATGCACCAACAACTCCTCTTATCCTATCATGGAAGTTGGTAAGGTCATTTTAGCTACTGCTGATGGTAGTTATTTTACATTGTCAGATGCTTTATTTGTGCTAGGGATTAAAAAGAATTTTTCATCAGTTTCAGCTTTAGCCAAGATTGGCTTGTTTGTGAAATTTGTTGATGACAAATGTACAATTCACGATCTAATCAACTTCTACCTCCTCCTTTTCCTACATTGAACCAACAATTTTGACTTGTGTGATTGGTCTTGTTATAGATGGTGCAAGGCTAAACTTCTTGTCCTTTGGATTTATCTTGATTTGCTCCTTTCTTCTTTCCCTTCCACTTGCTTTTGCTTGCATAGTTGGCTTGGGAGATTTCCTCATCATCATCCTCGTTCTTTTTATCTTTGTTCTTCTTGTCTTTCTTATCTGTATAAAGAGTAGTAGTAAAGTTACCTTCTTTTGTATTGTTATTTGAATCTTAGTTGAAGAGTTATCCAAGAAATATGTTGAAATGTGGTGCCTGTTGTCATGAACAAAGGAAACCATCCTAAACCTCAGATTCCATGTGAATCCTATATCTCATGATTGGTTTAGAATTAGGAGAAACCAATGCTTCCATTGCATCTAGAGCGTGTCAAAACCCTAAGATTGTTTGTCTATTTGCTAAATTCTGACATGTGAAGGTCCTCTTTGGATTGCTAACATCATTGATGACATCATCAACTCGAAACTGCCCTTGGGAACTGCCCTTGGGAACTGCCCTTGAAATCTTGTAAAAGGAGGCCTTGGCCACATACATACTCAATCTTGCCAATGCTAGTCTTGGGAGCTCAAGAAGTCTTGATCATTAAGTAAGTACTTTCAAGTTCCAATTCGAGTTCTAGTACGTATCTCTTGCTCTAGTCTTGTCTAGTCATGTATCTTGGACATACTCTATTGTCCCGTTGCAATCTTGTAGTACAAGATCCTTTTGAGTTATTTCTTGTAGCTAGTTCATCTCCTTGAAGGGAGTTCTTTTAATCTAGAGATCTTGCTCCATTCTTATGATCTGGGGTTGCAAGATCTCCTGTATCATCTCTCACTGAGTTATCTATACCTATCAATCCCGGGTTTTGGGACTTCTTGTATTAGCTACATATTCTTGTACTATTTTCCCTCCACGAGTATTCTTGTAATCAGAAGCATATTTTCAAAATCTTGTCTACTATAGTCAGAGAGCACAATCTAGTGCTCCCGTGACATTTTGGCAAGACTAGCTTTTATCCAAGACCAAGCATCATGGATAACACTTATGAATAGATTGTGGCATCACTTTAGAGTCTTCAACAACAAATCAAGGATGTAACTCGTAGGCAAACATAAGTCGAGATGGAACATCTAATGCATATAGGAACACTTATCCAGGAACTATAAGAACAAGTTGGGAATCTTTAAGCAAATCAAGGAAGCATTGAGTTGAACCAACATCCTATTTCATCCTTCGTGAAGGAACCATAGATTTGCATGCCAGAAAAGTTCGATGGTGATTGCACGAAGTTCCGAGGATTCTTGCAACAAGTCAAATTATACATCTGTATGTAGCCTAATAGATATCGTGATGATGCATCCAAGGTTGGTTTTATTGGAACCTTGCTCTATGGTCAAACATTATCATGGTTCGCCCCAATCTTGGAGAAGGATATGTCAGTACTTCATGACTATGAGGGGTTTCTTGGAGAACTCACTGCCACATTTGGAGATGTAGACATGAGAAGAGTGGTAGAAACAAAACCTTGGAAGCTATGTCAAGGTAATTGTTCTGCGTCCATCTATGCATCATAATTTAGGAAGTTGATATGTGACCTCACTTTGCATGAAGATTATTTCATAAGCCAATTTAAATGGGGCTTAAGAGATGATGTGAAGGATCTTCTACTCACTATGCCAAAGGTTTAGACATTGAATGAATACATCAACCAAGCTATTCAATGTGATAACCGACTTTTTGAAAGGAAAGAAGAAAAGCAAGTAGAAGCGAGACCTCGCCAATGGAAACCCTTCCAAACCACTCCTAGAGATGATTCTATGCCCGAACCTATGCAAATAGATGTAACTAGGTTCCACTTTCTAACACCACAAGAGAAACAAAGAAGGAGGGATAACAAGTTATGCCTCTATTGTGGAAACCCTGGCCATATTGCAGTTAATTGTCCCAAGAAGAGAATGAACCCAACATATGTCGGAGCCAAAGCCTTCATGGATGCAGTAAGGAAGGAACAAACATATATGATCTATGCCATACCAACTCAAGAGCCCAAGAAAGATGATTCAATGAAACTACCGAACCAATACCAAATTTTTGAAGATGTTTGTGAAAAAAAGAATGCAGATATGCTCCCAGAGCATAGACCTTATGATTGTGCCATAGAACTTCAAGAGGGAGCACAACCACCCTTCAGGCCAATCTATAGAATATCCCCAAAGGAACTTACAAAATGATGAATGATATATTTGAAGAGTATTTAGATGATTTTGTGGTAATATATCTCGACGCTATCTTGATATTCTCAAAAAATAGAAGATCATGAATTGTTGGAAACAATGTCATATAGTACATTATCCCATGGTCAAAATTTGTCAAGATCACAACATGTGTATAGTTTTTTTATTACTCTGTACAAGCAAAAATGCCCAACGTAGTGGATAAAGCAAATGCCTCCTATCGTTGTCACCCGAGTTTGATTCTTGGATGTCGCAGCAACGTGAACGTGGTTTTTTTCTTGATGCTTTTGCTTTTGAAACAACAACGGATTGCGTTTGATTTTTTCAAGCACAATTGCTATAGTGCTTTATTCGATCGTAGTATTTTTGGAGAAGCTTTTGGAGAAGCCAACTACTATATAACAACATGCTTGGCTCATTATCTATTCATGCTACACCAAGTTCAACACCAAGCTTTGGAGCTTTGGTACCTCAATAGAGGTGGTGCTTCTTAGCACATGGGGTTGCGATGGTGTTATTTTGGAGCATGTTGAGGAATAAGCTATGGAGTTCTTCTTGGAGAAGAAGAGTGTGCTCACACTCTTACTTATGGAGAGGATTTACCCTGTAGTAGCTTGGTGGTGTGGATCGGCCATTCACATGATGTATTTGAAGATTGTCTTCTACATGAAGATTTCAGACTTCAAAGACATTGGATGGTGGTTAACATAAGATTTGTATCTTATGTTAAGCATTCAGGTACATATTCTCTTTATGGATACAGGTACTACTTGGAGTTTATGAAGGAAGTGCCATCCATATCAGGAGTCCTATTTGGCATATCTACACGAGAATCAGTACATGTATGCTTTATGCATATTTGGATGAGGTGTTAGAGAAGGTGGTTCACATGAATATGAGGATTTCTGACAGCAAACTTGTTAGCATTCTTTGCTACTTTTTTAAGTATGTGATCTTTTCACACACATATCTTATTTAGGGTCTTCCATAGCCTAAGTTCAGATGAGGGTTTACTGATTATCAGTTTTAGACTGATCCTTCCTCTTTCTATCACTCATATTCACTCTTTTATAACCTATCAGGTCACACATCTCATATATATTTATATTTCTATCCCTACATCTGAATATTCTTGTAAATTCTGTACATACACTCATCCATCTATTTCTGTTCACATAGAGTGGTTGAGATTTTGACTCCCACATTGTAAATTTGACATTTGTATATATGATAGTGTGAGTAAGCAGTGGCTTACATAACACTTTACACATGTTTTCTAGTCTCTCTCTATCTTTGTCTCATCATTTGTATGATTAAATGTGGTATGTTCATGTTTTTTCAATATTGGAAAATTGCTAGAATTTATGTTGTAGATCCTGAACCTATGGAATCTTGGACCTATGGAATCTATGTTGAAGATCATGGACTTATGGGACTTGTGAGTTTTGTTATGGGCCTACTAAATTTCCAACATTGGTATCAGAGCATTCAGGCTCTCAGATTCCTAGGTTCCTAGACTTCTAGCTTTACAACATATGATTTAAGAACATCTTCTAACATTTGACATTTGACATACACACTTAATCTAGATGAGTAGAGATTTGAGAATTAGACAATTATGTCACATGTTTATTCATCAGTGTGGAGTATGAAGTTGATGATCTGTTAGCAACCGAATACTTTTGGACAAGTATGAACATACTTTAGAGAAGTATTGTTTGAAGATCTAGACTTGATGAAGAGAAGGCTACTTCAAATTCAAGGAGAAACAATGGTTTGGAGAAGATGAAGGAACCAGATCAACATCAAATCACAGGTATTAGTTTCTACTATCAGATTATCATTTGCAGGTCATGTCTTAGAAGAGCAGATATGAATAGATTTGAAGGATTGAAGAAATGCTTTCAAACACTTTCATTATTTTGAAAGTTGAAGCATTAGCTACATCAAAAGTATCAAGAACAAGGAGAATTAGATGAGTTTTGATGATCTCTTTCATGGCAAGAAAGCTCATCTAAGAAGATAAATTTGAAGATGAGATGAGTTTTTGGTGAATTGTTCAGTCATATCAATCACATTTGAAGCAGAGTTTTGATTCAGAGATATGAGGAGATGGTAAAACATGATTCTATGTTCACTTCCATTTATATACCATGTTTGTTTTGTCTCTTACTCTTAGCACTAGAGGAAGGGAAAAATTCATTTGAAGAAGTTAAGAGTGCTTGCTACTTCGAGATGAAGAGAACAAAAGGTATGAAAGACAACATATTTTCCATATACTTTTCCTATTGTATCCTCTACACCCAAAGACAATTCTACGAGAACATCTTGTATGAAGAAGATAGTCTAAAAGAAGTAGTAGTTTCTTATTTTGCATTACACTTGGTCATAGTAGGTTTTGACAACGAATTGCATTGAGAGAACGAAAAGCAACAGATATATGTTTTGACTTATATGTATGAGTTATGTATAAGTTGAAGATTTTGAGTAGGCAGCTTATATGTTCCCTCAAAGAATTCATGGAGTGTCAATTCAGAGCTACTTGATATATGACAAGTTGCAGAGAAGTATATTTATTCTTTATCTAACTCTTAAGGTAAAAGAGTATTTATAGAAGATGTTGGAGACTTGGAGAGAGGTTTTATGTTTGGAAAGGTTACCACATATTCAGTATTTTCAGAAAACTTTAAAAAATTTGGATTTTTTGATATACTAGTTAGTTGAAGAATCTACTTTCTATGATTGTCTTGATTTTTGGATACATGCTTGTATTAAAAAAGGTGTTCCATTAAATCCTATCACTTGATTGATAAGTGGAGTTAGCCAAAAGAAAACCAAGTAGGTACTATCACATTTCACCCAGGAAGAATATGGAGATATGAAGTATCAACTTGCAGCTTTTGGAGTTCTCAAGGTGAGAAGTTTGTCCACTTATTTTCAAGTAGGAGTTGCAGATTCTTGGGAAGGATTTGGATAAAGATAAGTTTTACAAATTTATGTGAGAAGCATGGACACTTTGAGACATTCAGGTAGCAAATCAAACATTCAATGATGAAGGTTTGATGAAAGCAGATTCTACACAGGTATTTTGTTGGAGATATCATAGATCTTAGAAAGGTCTTGAAGATCTTGCATATTTATGAGTTAGTTGTCTATCCTTTGTTTTGTAAGGTTCTTTAAGATTGGAAGAAGTAAGTAAAAAATTCAAGTTCTATCAGATTTGTGTTGTAGAGAGATAGAAGAAGATACTTGTTATGCTGCAGAAGGTTATGAATCCTAAAATGCTTTCAACAAGGTTTTTATGATAAGTCATCTAACCTTATTCTAGATTTTGGGAAGCTGAAGAATGACACCGAAAGCTATTGGCATGTGCACAATGTTAATAAAAAGGGTTCAAAAGTTTTGTTTGAGACACATGTATTAATGTAATGAAAGATCAGATTTATGAAGGAAGAGGTTCCAGATTTCATAAAGTCTGATATATTTGAAGAATTCTGGATACTAGTGTTAAATCATCTAGGGGGGTGATGAAACATGAAGACTTATTTTCTAACCATATGTGAAAGAATGTAGAGTCATACCTATAAGTATTCCAAGTATTCCTACATTTCCTTTCTCAGTTTCTCTTTATGTTCCAGCTTTGAAAGAAGAAGGAAGAAGGAGAATGTCTAGAGAAAGTTCCTATTAGGATGTTCCTGTTTAAGAGAAGGTTCCAAAATTCTATGGAAGAGAAGCTTGATATTTCAAAAAGGTATGTTTTTAGAAGTGTGCACATATATGTTTATACCAGATTCTGAAGGAAAGAGGTATGAAGGATTTACAGATTGATCAAGGATGAAGACATGTTGACATCATAGATTTTTTGATGAGACTCATGAGTTGAGTTGAGTTGACTTGAGTACAGTCAGAGATGAACCAATAGTGTTCATAATACACTAAGTTGTGAGTTGTCAGTCACAGGTTGCAGGATTCAGTTCTTGATTTTGATTAGTGTATCTACATGACACAACAGAAGTATGTTGAGAGACCGTTCATAAGGTATTATGGTTCATATACAACAAGAAGTTTGAAGAAAAGTCAAATTCGGTTTTGAAGAAGATTTTTGAAGAAGATTTTTGAAGAAAAGGTTTGAAGGTCGATTTGCTAAGTAAAAGTTTGAAGTTTATGAAGTTTGCAGATGAATGAAGTTACATGTTCACTTCAGTTTGTACCAATATGACATTGCAGGGGGGATTGTTGGAAACAATGTCATATAGTTCATTATCCCATGGTCAAAATTTGTCCAGATCACAGCATATGTATAGTTTTTTATTACTCCTTGTAAAAGAAAAATCACCCAGCATAGTGGATAAAGCAAACGCCTCCTATCATTGTGACTTGAGTTCGATTCCTAGACGACGCAACAACATGAACGCGTTTTTTTTTTCTTGATGCTTTTGCTTTTAAAATAGTGATGGTTCGCGTTTGAGTTTTTCGAACACAATTTCTATAGTGCTTTATTCAATCGTAGTATTTTTGGAGAATCTTTTGGAGAAGCCAACTACTATATAACAACATGCTTGGCTCATTATCTATTCATCCTACACTAAGTTCAACACCAAGCTTTGGAGCTTTGGTACCTCAATAGAGGTGGTGCTTCTTAGCACATGGGGCAGCCATGGTGCTATTTTGGAGAATGTTGAGGAAGCAGCTATGGAGATCTTCTTAGAGAAGCAGAGTGTGCTCACACTCTTTCTTATGGAGAGGATTTACCCTGCAGCAGCTTGGTGGTATGGATAAACCATTCACATGATGTATTTGAAGATTGTCTTCTACATGAAGATTTTGTTTTACTTCAAAGACATTGAATGGTGGTTAACATAAGATTTGCATCTTATGTTAAGAATTCAGGTACATATTCTCTTTATGGACACAGGTACTACTTGGAGTTTATGAAGGCTGTGGCATCCATATCAGGAGTCCTATTTGGCATTTCTACAAGAGAATCAGTACATGTATGCTTTATGCATATTTGGATGAGGTGTTAGAGAAGGTGGTTCACATGAGTATGAGGATTTTTTACAACAAACGTTTTAGCATTCTTTGCTACTTTTGTAAGTATGTGATCTTCTCACACACATATCTGATTTAGGGTCTTCCATAGCCTAAGTTCAGATGAGGGTTTGTTGATTATCAATTTTAGACTGATCCTTCCTCTTTCTATCACTCATATTCACTCTTCTATAACCTATTAGGTCACACATCTCATATATATTCAGATTTCTGTCCCTACATCTAAATATTCTTGTAAATTCTATACATACACTCATCCATCTATTTCTGTTCACATAGAGTGGTTGTGATTTTGACTCCCACATTGTAAATTTGACATTTGTATATATGATAGTGTGAGTAAGGAGTGGCTTACGTAACACTTTACACATGTTGTCTAGTCTATCTCTATTTTTGTCTCATCATTTGTATGATTAAATGTGGTATGTTCATGTTTTGTCAATATTGGAAGATTACTAGAATTTATGTTGTAGATCCTGAACCTATGGAATCTATGTTGAAGATCCTAGAATTATGGGACTTGTGAGTTTTGTTATGGGCCTACTAAATTTCTAGCATGAATGTCACATAAAGATAGTTCTAGAAAAACTAAGAGAAAAAGGGTTATATGCAAAATTGGAGAAGTGCTCTTTGAATCAGACAGAAGTGGAGTTTTTAGGGTACATTGTGTCAGAGAAAGGAATATTTATGGACCCTTAGAAGATCAAGACAATCCTTGATTGGCAACCACCTTCCTGTTTTCAAGATGTACACTTTTTTCTAGGGTTTGCCAATTTTTACAGGATATTCATTAGAGATTACTCCAAGATAGTGACACCTTTTACTAAGCTTATAGAAAAATCAAAATTTTCATGGACCAAAGAAGTAGAGAAAGCCTTTTAGACCTTGAAATCAACATTCACTACTGCCCCAATTCTAGTTCATCCTTATTCCAACAAACCCTTCTTCCTAGAAATAGATGCATCAGACTTTGCCCTAGGGGCTATTCTATCCCAATATGGAAATGATGGACACCTACATCCATTTGCATATCATTCAAGGAAATTCTCCCCTCTATAAATTAATTATGAAATCCATGATAAAAAACTTCCTGCCATAGTAGACACATTTGACACCTGGCATCACCATCTAGAAGGAGCAGCTCACAAAGTTATTGTGTATATAGATCACAAGAACTTAGAGTATTTTATGACCACACGCATCCTCAATAGAAGGCAATCTTGATGGAGTAACTTTCTATCTAGATTCGGCTTTGTCATCACATACTATCCAAGATGCGAACAATGTCAGTCAGATGCCCTGTCCAGAAGATCTTACCTTGGACCAAAGAAGGGTGAAGAGTCCTTTCATCAACAAGAGAGTATATTACTCAAGCCTGAGCATCTCTAGTTAGCAGCTATCTCTTCAAGCCATCATGAAGATTCAACTATAAATCATTTGATTCATGAGAATCTACCACAAGATGAATTATTTTGTAACATTAAGCAAAAATCTCAAGAAGGAAAAGTCCAAGAAGTAAATGGATTTCAAGAAAAGGATGGGTTACTACTCTATAAGAACCTATTGTATGTCCCTCTAGGGAAGCCCAAGATCCAAGTACTTCAACAACGTCATGACAATCTTGTAGAAGGACATTTTGGAGTGAATAAAACAATAGAACTCATATCAAGGGATTTTTGGTGGCCTCAAATGTGGAAGGAAGTCAAAGAATATATCCGAACCTGTGATAGTTGTAATGGATCTACCGTACCCCAACATAAACCTCATGGGCTCTTGCAACCTTTACCTATTCTAGAAAGGCCATGGACTTCATTGTCTATGGATTTCATCACAGATCTACCAAAGTCAGATAAGTATGATGCCATTCTTGTTATTGTGGATAGATTTTCAAAGATGGCATACTTCATTCCAACTACCAAGGCAATCACAGGTGCAGCTATATCTTTAGGCTTCATGGATATATCTTTAGGCTTCATGGATTTCCATATGATATTGTTAGTGATCGAGGTCCATAGTTCATATCCAGCTTTTGGAACAGCCTTTGCAAGCTCTTTGGTGCTCAAGTTAAACTATCGATAGCAAATCATCCACAAATTGATGGACAAATAGAATGGATGAATCAAGTCCTAGAGCAATATCTCTGTTGCACTAGGGATTATCATCAAAATGATTGGTTTGAGCTTTTACACTATGTAGATTTTGCGTATAACAATAGTGTTCATGCATCTACTAAGCACACTCCGTTCTTTGCAAATTATGGATAACATCCAAGGATGGATATACAACTCTCAAATCATGTCAAGAACCCAACTACCAGGGACAAGGCCTAGTACCTAATGGACATTCACAAAGAACTCAAGGAAGAGCTCCATAAAGCTCAAGAATAATATAAGTACTATGCAGTTCCACATCGTGTTTAAAATCCATCGTATTAAATTGGGGATAAAGTATGGTTACTTAGAAACAATTTTCATACTTCAAGACCTTGTGAAAAGTTAGATCATCAAAGATTTGGTCCATTCACCATCTTGGCCAGATTAATCCAATCACCTTCAAGCTCCAGCTACCAAGTACCATGAGAATATATCCAGTTTTCCATGTATCCCTGTTGGAACCATATCAGATTTCAACATTGAGGGGGTAGAGACCTACTCCTTCACCACCTATCGAGATTGATCACATGAAGAATTTGAAGTTGAACATGCCCTAGACTCGAGAATATCTTGAGGAAGATTGGAGTACCTTATTCATTGGAAAGGGTATGACATCACTGATCATACTTGGGAACCTATAGAAAACCTTTAGAGAGCACCAATCAAGGTTTGAGAATTCCATAAGAGAAATCCAATGAAGTCGAGACCATAGAACATGACCGTTCCTTGTGGAACTAATCACTTGAGGTGGACGTGATGTCGTGGACAAAGGAAACCATCCTAAACCTCAAATTCCATGTGAATCCTATATCTCATGAGTGGTTCAAAATTAGGAGAAACCAATGCTTCTATTGTGTCCTTGAACTTGCCAAAACCCTAAGATCAACTGTCTATTTGCTAAATTCTGACATCGAGAGGTCTTGTTTGGATTGTTCACATCATTGATGACATCATCAGCTCACAAATACCCTTGGAAACCACCCTTGAAATCCTATATAAGGAGGTCTTGGCCATACATATTCAATCTTGCCAATGCCAATCTTGGGAGCTTAACAGTCTTGATCACCAAGTAAGTACTTTCAAGTTCCAGTTCAAGTTCTAGTCTTGTCTCTTGCTCTAGTCTTTTCTAGTCTTGTATCTTGGACATACTCTCTTGTCCTGTTGCAATCTTGTAGTACGAGATCCTTTTGAGTTATTTCTTGTAGCTAGTTCATCTCCCTGAAGGGAGTTCTTGTAATCTAGAGATCTTGCTCCATACTTACAATCTCGGGTTGTGGGATCTCCTATATCATCTCTAACGAAGTTATCTATACCTATCAGTCTGAGGTTTTGGGACTTCTTGTATCAGCTACATATTCTTGTACTATTTTCCCTACATGGGTATTCTTGTAATCAGAAGCATATTTCCAAAATCGTCTACTATAGTTAGAGAGCACAATGTAGTGCTCCCTTGACATCTGCATATCCATGATTATGTCATAGGCAGTAGTGAATGATTGCCATTGTTTATCATTCCTAATTTCATTCAAAAAATTTCTCATATTCATCTTTAATTATTTCTCCAATCAAAGCTAATTAATCTACAAATTGTTTGACCTTGGTGACAAACTCTCTAATTTTTTGCTTTGGTTCCTTTTCATTTGGTTGAACTCATTCCACAAATGATTCTTCCTAGCCTTGGTGCTAGTAGAGAAGAATGTTTCAAGTGCATCCTAACTTTCTTGTGATGTTTTGAAACCTCTAATATGTGGAAGCATGAAATCATATATTAAGTTTCAAATGTAAGAGCTGGCTTTAGAATCTCTTGCACACCATAATGTGAGTTTTTGAGTCTCCTCTTGTGTAGGTCCTCCTTTGGATCTTGGTATAGGCATGACTTCATCACCCTTGACTACTGCAAACAAGTTTCTTCCTTGAACATAAGCTTCCATCATAATTTTTCAAGGAGCATAGTTATTCCTATCAAGTCTCTCAATTATGGAGGGAAATCCATCACCCATCGTGAAGAAGATTGCTCTGATACCATTGACTATGCTTGACATGAGAAGGATGTAGCCAAATGTAGCTTAGAATAACGAACTTTGATTCCATTCTGTTGGCCAAATCTTGCAGACGCACATACACAAAGATAGTACAAAAAGGAAATCTCACAAAAGTATAAATAGAATAGAAAGAGACAAACGACTGGTCACAAGATTGGGTAGAATCTCCCCTAACATACTCTAATGTAGGGACTTGATTATGCAAAGGAGCCTTCATAAGACATGCTATTCCTCAAGATTGATTTTGACAAAGCATATGATAGGCTTGAGTGGGACTTTATCCTGAGGTCCCTCAACGACTTTCACTATGGCCCTCAGTTTATAAAGATGGTTTCCACACTACTTGGAAATTCTTCTCCTCATACTAACATTAAAAGCCAACTCTCACCAGGTATCTATCATAAGCACTCTCATAAGTAAGGTATCTTGCTTGCCCTATTGCTTTTTGCTATTGGCAACTAATGGTCTTAGCTACCCAGTAGATAATCATGTAATTTGGGGCATATTTGGGTTCTCCCTCTATCCTCCCAAGGCAAAATTTGATGGTTTTGATACACTTCGTGATGACATCAATGGGTTCCTTCATAATGATACAGGATGTGTCTCTTACTTGTGGCATTACATTGAAATTTTCTATGAGGGCTCTGAATCTAGAATCAACCATTTGAAGACTACCTTCACATCCATTCTCGGTCTTTCACCACATATTTTGAAGCCTCAAGGGTGTCAAGAGCTTCCTTGTGGCTAGGTCTTTCTTTTATAAGGAATATCTATGGGATTTGGTGTTTTGATGGGCCAAAAATGGGATTGGGTGCTCTCCAAGCTTGACAATAAGATTAGTTACTAGAAGGGTATGCAACTGAATGTTTTTGGGCATGCATTGATGATAAACAAATTCCTTATCTCCTCTTATCTACTTCTTGGCATGTTGAAGCTTGGGAGATAAGGAGATGTAGAAGTTGATCTATAGAAGTTTCCTTTGGATGGGCATCCCAATAGAAGATATGTACCAAAGATAAAATAGAAATCTACGCTTGCTTGAAGGACAGAAGATGATTTGGAGTTTTAGATGTGGAAGTTGGGAAATGGATATTAAAATTTGGAGTTATGACAAAACTTCTTGGGCTAATCTTAGTTCAAAAAGTAAGATATCCTTTATTTAGTCAAGATCACTAGTTGAAAAAAGCGTGATGTAGTCACTCTCTTGTTCTCACCTATTCCAATTACTCCTAAGGGGTCCAATCTTCTGTGCTAATTATGGAAGGGGTGGAACAAGATGAAGCACTTGTGCACCATTAGTAATGATTAGAAATGGGACGTAGACATTAGATAACATGAATGTATTTTGTTCTTGATTGGGGATCATGAGAGTGAAAGGTGAGAACCTCTAGAGAGCTAAGAGGCTCTGAAACAAGGGCTTTCATATGCAGATGCACCTCTTAAACCAAGATAGAAAAAATTGGAACAATTTTGAGGACATTGATATGAATTGTAGAGTTGATTACAAATAATGTTGCCTATTATACAAAATCAACACCTCCGAACACTCAATATCCCACCTCTTGAATGGCCAAGAATTTTCCCCATTGGAAGGTTTGGGTGGTAGAATGACAAAAAAAATTGAGGATAATTTGAGGATTAAAAGAAAGTTGGACTTCCATCACTGACTCAACAAGAGGTGTTGTCTAAAGTGGTCTTGGGACATATGGGAATTTAAGTTCAAGGACATGTGGCACTTGCTTATTGAGAACAAGAAAGTATCCCTTATGTGGAAAATTTGCCATAGGAGGAATATGTGATAGATTTGCCTAAAAAATCTCTTGAAACTAGAACTTGTGAATGATTTGTGTGCAACTCTCCTCCCATCCATTATATCCCCTTGCATTCAAAATAGTAATGCTCTAGAATGATCTAGTGTCGACATGTGGACACCATGCAGCACTCATTCCCATTACCATTGAATACCTTAGGATATCCCTTGAGCTAGGGACCTTGGTTATGGTTGGCCCTTGTCCCTCACATGCATGGAATGGTCTCTGTAGACTAATTTCTAACACACACCCTCTCTCTTCTAGAGATCATTGTCCTCAATTATCAATGAGGGAAAGTACTTGCGAACTAGAGCTTTTGATTCCTAGGTAGAATCTCTAAGTGGTAATCCTCTTCACGCTACTAGATACTCTTTGATGACACAATTCCTCAATTGTTTCTATCAATGGTCTAGTATCCTATCGAAAGAGTGATCTAAGCTATCACTTTCTTGCAAAGAAATAATACCCTCTATTAGATTATGCTCCCAGGAAATATACTTTCTAAGTTTATGGACATGAAACACTGGATGGACTCTGCAATGTGGAGGAAGCTCTAATCGATCTGCAACATCAATAAACTTCTTAGCTATCTTTCAAGGTCCACAGAACCTCGGTGAATGCTAAGTACACTTCACTGTGAATAATGAAGTAGATATAGCTCACACTTGAAGAAAAAATCTATCTCCTTCCTCAAAGACTCTAGCAGATCTCTTCCTATCAACATATTCTTTTTCCTTGTCATCTGCTTGCTACATCTTGGCTTTAGCTATTTCTAAATTTGATCGGAGGTTTGCCAAGAACTACGAAGCACTAGGATATTTCTTTGGAATTCCTATGGTACTTGGAGAACTAGGATTCGTGCCATAATGTATCTCAAAAGGAGACATTCTTGTCACTTTATGAGGCCTATTATTATAAGAAAACTCTACTAGTGGCAAGTTATCATCCCAACCTGTGTGGATCTCAGACACATATTCTCTCAACGTCCTCTAGAATTTGATTGACACTCTAAGTGTGACCATCTATCTGTGGATGGTCACCACTACTCATTTTCAATGACATTTTTAGTTGGTCATATACCTATATGAAACTATGGATATCGATAACCCATGTAATTTGAGGACATGTTGGGCAAATAAATCTTCTACCTGTGGAGCTTCTACCATCTTCTTTGTGGGTATGAAATGAGCCACCTTGCTCAATCTATGTACCACTACTAGGATAGTATCTTGCTTCCTTTGGGTGTATGATAACTCCACTATGAAGTCCATGGATACACAATCCCAGTTGTGCTCTAGAATATGTAAAGGATGTAAAAGACCCGGTGTGTTAACCATTTCTACTTTGTTGACCTAACACATAAAGCATTATTGAACATATGTGTGGACATTTCTGGCTAATGGAAGCCGCCAAAATGTTTTGGGCTGAATGGTCTTGTTAACACCAAGATGCCCTGTACAAGGAACATCATGGTTACCATGCATGAATTTTCTTATCAAATCCTAGGAATCTCATACACAAACCTTTCCTTTTTGTTTAACTATTCCATTTTCCATTGAGAAATTGGAATACCGACTTGATTGGTTTGCTTTACAAGGGGAAGAAAGAGCTAGAACTGCCCCATCTCCTATAATAGAGTCATTAGTGATGGCTCTAATGATTTGTAACAAATGTGGATCTTCCACATGTGCTTCCTTTATATCTTGAAGCAATGAGCTTTCTAGAACTGTAAAGCTCATTTGATATGCTTTATGTGATAATGCATCAACTACAACATTATCTTTGCCTCTTCTATTAAGGATTTCCATGTGAAACTCCTCCATGAGCTAAGCCCAACAAGCCTATCTGTCTCAAAGATCTCACTCACTAGAAAGGTACTTACGTCTATGGTGATCTGTGTATACCTTAAAGTTTGCACCATAAAGATAATGACTCCAGACTTTAAGAGCATTCACCATTGCATACGACTCATGTTCATGCGGTGGCCAATTGCGCTATGCACTACTCAACTTTTTGCTTTCAAAACCTATTGGTTTGCCATCTTGGCTCAAGAACGCCCCTATGGCTATGCCGCTAGCATCTATCTCCAAATGAAATGGTTTCTATGGATCTACCACTTTGAGTATTGGATCCTTTGAAAAAATTTGCTTTAGAGTATCAAAAATTTCTTGTTGCTCTTGCTTCCATGAAAATGGTGCTCTCTCTTGAAGCAAGTTCACCATAGGTGTTGGTATCAACAAAAAAGAGGAAGTGAGTTTTTGATAGAGGTTGGAAATTCCTACAAATGACTATAACTGCCCTTCATCTTGAAGAGTAGGCCAAACTAGAATAAATGAGACTTCTTGGGATCCATCTGAACCCCATCGTTCAATACCACATGCCCTAAATACTCTATCTCTAGAAGAAACAACTGGTTCTTATCTTGATTTGCAAACAACTCATTTTCGTTTAACTTATTTGATACTAATCTTAAATGACTTTCATGGTCATGTATAGAACTACTATATACTAAAAAGTCATCAACAAAATCCACAACACACTTTCCAATGAACGGTCGTAAATGCCATTCATTAACATTATGAAACTAGCAAGTGCATTAGTCAAACCAAATGGCGTAACTAAATACTTATAATGCCCAAAATGGGTCTCGAAAGATGTTTTATATACATCTTTTTTCTTTACTCTAATTTGATGGTAGCCACTTTTCAACTCTATCTTACTATATACAATTGCTCTACCTATAGCACCAAGAAGATCATCTATCTTGGGCATGGGATATCTATGCTTGATAGTAATCATATTGAGTGGTCTATAATCGATGCACATCTCCATCTTTCTTCTTCACTAGAAGAACTCATGCTGCAAAGGGCGAATAGCTTGGTGTGATTAGCCCCTTTTTTCAAATACCAATGAAGACTTGGGGACTTCATTCTCCTCCTACAAACCCATTCAAAATGGTGGTCGAGCAGTTAGAATCGCTATTGACACCAATATTCTATGCTCAATGTTTGTGCAAGGAGGTAAACCCAAAGGTATTCTTTTAAGAACAAGTCTTGGAATTCTCCTCTTAAGTTATCTCGAATTACTTGAGCATTCCAATCAGAGTTTCCTCGATTGCAAGAACCCATCACTAAACAAGATGGATACATGAAATAAAGAAAATAAATATACTTACAATTAATCTTGAGCAACTTGGTTGCAGTCACCAATTGTGTTTCTTGGAGATCTGGCTCTCCATGTATCAATAATTGCCTCCCCTCATGCTCAAACTGATAAATACGTGGAGCAAAATCTATGACTCATCATTTTCTAGCATGTCACTTTTTACTTAGGACTACATCAAAAGGGGCCGCTCGTGTCATCTCAAAGTCCAAAATGTCCTTGTGTGACTAGATCTGGATGGGTAGACCTACTACTCATTAGTCCCATGTCTCAGTTCCCTTCCCATTGAATAACTCCACTATCTAGGCATACTCTAACTGCACATTGTCTAAGTGTAATCATGTGACTAGTCGAGAACTAATGACATATGCATAGAGTCAAAAAGGATATTGACAGGTTGTACTACCATGAATCCTCTCATGACAATGAGTTCTATAACCAAGAATTGGTATCCTTTTTGTGCCTTTGGAGAAAGCACAATGTTTTGCATAGAAGGAACCTTTTGGTGATCATCATGGCTGCTATAGGGATGATATCTAAGATGGGGAATCATCAAAATCCTCATCTACATCACTTTCTACCTATGTAGGATTTATGACTGTGGTCATTGTTATCTTTTTATTCTTAGGACAATCCTCAAAGCAGTGTTGTCCTAAGCACCCATAGCATAATCATTCTTTCATTACCTTCCGTTTTTGCTAAGGGGTAAGGATGGACTTGTTACAGGCCCTCTCTGTGAGAGCAGAAACCTTTCCCTTTCCTCTTGAATTTTTCTTGATCATCGCACCTACTTAATCTCTTTCTGAGGTTGTGCACTGCTCATGATAGGAAAAGGGCTGAATCATCTTAGTTCATGAGGATCTCTGGCATTGGGAGCCTATGCCCATGTGGCCATTCTCATAGACTAGAGCCATCTCTATGGCCTATGCCAAAGAATGAAACTTCTCCTTTCAAAATGCAGGTCCCAAGACAAGCTTTTGAACTTAGAGAAACTCTCCAATAGAGTCCATGAGGGGAAAAAATGAACCCTACATGGGCCTTTTAGATTAAGGAGTGATTATTGATGGACCAATAATAAGATGGTGATGGCCATAGTCTATGCCCTATAAAATACTAGGTTGAAGGGGGGAGAGGGGATATATTTCTCCCTTATTTAATGAGTTGCCTCTAGAGAGAGGAATCTTGTAACTTGATTGGGTCCAAAAATTCAAAATTTCTAAAAAGTAAAAAAAAATCATCATAACACCTAAGAATGGACCCCTCATTACTTTTTAGGGTCAAAAGTACTCTTTTTTATCCCAAATTCAAAATACGTGCATGCTTTAAGTTGAAAAAAATTACTTTAAAAAAACGTCAAAACCGAGTTATCTCCCTCGTAAACATCACATTTTCATATCCAGGTTCCCAAAAGTCATATTTTTCCACTACTTTCTCTTTGTAGCACACTATAAAGCTTCTACGTGACCAAAAGATGAAGTCCTCACATTACAAGGTCACAATATCAAAGCTATAGCTATAGATGGACAATGGCTATTAGATAAGTATTCCAAAGGTGCATGGGTGTACATGCAACTGTCTAGAGTTGGACCTCATCGAGTTATAGATCATGGGAACTTGGATCTTCATTGGAGGGGAAAGTGACTTGGCTTCAAGAAGCACAAAGACAATGGGGTGGTTGCTATTGTATGACAATTTTTTATAATGGCAACTATCAAATGGAAAACTCCATTAGAATGAGATATCCTATGAATTGTAAGTATTAATCTACAATATTGTATGTTTTATAGTGTTCAATATGTTTTTGAACTATTACATATGCTTTTATTTGTTTTAGATATATTTCCTTCTACTTTGGTGGAAGAGCAACCACATCATAGTCTTACCGGTACTTTCTTGGCATTGCATGGAGATGTTAGTGCACTAGTCTTTCTAGAAATATATCTTGCTTAACTTTACCATGATAGAGTTTTCTTTTACACACATAGATATGTTTTATCCTCTACAATGAATGGTTTTGGAAGGCTAGAGAGAGTTGAAGTAGATTCTCTTCTTAGGTTGGAGTGGCCAAAACCTGATATATGGTCCATATCATCTTTGAAGCACAAGATCGTAATGGATATACATAACTCTTTGAAAATCACAAAAGTTTATAGATTTGTAGGTTTGCATTGGTCTTTTCCCATCCATTGTTCAAGGATTCTCATTCCAAGATACTTCCACCATGTTCATGTGTAAAGATATCACATATGAGGAAGTCAAAAGTCTTCTAGGTGAAAATTGAATATGATAGAAGGAATTGAAAAAGGTGATAAAGATCTTTGTAAAATAAGTGGAATAGGTATAGGATTTTGATATTTGAAACAACATACTTCATTTTACATTAGATTCTACTGTGATCGCTGGATGTGCAAACTTGGCCAATGGATCCCATTTCAAGGTTCAAAGGGCTTTACATTAATGTGAAATAAAGCTTCAATTGGCCAACATTGAAATGGAAAATATTTTATGAATCGTCATTGGACCTTGGATAATCTAAGAGAACACTTGGTTATTATGGGGTTTGAGGGACTAACTCAATCCAAATTCAAAGTACAAGGACATAAGCTGAGAAATTTTTTGTGTTTTTGTATATGTAATCTTTTCATTATTTCTTATTGTAGTTTTATAAATTCAATTTCTTATAAATTCATTACAGGTGGGAAGAAGATTGGAATACAAAATCAAGGTCCCTGTCGATTGGAGTAAAGATGGAATTGAACGCTCATTGTCATAGTTCTTTTGCAACCTGATGATGTCACATTTGGGTCGTCGTCATTCTACCTCATGGTTTTTGCACTCGCAAGAAACTTGTAAAAATTAAGATAAACAATACATGTTAGATATTGTATATACCTTCTTATTTGAAATGGTAATTTCAAAACTTTTGGAATGTCAAAATTCTATGTTCACTACTTTGAAATGTGGTTGGTCATGTTGTTTTTTGTTATGTTATGCTTAAACGTTTGCTTTGATGCAAAAATATTATGGAACCAAATTTTCAACATCCTCTTCAAGTAATGGAGGATCATCTAAAATAGGACTGAGTGGTAAATTTCCTTTAAAAGATTTCAATAAACTAATATGAAAAAAATTATTTATATTCCAATGAGAAGGTATGTCTAATCTAAAAACATTCTCATTAATTTTCTAAATAATAGGGAAAGGCCCATAATAACGTGGTGAAAGTTTAACTTTAGAATGTTGTGAAATATTTTTCAAACGTCTTTTAATTATTCGTAACTATACCAAGTAATTTTCATTAAATTGTTTAGCTAGTTGTTTTTTATTAACATTATGCATGTAACGTTCTTGACTCTTCTTAATGTGCTCATGAACCTCATGAAGTGTAGAAATATGATCTTGTGCAAAAGAATCAACCATAGGTATATCAGTTTGAGTGAGATTCATGGAAGTAAAAGCAAACAGCTCGATGTGAAAGAATAAATTTTGGAAAACCATGATGCAGAAAAATACATTTTATAAATAACTTAGTAGCTTGAGGTGCGGAAAGAGTCTTTTTGCAAGGAATGAAATATGCATGTTTACTAAACCTATCAACAATTGTCCGAATCATATCATTATGAGATGAGCTTGTAGGGAGACTAGTAATAAAATCCATAGAAATCTATTCCCATGGTCCATTAGGTATGGAAAATGACATTAATAATCCAAATGCTTTACCATGATGTCGTTTCACATGTTGACACACAATATAATGGGAGGCATACCCTGCAATATCCTTTTCCATATTTGACCAAAAGAAAAATTCTTTACACGTAGAAATAGTGGTTTGTATGCCCATATGACACATATATGGTGGTTCATGCATCTCTTTCATAACAAATTCTTTAAAGCTTTGTGTTATTCATAACTTGTGTTGGAAATACAAGAATCCATTATGAAAAGTGTAGTGATCCTCATTAGATGGTGTAGAATTATTGAAAGAATTCCATGTTTGTGAAAAATGCAAATCAAATGCATAAGTAGGAAGCATTTCATGAAATGAATGAATATGAATAGTAGAAATATTATTTATTGAAACAATATTTGTTTGTGGGGATGGGAAATGAGTAAGGGCATCAGCTTCAACATTAGCTTTGTCAGGTTGATATTGAATCATAGGCTGAAAATTTTGTATGAATGAAGCCCATTTAATAAGTCTATCTAAAATCAACGATTGATTTAATAAATGCTTAAGAGCCTATTTGAAAGATCCCAATTAGCTACCTGCCACTCTCCTCCCAACCTTCAATAGCCCTTGCCCTTGGCACATTTAGAATCTTCTCTAAGGTCCAAACACTCCTCATATGGCCACTATGAGGAGATGGAATAACCTTGAAGATCCGTGCTAGAGCCTTGGCTCCCTCGAGCTCTGGTCCTTGACTCGGCTAGGGTCCTCGACCAAATGTAGGTAAACCAATGGTAGACCATGGATTTCTAAATAAATCTAACACTCTCTCCCCCTTCTAGAGATCATTGTCCTTAGTGATCAAGGAAGGAAAGTGTTTACGAATCAGAGCTTCTGATTCCCAAGTAGCAGTAGTGAGTGGAAGGCTAGTCCACGCTACTAAATACTCTTGTATGGAGCGATTTTTTAACTTTCGCTCCCTCTTATAAAGAACTTGAAATGGAACATTTGGCTTAGATGCTCTATTTTCTAAAGCAACTAAATTATCTACACAATTCTCATCTCAAGAAATGTATGGTCTCAACTTGCTAACATGGAAAATTGGATGAACTTTGTAATTATCTGGCAATTTTTATATGCAACATCACTAATCTTCTTGATTATTATCCAAGGTCCATAAAATCTAGGGGATAACTTGGGTTTCCGACCCACTGTCAATGACGAACCAAGTGGAACCTATAAAAACACAGGATCACCCGCTTGAAATGTTCATGGTGTACGATGTCAATCTACAAATGCTTTCATCCTTTCAACAACTTGTTGTAGATTGAACTGGGCACTTCGGAAGTTAGCTTGCATATCTGTTAAAAACTGTGAAGCATTGGGAGATTTCTTGGGTAACCCAATGGTAGCTGGACAATGTGGAATAAATCCATAAATCACCTCAAAAGATGTCAGCCTAGTAGTCTTGTGCTTCCAACTATTATAAGAAAATTCAACTAATGGGAGAAAACTATCCCAATGCGTTTGCTTTTCTAAAACATATGCCTGTAGCATATCTTCCAGTATTTGATTAACTCTTTCGATCTGACCGTCTGTCTGTGGATGCTCTCCACTACTCATCTTGAGTTGACCTTGAAGCTTATTGAACACATGTTTCCAAAAATTTCTTGTAAAGCTCGGATCCCTGTCTGAAAATGTTGTTTTTGGTAGACCATGTAGTCTAAAAATATTATGAATAAATAGTTCCATGACTTGCAAAGCCTCCACTGATTCCTTTGTAGGGATAAAGTGTGCATTTTACTTAAACGGTCAACCACTACAAGAATAGAATTCTTTTGTCATGGTGTCTTAGGTAAACCCATTATGAAGTCCATGGAAATACTATCCCAACAATATTGTGGTATCTCCAATGGCTGTAGCAGACGTGGAGAACTAATCCTCTCTGCTTTATTCACCTGACATTTAAAACACTGAATTATGTAATTGTTTACATCTCTGACCATCTTTGGCCACCAAAAAGTAGGTCTGATCAACTGCAAAGTTTTCTCTATACTAGGATGTCCTACAAAAGGTACATCGTGGTTCTCAAAATTAACTTCTTGGGAATTAGGCACACAAATCTTTCCTTTTCTTTTGAGCAAACCTTGCTCCACTTAAAAATTAGAGAATGCTTTATCTTTATCATTTTGTCTAAACTTCCCTTCTTGGGAATTAGGCACACAAATCTTTCCCTTTCTTTTGAGCAAACCTTGCTCCACTAAAAAATTAGAGAATGCTTTATCTTTATCATTTTGTGATAACTTGTTGATTATAGATTGACAATAATCATCTTCAATCTATGAATCTTTGATCTCTTGGATCAAATCACTATCAAGAACTGTGAAGCTAATCTAATGCAAAATACGAGATAATGCATCTACAACTGTATTCATTTTTTTTAATCTATATAGAATTCCATATGAAATTCTTGCATCAATTCAGACCATCTAGCTTGTGTCCCCCAAAGATCAGGCTGGGAACAGAAATACTTCAAGGTGTGTGATCTGTGTATACTTTAAAAGTTGCACCATACAAATAGTGTCTCCAAATCTTCAAAGCAGGAACTATTGCATATAATTCTTGTTCATGGATAGGCCTGTTTCTTTGAGTTGGAGAAAGTTTCGTACTTTCAAAAGCTACCGATCTGCTATCTTGAATCAAAACTACACCAACTACAATGCCACTAGCATCGATTTCTATTTCAAAAGGTTTTTGGGGATCTACCACCAATAAAATTGGAGCACTTGAAATTGCTTTTTTCATTGTGTCAGAAGCTTTCTATTGTGTGCTAGTCCATACAAACTTTTGATTATTTAATAACAGATACATCAATGGCATAGCTATGTGCAAATAACTGGCAATGAATTTCCTATAGAAGCCCGATAATACGAAGAATGATCGCAACTAGCACTCATTCTGAGGAATAGGCCAACCAAGGATCATAGAAACTTTCCATGGATCCATTCTAATTCTATCTGTAGAAATTATATGTCCCAACTACTCAACCTCAAATAAACATAGCTATGTCTTCTCTAGGTTGACATACAAAGTATTGTCATCCAACATTTGAAAAACTATATGCAAATGACATTCATGTTCTTCCAAACTTTTACTATAAACCAATAGATGATCTACAAAATCAACCAAATATTGACCAATAAAAGGCCAAAGAATATCATTCATGAGCATCATAAAAGTAGTTGAAGCATTAGTTAAACCAAAAGGCATTACAAGGTACTCATAATGACCAAATCTAGTACAAAAAGTTGTTTTATGTACATCATCGCCCTTAACTGATAACCACTTTTTAAGTCTATTTTAGTATATACAATAGCACCTTCTAGTGCATCCAGAATATCATCAATGCGAAGCATCAGATATCTGTGTTTTATTGTAACTTTATTTAATGCTCTAAAGTCTATACACATCCTGAAAGATCCAAAAGGTGAATAATTGGATCTGATGAGTCCTTTGTTGAGATACTCCTCAACTATAGGATGTACTTCTACCTCCTCTTACAGACTCATTCAGTACGGTTGTTTGGCCGGTGGATGAGCTCTTGGCACTAGTTCAATCCTATGCTCCACTTTTCTATGAGGTGGAAGACCCGAAGGTAACTTTGAAAGAAACAAGTGTTGGAATTCAGTTTTCATTCTAGAAGCTAGCTGAGCTTCTAGATTAGTTTGAATCTATAAACTTAAAAACTCCTCATGCTCAAAATATAAGAAATATAAATACTTACACTCTGCTTTTACCATTACAGAGGTAGATCCTCGTGTGTACACCTTCCCGTCAGGCTCTCCACGGATGATGATGTGATGACCATTATGATTGAATTGATATATATGAGTCTAAAAATCAATAGTTGGCTTCTTACTTGCATGCCAATGTTTACTGAGGATGAGATCAAATCTAACCAACCTTGCGATCTCAAAATCTAGCTCATCTCTATAATTCTAAATTTGGACTGGTAATCTGACAACTTGTTGATCCCAAGTCTTAGATCCCTTCCCATCTGCCAACTCTACTCTATAGGTGTATGCAGATGGAGTAGTCTTCAACTTTACTTTCTTGACTAAAGAAGAGTTAATAACATTATGTGTGGATCGTGTATCAGATATAACTTTAACGAGATGTCCATGAACTTCCCCACTCATGACAACCAACTCGGTGTCTGAAAATTGATATCCTTTCAGAGCTACTGGGGATAACACCACATTTGGAAAATTCTTAACCTTATTAGTGACTGTTATATTTAAGATGGGTTGTTTATCTTTTGATGGAGGATCCATCTCAATGTCTGTAGGTAGAAGATCAAAATCCAAAGGAGATGATGGAGTGGACAATAAGGAATGCTGCATCTCCACCACCATCGCTGCAGATATCTTCTTCTTTTTCTTAGGACACATCCTGTAAGAATGCCGACCGAGGCATTCATAACAAAGACCCTCATGATGAGCCTTTTCTTTTTGTTGTTGTGTCAAACTGAATCTCTGAAAATCTCTATGTGCCATGGATGCACTTACTTTTCTCTGTCCACAGTTGGAAGTCTAAATGACATTCATCTATCTATTAGATGCTGGAATTGAAGCTATGGGCTTCTTGAATCTTGTCCAAGTGTTCTTTTTTTCCAGAAGGTTGCAATCAAGAGCATCGCCCATCCTCCAACACCAAAGCAAGTTCTACTGCCTCATTTAGGGTATGGCAGTGCTCCTTGTGCACAAGTGGACGAATGTATCCCTAAGCCCAAGCACAAACTTGTGTACCTGAAGGAACACAGGCACTTGACCTAGTATCTTTAACAAGATTTCCCTATACTTATCTGCATATTACTATACCGAAAGTTTTCTCTACTGTAGGAAGAACTAGGCATCTAAAGACTTGGTATGCTCATCAGGAGGAACAAAATTATTGTAAAATATAAGTTTAAATTCTGCCCAAGTGGTAGGTTTGGTCTTATCTTGCTCAATTTTTCTCCACCAATGATGAGCAACATCCATCAAACTATAAGTTACATGCTGTATTTTTTGTTTTTCATCCTCAATATTACAAAGCACAGAACATTATTCCCACTTACATATCCATTGCTCCACTGCATCTGTCATCCTGGCACTAACTTGTCCATGGTACTTCAGTGGATTTAAATCTTTCACTTGCCATCTGACATCTCTATCAGAAGAAGCCCCCAAATATGCCAATGGTATCTATGAACTAGATGGTTCAATAGATGGAACTTCCAACTGCATAGGTGTGTCGATGGGTGGCATTGGTTTTGTTAATTGCATGGAGGATCTTTTGAAGGGTATCCTCCATGCCTCTAACTTTAGCATTGAGATTTGTAATCTCCTTAGTATAACGTTGCTCAGGCTCGACCTCTTCCACAGAAGTTACAATCTCATCGGGATTCATTCTAAAAAAAAACATAGAACAACTAATAAGTCATGTGAATGCAAAAAGTAATACCAAACTAATGATATTCCTAATCGATAGGTCGCTCGTGTAAAACATGAATTACAAGATATATTCTAGATCCTCTCTCAATCCCATACATTGATCACACAACAAAACCCAAGTCCTATACAAGTCTACATGATGATAATACAAGCAATGACAAATTCCTAAAATACATCCGATGATAAGCGCCATGAGTAAGATATAAAAGCCTTATACATTTACAGAAATTAATTTATAGAAGAAAAGTTTAATACAAGCTAATTTCAAGTGATTTTCCCTAGAAATTACAATTTAAAGTCTTTGATAACTTCCTCAAACTTCTTATGTCAAAAAGTGTAGTACCTACAAAAAGACTAGAACTTTATAAGTACTTAAATATATCTTGAAATAATGATTTTTGGTATACAATTAGCTCTAGTAGTTAGCATTCACCTCCAAGCGAAATCAAATGAACTGGATCTATGATCATGAATTTATGACCAAAACTCTGCAAACCTATACCTATGTACTGTAGGTCCTAGGAGTGAGACACAGCTCCCAAGATCCACTTAGTAGACCTATGAAATGAACTTTAAATTTAGTGAAATTTGTGGCATTAGAAAGCTTATCCAAGCAATATATTAAAACAAATTGTTCATTTGAATATCACTCTCACATTGAGAGAAACAAGAAAAATAGTGTTTGCAATACTTGCACATTTTGCACTACTCAGAGAGGAAAGATTATAATCATGGGCTCCCCAAATGAATCCCAAATGACTTAAAATTTGGTGAGGACTAATATATCATAGCTGGAAATCATGTCCAAAAGATTTTACCCTAATTAGAAATTCCATGAAAAAGAAATGGCATAATCACCAGACCTTTGCGCACTTCTCCAGCAAGTCCTCGCTAGAGGACTAGAGAGATAAAATAGCCTTTACACTCTTCACAACTTATCCAAATAATATGAAATTTATATATGTCTATGTTAATAGCATGTTCCAGTACATCTCCAAGTTTCATATAATTTGGACAAGTGGTGCGAGAGAAACACCCAAGTTTCTACATGCCTACAACAAATTGCCAGAGAGAATTCCCTGCACAATGACCAGAGAGATTTTCACTTTTATCCTAACTCAAAATTCAAACTTTAATTAAATTTTGATGCCAAAAACTAAAATAGGTAGGCTTTACATACCAATAAAAAACTCTCCAAAATGGATATTTCCATAAAGAGATATGACTCTGACAAGACACCCCTATGAACATTTCAGAGGGTGTTCCAAGAAACAATAGTTTTGAAGTATTGGAATCCTTTGACTTACTAAAATAACTCCAAAAAACACACAAAATGGTGAATAGGTTAAGAACGACATCAGATACCATCATACAAATGTTCATGGAAATTGGAGCTTCCTCCATGACTTTATGATTATCACAACATCCAACAATACCATTTCAGGTTGCACAAACAAATTAAAGATACTTTCATGCTTTTTGCTTTGCATTTGAGCTAATTCACCTATAATAAAACCATATAATGAAGTGATATGCATAAATATGGTTTCATCAGTAATAGAAAGGTTCATGTGCAACAAATCATCCATCATGAATTTATTTATTTACAACAAGAAAATTATGCATTGGTTCTAGTTCTAATAAAACACACATAGAAAGTTCTAAATGCTTAAATCAATAGAATGCTCATATATATATATATATATATATATATATATATATATATATATATATATATATATATATATATATATATATATATATATATATATATATATATATATATATATATATATATATATATATAATTAAGACAAATTATTTGGTGAGTGCATGCAAAGTGATGTCCATAGATTACTAAAATCATATTTTTTCAATGCATACATCCACTCGTTCTCTTGTAAACAACTAGTTGTAATACTAATTGTATCTTCAAATTCATATAACTAAATTTTAATGAAAAGAATAATAATAAATGCATTAATGAACTTCCATGTATAATTGAATATTCAATCTTTATTCAACCCGTAAACTCATTCAACAAAATCAATCAATAAAGAATTTCAACATCTAATGTATCCTAATAGAGTAGCTATGAACAACAACCTCTTCCTTTCTTCTACATCATTTTCTTTTATGATCGTAAATGAAGATAAATATGCGAAAAATTATCTCCTATGAAAAAAAACCATGTCCAAAAACATCTGGAGATAAGAATTCATTCATGCCTAAAGAGACCCTCACGATACTATTCAGTCAACTTCCAACCTCTTTACAGATGGTCATATCTATTCAAAATGTATGAAGAAACTTTTATTGGAAGGCTCTTGAAGCAAGGAATCTATAGGATTTTAATTTTTTGAATTTGGATATTCCTAGATCAAGATATGGCCATTTTGGTGCACCTAGGTAGGTGTTTCAAAGGTCAAAATTAGAGAATTTGTTCTCTTTTCTCTATCTCCTCCTCTCCACTTCGACCTCCTCATCTGTGAGAGCGTGCACACGGTGAAAGCTATCCCACATATTGTTGATATATCTAGGTAGTGATGTGTGTGAACACACTAGGACCGTCGGGGCACTTTTTTCCCTCTTTAGGAGGTTTTTTTCCCCCGGCTTGTATATACGCCTATTGCCCTAATGGGCTACTTATCTTTGTACATTCTCTAGTAATACATTTAGTCTTGTGTGTTGTGCTCCAAGCTTCTTCTTCTTCCTTGTGCTGTTCGTGTGCTTCCGCAGACATCTAACTCCAACAATTGGTATCAGAGAAGGTCGCCGCTTCATCTAGGGCGTCGTCTACACCTCTGCGTTTGCAGTCTCAGATTCACAGGAAATTTGGTGAGCATACATAGGGTGTTTTAGAAGATCAAAACTGCTTCGCTCTGTTTGTACCGAAATCGCGATCTGAGCTCGTTTCGGCCTCCGAACACACTATCACAGTGTTTGTGCAAGCTATTTCATCTTCTTGTGCCAAAGGTATATACCATTTTCTGTTCGCCTATATAAGTGTCTCAGAGTCTGCTACAGGTCTAGCAGAACTCGTCTGGGCAGTTCCGTTCAACTTTTTGAGATACAATCAATTTTCTGCATCAAGGTATTTTAGTCACCGGCCATGGGTGAAAGCAGTGATGTATTCCGTATGTTGGTTGTTGAGAATAAGTTGGATGGTATCAACTACCCATTATGGGTTTATATGATGCGACATGTATTGGTTGCAAAAAGACTGTGGAACACTATGCAGGGTGTTGAAAGACGTCCTGTTACAACTACGACTACAGGTACTCCAAATACAGGTGTTGAAGCTGATGGAGATGGTGTCGAAGATGATATTCTACATATTCCTGTTCGTGCTGCTGTTTGTGTTGCACCTACTGCAGAGCAGATTCGTTGGGATGGCAGAGATGCCCAAGCACATGCATTGATAGATTTTTCTGTCAAACGTGCCATTATTCCTCATATTCGCTCTTGCAGAACAACAAAGGATGCTTGGGATACATTTACCACATTGTACCAGGCTAGGAATGAGGCTCTGTGTTGCTTACCTCCGAAAACAGTTTGAGAGTGAGCACATGAATGAAGGTGATTTTATGGACAGTTTTTTGACAACGATCAAAATGGAGTTGCTGAAAGAAAGAACAGGTCACTCATGGAGATGGCGAGGTGTATGGTCAAGAGTCAGGCTTTACCACATAGTTTCTGGCTTGAGGCTGTCATGTGTGCAACATATGTACTTAACAGGTGTCCCACTAAAGCGCTGCAGTCTATCACTCCATATGAGGCTTGGCATGACCGCAAGCCATCTCTTGCTCATCTGCATGTTTTTGGTTGTTTGGCATATGCATTAGTGCTTGAACAACATCGTAGAAAATTGGATGATAAGGCAGTAAAATGTATTTTTGTTGGGTACAGTTCTGAAAGTAAAGGCTATCGTCTGTATCATCCACAGACTAAACGCATTCTGGTTAGCCGTGATGTTGTTCTTGTGGAATATGCTATTCAACCATTGCTTTCATGTACCAAGGAGACATCTATTAGCTCCAAAGACATGTATGATACTTTGATGCCTCTTTTACAGGTGGAAAATCTAGTGTTGGTCCTAATGAGGCAACTTCTCAGCCTTTGTAGGTTTCATGTGATGATGTAGATAATTCCATTTCTGATGCAAATTTACATGATGCACTTGTGGATGAGAGAGCTGATATTGAGCAGGCAAAAACTATGCCAAAATGGCTGGTGCAGACTTTGCGTGACAACAAATTAGATACACCTTTGTCATATCGTACTCGTTCACGCTCTCATAGTGCCTCTTTTGCATCATATTACTATGCTATGGCTGCATCTAGTCTCTGTGATGAGAATGAGCCTGTTTCGTTTGATGAAACACAAAATTCCGAAAATTGGATGGCTGCTGTGCAATCTGAATATGATGCTATAATGAAGAATGGTACTTGGTCTTTATGTGACTTGCCTCCTGGCAAGAAGGCCATTGGCACTAAGTGGGTATACAAGCTGAAGCGTAAAACGGATGGTAGAATTGGCAGATATAAGGCTAGGCTTGTTGCAAAGGGTTATGCACAGGAAAGAGGCATTGATTTTGATGAGACCTTTGCACCTACATGCCGTATGACTACTGTTCGGATCATCTGTGCACTTGCATCTCATCATGGTTGGAATGTACATCAGTTGGATATTAAAACTGCATTTTTGAATGGTGACTTTTATGAAGAAGTGTATGTTTTTCAGCCCCGTGGCTTTGCGCGAAAAGGGCATGAAAACCAGGTGTGCAGGTTAAAAAAGGCATTATATGGTTTAAAGCAAGCACCACTTGCTTGGTATGAGAAGATACATGCCCATCTTATTGCACATGGTTTTGAGAACAGTCTAGCTGAAAGCACCTTATATGTTAAGCGTGCTAATGATGTGCTTCTGATCATTGTTGTCTATGTTGACGACATGCTGCTCATTGGACCTATTGAGAGGCATATTGCTGATTTTAAGGCTAATTTGCATGCCTCATTTGAGATCTCTGATTTGGGGCATTTGCATCACTATTTGGGCATTCAATTTATACAAGTTGATGGTGGAATGGCTTTGTGTCAAACGAAATATATTGACACATTATTGCAGCATTTTGGCCTTGAAGACTGTAAGCCTATTGCCACTCCTATGGAGACAGGTTTACGCTTGAGTCTTCATGATGTTGGAGATGCATTTGATGTTGTCCTCTATCAGCAGGCTGTTGGATGCCTGATTTACTTATGCATTACTCGGCCAGATATTCAATTTGCTGTCTCACAGATGAGAAGGTTTATGCATTGCCCAGGTGTCAAGCATTGGTAGGCGGTTAAGCACATCTTTTGCTACTTGAGTGGTACTCGGCTACTTGGGTTGTTTTATCCCCTACCGCCAGATTTGCATGCTTTTTCTGACTCTGACTGGGCTGGTTGGTATGACACTCGTGTGTCCACTAGTGGCTTTTGCTTCATGCTTCGTAGCTCATGTATATCTTGGTTGAGCAAGAAGCATCCTACTATGGCCACTTCTAGTTGTGAGGGTGAGTATAGGGAAGCTTTCATAACTACTGTTGAGTGTGTGTGGCTCAGATGCCTTATGGCTGATTTGGGTGTTGGTCAGACTTCTGCCACCACCATCTTCACTGATAGTCAGAGCGCATTGGCAGTTGCAAGGAACCATGTGTTCCATGCTCGCACTAAGCACATTGAGGTGCATTATCACTATGTGAGGGAGAGGTTCTCTGTTGGGGAGATCAAATTGGCATATGTGCCCACACATGAGAACATTGCACAGCTTTTCACGAAGGCTCTGCCTAGGGAGAAGTTTGAAGCTTTCCGCAAAGCTTTGGGCTTACTTCCTTTTGTGGAGTGATTTCCACATAGCTTGGCACTTCCTTATACATGAGTGCCAGCTCCTTGTTCACCGGATCACTCCCAGGGGGGATTTGTTGATATATTTAGGTAGTGATGTGTGTGAACACACTAGGACCGCATTAGCAACTTTTTCCCTCTTTAGGAGGTTTTTTCCCCCCGCTTGTATATACGCCTATTACCCTAATGGGCTACTTATCTTTGTACCTTCTCTAGTGATACATTCAGTCTTGTGTGTTGTTCTCCAAGCTGCTTCTTCTTCCTTGTGCTGTTCGCGTGCTTCCGCATACATCTAACTCCAACACATATGCTATTTTGCACAAAAGAAGCGCCTTCTTATATAGAATGAAAAGAACACATTCCATGACTCAAGGAGGAGAGTGAGAGTAAGACCCTCACTCCCCCACTCTACATGTGAGGAGTTCCCCTCACGGGCGGTGTCTCAGAGTCTGCACATTCCCTATGTGTGAAAAGAAGAACCTCTTACCTATACAACTGTGAGGCTGCTCCGATGGCCACCAACTCTTTTGCCAAATGGTTAGGTTTGCATGAATCCCGAGATGAGAACCTACAATGAATGCCCCTCCAATTCGCACGTGTGAGAGCTTTTCTTCCTTTCAATGTATTTCGTTGAGGAAGAGGATGAAGTGGGTTTTTTGTTTTTTAATAAAAGGAAGTTCGGCCAAGACTTTCCCTTCTCCCACTTAAGCTCTGATACCAAATGAAAGATTCCAATCAGCTACCAACCACTCTCCTCCTAACCTTAAATAGCCCTTGCCCTTGGCACATCTAGAATCTTCTCTAAGGTCCAAACACTCCTCATATGGCCACTATGAGGAGATGGAATAACCTCGAAGATCCGTTCTAGAGCCTTGGCTCCCCTAAGCTATGGTCCTTGACCTAGCTAGGGTCCTCGACCAAATGTAGGCAGACCAATGGTAAACCATGGAGGTCTAAATAAATCTAACACTATTGGTCTGTTTTGATTAGAAATTCAGAACCCATAAGGTAATGTTTTCAAATTTTTAAAGCATGCACAATAGCCAAAAGTTCCTTATCATATGTACTGTAATTCATTTCAGAAGGTTTAAGTTTCCTATTTTCAAATGCAATAGGATGGTCATTTTGCACTAATAGAGCACCTATACCTAAACTACTAGCATATGTAACTACATGAAAAGGTTGTGCAAAATATGATAATTTCAAAATAGATGCATGAGAAAGTGCATGTTTGACTTTTTCAAAAGATTGTTGTTGTGCTAATCTCCATGAAAATTTTAACTTTTTCTTTAATAATAATATGAGTGGAAGTGTTAAATAAGAAAAACCTTTTACAAAATTTCTATAAAAATTAGCTAACCTTAAAAAAGAGTGTACATTATTCACAGATTGAGATACATGTCATTCTTCAATTACTTTAATTTTCTTTGGATCTACATGAATGCCTTGACTAAAAAAGATATGGCCTTAAAAAAGAGTGTACATTATTCACAGATTGAGATACATGTCATTCTTCAATTACTTTAATTTTCTTTGGATCTACATGAATGCCTTGACTAAAAAAGATATGGCCTTGATATTCTTCTAAATCTCTTCAAAAAAATATGAATAAGTCCATGCTTATTCACACCTTGATGAGTCTTCGCCTACTAAATCAAAACACAAATCACATTAAAACACTCAAGACATTAAAATCTATATAAAATTACACTATTCCATAAAGTATCCCATTCAAACAGTCAAGACATAAAAATCCATATAACATTCCATTATTCCATAATACCACTGTTGCTCGGATCCTACAGATGCACATACACAGAGGATAATACAAAAATGAAATCTTACAAAAGCATAAACAAAATATAAAGAGACAAGAGAATTGACACCAGATTGGGTACAACCTCCCCCCACATACTCTGATGGGTGAGTCTATCAGAGCATGTGTATATATAGATATTTCTCATTACATCCCAAATATAAGATGCATGAGGGCCACACTTTGAAAAGCTTGTGTTTACAAAAATCTGCTTTATTTACAAAATCATCGCTTTTCAAGGGATGTACTATTTTTATAAAAATGTTGCTTTCTAAAATGATCTATTATTTTTACAAAAAATAACTAAAATACTATCTTCTAAATATTCTTCTAAATATCTTAAAGATAGCCGAATAAGTCCATGCGCGTTCACACCCTCATGAGTCTTCACCTGCTAAATTAAAACACAAATCACATTAAAACCCTCAAGTCATTAAAATCCATATAACATTCTATTATTCCATAAAGTATAACAATCCAAAATAACAATCCAAACTATGGGTTCCAAGAGATGCTTCTAAGATCTTCTAAACAAATGGACATTGCCCTCTCGCAAACTTGGAGAAGTCATACTCTTTGATTCTTTTGGCTAAGCAAAATCAGAAGCATTTTCAAAGTGGCTCCAAAAACTTTCTGATCCTTTTGAGCAAAGTGTTGGCTAAGTCTGGATGACAGATTTTGGTCAATATACATAATGTTTTGGATGAAGGATTTTTTGTCAATATACATAATGTTTTGGATGATGGAAAATCCTTGAGTGATATTATGTATGAATCACTTCCTTGCAAGTGGAAATAATTATTATTCTCCACCTACTCAGCTTATAGACTTCTTATGTATTATCATGGTGATTTTAAGATCCCTCTCTGATCCCTCTATGGTTTGAGCTTGTGCTCGTTGTGTACTGTCTGTTGATCCAAGAGCTTTGAGTTTTGGGATTTCCTCCCCCACCCCCTCGTATTCAGGTGGTGTGGCTCTTGCCCCTCCTCGATTGTACAACTTCGATCAATTTACTTTTCTGTTTGCCTAAAAAAAATAAAGATGAAGAGTGCATGTTTTTTTTTTCTGTTTCTATGCCAAAGCTTTTTTAGATATTCACATGCATCAACATAGGTAGCTTCCGTTTCTCGATACACATCAAATCTAAGCTGCATGATAATAATACGCTTTTGCGTTTATTCTTTACTGCAATGAAATGCGGGAACGACGTGAAAGCAACAGCGATGGAGTACGAGCTGGCGACAAACGTCCTCCTCCCTGCTCCCATACTTCATGTGTTCTGTGCCATGAAAACCTCCATGGCCGTCCACGTCGAGAAGGTGAACAGCTAGTAGGGGTGGTGACTTCGTCGCTCTGAAGCTTCGCGTCGCGGACAATTACTACAGATTTTACAGCTCCCATTTCTCAAACGGTAAAGACACAGGCGTCTGGTTTTACCATGGCAGCGCCATCGCTATTGAGTTTGTGCCATATTTTATTCTGTTGAGCAGTAAATCACCCAAAAAACAGCAGTCAAAGTTTTTGAGCTGCGCATCCAAATTTTGTTGTGACTACAGAATATTTATCAAGATTTTCGCATGTTTTGCATATGCTTTTGTGCGAGGGAGATCTCCATCGCCGCTTGCATCGAAAAGCTGGGCAGTTTACAGAGGCATGGACTCGTCGTTTAGAAGCTCCGAAATCAGAGCCCACCATCACATTCTTCGTGCATTAACTCTGCAGACTTTCATCATTCTTCGTTCCAACCAAGATGTGGTTTTCCTCAAGATCGACTTTGACAAAGCCTGCGATAGGCTTGAATGGGACTATATTCTGCAGTCGCTCCAAGATCTCGGATGTAGTCGGAAATTCACCAAGATGATCGCGACCCTTCTCGGAAACGCAGCGACCCAAATTAACGTTAACGGCAAACTTTCGAAGGCGATCCATCTTAAAAGATCTATTAGACAAGGGTGCCCTCTGGCCCCCCTTCTTTTTGCCATCGCCACTGAGGGGCTGAGCAGACTTGTGGCACATCATGTGGAGGCTGGCAATATCAAAGGCCTCCGGCTGCCTCACGACCACAGTCAAATCATCATGAGACTTTTTGCCGATGATATGAACGCGTTCGTTCACAATGATAATACCAGTCTGGAGACGTTCTGGAGGTGTCTTGATACCTTTTGTGAGGCCTCTGGATCCAAAATCAACCACAATAAGACCGCCTTTAGGGCTATTGCGGGACATCAACCTGGCCTCCTCATTGATCACGGCTGCCAAATCATTCCGCAGGGCCAAATCTTTCGGCTGCTTGGAATCCCCTTGGGGTTTGGCGTCTCTATGGAGCAGCGATGGAACTGGGTGCTCGCCAAACTTGAAAACAAGCTTAACTACTGGAGAGGCATGCAAATCAATCTCGCTGGACGCGCTATGGTCATCAACACGTTCCTCCTCTCGTCTACCATCTATTTCCTTTCTTGTTGGAGACCGAATGAGCAAGGCTTGTCCAAAATGAATAGCATCTGCAGAAACTTTCTTTGGACGGGTGATCATAACAGAAGGGGGGTGCCTAAAATCAAATGGGCCATCTGCACCAGCCCTAGAGATAGCGGGGGCTTGGCATCCTGGACATTGGGTGTATGGCTAACAAACTGGCGGCCAAATGGATGATTAAGGCTTGGTGCAATGGGGAGGCCTCGTGGGCCAAGCTGATCTTCAGAAACAAGAATGAGTTAGCCCTCACGGGGTTCCCGAACTGGAAGAATCTGGACATCATGACCCTGCTATTCTCCCCGATTCCCGTCTTCCCGAAAGGCTCCAATCTCGTGTGCTCTCTTTGGAGGGGTTGGAATAAAGTCAAAAGCTTCACAAGAATTAGTGAGGACTGGAAGTGGGCGGCCGGAATCAGACAAAACGACTCTATCTGGTTTCCGATACATGGCATCCGGAGTGTGGAGTCGTGGAACATTCAAAATGCCAAGAAGTTATGGAACAAAGGATTCAAAAAATGGAAACACCTCTGGAAACATAACACCAACAGCTTGATCAACTTCGAGGATATCGACCCTCGCATAAACATCTCCTACGAAGAATGGAACACCTTGCAAAGCAGATGCCTCGCTTGGGATCGTCACAAGACTCGCCTTCTCATGGGACACGACGCGCCGAACTCGCTTGGTCTCAAATGGCACAATGGAAATAGCCTACTCAAAATCCCGAACATCAAAGAAACGGCTGACCTCCAGTTCAGCCTAAACAAGAAGTGGTGCCTGTCTTGGACGCGGCTTCGGTGGGACATGAAATTCATGGGTATCTGGCACCCCCTAATAGAGATTAAGAAGTCGGTCCTCTTATGGCAAATTCTTCATCGAGGAATCTGGACCAACCATAAGGCTAGCAAACTTTGTGGGATCCCTCCTTGGTGCAAACGCTGCCACCGTGCTATCGAAGATGTCCCACACATCTTCTTTTCTTGCCCCAACTCCTACAGAATCTGGCAGACGGTAGGAATGAAAATCAGGCTTCAAAAACAGCCTAGTTGGAAACAAGTCCTTTTGGGAGAAGCGATCGGCTGCTCTGCGCCTCTCTGGAACGCCATCAGAGGGGAAGTTCTGTGGAAAATTTGGCGGGAGAGGTGCGCCCTCAACTTCGGCGATCCCCCCAGGGAGTGGTCGATTGAGAAATCGCTTTTCCTCCTTGGCAAAAGGATTGTTAACAGTAAGAAATCCCCCCCCTTCAGGCACCATCAAGTCCTCCTCTTGATCAACAACAAGCTCAAACCCAAGTGGGTCCCGCATGAGGGCGATGAGAGAGTGATTAACCTTCTTTGTAACGCAACCTAGGATTCAATCAAGCTTCCCCTGCTTTGTGGGATTTGGGGGGTCCCGTGGGCACTAGTCCCCTTCTACTGTACCTTTGTTTCTTAATTTAATTCAAGTCCGGGAGAGTAGGCTATTGCCGAACTTCCTTTATATTAAAAAAAAATTCACAATGCCTCTGTCCGAGTTCGCTGGCCTAGTGGTTGGGCCTCTCACCTCTTGAGGCGGGGGTGAGGGTTCAATCCCTGGCAGCAACATGTAAGGGACATGTAATCTGGAAAGATGTTGCATTGTGGTTGAGTGCCACTGTTTGTCTATCCTTGTGGTAGTGTTGACCATCGTTTAACCCAGTCTTGTAAACCCCTGTTCTTGTGGGATAAGGGGGGTCCCATGGGTACTATGCCCTTCCTTGTACAGTTGCAATTTCAAAGTTAAAGTCCGGGGGAGTAGGCCTCGGCCGAACCTCCTTAAAAAAAAAAAAAAAAAAAAGTTCACAATGCCCTTCTAATCACATGTACTGTAACCTAAAAAAGGAGATTAATGAGGTCGACTTCCCAAGGGAGAACCTCTATGAAGAAGACCCCACTGATAATACCCTTGGGTGCTCTACCAGCAAAGAGGACAACCAAGAAGGCTACACCACGAGTAAAGAGGAAGGCTTCACTACCAGCAATGAAGACAACCCCGACAGTGAAAGCTCCTTTCTTGGTCCTACCCTTCCAGTATGCTTTCCAAGCTTGCCACAACAAAAGTCAAAGCTTAAAGGAAAACAACCTTCTAGCATGCCTTGGAAGAGCCCCCTCAAGAGTAGGATCCCAAGTCAAGAAGTTAGGAGGATAAAAGAAGACCACAAGAAGAAAAAAGATCGAGTCCCTCCCCTCAAAGAGGGCAACCATCATTGATGAAATTCATATCACTAAACGTCAGGGGTCTGACTGACCCGTCAAGAGCGGCGATTCTTGGCCACTGGCTCAAAGACAAGTGCCTCAATCCCGACTTTATTTGCTTACAAGAGATCAAGATCGACGGAGAGGATCTCCAGAAACGGCTTAAGCGCATTTCTCCGAACCATCTTTGGTTCTCCACTTCTCACCCTAGGGGGACAGGGGGTGCTGCTATCGGTATCAGTCACTCCTTGTCTGGCAATGTGACCTCGTCTTTTGAAGATCGGAATCATCGCTGGATTGCTGCCTCTATCGGGTTCCCTTTCCAGTTCATTGTGGTCTCTATTTATGCCCCTAATGGTGAAGCAGATAGAATGGATACTTGGGCTTCCCTCGACTCCCTTTCACATAATGTTGTGATTTGTGGGGACTTCAATATGGTTGAGTTTCCTGAGGACCGATGGAATAACAAAGGAAAAATTATTGACGGTCAGGAGAAAGAGATATGGGATAAAATCAAGCTCCATCTCGACCTGGTCGAGGTGAAAGACACGAAGGGGTTCTCCTGGTCAAATCTCCAATCGAGGGAGTCTTTGAGGAAAGCAAGACTTGATAGATGTTACATCGATCAGAACACCATCCTTCAGTGGGGTATTCCTTCAATTTCCCAACACATGGACCTGACTATCTCAGACCACTACCCGATTACTCAGTCTTTCAAATTTGATTCCCATGTCTTAGAAAGCTCCTTGGTTTCATGCTTGTCAGACATCATTTTCCCTCCCCTCTGTCCACCAAGAAATTTCTGAAGTGTGGGCGGAAGTCTTTGCCTACTGTAATGAACCGGCTAAGTGTTGGAGAAGCGCGGTGGAAAGGAATTGGAAAATTCTGATCAGGACTCAAAAGGCTATAAGAGATATCCGGAAAAAAAGAAGAGAAACGGTGTACCGGAGGCTCTTACAGCTTGAAGAAGAGGTGAACAAAGGTAAGTTACATTACCAACAAGGTCTTTTGAAAATCAGGGGAAGACTAAGATTAGAGGAGGAGGTTCAAAGGAAAAATCTTCAAATTTTCTTCAAAGATTGGTGGGCGAGGAAGGCCGACAAACCATCGAAAGAGATGTGTAACATCCTCAAAAGGAAACAAGCTAGGGAATCCATCCCCCTATTGGTCGACAACAATGGAACCGAATGTTGCACGGAAGTTGAGAATAGATCTATCATCGTCGAGCACTTCACCAATCTTCTCGGGGTCTCGACTCCTCCTTCCCCCCACAGGCGCGACTCCATGGCAACCATCTCAAGGGTTTCTCAATCTAGTATCCCACAGAACCTGATTGCTCTACTGGATGCTAACATTTCCGAGAATGAAATTATCGAGGTTATTGATGCCCTTCCCAATGGGAAAAGTCCGGGTCCGGATGGCCTCACCAATGAGTTTTTCAAGTCCTTCAAACATGTGGTGGCCACCCCACTGCGTCTTGTGTGGCAAGAGGCTCTCTCCTTCGGTGCCCTCCCTGAGTGTCTTAATAATGGCGTCATCAAGCTAATCCACAAAAGGGGAGACAAGAACAAAATTGAAAACTGGCGTCCGATTACCATGCTCCAAACAGGATACAAGATAATTGCAAAAGTTATCGCCAACAGAATCTCTTGTCATTGAAAGTCATGGCTGTCTGAGGACCAGAAAGATTTTATCAAGGGTAGATCTATACTTGAAGCAATTGTCGATATTTGGGAAGGTCTTGCTTTTGCTGAGGAGTCTGCTCAGGATCTGGTATTCATTAAGATCGACTTCGACAAAGTGTATGACAGATTGGAGTGGGACTTTATTCTTCAATCATTAAAGGACCTTGGGTGCAGCCAAAAGTTCACGAAGATGGTTTCCACTCTTCTTGGAAATGCTTCAACTAGAATAAATATCAACGGTAAGCTCTCGCAGCCCATTTGTTTAAAAAGATCAATTAGGCAAGGCTGCCCTCTGGCTCCTTTACTCTTCGCGATCGCCTCGAATGGGCTCCGTCGCCTATTAAAGCATCACCTAGATGCTGGCAATCTCAAGGGTCTTTCCCTACCTCTAAACCACGGCCAAATGATTGCGAGACTTTTTGCTGATGACATGAATGCCTTTGTGCATAATTATATAAACAGCATTGAGGTGTTTTGGTGGTGCCTCGACACTTTTTGTGTGGCATCGGGTTCAAAAATAAACCATGCTAAAACTGCTTTTAGAGCAATCAGCGGACCTACTCCCCAATTGTTGGTGGATCAGGGGTGTCAAGTTATCCCTAGTGGTCAATTCTTCCGTCTCCTTGGCATTCCGATGGGATTTGACATCTCAATGGACCAACGCTGGAGCTGGGTGCTATCCAAGCTGGATAGCAAGCTGAATCATTGGAAAGGTATGCAAGTCAATTTGGCAGGGCGTGCTATGGTTGTTAACACATTCATGTTGTCTACAATTATCTACTTTATCTCGTGTTGGAGACCTAAGGACAAAGACTTGGCCAAAGTGGAAAGAATCTGTAGAAACTTCCTGTGGACTGGGGACCCCAATAGGAGGGGGATTCCCAAAATCAAATGGGAAACTTGCATTAGCCCTAAAGACTCAAGGGGTTTGGGAATTTTAGATATCGTTGGGTTGGCTGACAAGCTGGCGGCGAAGTGGCTTATCAAGGCCTGGAGCAATAGGGAGTCCTCTTGGGCCAAATTGATATTCAGAAACACGAAAGACCTTACCTTAGTTGGCCTTCTGGGTTGGAAGGACATAGGGATCCTCACGCTTTTGTTCTCCCCCCACCCGGTGTCCCCTAAAGGATCTAGCCTCGTGTGTTCTTTATGGAAGAATTGGAACAAGGCCAAACAGTTCATCAGAATCAGTGATGAGTGGAAGTGGGTGGCTGGGATAAGACAAAATGACTCTATCTGGTTCCCGATCTGTGGCATTAGGGGGGTGGAGTCTTGTAACCTCCAAACTACAAAGCGGTTATGGAACAAGGGGTTCAAACAGTGGAAACAACTCTGGAAACAAGAGACCAGCCAGTGGATTAGGTTCGAAGAATTGGATCCGAGACTTAGAATTACCCTTGAGGAATGGACTCTTCTTCAAAGAAGGTGTTTAGCATGGGACCGCTCAACTACCCGCCTTCTCTGCGGTCAGCATCTTCCTTGCCTGGAGGGCCTCAAATGGAGCAATGGTAAGAAGCTATCCAGAACTCCCAACTTCAAAGAGAACTTAGAAGTTCACCACACTCTTAACAAGAGATGGTGCCTTTCTTGGACCAAACTACGGTGGGAACTAAGATTCATGTCTATTTGGCATCCCCTAATTGAGGTCAAAAAGTCTGTTCTCATGTGGAAGATCTTGCATAAAGGTATCTGGTCCAATGCAAAGGCTAACAAAATCTGTGGTGTGCCGCCATGGTGCAAGCGCTGTCATCGATGCATCGAAGATTTAGTTCACTTGTTCTTTGACTGCCCCAAGTCTCATGTCATCTGGCCTCAGGTGACTCGAGTATTGAGACTCTCGAACCAAATCAATTGGCAACAGGTGATGTTGGGTGAGGCTGTCGGATGCTCATCGAGGCTATGGAATGCCATCAGGGGTGAGACTCTCTGGAAGATTTGGAGGGAGCGATGTGCTGTCAATTTTGGCCAAACTCCTAAGGAATGGTCGATCGAGAAATCCTTGTTTCTTCTAGGTAAAAGAATCTCCCGAGATAAGAGATCTCCGCCGTTTAGACATCACTGTATTTATCTCCTCGAAAACAACAAGTTGAAACCCAAATGGGTCCCACATGAGGGTGATGATGAATTTATCCGCCTCATTTGTAATGCCCTCTAGACTACCATATTCCTCCCCTGCATTGTGGGATTTGGGGGATCCCATGGGCACTAGTCCCAACCACTTGTAACCTTTCTTCTTTATTTTAATTAAAGTCCGGGAGATTAGGCTAAGGCCGAACTTCCTTTTATTAAAAAAAAAGAAAATTCACAATGCAGTCCGAGTTGGCTGGCTTAGTGGTTGGGTCTCTTGTCTCTTGAGGCGGGGGTGAGGGTTCAATCCTTGGTAGCAACATGTAACGGACATGTAATCTAGAAAGATCTTGCATTGTGGCTGAGTGCCATCGTTTGTCTATCCCTGCGGTAATGTTGATCGTCGTTTAACCTAGTCTTGTAAACCCCTGTTCTTGTGGGATAAGGGGGTCCCATGGGTGCTATGCCCTTCCTTGTATAGTTGCAATTTCAAAGTTAAAGTCTGGGGGAGTAGGTTTCAACTGAACCTCCATTTTAAAAAAAAAATCACAATGCAGGGTGTGCAATGGTTGTCAACACATTTATGCTTTCTATGGTTATTTACTATATCTCGTGTTGGAGACCTAAGGAGAAAGAATTGGCCAAAGTGGAAAGGATCTGCAGAAACTTCCTATGGACTAGGGATCCCAATAGAAAGGGGATTCCCAAAATCAAATGGGAAACTTGTATTAGCTCAAAAGACTCGGGGGGCTTGGGTATTTTGGATATCACTGGGTTAGCTCACAAGCTGGCGGCAAAGTGGTTTATCAAGGCTTGGTGCAATAGAGAGTCCTCCTGGGCTAAATTGATCTTCAGAAATTCGAAAGACCTTACCTTAGTTAGTCTTCCCGGCTGGAAGGACATTGGGATCCTCACGCTTTTGTTCTCCCCCCACCCGGTGTCCCCTAAAGGCTCTAGCCTCGTGTGTTCCTTATGGAAGAGTTGGAACAAAGCCAAACAATTCATTAGAGTGAGTGATGAGTGGAAGTGGGCTGCTGGGATAAGACAAAATGACTCTATCTGGTTCTCGATTAGCGGCTTAAGGGAGATGGAGTCTTGGAACCTCCAAACGGCTAAGCGACTATGGAACAAGGGATACAAACAGTGGAAACAACTCTGGAAACAAGAGACCGGCGAGTGGATTAGGTTTGAAGACTTAGACCCTAGACATAGAATTTCTCTCGAAGAATGGACTCTTCTTCAAAATAGGTGTTCAACGTGGGACCACTCAACTACCCGCCTTCTCTGTGAACAGGATCTTCCTTGCCTTCAGGTCCTCAAATGGAGCAATGGTAAGAAACTATCTAGAATTCCCAACTTCAAAGAAAACTTAGATGTTCATCACACTCTTAACAAGGTGTGGTGCCTTTCTTGGGCCAAACTTCGATGGGAACTTAAGTTCATGTGGATTTGGCACCCCTTATTGAGATCAAGAAATCTATTCTCATGTGGCAAATCTTGCGTAAAGGTATCTGGTACAATGCAAGGGCCAACAAAATGTGTGGTGTGCCTCAATGGTGCAAGCGGTGCTATCGATGCATCGAAGACCTTGTTCACCTCTTCTTCGATTGCCCCAAGTCCCGTGTTATCTGGCACCACATGACACGGATTCTTTGTCTCTCAATGCCATCAGAGGCGAGACTCTTTCGAAAATTTGGAGGGAGCGATGTGCTGTCAACTTTGGCCAAACCCCAAAGGAATGGTCGATTGAGAAATCCTTGTTTCTTCTATGTAAAAGAATCTCCCGAGACAAGAGATCTCCTCCATTTAGGCACCATTATATTTATCTCCTCATAGATAACAAGCTGAAATCCAGATGGGTCCCCCATGAAGGAGATGATAGTTTTGTACGCCTCATTTGTAACGCCCTCTAGCTTACCAAACTCGTCCCCTGCTTTGTGGGATTTGGGGGGTCCCATGGGCACTAGTCCTATTCACCTGTAACTTTTCTTCATTTTTTTAATTAAAGTTCAGGAGATTAGGCCATGGCCGAACTTCCTTTTATTAAAAAAAATAAAATAATCACAATGGGAACTCTTCGCTATCGCCTTGGATGGCCTCAGTCACCTATTAAAGCATCACATGGATGATGGCAATCTCAAGGGCCTCTCCCTACCTCTTGCTCATGGCCAAGTGATTGCGAAACTCTTTGCCGATGACATGAACACCTTTGTACATAACGATATGAACAACATTGAGGTGTTTTGGAGTTGCCTCGACACCTTTTGTGTGGCATGAGGTTCAAAAATCAACCATGCTCAAATTGCTTTCAGAGCAATCCGTGGATCTCCACCCCAACTGTTGTTAGATCAGGTGTGTCAAGTTATCCCGAGAGGTCAAGTTTTCCATCTCCTCGGTATTCCGATGGGCTTCGACATCTCTATGGACCAACGATGGAACTGGGTGCTATCCAAAATCGATAGCAAACTAAATCATTGGAAAGGCATGCAAGTTAACTTGGCAGGGTGTGTAATGATAGTTAACACATTTATGCTTTCTATGACCATTTACTTTATCTCGTGTTGGAGACCTAAGGAGAAAGAGTTGGCCAAAGTGGAAAGAATCTATAGAAACTTCCTATGGACTGGGGACCCAATAGGAGGGGGATTCCAAAAATCAAATGGGAAACTTGCATTAGCTCGAAAGACTCGGGGGGCTTGGGTATTTTGGATATCACTCGCTTGGCTGATAAGTTGGAGGCAAAGTGGTTTATCAAGGCTTGGAGAAATAGTGAATCCTCTTGGGCTAAACTGATCTTCAGAAACATGAAAGAGCTTACCTTAGTTGGCCATCCTGGTTGGAAGGACATAGGGATCCTCACGCTTTTGTTCTCCCCCCACCTGGTGTACCCAAAAGGCTCCAACATTGTGTGTTCCTTGTGGAGGAGTTGGAACAAGGCCAAACAATTCATCAGAATCAATGACGAGTGGAAGTGGGCAGCGGGGATAAGACAAAATGACTCTATGTGGTTCCCGATCATCAGCATTAGGGGGTTTGAGTCGTGGAACCTCTAAAGTGCTAAGCGGCTATGGAACAAGGGGTTCAAACAATGGAAATAGCTCTGGAAACAAGAGATCGGGAAATGGATCAGGTTAGACGAGTTAGACCCGAGACTTAGAGTTATCCTCGAGGAATGGACTCTTCTTCAAGGCAGGTGTTTAGCTTGCGACAGCTCAACTACCCGCCTTCTCTACGGATCGATTCTACCTTGGGTGGAGGGCCTCAAATGGAGCAATGGTATGAAACTATCTAGAATCCCCATCTTCAAAGAGAACTTAGATGTTCATCACACCCTTAACAAGAGGTGGTGCCTCTCTTGGACCAAACTTTGATGGGAACTGAAGTTCATGTCTATTTGGCACCTCCTAATTGAGATAAAAAAGTCCATTCTCATGTGGCAGATCTTGCATAAAGGAATCTGGTCCAATGCAAGGGCTAACAAAATTTGTGGTGTGCCTCCATGGTGCAAGCATTGCCATCGATGCATCGAAGATCTAGTTCACCTTTTCTTCGATTGCCCCATGTCCCGTGTTATATGGCTTCACGTGATGCAAGATTGAGTCTCACGAACCAAATCAATTGGCAACAGGCGCTATTGGGTGAGGCGATCGACTGCTCAGCTAGGCTGTGGAATGCCAATTGGGGTGAGACTCTTTGGAAGATTTGGAGGGAGCGATGTGCTATCAATTTTGGCCAAACTCCAAAGGAATGGTCAATTGAGAAATCCCTATTTCTTCCAGGTAAAAGAATCTCCCATGATAAGAGATCTCCACTGCTTAGACATCACTCTATTTATCTCCTCGAAAATAACAAGTTGAAACCCAAATGGGTCCCACATGAGGGAGATGATAGATTTACCCACTTCATTTGTAATGCCCTCTAGGTTACCAAACTTGTCCCCTCCTTTGTGGGATTTGGGGGGTCCCATGGGCACTAGTCTCATTCACTTGTAACTTTTCTCTTTTTGCTTAATTAAAGTCTGCGAGAATAGGCCAAGGCCGAACTTCCTTTTATTAAAAATAAATAAATTCACAATGGGCTTACATATCCATCTCTGAAACAGTAATGTCATATGCGCCATGTGTTTTACGGTGGCAACACTAGAACTTGCTTTTCTTTTTTTAATAGGGAAACCGAGAAGCAGGCAGATTACAAGAAAAGTAGAAAATTAGAGATAATTACAATTTACAAAGGAGACTTATGACTCATAACTGTCGTCCTCCTGGTAGAGGATTCAATTCCTTTCGGTTTGTTACGGCTCTTCATTCTTTTTTTTTTAACGGAGATTCAGTCGAAGTCTACTCCTCCAAACTTTAACTTTCAAATTACAGCTATACAATTGAACGAGCATAGTACTCACATGACTCCTTGTATCTCACAAAATAGAAGTTCGACTGCTCAAAGGTGACACAAGAGAGGACTGCTCGAAGTTAACTAGTTTCTACTGAATACAATGTGGTTACACTGGCCTTAGGCCCACAACATGTCCTACCACCGTAAATGAAAATCTAACCTTCACCCTCGCCTCAAGAGATGGAAGGCCCATGCAACCAAGCTAACACGTGTGAACTTTTAGGGACTTTTCCTACATAGAGTTGATTGGATGTATAATCAATTTTGTTTTTCTTGGGAACAAGAAAAAAAATTGTATTAATAATGGAAAGACATCAGCATTCTATGATGGTCCTAGAGGTCAACCATCATGGTCCTAAAGGGAGTTAACTATCATAAGCCTAGGGATAAAATAGAATTTGAACAGGCCTTCTCTCAACTTATTGGGTGGAAGAGATTTTATTACAAAAGAAAAAGAGTTCCCATCATACAAGGTCCCCATTATTACTTCACACTTTAAAGAGTGACTTCTTAATGTTCTTCTCACAAGAAAAAATGAATCTCCTAGGTGCTTTATTGAATATAACTAGATTTCTTGTTTTACATATAGACCACAACAAGGACCTCCCCCCTAATAGCATAAAAGGATTGGAAACCAACCCATCACTTATCTAAAAGATATCAATGTTTTTTCCCCTTCAAGAAACTATATTAGGCACAAAGAAGATTAAAAAGAGATATTGGCGAAGTGTGAGAGGTTCCAAAACTGACTCTTCTCTAAGTCTTTATGTTCATCCCCTATAATACTACATTTCTTTCTTCAATTACTCAAGTGAATCATGCGAAAAAATTGAAAAAAAAAAAAAGAGAAAGCTAAAAAAGTGAAAGCTCTATCATAGGCTCCGCTACTGAGAAACCTATGTTAAGAAAGCTTGTGGTCCCAAATGGAAGGCCCCCTAGAGTTTCCCTAGAAGAGCCCTATCAAATGGAGACTCCCCTTGTCCAATTGTCAAGGTCCAAAGAAAAAAGAATTAAGGAAAATTAAGAAAGATAAACAAATCAGTCGAATTTGGAATAATCGCACAAATAAAAAATGATCATCCTCTTCTTCAATGTGTGGGATCTTACAGAAGAGTGATAATCCTAAGCCAATGGTTGAAACAAAAGAAACTTGAACCCATATTTCATTTTCCTACAAGAAATTAAAATTCACAATGGCGACCTCTTGAGGAAACTATGGTCAATCTCTTTTCACCAGACCTGATTTTTTATATGGAAATCGGTATAAAGAGCTTGATCTAAGTCAAATCTTTCATTTTCTAGGCATCATTTTGGTCTTCAAGGACCTATAGAGGAATAAAAAATGGGAGTAGGTTCTAAATAAGCTTGAATGAAAGCTCCTTGATTGGAAGTTCATGCAACAAAATATGGTGGGAAAAGTGACAATGATCAACATCTTTTATATCTCCTCCATTCTCTACTTCATAGCTCATGAGAGATTGAAGATAACGACTTTCTAAATATGGAATGAGCATGTAGAAAATTTATATGGATAGGGGACCTTAATAGAAGAGGTGTTCCCAAAACCTCCAAGGAAGTTGTAGGCCTAGGAATCCTGAGTGTTAAGGGTGTTAGCTAATAAACTATTAACCAAATGCATGATGAAGGCATGGACTAGTAAAAGGGAGTCTTAATCGAAGTTCATGTTTAGAAAGATTCAAGATTTATCACTTTTAGGTACCCCAAGATGGAACAGCCAAGGCCTGATCACTCTCCTTTGCTCCCCCTTCCTAATGATTCCCAAAGAATATGCTTGCATTTCCTTGCTCTCGAAACCTTTGAAAAAGATGAAAGCACATTGTTCAATGGCTAGAAGTGGGTGTTCAAGATAAGATAGACATGTCTCACTTTGATTTGCGATTCCCAAAATCTAGGATCAAGAAAAAGAGAACAAGAATCTTCTAAAAGGCAGGAAACTCTAGTCCAAGGGGTCTTGTAAGTGGAAGCATATATGGAACGAAGACAAAAGAACATAGACTAGGTTCAAGGATTTAGACTTTGGCCTCGTACTAGAATATGATTAGTGGTGTTTACTAAGGAACTAGATGTGAGTATGGGATGGATCACATGCATACCTTATGATAAGTTGGAATGAACCAGTCTTGAAGAACTTGAAGTGGAGCAATAAAAGAAAAAATAGAGGACATCCCAAGAATCCATGAAAAGCTAGAATTCCATCACTACCTCAAAAAAAAATGGTGCATCTTCTTGTCATGTATCAAGTGTGAGCTTGAACTTAGATCTCTAGCACCCATGAGTCATTGAGAGGGCAAAGAAAGTGGTTCATCTTCGAGAAAATTCTTCATGGTGGGATTCGAACCAATATAAGAGAAAATAAAATATGAGGTGCCCTCCATGGTGTAAGAGATGCTTCAATGGGAGGGAAGACATTGGAAACCCCTTTTTCTTGAATCGAAAGAGCACATGTGTTTTGGAAAGTTTGAAAAGAACCCTTAACCAAGAGCATCTCAGCACTTGGAAATAGGTGCTACCCAAAGAAGCCATTGGCTACTTTGTGGCCCTCTAGAATGTGATTAAAGACAAAGACCTATGGAAAATCTAGGAGGAAAGATGCACGATCAATTTTCTTGACTCTCCAAAAGAATGATCCATAGAAAAGTCCCTAGCTCCATAGGCAAAATAACTAAGAACTTTAAGAGTACTCCCCCAATCAAACATTGAAGGGTTTTCTTGTAGAATGAGCAAACGGCTGATTAGCCTCGTTTTAATCTCAATTTAACTCTCTTTTACTCTTTCCCTTTTAATTTAAAGAACATTAAAAAAAGAGAAAAATCAAAGGATCCTTGTTTAATAGTACTAACATTAACATGTCTCTAGTAGATGAGAGATCATATTACAAAGAAGTTTTCTCATTTGTAAAGAAGATCTCTCTTGAAATTTGCACATGTGTATTCTTTCTCATTCTTCTCTTTGTTCATAAATCATCTATGGTCTCTAGAGTGAGGATTGAGTGTCCCAAATACATCTACAAGTGTGGAGTTCTCTTTTTCAAGAACTAGAGGTTCCATATGCACATAAGGGGATCTAAAAGGATATATTGTACTTTTTGATTTTACATAGACAACTTTTTCTATCCACAAGATGGTCTATTGCTATGATTTCACTTGACATGAATAGACATCTTTGAGCCGGATGGAATGACATGCAATAAGGAGGGGACATTCTCTTATCGATAATGAGATATCCTCTAAAATGGTTTGAAAACCTTCCACACCCAATATTTCTCTCTTTTGCCTCCCATTAAACACATAGTTCATCTTTCTTGGTCCTTATGACCCAATCCGATAGGTGCTTGAATTCACAAGTAAGTGTTTATCTTTACAAACACTTAAAACTAGCATCTCCTTTAATTTTGGGGCTTTGCAAGGTCTAAAAACAAAATATCTTCAATGTTGGGCTCTTTGACTAGGGAATTATTTGTTGATGAGGGCTATGGATTAGGGCTGTTTGGATATTCCCAATGTTCTTCCATAGATATGTCAATATAAGATTTTGAACACCTAGTCTCATTCTCTTCCAAGAAAGATGGATTTGTGGGCATAAAGTTGGAAGGTATTTCACCAATACGACATTTTTTGGCAATAGAGGTTGTTGCCTTAAGATTGTCTTAGAAGATTCCATTATTTTGTTCCTCTTCGAATATGAGCTGTTGTGTACTCTTGTCATAGACCTATGAACCCAATGCCAAGAAAGTGTTCACTAACATCAAGTGGTTGGATCCACGTATCAAAGTGTCAAACCAAATAGTGACCTGATCAATTGTAAGTTTTTGAGGAAAGCCACCACAAGAAATTAGCACTAGAGAAGAGGACTACTCACCTACTATGCCAAGAAAATCTTCTTAGTTATGATATGGGTGTAGGCACATCAAGAACACAACAAAAGATCAAGATGCAGAAGAACATGTAGGAGAAGATAAAGATGAAGATGAAGAAATAGGAGATTAAAAGCAAATGTGACAATTCTTCTTAAAATTACTCAATCAAAAAAATATATTAGGGCTCCATTGTCCTATAAATTGAGAAAAATAGCCCCTTTCCTACATAAAAAGTGATAAAAAGTAAAAAATAAGTAATTCTAGGATTAATTCCTACTACAATTGAGGGTTGAAAAGAAAGTTAAATGTCAAATAGTTAGGGCATGTGCTCCTGAGGCTTACATACTCCTTAGCCTTTATTGAATGAATTTTTAATCTTACACTTAGCCTCATGAAAATACAAAGTTTGGGAGGATATATCATGAGTTTCCCCTTGATTTCCCTATGATTTATCAATTATCTTCCAGTGTTATCGCTCGGGTTCTTCTCTAAGTAATCTAGCATTCATTCCAAATGAGAGACCATGTAAACATTTTGTGGGGAGCCTATGCTACATCATCTTCATCAAAGAATCCCCTTAGACTCTATCTTCCTCAACATGCATGTAAGTGGTCTTTTAGGCATTTAGAAATTAACGGAGCATTCACGTGCATCAACATCATGTTTCATGTGAGCCATGAGTACATCTTACATGAGATTGTTCCATCAAATAGATGTTTTGTAATTATAGATGGTACCATACCAAAATAATTTTGGAAAAAGTAATGAATTAGACTATTTGGACCACCATCAATTAGAGAGATGAATCTCTTCCCTATCTTATGCCTCTATATTTAGCTTTCTTGAGTCAATGAGGAGCATCAGATGAACGAAAGTCCATAATTGTGCATGTGCAATCTTCACCTATGCTTTAGGACCTTCCACTAGAGTCCAATACTCATACGTGTACTTGCCACTTGAGTTAAGTCTCTATGGACTCCAGTTAACTCATGTTGACCTGAGTTAGAAGGCCCTAGAGCCTTTTGGGAAAAAATCTCTCCATATACTCCCCATCAAGGTTGAACCAAAGACCTCCTCCTTGTCATCCTAGAGATTTAACTAGTAGGCTAAGTGGAATATTGGTTTTAGAGAGCACATGAACCTATGCTTAAATCTAATCTCAAGATATTTGGCCATACATACAAGTGGCCAAATAATGTTTGATTTCATATATATATGAACTAGCTAAACACTTAGACTATAGACATTACTTCAATATAACATTCTTCCCCCCTTGGGAACAATTTTTCTCTTCAAAAATAGAGCTATATATAATCAACCATAGGCATTTCCTGAGCCTCATGTTCTGACCTAGAAGAAAATGCTTTATTTAGTACATACGTTTGGTTACCAATTGAAAATTGAAAACTCAAAAATCTTTATTGGATTGTGCAAACTTTTTCCCAAGTAGAATTTTTCTCAGTTCCATCCTTCCATTTTACTAGGCACTCTTTGTACAAATGGCTTTTTGTATGTTTCTCTTGGGTGCAAAGTATCCTTTCAAGTTCATGAGGAACTGTTTCATTTATTGAAAACATAATTATTATCTATTATCTATTATCGAACAAGATTATCTTAATTTGTCAAAATTTTGTAACTAGGTTGCCATATAACACTAGATAAATCCAACTTTGTTTTGGAACTTGCTATTCATATTCCCACATGCCAAGTCTTTCAATTATTGGAAAATGACTTCAATACCTTGGCAATTACTTAGTGGATTTTTTAGTTAACTTTTTTGACCTATCTGGAACTTGGAAAAAAACTTGATCTTCAACTTGAAAAGAAACTTCATGTATTTTTGGATCAACATAAGCTTTTGCTCTATCTTGATCCCTTTTCAAGATTTCCTCAACTAACTAAAACTTAAAATTGATTTCTTGAAGGAATTCTTGAGGTGCTCTAACTCTTTTATTTTGAAGTCCCACTCCATATAAAGACCTAGAACATGATCTACTTATTCTCTCATTCTTCGATCCTGCCCAATCTGCATATTAATATAACTTGACATCCAAATTAGATGTTTAACAAAAGAATATACCTTCATTTATTGTACCCTTCAGATATTTGAGTACTCTCTTAGCTACATCCATATGTGTGGCTTTCTTGGAGAGTGCATGAATTGACTTAGAACTCCAACACTATATGAGATGTTTGCCCATTTTCAACATAGATTATGCATAACCCAAGCTTTGAAAGATTTTGTCATCAAAGAAATGCATGAACCATCTCATATGGGTTATAGACGCATACAAAGCACCATTTCTGCTTGCAAAGATTTCTTCTTTTGGCCACACATGGAAAAAGATATTGCACATTATGTTTCTCAATACATTGTATGTCAAAGTGTAAAACGTCATCATGGTAAACCATTTGGATTATTAATGCCACTTTCCACTCCAAACGAACCATCAGAACAAATTTGTATGGATTTTTTCATAGGTCTTCCCATCACTTCATCACATAATGATATGATTTGGACAATAGTTGATAGGTTTAGTAAATATGCATATTTCATTCCATGTAGAAAAACTTTGACTGCACCTCAAGCTGCAAAATTACTCATTAAATGCATTTTCCCACATCATGGATTTCCTAAAGTAATGTTATCTGATCGTGATGTTAGATTTTCTAATCATTTTTGGTTTGCCTTATCTCAACATTTTGATTCTAAAATAGATTTTAGTTATGCATTTAATCCAAAAAATAATGGACAAAGTGAGGCTACAAATAGTACTATTCTTGATTTATTGCATTGTTATTCATTAGATAATCCTAGTAATTGGGATGAAAAGTTACCATTGCTTCAATTTGCTTACAATAAAACTACACACACCACTATTGGTCATGCACCTTTTGAAATTGTTTTTGGTAAAAAGCTTCCCACTCCCATGCCCCTCACCCAAGCTGACATTTCGATGGCTGATTCTATTGCTCAAGATCACATTTCTATACTTCATGATGTTCACGAGCACATTAGGAAAAGTCAAGAGTGATATACACAAAATATCAATACTAAATGATTAGCCAAGGAATTCAAGACAAATGATTTTGTATGGTTGCGTATCATTAAAAGATGTCTCAAAAATATTTTGCAGCATCCTAAAATTAAACTTGCACCACTCTATTATGGACCGTTTTGCATTATACAAAAAATTAATGATAATTCATTTAGATTAGATATTCCATCTCATTGGACTATACATAACTCTTTTCATATTAGTTTACTTAAACCATTTAAAGGAATTTTACCACTCACTCCACTTCTTGATGACCCTCCTTTAATTGAAGAACAATCTGAAATCTTAGTTCCTGAGAAATTCATTGATCATGATGTCACTACTACATGCACAGGTACTCAATATCATCGATATTTAGTTAAGTACAAAAATCACTCTATTGAAGAATGTCAATGGATATATAAAACACAATTAACACCTCATTATGAGCACTTAATTTCTGCATATCATACACAAACACATTAATGTAACACCTCCATGAACATTTTCATGCATGTGTTTTTACACGGCACATGCTTATTTCTCATTCAATGATGAAACATGTGACTGGCCATCCATGTTTATTATTTTATCAACTGAGGTCAGTTGCTTTTTCAACTGAGGGGCATGTTATAACTTATGGAATATGTTGAACAATGCATTGTTGGAGTGTTAAATTATTAATGTATTAATGTGTTTTTGATGTTTTTGATATAGTAGATGAAGGTTCATGAGGAGTGTGCAAGGCGTGAAAGGGTGGATATCGATAATCTGAATAATACTTTATTTAGCTTGTAAATAAACCCACATAGAAGGTTCTATTGTTAAAAACAATTAGACTGCGATTTTGGTCATTGAAAGCAATGGCTTTCTATAAAAGTTACCAACTTTTAGTTTCACGCTTGCTTTTCGAAGCTGCTCTCATGTAACCACTCTTTTCGACGTAATTAGAAATTCCTATAAATACATGCACTTTGTGGACTGTCGAAATAGAGTGGATGGGGGGAGATTGCACCCAATGCTGCATTCTATCTCGTCTATTGGCATCTCTATTTTTTTGTATGTTTTCTACATCTGTAACCTCTGTGTGCACGTGAGATAAGATCCTAACAATAGAGTCTATAGAAGACGAAGAGACTACAACAATTACACTGAAGAGCAGACACAAGAGGAATCACTTTTGTTGATGAACATGACCATGAGACAAGGTAAAGCAGATGAGAATGTGTTTTATATAGATTCTAGTTGTTCAAATCATGTAGTAAGAAATGTGGCATTATTATCTGACTTGGAGGATCCAAGGAACAAACATGAGGTACAAATAGGAGATGGCACAAGGCACTCAGTTGAAAAGATTGGAAATGTGAAGACTCCAGATGGAAATATGAATCTACTAAGTAAAGTATTGTATGTACCTACCATAACCAAAAACTTGATAAGTGTTGGACAAATTGTACAAAAAGGATTGAAGGTAAGGTTCACAAGAAATAGAGCATTTTTTGAAGATCCTCAACAAGGGTTCAAGAGGATTGCAAAAGGAGAAAAGATAGGTAGACTCTTTACATTTGAGTTACAAGATACTAGAGATATAGCACTTTTCAATTATGGAGGACAAACTTTATCAGAATTAGAAATGTGGCACAAAAGATTAGCTCACATAGTTGAAAGGAGTTTGAAGTAGATATGTAGGGATCAGAGTGTGCTTGGGTTGCCAAACATATCCAAGCAACACATGATATGTAAGTGCAGTGCATGTCAATTTGGGAAGTCTCATAGACAACCCTTTATGAAGAAAGGTTACATTCATGGTGATCTATTGGAGGTAGTCCACATATATGTTTGGGAACCTAGCAAAAACCCTTCAATTTTAGGATCCAGATACTATGTATCATTCATTGATGATTGTAGCAGATGGACTATACTATATTTCATGAAGCATAAGGGTGAAGTGTTCAATTGTTTCAAAAACTATATTGCTCTTGTTGAAAACCAAATAGGCAAAACCTTGAAAAGGCTAAGGTCAGATGGAGGAGGAGAAGTTGATGCATATCTCCAAGATAGAGGCATCAAAAGAGAGATCACTACTAGGTATACTCCAGAACAAAATGGAGGAGTAGAAAGGAGGAATAAGACCATTGTGGAGGCAGCAAGGTCCATGATTAATGAGAAAAAACTACCCAATTATCTATGGGTAGAGGTTGTGTCTACAGCCACTTATCTCATCAGCAGGCTCCCATCTAAAGCGTTGGATGGGATGACACCATATGAAGCTTGGAATGGAAGGAGACATAGCTTAGATCATTGCAGAATCTTTGGGTGCATAGCTTATGCACATGCTCCATCACGAATTAGAGGAAAAATGGATCCTAAGGCAGAGAAATGTGTGTTTATAGGATATGATCTAATTCAAAAAGGGTATAGGTTGTATAACCCAAGTACTAAAGGCTTTATTTTTAGTAGAGATGCTGTCTTTGATGAAAACAACTCGTGGTTTGAAGATGATTGTAGAAAAGTCAAGATACCTTATGACTTAGAGGAGGAATTTCCAACACTTCAAAAGGTAAATGATCAACAACGAGAAGATTCAAGTGATTCTGATAATGATCTGAAGACATCAAGAAGGAATTTCAAACTATGGAACAACAAAGGTAAAGAGAAGATGCAAGACTTGAGGGATATTGTAGAATCCTTTCAACAAACAATAAGGAGATCAACTAGGGAAAAGAAGAAGCTAGAAAGGTATGGATTTCACACTTCTCTCTAGCCACTAAACACGCAATCTTTATTTCTCAAGGTATTAACTTAGAGGAGCCATCAACCTTTGAAGAAGCAAGCAAGAAATCGGAGTGGAAAGAAACAATGGAGGAAGAGATACAAGCACTCCAAGAGAATCAAACTTGGGACCTAGTTCCCAAGAAACAATCCATGAAGATTGTTGGATCTAGGTGGATTTATGAGGTAAAAAAGAATTTTTATGGTTCAATAACTAGGTATAAAGCAAGGCTTGTGGCTAAAGGGTTTGCTTAGACCCAAGGAATTGATTATGAGGAGACATTCTCTCCTGTGGCAAAGATGCCAAGAATCAAAGTTCTCATGAGTATAGCTGCTTCAAGGAATTGGAACATTTATCAAATGGATGTAAAAAATGCATTCTTAAATGGTTGGATTTCAGAAGAGGTGTACATGGCACAACCTCCTAGATTTGTTGATAGATCACAACCTGAGTATGTGTGCAAACTCAAGAAATCTCTCTATGATCTCAAGAAAGCTCCTAGAGCTTGGAACGATAGACTTATTACATTCTTGCAAGACAAAGGATTCAAATTGATCAAGGCTGATTCTTGACTCTTCATTAAGAGGAATAACTCTAAAGTTATACATTTATGTGTGTATGTAGATGATATCATTCTTACAAGTAATGATGCAGATAGAATCAAGAAGATCAAAGCCCAAATGAATGAAGAATTCAAGATAAATATCCTTGGATTGCTCACTTATTTTCTTGGCTTAGAAGTTGTCTATATAGATCAAGGGATGTTCCTTACACAAAGGAAATACATTAAAGATATAATTGCAAAGTTCAAAATGTAAGACACTAAGGTTGCAAGTGTTGAAGAATCACTCACAAATTTGACATACAGAGAGACATAAAGATGAAGAAAGACAAAAGAGAAGCAGAAACAAAGCATTCAGAAAATGAAGCCTTAGTGAAGGGACAAATTCACAATAATATAGTTCATAGAAACTTCCAGAAATACGAGTTTTGAATCTCGGAACAAAATGTATATATATGAGGTAGAAGATCATAATATATGATGAGAGAAGAAAAGAGTGTGCATAGAACCGGAATAGAATAGTGCATATAGAAATTGAGGATAGTGAGATAGAAGACGCCAGAGATTGCGTATGTAGAGATGAATAATAGAACCTGAACTATCGGGTATTCATCGAAGAGAGATGGTAAGGAATAACTACTCAGAGTAGGAGAGTTTTCCATAGCTATGAGCAAAGTGAGGCCAAGCTATTTTTGTACACATCTTCTCTAATAGAAAACACATGCTCATGTGGAAGTTTGAGCGCATTCTTCGTATGTGAAGAAATCTCAGTGATTTCATGTTACTGTGAAAGTTAGTTAACAGTTACAGTTTTCTTAGTAAATATTTTCCGGTATATCTACAAGTTAGATCTCGCAACATAGTATAAAGTTTTTCATGAGAGATAGCTCATCTTGAAGCGAGTAGTCTCAACTATAAGTTGATCAAAAGACTTCTGTGAAATGGGACAAGTACGCACAGTATTGCGTCTGAAAGTAAAGACGTTCAGAACTGATGAAATTTTTTCTCAAACTTCAGAAAGAGTTCATCTACTGAAGGAAGCTCAGGTATTACTTTCTTACTTCATCTACAATCATTTGAAGTAATTACAAACAGAATTGCAGTTGATTTCGGTAAGATTTCGGTAACATTCCGGTATAATTCCGGTGACAGTCCGATGAAGTTTTGGTGAAATTCTGGTGAGTTCAAAACAAAGTTGTAAAGTTTTCAGTTTCAGAAAGTTTGCTAAGCTACTGATGATTATAGAGGTGTTCTAATATCGCTCTAGCTTAGTTCTTGTAACGTGGTGAATTCCATAGTTGAGCTTTAGCTAGTTAAGCTCACTCGCTACGTTAACAAGTAGTACAAGAGCTCAACAGTTGATGATGGTTCGTTAGACCTCAATAAGTGGCAATTTTCCGCAATCTTATTAGTGAACAAGCTTTTGCCACGAAATCAACAGTGGTGTCAGAGCAAAAGGTTCAGAAGAGCAGAAAAGGTTTCACAGAAGTAAAGATACAAGAGAATTTGAAGAACTTTCACAAGAAAGGTGAAAGCTGAGATGATCAACAACAAACGGCATCAAGAAACATTCCAAAGTTATTCACAAGGGTAAAGGTCTGTAAAAGGTAAAACCTTTTAACATTACACTCACCGGAAGTAACATAAACAAGAAGATTATGGCAGATCATATCTCTATTGGCAAATTGGATAGAGATAATTATCCTACATGGGTAACGCGCATGGAAGCCTTACTTATGAGTAAGGACTTAATGATATATGTGACAGGAGAAGAAAAGAAGCCGAATTTTGAAGACGATAGTCAACCAAAGAAAGAAGAGTTAGAAGCCTTGAAGCTGTGGCAGAAGAAAGATGCAATGGCAAGAGCTTATATCTACAATACTATTACATATCATCTACTACCACATATTAGAGGCCTAGAGAAAGCGGAAGACATATGGAGTGCATTGGAAGATCATTTCCAAAATATGACGAAAGCTAGGAAGGCTAGCTTATGGTCAAAGTTTACAACATTCAAGAAAAAGCAAAGTCAAAGCATTAATGATTATGTCACTAAGATGAAAGACTTGGCGGACAGTCTTGGATCTATTGATGAAGATATCAAAGATCACAGGTTGATAGCACGAGTGCTTATAGGACTGAGAGGAGATGAAAGGTGGAAACCTTGTGTACTCTCAACTGAACTTTCTTTAAATCATTTTGTACCAGATTTAAATCAGTTGCTTGGACTAATGTTAACGTTTGAGCAAGATTTGAAGACAGATGGAGATAAAGGATATAGTTCGGCTATGTATGCAAAGAATAAGAAGAAAGGTGATAAAGGTAAAGAAAAAGATGAAGAAGAGATGTCTACTCAAGCAAATTTTTCAAGAGGAAGAGGTAGTGCCAGAAGTAAAAGTAGAGGTAAAGGAAGAGGTAATCAGACTAACAACAAGAAGACTTGTTGGATTTGTGGATTAAGCAATCATTTGGCTCATGATTGCTCGCATAATTCTCAAGGATCAAGTCAGAATCAGAACAATAATAGTAGAGGCAGAAGCGGAAGATATCAAAGAGGTAGACAAAGCCAAAGAGGCGGATATGGTAGAGGTGGAGCAAGAAGTTGGGGACAGAATCAGTCTCACAACACTACCTACTACAACTATGCGAAGGATACGCAGGATGACAGTCATACAACGTTGATGATGAACTCGATAAGTATATCAGAGAATGAAGACCTCAAGGTATTCTATATTGACTCTGGTTGTTCAAATCATTTGTCAGGAAATATAGAATTGTTATCAAACTTGAAGGAGGTATTTCAAATCATACAGTACAAACAGGTGATAACACAAAACATAATGTAAGGTCAATTGGAAAAGTAAAGTGTAAGAATGGAGCTGACCTACTAACAAATGTTTTGTATGTTCCAACAATTCCGAAGAATCTAATTAGTGTGGGACAGATAGTAGAAAAAGGTTTTCAAGTCAGATTTACAAATGAAGGAGTATTTGTTGAAGATCCAGATAATGGATACAATCAGATTGTCCATGGTAAAAAGGAAGGTAGACTTTTTACTCTTAAAGTACAAGGGAATGTTGGTCAATCCTTGATCACACATGGTGATGAGGTATTCACAGAGTTAGACCTCTGGCATAAGAGGTTAGGACATTTTAATGAAACAGGAATCAAAACTATGGTGGAGAAACAATCCGTGAGAGGATTACCAAATATGAAGAATCAACATATGATTCACAAGTGCGAAGCTTGTTAGATGGGAAAAGCTCACAGGTTACCATTTCAAAAGAAAGGGTACAAACACGATGATGTGTTAGAACTCATACATACAGATGTATGGGGACCAACAAAAGATGGATCTATCAGCGGCTCAAGGTATTATGTTCTTTTTATTGATGATGCAACAAGATGGATAACTCTTATGTTTTGAAAGAGAAGTCATAAGTATTTGAAGCTTTCAGACATTTTCATGCATATGCTGAAAGACTTACAGGAGAGAAACTCAAAAGACTAAGGTCTGATGGAGGAGGAGAATATTTTTCTCGAGAGTTCAATGATTATCTGTGGAATGCAAGTATCAAAAGAGAAATAACTTGCAGGTATACACCGCAACAAAATGGAGTAGCAAAAAGAAGAAATCAAACTCTAGTTGAGTTTGCAAGAGCAATGCTAAAGGAGAAGAATTGTCCAAATTATCTTTGGGTTGAGGCTGTAAATACAACTACATATTTGGTAAATAGATTACCATGTACAACTTTAAATGGGATGACCCCTTATGAAGCTTGGTGGGGTAAGAAACCAACACTTGATTATTGTAAATTGTTTGGATCAGTTGCTTATGCTTATGTACCATCACAACTGAGACATAAGATTGAACCAAAAGCTGATAAATATGTGTTCATCGGATATGATGAAAAATAGATAGATGGGTTATAGGTTATGGATTCCTCTAACCAAACAGTTTATTGTTTCCAGAGATGTGACATTTGATGAAGGAAAAAGCTGGTATACAGATCAAGAGCATAGTGTTGAAACACGTGAAGAAGAGATGAGAAGAATTGAAAAAGGAAAATCACATATGCAGGTGAATGAAGATGAAGATCATATGTAGGCAAGTACGTCCAGGATCAGATCAGGTATGAGAAACGAAGATGGACCAAGATTTGATGAAGATGTGTATTCAGATACACATGATGAATATGAGCTAAGAAGGTCAAACAGAGTAAGGAAACAACCAACAAGGTATTCCTATGACACTTCTTATTTGACTCAAAAAAACTATGCTTACTTAGTAAAGGAAGATGAAGAACCTCAGAATTACAGTGAAGCAAAAGGTAAGAAACAATGGGAAGAAGCAATGAAGGAGGAGTTCAATGCTCTTGAAGAAAACAAGACTTGGGAACTTGTTCCAAAACCAAATGGTAAGAAAGTGATTGGAAATAAATGGGTTTACAAAGTTAAGAAACTTGTAGATGGAAGCATAGCCAGATACAAAGCTAGACTGGTGGTCAAAGGCTATGCTGAGACACATGGCATAGATTATGATGAGACATTTAGTCCAGTGGAAAAGATGTCAACCATAAGGACATTGATTGCTATAGTAGCATCAAAAGGATGGAAGCTAAATTAGTTGGATATAAAGAATGCATTTTTAAATGGATATATATCGGATGAAGTTTACATGGAACAACCTAAAGGGTTTGTAAGTTCCAGTTACCCAGATCATGTTTGCAAATTAAGAAGAGCTCTCTATGGATTGAAGCAAGCTCCAAGAGCTTGGAATTATAGACTTGTGAAGTATCTCAATGACCTTGGATACCAAAGCTCAAAGGCTGATGCAAGTCTACTCATTAAGAGAATAGATGAAGGTATGATCTACATTTGTATTTATGTAGATGACATAATAATCACAGGAACCTCAGATGAAGGAATCAAGGAAGTAAAAAGATTACTTGAAAAAGAATTCAAGATCAGTGACCAAGGAAAGTTATCATACTTTCTTGGAATGGAAGTCACATATACAAATCATGGTATATATGTTTCACAAGAGAAGTATCTCCTAAACTTACTAAAGACGTTTAACATGGAGAATTGCAGAGAAGCTTCAACACCGCTTGAAGTAAATCATAAACTCAGCAAATATGGTGGTGCAGAGTTTAAAGATATGAGGAAGTATCAATCGTTAGTGGGAAGCTTAATTTATGCTACAATAACAAGACCTGATCTTAGTTATGCAATGGGAGTTCTCTCACAGTTCATGCATTGTCCAAAGGATCAATATTGGGTTGCAGGATAAAGAGTTCTTAGATATATCAAAAGAACTATAAAAGAAGGATTATATTATCCTTTTTCGTCAGATATAAAGCTGAGAGCATACAGTGACTCAGATTGTGCAGGAAGTCAAGATGACAGAAGGTCAACACATGGGTATATGATATACCTAGGAGATAAGCTTGTAACGTGGTGTTCGAAGAAGCAACACAGAGTGGCTTTATCATCAACAGAAGCAGAATATAAAGGACTTGTGGAAGCAGCTAAAGAAGTGATATGGATGCAGACATTGTTCAAAATCATGGGTATTGATCAAGGTATACCTATCATACATGGAGATAATATGAGCTCGTTATATATTGCAACAAATTCAGTATTTCATGCAAGAACAAAACACATAGAGATTCAATATCATTTCCGGAGGGAAAAGGTAATGGAGAAAGAGATTGAAATAATATACACATCTACAAAAAATCAGATAGCAGATATTCTGACAAAGAGCTTAGATGGAGTAAAGACAAGCAGATTCAAAGAAATGGCAGGTATAAAAGAAAAGAAGAATATATGAAAGATCAGAGAATGCAAATTAGTGATTGAGGGAGAGCTGTTGAAGAATCACTCACAAATTTGACATACAGAAAGACATAAAGATGAAGAAAGACAAAAGAGAAACAGAAACAAAGCATTCAGAAAATCAAGCCTTAGTGAAGGGACAAATTCACAACTGTAATATAGTTCATAAAAACTTCCAGAAATACGAGTTTTGAATCTCAGAACAAAATGTATATATATGAGGTAGAATATCATAATATATGATGAGAGAAGAAAATAGTGTGCATAGAACCGGAATAGAATACCGCATATAGAAATTGAGGATAGTGAGATAGAAGACGCCAGAGACTGCGTATGTAGAGATGAATAATAGAACCTGAACTGTCGGGTATTCATCTAAGAGAGATAGTAAGGAATAACTACTCAGAGTAGGAGAGTTTTCCATAGCTATGAGCAAAGTGAGGCCAAGCTATTTTTTACACATCTTCTCTAATAGAAAACACATGTTCAATGCTGAAATTTGAGCGCATTCTTCGTATGTGAAGAAATCTGAGTGATTTCATGTTACTGTGAAAGTTAGTTAACAGTTACGGTTTTCTCAGTAAATATTTTCCGGTATATCTACAAGTTAGATCTCGCAACATAGTGTAAAGTTTTTCATGAGAGATAGCTCATCTTGAAGCTAGTAGTCTCAACTATAAGTTGATCAAAAGACTTCTGTGAAATGGGACAAGTACGCACAGTACTGTGTCTGAAAGTAAAGACATCCAAAACTGATGAAATTTTTTCTCAAACTTCAGAAAGAGTTCATCTACTGAAGGAAGCTAAGGCATTACTTTCTTACTTCATCTTCAATCATTTGAAGTAATTACAAACAGAATTGCAGTTGATTCCGATAAGATTCCGGTAAGATTCCGGTATAATTCCGGTGACAGTCCTGTGAAGTTTCGATGAAATTCTCGTGAGTTCAAAACACAGTTGTAAAGTTTTTAGTTTGAAAAAGTTTGCTAAGCTACTGATGATTATAGAGGTGTTCTAATATCGCTCTAGCTTAGTGCTTGTAACGTGGTGAATTTCGTAGTTGAGCTTTAGCTAGTTAAGCTCACTCGCTACGTTAACAAGTAGTACAAGAGCTCAACAGTTGATGATGGTTCCTTAGAGTTCAATAAGTGGCAATTTTCTGCAGTCTTGTTAGTGAACAAGCTTTTGCCACGAAATCAACAGCAAGTACTCCCATGGAGGTCAATTTCAAGTCAATTGCTCATGAAGGAGAACCAATTGAAAACATTACAAGCTACCAAAGTCTAGTTGGAAGCTTGAACTATGCCACCCTAACTAGGGTAGATATCTGCTATGTAGTAAGTGTTCTTAGCCAATTCATGCACACTCCTAGGAAACCTCACATGGATGCAGCCAAAAGAATATTAAGGTATCTAAAGGGAAGAATCAATGAGGGCTTATATTACCCTTACACATCTGATTTAAGTGTAAAGCTTTTCATTGATGCACATTGGGCATATTCAAAAGATGATAGGAGAAGTATATCTAGATATCTATCTTTTGCAGGTACAAAGCTCATTTCTTGGTCTTCCAAGAAACAACCTACTATAGCACTCTCCTCAACTAAAGCTGAATACAGATGATTGGCAAATGCAACTCAAGAAGCAATGTGGATCAACATCCTATATACAGATCTAGGGTTAGATTTTGGCACTCCATATATATATTTCGGGATAATATGAGTTCATTACATTTAGCTCCTAATCCTACCTATCATGCTAAGACTAAGCATATAGAGTCCACTCACTTTGTAAGAGAAAAAATTGCAAGCAAAGAGATACAATTGTCTTATGTATCTACACAGATGCAATGTGCAGATATGAAGACCAAATCACTTGATGGAAGCAAACTCAACAAGTTCAAATTAATGATTAGTTTGTAGGAAATACCCATGGAATGAAGACTCAAGCATCTTATGATTGAGGGGGATCTGTTGGTACATTTGGCAAGCCTTGATGCTTGACCAAATATCAAAGGTTTACTTCACAACTTGGGTGTGACTATTCATAAGTCACATATGAACACCTCTTGTAAAATTCATGAGTTTAACTGAAGATAATTGCAAAAGAGAGTAATAGAGAGAATCTCATGACTTAACGAGTTGTACTTCATACCAAATAAGTGTTTGGAATCAAATCAATTAGAATATTAAAAGTTGGGATCACTTTTAGGTGGCATATTCAAAATTCAAATTGAAGACACATCTATAAAAGAGTTTGACCTTTAGTTGTAGGTAGAAGAGTAAGAAGAAGGACACATTGAGCTCCAAGCCTGTAGTTACACTAAGCCCACACAAGTATGAGTAAGCCTACATCATCTCCCTTGCATCATACATTCATAATATTTTACATTTGATTCAGTTTATGCAAGTCATTTGGTATCTACTATTGTCTACCACTAAGTACTCATTTTAGTGAATTTGTTTTGAGGATTTCTATGCGACTACTTATCCAATAGATTTGGTTTAACTTGGGATATGTAGCTTAGACTTCTACTTCTCAGCTATCAACTTTCATATCATTTGATTAATTATTCTATGAGAAAAGTTCTCTACAAATCACTTATGTCTGCTCACTATCATCTTGCTAAAAAGTGGGGATTACACCCCTAACTTCTTAATGTAATTTCTCATCATATACTCATCCTAAATTATTGGGATAACTTCTTGTAGCAAGGTTAGGATTCTAATTAGCTATCTCTAAAAGCTCATGGGTCAATTACAATCAGTGAGTGAGCACTAAGTGAATTACTGAGCAAGATCAAGTCCCAAAATAGCAAGTTTTTGCAAGTCTCCAATCTTGAAAGTTATCTATTTTGACATAACTATTTGAAGGTGATGCTCCAAGGTACATTATGCATCCAAATGTATATTTGGGAAGCTAAAGGTTTCTACTAAGGTACTATGAAGCTACATTGGTAGGTGTAGAGGAGGATTTGTGAAGCACCACCTCATTTATGGAGTGTATCCAACCATCTCCTCACACCCACTATTATAGAAAACCTAATAATTGTAAGCCAAATAGTTGCGAAAGTCTTGCAAGTTAGGTTCACCCAACATGGAGCTTTTGTGGAAGATCCAGGTCAAGGCTTTAAGAAGATAGCAAGAGGTGAGCTATGTTTTAGGCAGGATAAACTAGAAACATAGCTCTATTCATCTTTGGGTCTCAAACCCTAAGTGAGCTTGAAGTGTGGCATAAGAGGCTAGCTCATGTGAATGAAAGAACCTTAAAGGATATATGCAGGGATCAAAGTGTTCTTGGATTGCCTCAAATATCAAAGCAAGACATGATCATCTAACATGCATGTCAAATCTTGAAGGCAAGACAACCATTCAACCACAAAGGCTACATCCACAACAATGTATTGGACTCAATACATAGAGATGTATGGGGACCAAGTCAAGAACCTTCATTGGCAGTATCAAGGTATTATGTCTCATTTATTGATGATTGTAGTAGGTGGACTATTCTGTACTTTATTAAGAGTATCTAACACATGGGGAGAACTATATAGGTAGATCAATCAAGAAGCTCGGATCTGATGGAGGGGGAAGAATACTTCTCCAAGAGCTTGATGAGTTCTTGCAGGATAAAGGTATCAAAAGGGAAGTGACTACTAGATATGGTCCTCAATTAAATGGAATTGTAGAGACAAGAAGCAAGAAATTGGTTGGATCAGCTTGAACAATGCTTGAAGAGAAGGGGTTGCCACATTATCTATGGGCAGAGGCTATTTCAACTATTTTGTACCTTGTCAATAGACTACCATCCAAACCACTTCAAGGTATGAATCCTTATGAAGCATGGTATGGAAGAAAATCTAGTCTTGGACATTGCAAGGTGTTTGGTTGTTTACCTTATGTTCATGTACCATGACAGAGGTAAGCTAGATGAAAGGGAAAAAAAGGAAATGTTTATTGGGTATGACTCAAATCATATGTGTTACATGTTCTATAATCCTTCAACCAAGAAATTTACTACAAGTAGATATGTTGTGTTTGAAGAACATAGGTCTTGGTATGATGAAGACAATCGAAAGGTAACTCTACCATATGATTTTGATTCTAATTCCCATCAACTAAGAAGTAAGCATGATAGATAGGTCCAAGATCTAAGAAGTAATACAAATCATGAACAAGATGAAAGGGAAAATGATTAGAAGCTATGGAAGTCAAGAGGCAAAGAAAATATGCAAAAGTGTGGAGAATGCTCCAAGCAAGCACCTAGAAGATCAATAAGGCAGATAAGACAACTAGAAAGGTATGGATATGATTCCACATTTGTTATCAAGCATTCAAATTACTTGGCAAAAGACTGAATTTTAAAGGGAACCTCAACCTATGAAGAGGCAAAGGGAAGCCCTAATAGGGAAAAGGCCATGAAAGAAGAAATAGATGCATTGAAGGAGATGGACATTTGGATTTGGTTCCAATGTCACTCACTGAAAAGGTAATTGATTACAGATGGGTATATAAAGTTAAAAGAAACTTAGATGGATCAATTTGCATGTACAAGGAAAGATTAGTTTCCAAAGGATGTTCACAAATGCATGGTATAGACTATAAGGAAACATTCTCACTAGTTGCAAAGATGACTACAATCAGAACATTGATAAGTGTAGCTACTCCAAGAAAGTGGAGAATCCTCCAACCTGATGTAAAAAAATGCATTCTTAAATGGTTGGATAAATGAAGAGGTATACATGTCACAACCACTAGGTTTTGAAGACCCTAATCATACTTCTTACGTTTTTAAACTTAATAAAGCTTTGTATGGATTGAAACAAGCTCCTAAACCTTAGAATTACATGTTGGTTACATAACTTCAAGATCAAGGGGTTCAAACCTAGCAACTCAGATCCCTCTTTATTCATCAAAAGGGATAACAGTAAGGTTATCTATCTATGTGTATATGTAGATGATATTATTTTGACAAGTGATGATCAAAATGGCATTAAAAGGATCAAGAGACACGTGCAAGAGGAGTTCAAAATTAGTGACTTAGGTGATCTCACATATTTCGTGGGTATGGCAGAGATTTTTTCTCTCTCTATAGAGCTCCAAATCCGCTGTTTAAGCATTCCATGGAAAGGTATAACTGTCTATCTTATGTATACAAATGTTCAAGTCCTTTGATCAATAATTTCAAAGAAATGTAAGTTTTTTAGTCTCTAGGTTAATCTATGCATATCCCTAAAAAATCGAGATGACACCATTTCAGTGCTAAGGTGAATGCTCCTTCTATAGTTGTTATAAATTAGGGCTTTTATGCATTATAGCAAGCCAACAGGATCTATGACACTCCCTTAGAAGGAAGGTTTCCGATCACTACTGTGATGGCTCCTCTCTATGTTTGACGTCACAACTTCCAACCATCTTTAGAAGGTTTTGGTGAGCTAGTCAAGGTGCAAGTTATCTGTTTTTCATCAACTTTTTCTTATGGATGTTCCAAAGTAATTATTGGCTTTTATTGTAGTAACCAACAACCTACATTTTACATATTTAAAGATCTAGGGCTGGTCTTATGCTAGTTTTCTAGACCAACTTCACCAGTTGACAAATAAACTTTCTAAGCCTCTCCAAGCTTCTCCAACTTCTTTTAGTGGTATCAGACCAGCTTCAAGATGGGAGATGGCTTTCCATCAATGATTGAGAAGCTTGCTGGACACAATTTTGCTTCTTGGAAAATCAGAATGGAGGCTTGTTTGCAAGGACAAAACCTATATCAGATTATAACAAGTGATGAAGGAATGCCTATTCCAAGATCAAAAGGAGGACCTACTCAAGAGGAAATATATAGGCTCACACTTTGGTGTGCAAGGGATGCTCAATGAAGGTCATACATACTCAATTCTATCTGTGATTTTCTTTTATCACATATTAGATGATGCAAGATGTCTCAAGCGACTTGCGATGCCCTAAAGACTTTCTTTTCTACTAGTACAAAGGCAAGGAAGAACCACCTTTGGAATGAGTTCAACCAAATGAAGGAAACTCCAAAAAAAACCATCATAGAGTTTGTTACAAAGGTCAAGGAGGATGTTGATCAATGTGGCATCCATTAGAGAGCTGAATGAAGAAGAGGCCATCATGAGGATAATTCTCAATGGGATTAGAGGTGAAAAGCAATGGCAATCCTTCACCATGACCTATGATCTCATCATGGATGTGCAAAATTTAGACTTCAACTTCTTTCTTGAATAAATCTTCAATCAAGAGGCCAATAATAGCATAAAGGAAGGTAATTCCTATCATGCTAATTCAACTAGTGCTCTATGTGTAGATATGAAGCACAAGAAACTAAAAGGCAAGAAGAAGGAAGAAGATGAAGAGGAGACTTACCAAGCCAACTTTGTAGGCAAGAGCAAGTGGAAAGGGAAGAAGAATGGACCAAAGCATGACATCTTCAACCTTGTGCCATTTGTGATAAGACCGGCCACACCACTTGAAAATTTTGGTTCAATGGGAAGTCCTAGAAAGGAAGTGGAAGAGTTGGATATGACAAAAATAGAGGCAAAGGTGGAAAAAAAATTCAACAATAACAATAGAGGCCATAAAAAAATAGACTACAATGATTATTTTGAAGATAAAAAACATGAAGACTTATTGCTCTTGATAAATCTAAGCCACAAGGAAGGTAAAGAAAATGATCATTTATTCTACATAGATTTCAGATGTTCAAATGATGTTGCAAGCAACATAGCTCTCTTATCTGATTTGGAAAGTCCAAAGCATATACATGAAGTTCAAATAGGTGATGACACAAAGCATAGTGTGGAGAAGATTAATGATGTGAAAGCTTCCAATGGTAGGATAAATATTCTAAGCAAGGTACTCTATGTTCCCCTTATTACAAAAAACATAATAAGTGTAGGCTAGATAGTTGAGAAAGGCTCACCCAACATGGAGATTTTGTGGAAGATCCATGTCAAGGCTTCAAGAAGATAGCGAGAGGTGAGAAGCATTGCTAAGATCTTTACTTTTGAAGTAGGAGAAACCAAAAACATAGCTCTATTCAACTTTCGGTCTCAAACCCTAAGTGAGCTTGAAGTGTGGCATAAGAGGCTAAATAATATGAATGAAAGAACCTTAAAGGATATATGCAAAAATCAAAGTGTTCTTGGATTGCCACAAATATCACAGCAACACATGATCAACAGATGTGATGCATGTCAGATTGGAAAGCACAAAGACAACCATTCAACCACAAAGGGTACAACCACAACAACTTATTGGACTTAGTACATACAAATGTATGGGGACCGAGTCAAGAACCTTCATTGATAGGATCAAGGTATTATGTCTCATTTATTGATGATCATAGTAGATGGAATATTCTGTACTTTATCAAGAGTAAGAATGAAGTGTTTGATTGCTTCAAAATGTATCTAACACATGTGGATAACCATACAAGTAGATCACTCAAAAAGATCAGATATGATGGAGGGGTAGAATACTTCTCCAAAGATTTCCATGAGTCCTTGTAGGATAAAGGTATCAAAAGGGAAGTGACTACTATGTAATCTCCCCAACTAGATGGAATTGTAAAGAAAAGAAACAAGACATTGGCTGGATGAGCTAGAACAATGCTTGAAGAGAAGAGGTTGCCACATTATCTATGGGCAAAGGCTATTTCAACTACTGTGTACCAAATCACTTCAAGGTATGACTCCTTATGAAGCATGGTATGGAACAAAACCTAGTCTTGAACATTGCAAGGTGTTTGGTTGTTTATCTTATGTCCATGTACCATCACAAATAAGAGGTAAGCTAGATGAAAGGGCAACAAAGGCACTATTTATGGCTTATAGCTTCTATAATACTTCAACCAAGAAATTTACTACAAGTAGATATGTTGTGTTTGAAGAACCCAGGTCTTCGTATGATTAAGACAAGCAAAAGGTCACTCTACCATATGATCTTGATTCTAATTCTCATCAATTAGGAAGCAAGCATGATACACATGTCCTAGATCCAAAAAGTGATACAGATGATGAACAAGATGAAAGGGAAAAGCATTACAAGCTATGGAAGTCAAGAGGCAAAGCAAAGATGCAAGAGTGTGGAGAATGCTCCAAGCAAGCACCTAGAAGATCAACAAGGTAGAAAAGACAACCAAAAAAGGTTTGGATATGATAGCACATTTGTTACGAAGCATTCAATTTACTTGGCAAATGGCTCAATTTCAAAGGAACCCTCAGCCTATGAAGAGGCAAAGGGAAACCCTAATTGGGAAAAGGCCATGAAAGAAGAAATAGATGCATTGAAGGAGATGGACCCTTGGGATTTGGTTCCGATGGTAGCCAATCGAAAGGTAACTAGTTCTAGATGGGTATATAAAGTTAAAGGAAACTCAAATTGATCAGTCTGCAAGTACAAGGCAAGATAAGTCTCCAAAGGAGGCTCACAAACTCATGGTATATACTATCAGGAAACATTCTCACTAGTTGCAAAGATGACTACAATCAGATCATTGATAAGTGTAGCTGCTATAAGAAATTGGAGGCTCGTCCAACTTGATGTACAAAATGCATTCTAAAATGGTTGGTTAAGTGAAGAGCTATACATGTCATAACCAACAGGATTTGAAAATGCTAATCATACATATTATGTTTGCAGACTTAGGAAAGGATTGTATGGATTGAAACAAGCTCCTAGAGCTTGGAATTACAAGTTGGTTACATACCTTCAAGATCAAGGGTTCAAACCTAGCAACTCAAATCCTTCTCTACTCATCAGAAGGGATCACAATGAGTTATCTATCTATGTGTATATGTAGATGATATTATTGTCACAGGTGATGATCAGAATGGCATTCAGAGGATCAAGAGAAAGATACAAGAGGAGTTCAAAATCAGTGGCTAAGGTGAGCTCACATATTTGTTAGGTATGCAAGTGATTTATACAGATGAAGGGATATATCTAAGTCAGAGAAGATACATTGAAGGCCTACTTATCAAGTTCAGAATGGAAAAACACAAAGCCTGTAGGTCCTTTGGAATTGAACCATAAACTAAGTGTTTATGAAGGTCAACAGATTCATGATCCTAAAAAGTATCAAAGCTTAGTTGGTAGCTTGATATATGCTACTCACACAAGACCAGACATATCATATAGTGGGGGAGTGCTTAGGCAATTCATGCACTCACCTAGAAGGCCACACATGGATGCTGCAAAGGGAGTACTCAAGTTCCTCAAAGGGGCAATTTATGAAGGTATCTATTATCCTTACTCTTCATAATTGAATTTATATCAACATCTATTCAAATGAAGATTGTGCAGGATCAGAGGATGATAGAAGAAGTACCTCTTGATAATTAGCATTTGTAGGTTCTAAATTGATGTCATGGAGTTCCAAGAAGCAACCAAAAGTTGATTTATCTTCAACTGAAGCAGAATATAGAGATCTAACTATTGCAACTCAAGAAGCAATATGGCTCAAGGAGTTTTACTCATATTTGGGACTTATAAGTTCCAAACCTCACTTATTTGAAGATAATGTAAGTGTTTATATATTTAGGTAGTGATGTGTGTGAACACACTAGGACCGTCGGGGCACTTTTTTCCCTCTTTAGGAGGTTTTTTTCCCCCGGCTTGTATATATGCCTATTGCCCTAATGGGCTACTTATCTTTGTACATTCTCTAGTAATACATTCAGTATTGTGTGTTGTGCTCCAAGCTTCTTCTTCTTCCTTGTGTTGTTCACGTGCTTCCGCAGATGTCTAACTCCAACAATTGGTATCAGAGCAGGTCGTCGCTTCATCTAGGGCGCTGTCGACACTCCTCCGTTTGCAGTCTCAGAATCGTATGAATTTTGGTGAGCATACTCAGGGTCTGCTAATCTTGTGCAGGAAGAAGAATGGGCATTTACTACTGTTTGGAGTTTTGACCCATCTTCTCATGAGCAGTGCATGTCTGTAGTGGACTCAGATGTTTGGTACTTTGACAGTGGGGCGACCAAACATATTAACTTGTAGCACAGTTTCTTCTCTTCACTCAAGCCTGCCCCTACAGGGAATACTGTCACATGCGCCAACAACTCCTCTTATCCTGTTATGGGAGTTGGTAAGATCATTCTGACTACTGCTGATGGTAGTTCTTTCACCTTGTCAGATGCTTTATTTGTGCCAGGGATCAAGAAGAATCTGTTATCAATTTCTGCATTAGCCAAGATTGGCTTGGTTGTGAAATTTGTTGATAATAGATGTACAATTCATGATCTGTCAAATGGTCATGTTATTATTGCTTCTGGCATTTTATGTCATGGGCTGTATAAGCTCATAGACTATGAAAGATCTGTGAATGATTCGGCATGTGCAGTTCATGATTCTCAAGCTATGTCAGATGCAAAGCTTTGGCATGCACGCTTTGGCCATCTGAATTTTGCTAGTTTGCTACGCCTATAGAAATCTGATATGGTGTCTTCTTTGCCCAAGCTTGAGGCACCTGGAAAACATGTATGTGAAGGCTGTATTTTGGGAAAAATGCAGCGTTCCTCCTTTCCAAAAGATGGTTCAGTTCGGGCTACGCAAAAATTGCAGCTTCTACATAGTGATGTCTGTGGTCCTATGCAGACATCTTCTTTTGGAAACTATCTTTACTTCGTGACTTTCATTGATGAGTATTCCAAGCATGCATGGGTATATCAATTGAAGGCAAAGTCCGAAGTGTTTTTGTGCTTCAAAAAATTTTTGGTTTTGGATGAAAATCTGTCAGCATGTAATGGGCACCCTCCGTTCTGATCGAGGGGGGGAATATATGTCTTCTGATTTCAATGCATTTCTGGCTAAACGTGGGATAAAACACTAGTGTACAATGCCGTATACACCTCAACAGAATGGATTTGCTGAACGGAAGAACAGGTCACTCATGGAGATGGCGAGGTGTATGGTCAAGAGTCAGGCTTTACCACGTAGTTTCTGGCTTGAGGCTATCATGTGTGTAGCATATGTACTTAATAGGTGTCCCACTAAAATGCTGCAGTCTATCACTCCATATGAGGCTTGGCACGACCGCAAGCCATCTGTTGCTTATGTGCGTGTTTTTGGTTGTTTGGCATATACATTAGTGCCTGAACAACATCGCAAAAAATTGGATGATAAGGCAGTAAAATGTATTTTTGTTGGGTACAGTTCTGAAAGTAAAGGCTATCATCTGTATCATCCACATACTAAATGCATTCTGGTTAGCCGTGATGTTGTTTTTGTGGAAGATGCTATTCAGCCATTGCTTTCATGTACCAAGGAGACATCTGTTAGCTCCAAAGACATGTATGATACTTTGATGCCTCTTTTTACAGTTGGACAGTCTAGTGCTGGAACTAATGAGGCAACTTCTCAGCCTTTGCAGGTTTCATATCATGATGTAGATCATTCCATTTCTGATGCAGATTTACATGATGCACTTGTTGATGAGAGAGCTGATATTGAGCAAGCAAAAACTATGCCAAAATGGCTGGTGCAGACTTTGCGTGACAGCAAATTATATGCACCTTTGTCATATCGTACTCGTTCAGGCTCTCATAGTGCCGCCTTTGCATCAGATTGCTATGCTATGGCTGCGTCTAGTCTCTATGATGAGAATGAGCCTGTTTCTTTTCATGAAGCACAAAATCCACAAAATTGGATGGCTGCTATGCAATCTGAATATGATGCTATAATGAAGAATGATACATGGTCTTTATGTGACTTGCCTCCTGGCAAGAAGGCCATTGTCACTAAGTGGGTATACAAGCTGAAGCGTAAACCTGATGGTACAGTTCATAGGTATAAGGCTAGGCTTGTTGCAAAGGGTTATGCGCAGGAAAGAGGCATTGATTTTGATGAGACCTTTGCACCTACATGCCGTATGACTACTGTTCGGAGCATTTGTGCACTTGTAGCCCATCATGGTTGGAATGTACATCAGACGTTGGACATTAAAACAACATTTCTGAATGGTGACTTGCATGAAGAAGTGTATGTTTTTCAGCCCCGTGGCTTTGTGCAGAAAGGACATGAAAACCAGGTGTGCAGGTTAAAGAAGGCATTATATGGTTTAAAGCAGTTGCGAGGAACCCCGTGTTCCATGCTCGCACTAAGCACATTGAGGTGCATTATCACTTTGTCAAGGAGAGGTTCTCTACTGGGGAGCTCAGCTTGGCATATGTGCCCATGCAGGAGAACATAGCAGACCTTTTCACGAAGGCTCTGCCTAGGGAGAAGTTTGAAGCTTTCCGCAAAGCTTTGGGCTTACTTCCTTTTGTGGAGTGATTTCCACATAGCTTGGCACTTCCTTATACATGAGTGCCAGCTCCTTGTTCACCGCATCACTCCCAGGGGGGATTTGTTGATATATTTCGGTAGTGATGTGTGTGAACACACTAGGACCGCGGGGGCACTTTTTTCCCTCTTTAGGAGGTTTTTTTCCCCCGGCTTGTATATATGCCTATTGCCCTAATGGGCTACTTATCTTTGTACATTCTCTAGTAATACATTCACTATTGTGTGTTGTGCTCCAAGCTTCTTCTTCTTCGTTGTGCTGTTCACGTGCTTCCGCAGACGTCTAACTCCAACAGTAAGTTCCATGCCTTTGGCTGCAAATCCAATTTTTCATGCAAGGAAAAAGCACAACAAAGTCCATTACCACTTTTTAAGAGAGAAGATTATGGAAAAGTTAATTGACCTTTCATTTGTTCCTATTGAGGAGAAAATAGCAGACATGATGACAAAGGCACTTGATGGGATAAAGCTTTATAGATTCAAAGCTATCGCAGGTATTCAACATATCAGCAAGCAAAGAATCAAGCATACCTTAACTTGAGGGGGGGTTGTTGGAACATCAGGATTTCATTATGCTCGAAGTGGAGATTATCTAGATCAAATTTATCATTTCAATGATGGCACATATACTCCTTGTAGAGTTCTATTTGCATTCGTTTATTGTATTGAGATTTTTATCATATGAACTTCTTATGTAATTCCCAAAGTATTTATCTTTGTAAAAGGGAAGATTAAAAGTCCTAGAAGCCAAAAGTTGGAAGTGGTTGAGATTGATTCTCAATAAATCAATCAAGAAGTAGATGTGACTTCATTTTCTTTTTTCTTAGATCGTAGGGAAATATGCCAATCAATCTAAACTAACAAACCTACCTAATTGTAAATTTGGGAACTACAGAAGAGCCTAAGCTAGTCTGAATCTATTTGGAGCTTGCTCCAAAATTCTGGATGGGCTTGATTGCTTTGTTGCGACAGTACAAGGATGTTTTCGCTTGGACATATTCAGACATGAAAGGCTTGGATGCGAAGCTTTATTATCACCAGATTTTGCTTAGCCAAATGCTACCCCAGTGATGCAGCAGAGGTCCATAATGAACCTTAATTTTGCAGAACAAGTCAAACATGAGTTGGACAAATTGATAAAAGCCGGCTACATTGTGCACATTAAAAATCTAGAGTGGGTCTCTCCCATAGTGATTGTTCTAAAAAAAATAAACAATTACGGATCTGTGTTGATTACATGAAACTAAATGCGACCACTATACTAGATCCTTTTCCCTTGCCGTTTTAGGATAGTGTGCTTGATGAGATGGTAGGAAGGGAAATGTACTCATTTCTTGATGGGTTTAGTGGCTATAATCAAGTTCGAATGGTGGAAGTGGACATACCCAAAACGGCCTTAATTACGAATTGGGGAGTTTTTGCATGCACTCTCATGTGGTTCGGATTACGAAATGCACCGAGTACTTTCCAGCAATGCATGCAATAAATCTTTGCCTCACATCTTACCTCATCTATGCACATTTTTCTGGATGATTTCTCTATTTCGAGCACAATGGTAGCTCACCTAGAACATTTGTGAGCTTGTTTTGATTCCTTTAGACAAGTCCATCTTTGTTTGAATCCGAATAAATCAACTTTTGCAACTAAATGTGGAAAATTATTGGGTCATTTCATTTTGGAAAAGGCCATAGTAGTGGATCCAGATAAAGTCAAAGTCATCTTAGAGACTCTAGCACCCTGCAATCCAAAAGAAGTATTATATTTTTTGGGACAAGTGCGATGGCATGGTCGACATTTATGGGGTCTTGCTCATATTGCCATTCCATTAAACAAGTTAGCACACGTGAAACCCGAGGATTTTGTGTGGAGGACTCATGCACAAACAAGACTCCAGTGATTACAAAAAATGTTAGCCATAACACCGATATTGAAAGCTCCAGATCGGATGCAACCTTCTCATGTATTTGTGGACGCTTCATATAAGGCTATTGGAAGTGTTCTGATGCAGAAGGAAGATCATAGTTGGTTTCACGCTGTTTACTATGCTAGTTGGAGATTAACAACTCCTAAGAAAAATTATTTGACAACGGAATGGGAATGCTTAGGTTTGATTTATTCAATAAAGAAGTTTTGGCATTATTTGTTGGGCCGTGCATTCACTTTTCATGTAGATCAGATTGCTCTATTATATTTGGTTGAACAGCAGAATTTGGTGGGAGGTGGGTTCTACGATTACAAGAATTTGAATTTGGCATCGTTGATCACCCTTGCACTAGTCATTCTATTGCAGATTTTTTGTCACACATTGATCATGGGGAACCTCTCGACGGAGTCGATGACACTCTTCCGAACGTAGAAGTTTTTCAATAGTTGAAGTGGAGAATGTTCCTCAAACCTATCCCACTTGGTACGAAGAAATGCTCAGTTTTCTTGAAAATGATATTGCTCCATCCTACTTAAGTTCAATAGCATAAACAATATATGGACTTCACAGTCATAGGTTTACTGTTATTATGGGCCAATTATATCATCAAGACCCAACTAGGATTCAGATGTGTTGTGTTCCTCCACACGAGGTGCAGGCAGTCATTTCAGAGGGCCATGCAGGTGAAGCTAGTGGACACCTTCGTCATTTGATTAGGGTGCGAGAAATCTGGCAATCTGGATTATGGTGGCTAATTATGCACTCAAATGTGCAACAAGAAATACGAAATTAGGACCCATGTCAATGTAGTGGAGAACCTCATGATAGTCAGCACTTTCCGTTACAACCTATTCTTCCCCTAGTACCTTTCTAGAAATGGGGTTCGGACTTCATAGGTCCCATCAAACCACTTGCAGCACATACAGGTGCTCAGTACATTTTGACATGTACAAATTATTGCATGCGATGGGCCAAAGCATGGGCAACTAAGCAAGCTACTGCACAAACTGTCACAAGGATATTGCAGAATGATATCTTTCTGCATTATGGATTACCATTGGAATTAGTCTGTGATCGGGGAACTCATTTCGTGAATCATTTGATTGCCAAAATTATCGCGAATTACCAAATTAAGCATAAATTTAGTTCCCCCTAATATCCTCAAGTGAATGGATTGGCGGAAAGTACTAACAAAGGTTTACTACACATGCTTCAAAAACTGTTGCTCGATTCAACAGATCAATGGGAAATCCTTCTCCCCACTGTCCTATGGGATTAGAAGACTACTTATAAAGTTTCGGTGGGCAGCACACCTTTCAAATTGCTCTATAGACAAGAGGGCATACTACCCTTTGAATTTGCGATACCTAGTAACAGGATTGCGGTGTGGAAGCGGTTGGTTCCAGAGGAGTCTTTTGCGTATCCAATGGACCAGTTGTGGCAATTAGATGAACAACATTATCACAACTTTTTATTGTTATAGTAAGTCTAGACCAGACAAAAGAAGTGGCATGATCACAATCTCTGAACTAAGATTTTTTGGCCTAGGGATTAGATTTTGTATTTTCACTCAAAGATGAAGCAAAAAATGGGTAAATTGAAAATACAATGGACCGATCCGTTCTAAATTCACGAGCTGTGTGAACTCGAATGATTTTAGCTCGCTACATTAGCAGGCCATCTTCTTCTGACTATCATTAATGGGTCAAAATTATGGCCCTATATATATGTGTGTGTGTGTGTTGGAGTTAGATGTCTGCAGAAGCACACGAACAACACAAGGAAGAAGAAGAAGCTTGGAGCACAACACACAATATTGAATGTATTACTAGAGAATGTACAAAGATAAGTAGCCCATTAGGGCAATAGGCATATATACAAGCCGGGGGAAAACAACCTCCTGAAGAGGGAAAAAAGTGCCCTGATGATCCTAGTGTGTTCACACACATCACTACCTAAATATATCAACAAATCCCCCTTGGGAGTGATGCGGTGAACAAGGAGCTGGCACTCATGTATAAGGAAGTGCCAAGCTATGTGGAAATCACTCCACAAAAGGAATTAAGCCTAAAGCTTTGCAGAAAGCTTCAAACTTCTCCCTAGGCAGATGCTTCGCAAAAAGGTATGCAATGTTCTCCTGCATGGGCACATATACCAAGCTGATCTCCCCAACAGAGAACCTCTCCTTGACATAGTAATAATGCACCTCAATGTGCTTAGCATGAGCATGGAACATAGGTTCCTCGTAACTGCCAATGCGCTTTGACTGTCAGTGAAGATGGTGGTGGCAGAAGTCTGACCAACCCCCAAACCACCATAAGGCGTCTAAGCCACACACGCTCAACAGTTGCTGTGAAAGCTACCCTATAATCAGCCTCACAACTAGAATTGGCCATAGTACGCTGCTTCTTGCTAAACCAAGATATACATGAGCTACCAAGCATGAAGCGAAAGCCACTAGTGGACACACGAGTGTCATAGAAACCAGCCCAATCAGAGTAAAAAAAAGCATGCAAATCTGCCAGTAGTGATCCCCCCTTGGGATAAAACAACCCAAGTAGCCGAGTATCACTCAAATAGCGAAAGATGTGCTTAACTGCCTGCCAATGCTTGACTCCTAGGCAATGCATAAACCTGCTCATCTATGAGATAACAAACTGAATATCTGGCCGAGTAATGCATAAGTAAATCAAGCATCCAATAGCCTGCTGATAGAGAATAGCATCAAATGCATCTCCAACATCATGAAGAATCAATCATAAACATGTCTCCATAGGAGTGGCAATAGGCTTACAATCTTCAAGGCCAAAATGCTGCAATAATGTATCAATATATTTTGTTTGACACAAATTCATTCCACCATCAACTTGCATAAACTGAATGCTCAAATAGTGATGCAAATGCCCCAAATCAGACATCTGAAATGAGGCATGCAAATCATCCTTAAAATCAGCAATATGTCTCTCAATAGGACCAGTGAGCAGCATGTCGTCAACATAGACAACAATGATTAGAAGCACATCTTTAGCACGCTTAACATATAAGGTGCTTCCAGTTTGATTGTTCTCATAACCATGTGCAATTAGATAGGCATGTATCTTCTCATACCAAGCACGTGGTGCTTTCTTTAAACCATATAATGCCTTCTTTAACCTGCACACCTGGTTTTCATGCCCTTTCTGCACAAAGCCATGGGGCTGAGAAACATACACTTCTTCATGCAAGTCGCCATTCAGAAATGCTATTTTAATGTCCAACTGATGTACATTCCAACCATAATGAGCTGCAAGTGCACAGATGCTCCGAACAGTAGTCATACGGCATGTAGGTGCAAAGGTCTCATCAAAATCAATGCCTCTTTCCTGCGCATAACCCTTTGCAACAAGCCTAGCCTTATACCTCTCAACTGTACCATCCGATTTATGCTTCAGCTTGTAGTGCCAATGGCCTTCTTGTTTGGAGGCAAGTCACATAAAGAGCAAGTACCATTCTTGATTATAACATCATATTCAGATTGCATAACAGTCATCCAATTTTTTGAATTTTGTGCTTCATCAAACGAAACAGGCTCATTCTCATCATAGAGACTAGATGCATCCATAGCATAAGAATCTGATGCAAAAGAGGCACTATGAGAGCCTAGTCGAGTACGACATGATAGAGGTGCATCTAATTTGCTGTCACACAAAGTCTGCAACAGCCATTTTGGCATAGTTTTTGTCTACTCAATATTAGCTCTCTCATCAACTAGTGCATCATGTAAATCTGCATCAGCAATGGAATGATCTGCATCATCACATGAGACCTGCAAAGGCTGAGAAGTTGCCTCATTGGGACCAACACTAGACTATCCACCTGTAAAAAGAGGCAACAAAGTATCATACATGTCTTTGGAGCTAACAGATGTCTCCTTAGTACATGAAAGCAATGGATGAATAGCATCTTCCACAAAAACAACATCAGGGCTAACTAGAATGCATTTTGTCTGTGGATGATACAGATGATAGCCTTTACTATCAGAACTGTACCTAACAAAATTACATTTTATTGCTTTATCATCCAATTTTCTATGATGTTGTTCAGGCACTAATGCATATGACAAACAACCAAAAACATGCACATGAGCAACAGATGGCTTGCGATCATGCCAAGCCTCATATGGAGTGATAGACTATAGCGCTTTAGTGGGACACCTATTCAATACATATGGTGCAAACATAACAGCCTCAAGCCAGAAACTATGTGGTAAAGCCTGACTTTTGACCATACACCTCGCCATCTCCATGAGTGACCTATTCTTTCATTCAGCAAATCCATTCTATTGAGGTGTATACGACACTCAACACTGGTGTTTAATCCCACGTTCAGCCAGAAATGCATTAAAATCAGAAGACATATATTCCCCCCCTCGATCAGAACGGAGGGTGACCATTTTACATGCTGACAGATTTTCAGCCAAAACCAAAAATTGTTTAAAGCACATGAACACTTCGGACTTTGCCTTCAATGGACATACCCATGCATGCCTAGAAAAATCATCGATGAAAGTCATGAAGTAAAGATAGTTCCCAAAAGAAGGTGTCTGCATAGGACCACAGACATCACTATGTACAAGCTGTAATTTTTTAGTAGCCTGAACTAAACAATCTTTTGGAAAGGACGAATGCTACATTTTGCCCAAAATACAGCCTTCACAAACATGTTTTCCAAGTGCCTCAAGTTTGGGCAAAGAGGAAACCATTTCAGATTTCTGTAGGCATAGCAAACTAGCAAAATTCAGATGACGAAAGCGTGCATGCCAAAGCTTTGCATCTGACATAGCCTGAGAATAATTTAGTGCACATGCCAAATCATTGACAGATCTTTCATAGTCTATGAGCTTATACAACCCACGACATAAAATGCGAGAAGCAATAATCACATTGCCATTTGACAGATCATGAATTGTACACCTGTCATCAACAAATTTCACAACCAAGCCAATCTTGGATAATGCAGAAACTGATAACATGTTCTTCTTGATCCTTGGCACAAATAAATAATCTGACAAAGTGAAAGAACTACCATTATCAGTAGTCAAAATGATCTTACCAACTCCCATAACAGGATAAGAGGAGTTGTTGGCTCATGTAACAGTATTCCTTGTAGAGGTAGGCTCGAGTGAAGAGAAGAAACTGCGTTGCGAGGTAATATGTTTGGTCACCCCACTGTCAAAATACCAAGCATCTGAGTCTACTGCAGACGTGCATTACTCATGAGAAGATGGGTCAAAACTGCAGACAGTAGTAAACGCCCATTCTTCTTCCTGCACAAGATTAGCAGACTCTATTTTTGGTGTAGAGGCCTCTGCAACAACCATTCAAGCCTCTTTCTTCTTTGCCTCTTTAGCAGCCAAATTTGGACAGTTCTTTATGATATGATCATTCCCTTTACAGTACTTAAAAAAAAATTTCTGCTTTTTTGATTTCTCTCATCTTTATCTTTGTTCTTTGAATGTGCATAATTAGCAGATTTTTGCTCATTAGTCAAAGAGCTCCATTTTCCTTTGCCCTTTTGACTAGCCAGGAAAGCTTGATCTGCAACTCACATAATGAACTTGTTCTCCTTGGACTGATCTTCCTACAATAGAACACAGACTAGTTGGCATTTGGATTGCCTTTCATCATCAACCGAAGAGTAGAAGCAAAACTCTTATATGAATCAGGAAGACCATTAAGAACGGTCTGCATAAGTGATCTATCTGGTATAACCTCATTAGCAAAAATCAACTGTTCCTTCAAGTCTTTGATCTTCATTAGTAAACTCTCCATAGAATCACCTTCATTCATGTGCTCACTCTCCAACTCTTTTCGGAGGTAAGCAACACCATCCTCATTCCTAGCTTGGTACAATGTGGTAAGTGTATTCCAAGCATCCTTAGCTATTCTGCAAGAGCGAATGTGAGGAATAATGGCACGTTTGACAGACAAAGCTATCAATGCATATGCCTAGGCATCTCTACCATCCCCGCGAATTTGCTCTACAGTAGGTGCAACAAAAACCATAGCACAAACAGGAATATGCAGAATACCATCATCTTCGATACCTTCTGCATCAGCTTTAGTACCTACAGTTGTAACAGTTGCAAGTGTGATAGGACGTTTTTCGACACCCTGCATAATGTTCCACAGTCCTTTTGCAACCAACACATGTGGCATCATATAAGCTTATAACGGGTAGTTCTTACCATCCAACTTATGCTCAACAGCCAACATACGAAATACATCACTGCTTTCAGCCATGGCGAGTGACTAAAATACCTTGATGCAAAAAATTGATTGTATCTCAAAAAGTTGAACAGAACTGCCCGGACGAATTCCACAAGATCTGTAGCATACTTCGAGACGCTTATATTGGCAAACAAAAATTGGTATATACCTTTGGCACAAAAAGATGAAATAGCCTGCAGAAGCGTTGCGATAGTGCATTTGGAGGTCGAAACGAGCTCAGATTGCGATTTCAACACCACACAGCCAAGGTGTTTTGATCACGAAAACATGCTGAGTATGCTCACCAAAATTCGTGTGATTCTGAGACTGCAAATGGAGGAGTGTTGACGGCGCCCTAGCTAAAGCGACGATCTGCTCTTATACCAATTGTTCGAGTTAGATGTCTATAGAAGCACACGAACAAAACAAGGAAGAAGAAGAAGCTTGGAGCACAACACATAATACTGAATGTATTACTAGAGAATGTACAAAGATAGCGCATTAGGGCAATATGCGTATATACAAGCCGGGGGAAAGAAACCTCCTAAAGAGGGAAAAAAATGCCCCGACAATCCTAATGTGTTCATACACATCACGTGCAGTGTAACTACTTGACATGCAATAGTACAAACAATCAAAGAGCGACGACGGCCACAAATTTGCGAGTAATCATGGCTCAGACTCATAGCTCTCTACACAGGCAGGTAGGGCATAAAAGGCTGCGTACTTTTCCAAATTTTGCTTATTTGGTGAGTTTGCATACAAAGCAACTACAGCGAGCAGAGATCCTATGTGTTAGAACAACGAAGCACAAGAGCAGAAGTGCAGCTATGGCAGTCTCTTTTTTGGATTGCCACCTGCTCTATATCCTAGAGAAGCTGTCATAGGAACAGAAGGACTGGCTTGACTGCAGGGGTCTCTTGCCATGCGCGATGCTGGATTGGCAGAGTATTCGACCTCACCTACAAGCGAAGGACTTTGCCATGGAGATAGCAAGGTAGACCAATGGTAATGAGATTAATTCACAGGAACTTAGCATTAGAGTTGGGAAGGAAGTGTTCTAGTTAACCCTTGCACTAATAGCAAAAAGATATAATGTGGCTAAAGAGGGCATTACATCTAGCATGGAGTCTGTCAATGCTGCAGAGATTTGCACATTGCTCGATAAGCCATGTTCGAGTGAATACATGTTCGTGAAACTGTCGGATGATAATCCTTTGAATTTGGGTTTGTTATTAATGACCATGATTATTAATCTGCAATCTAAGCACATGGAGTCTCTCAACAACTTTACACCTTGGTGAAGGAATCTGCAAAGACTCAGGTAAATTGGGCAGTTTCTAGAAACTGAAGAAGGAAGTTTGCAAACTGTTCAGACATACCGTACAAGTAGTGAACACATTATTAGACTCCAAGGTGGGAGTAGTTTTTACTTTGCTCTTCACAACTCCGGTGTACTTACCTCAAGAATACATAGTATGCTCGGGTAAGATATTTCTATAGATTCTAAAGAAAAAGGAAGCAGAGCAGAAATCCGGAGGTAACACTTCTCATGATAAGATGGAGACAAAAATAGATGAAGAGGAGGAGTCTAGGCAGCCACATGTGGTAGAGAATCAATGGAGAGAAGCAGAGAGAAAAGCAAAGGAAGAAGCATACATAAAGCAAAAGAAGAAGTAGAGAGGAAGGCAAGGGAGGAAGAGGCAACAAGAAATAGGGACGAAGAAGAAAGACAAAGACAACAAGAGGAAGAAGAACAACAACAAGAACAACAACAAGAACAAGGGGATCATTCCCGAAGCTCTTCAAGTAAGATTTCGGTACTACATACTTTTTAGGCATGTGGACTTGTAGATAAGTGGAAGACTAAGGAAGGAAGGGTGAAGTTACCCCTACTTTGGTGTAGAGATAATATTTATCCCTGGATGTTTAATAATGAAACCATTAGACCAGAAACACTTGGAGATCTAGCCAAAGGGTTATCATGGAGTGTGTTGGCAGCAGTCAGGGCATCTCAAGACAAGGGATATGACATAAGGAATCAGAACAAAGAGAAGGGCCAAGTAGGCAAAGAATTCAAAGAAGATCCGGCAAGTAGGCCATTCAATTTTTTCGACCTAATCCCTTTTTGATACTGTGATTTTCATCACTCCATGAACTTTGTAAATACCATTTTTGGTAGATCTGACTCCATTTTATTCAAGCCGAGGAGTCTTTGAGATTGAGGAGTATTAGAAGTAATTATGTACCAATTTTCATAATTGTTAGAGTTTGTTTGAACCTCCAAAATAGCCTAGGAACCTAATTTTAGGTCTGGACATGGACACTAGCTAGTTAGAAACTATAAAAGGAGCTAGAGAGCTCATTTTTGGGAGAACTATGTGTAATTTGAACTAAAAGAGTTCTTGTAATTGTGTTCTGATCTTAATCAAAGCTTCCATTGTCTCACTCTTTGTTCTTACGTGTGTGTGCATGTGTGTATGTGTGTGCTTCTCCATCACCACTTGTGCACATCACTTGCTCGAGGTCTTCATATCATCCTCACATCTTCCCGGATTGACATTAAAGAAGGTGCTACTCACCATTGAGCTACACCAAATTTTGGCGCTCTTGTCTGGGATCGAGCTTTGAGGACGAGCGTGTGAGGGTAAAACATAGAGTAGAGACATTGGAAGAGTAGGTAAGCATTTATTTTACTTGTTTTTATCTTCTTCTTCACCTCTTCATACCATATCCATACATCATCATCCTCACCATCGCGACCATATACATCCATCTCCATTCATTTCCTCATTTCTACTTGAGAGTGAGAGCGAGAGAGAGCTTGTTTGCACATTTGTTTTCTGTGTTTTCTTGAGCATTCTTGTAGGTACCAACTTCCCTTGCAGCTGCAACAGCCCTAGTGAGTGAGAAAATATTATGTGCAGGTCCCCAGGTGTTGACCTTTGTCGATCGCGATCGACAGAAAATTTTGACATTTGGTAAAACAAAGAGCACCACCAAAACACACATGATGAGCACATCCTAAATCACTAATCATTGTTAAAAAATTCCTTAATTCTCTATCAATTGTGATTGACATTGTCAATCGTGATCGATAGCCATGACCGACAAACCTTGTCAATTGCGACCGATAGACCCTATCAATTGCGACCGATAGACCATGTCAATTGCGATCGACAGATCCCGATGGATTTCCATGTAGGACTCAGTCAATCGCGATTGACACCATCGATCGCGATCGATTGAGATATCACGATTGACACAAATATTTGTGTGTCCACGTGTCCATCGTGATGGACACATCCATGATTGACTGAAATCATGTCGAGATTTGCAATTGACTGAAATCACGCTGGAATTTGTAGAAAAAGTGTTGATTGCAATTGACACCATCAATCCCAATTGACAGCCCTCACGACTAACTCTATCGATCGTGATTGACATCATCAATCACGATTGACACATCGATCGTGATTGACAGGCTTGACAGACACATCTATCAATCGCGATTGGCATCCCTGTTAATTACGATTGACAACCCTGCCGATCACGATCGATAGGTATTTTTGGCCAATTTTTTAGGGTTTTTAGTTCAAATTTTGGGATAATTGTGGGCATAAATATCAAGTAATTAGTGCATTGTGAGGGCTCTACATAAGTAAACTCAGAGATCCTATTTTCTTGTTAGCCTTTTTGAACCCTATTTGAACCCTTGAACCCTGAATTGTCATAACTTCCTCATACGAAATCCGTTCGGAGTGATCTTAGGCTCATTGGAAAGTTATAGATAGGATATTTTAAAGTTGACCATAGCCTGGGGAAAGAAAACCAAGGGATCTCTAGGATTTTTTTCCATAAGGACTAAGGGCAATTTGGTCTCTGAAATACATGAATGAAAATGGGTTGTTATGTCATTTGAATTTAAATCTTGAGCTAACTTTGGGACTTTTACAGGTCCATTGAGAGCATCAAAGGGCATCTAGAGCACTAGCATACTGCAAGCTTGAGAACGGGGTTCTTGAGCACCAAAGAGCAAGGGATAAACAAGTGAGGTTGGATCATTCTCAACTCCCTTCGTCAATTCCTAGCTTAGGCTAAGTGCGAGTCGTGCTAGAAGTAAGTTAGGGTGACCATAGGCATCTGCCAAGTTGAAGACTCCTAAATACTCAAGTTCAAGCAGAAATATAATCTCTCTATGATCGATAACCTTAAATGAAAGAATATAACGTGGTACGATCAACCGAAAGTGTGGAAACTCACTCAAGTATTCCTGATGACGTGATATCAGACAAGAGCATAAACATGATAACCAACTAAAAAAGAACAAGTGAATATTACAAAAGAACTCAACAACAAGATTGTATTGGGAAAATTGGGATCACCACCATGGCATGTGAACCTTAGATCAAGATGATATCGAGGGAGAGATCGACAAAGCCTTAGGTCTTCAGAGGCTAGTGTCAACCACACTGTGAGTTCTTGGGCCCAACAGTTGAGCAATTATCCACACTACCCTAGCTCTGAGACTAGTGAGTCACATGTCTTATGATATGGAGAGACCCACAGGAAGTTTAGGAGTGGCGTACTTAGAGAAACCTAAAGGGCCATACAAAACTCAACTTGAATACATCAGAACCAACCGATTAGGTGCTCACGTCTATGAGGATGGTCTTAGAAGGTCTGTTGTGCAAATTAAAAACCCATATCAACCCATTGGATTAGAACACCCAATCGTTAAATTTGAGAATGATGCATACTTAGATAAAGAAGGGACAATGTACGTAGTCACCAACCGACCGGATATAATAAACGAATTTGGTAATGAGATTCTAGAGACATAGGTGACATAGAGCAAGGGAACTTAGCAAGATAGCCCAGAACTCCTCGAGGCAAATCAATCTTGACAATCATCATGCCAGAATGGGTTCACTAGGACAATAAGAGCATATATTTGCTCGTAAACTGAGAGACCAACGAATCCTTTTGGAGGTATAAGACTGACGAGTCTAATGAAGCAAGAATGCTCACAATCTATGAGTTCAAAGATCTTGATAGCCCAAGCAAAGTAACCTACCTAGACAATACTTCAGAGAGGATCTTCATGGTCACAAAGCATGGTAGGCATGCCTACACTTGGAAGTTTGACTTTATTTTTCCCCAACCAATATGTAATGCCTCTTATGGCCACCAAGGAGCTGGAACATCCCAAGCTCAGAGCTCATAGGGACAGGAGTAGAGATAGACCGGAAGTAAGCTTTGCTAACCCATTGGGAAGAGAATGAACAATAAAAAAGGCTGATAGGATGGAAAATGAGAGACATAGAGACCCAAGGAATCAAAGGAATGCAGATGAATTCCCTCTACAGGTAAGACCCCCATTTCCTAGAGGACCATGCTATCGATGTCTGGGAGATCACCTCATTCGTGATTGCCCTATGCCTGCACGTACACAACCCCAATTTGTGACAATTCAAGGTTTTTGTCCCCATTGTGAGAAAGAGCATCTCTTACGAGAAATTCCTAAGAACCCCAAAAATATGTTGAAAATTACTCCTATCAACGTTATTGGATTGATAGTAGACTCTACAGGAAGTGTGACTTCCACTACACTAGTGCAAGTGGTCACTAGAGCTCAAACTTTGCAGCAAAACCAAGGTTTAGACTAGGAAAAGAGTTCCGAGGTTAGTGAGACTGAGAGCATAATCAAGAAGAGGACTAGATCATGGAAGGATAGTCGAGAGAGAATGAAAAGGCAATGGGCAAAGAAGATGAGTGAACTCGAGGAAACTCTAAGAGAAACGAAAGCCAAGATAATTAAACTCACATCTCAAACTCATTCTCACACTTCTCCACACCCACCATTCCCATCTCCATCCAATCCACCACCTCCCAACCCACCTCACACAATTCCACCACCACCTAGAGTAGGATCAGTATTAGTAGATCCCACTCTGGAGGACCTAGACATGATGCTGAAGGCATATCAAGCCAGAATCCAAGAAGGGCCAAACATAACGGATCATAAAAAGTGTTACCCTAGAGCTGAACTAGAACTCGAGCGAGCAAAAAATTATGCTAAGATGGTGGAATTGGCTCAAACCATGTTTGAAGCCAATCGGCTATTTAACTTCTCTAGTTCAGACAAGACATAGTTGCACTTTGATGGACTATTAGAAAGATTGGAGAGGCTAATTGAAAAATCTGATTTGCATGCTTTTTTTGACTTAGACTGGGCTGGTTGCTATGACACTCGTGAGTCCACTAGTGGCTTCTGCTTCATGCTTGGTAGCTCATGTATATCTTGGTTGAGCAAGAAGCAGCCTACTGTGGCCACTTCCAGTTGTGAGGCTGAGTATAGGGCAGCTTTCACAGCTAGTGTTCAGTGTGTGTGGCTCAGATGCCTTAAGGCTGATTTGGGTGTTGGTCAGACTTCTGCCACCACCATCTTCACTGACAGTCAGAGCGCATTGGCAGTTGCGAGGAACCCTGTGTTCCATGCTCGCACAAAGCACATTGAGGTGCATTATCAATATGTCAGGGAGAGGTTCTCTACTGGGGAGATCAGCTTGGCATATGTGCCCATGCAGGAGAACATTGCAGACCTTTTCACGAAGGCTATGCCTAGGGAGAAGTTTGAAGCTTTCCGCAAAGCTTTGGGCTTACTTCCTTTTGTGGAGTATATATGCCTATTGCCCTAATGGGCTACTTATCTTTGTACATTCTCTAGTAATACATTCAATATTGTGTGTTGTGCTCCAAGCTTCTTCTTCTTCCTTGTGTTGTTCGCGTGCTTCCGCAAACGTCTAACTCCAACAATCAGTACAAAGGCTTTGAAGATGTTTTTGAAAAGAAGAATGCAGATATCCTCCCAGAGCATAGACCTTACGATTGCCCCATAGATATTCAAGAGGGAGCACAACCACCCTTTGGACCAATCTACAGACTATCCCGAGAGGAACTTATAGAACTACGCAAGAACATTGATGAGAATCTAGCAAAAGGGTTTATCAAACACTCCAAGTCTCTAGCAAGAGCTCCTATTCTATTTGTAAAGAAGAAGGATGGGACTCTCCGGATGTGTGTAGACTATCGTGGATTGAACAAAGTCACTATAAAAAACAGATACCCTCTACCACTCATATCAGAGCTCTTGGAACACCTTGGAAAAGCAAAGTTCTTCACGAAAATTGATCTTCGAGGAGCTTACAACCTTGTCAAGATTAGAGAAGGAGACGAATGGAAGACAGCCTTTCGAACAAGCTATGGGCATTTTGAATATGTAGTTATGCCATTCGGTCTTACATATGCTCCAACTGTCTTCCAAAATATGATGAATGATATCTTTCGAGAATATTTAGATGATTTTGTTGTAGTATACCTTGATGATATCTTGATATTCTCCAAAAATCTAGAGGATCATGAATGTCATGTAAAGATAGTCCTAGAGAAACTAAGAGAAAAAGGATTATATTTGAAATTGGAGAAGTGTTCTTTCCATAAGACAGAAGTGGAATTTTTAGGGTACATTGTATCAAATAAAAGAATTTTTATGGACCATAAGAAGATTCAAAAAATCCTTGATTGGCAACCACCTTCATGTGTTCGAGATGTACAATGTTTTCTAAGGTTTGCCAACTTCTATAGGATATTCATCAAAGATTACTCCAAGATAGTGACACCTCTTACCAAGCTTACAGGGAACTCCAAATTCTCATGGACTGAAGAAGCAAAAAAAGCATTTCAGACCTTGAAATTAGCATTCACTACTGCTCCAATTCTAGTTCATCCTGATTCTAGTAAGCCCTTCTTCCTAGAGACAGATGCATCAGACTTTGCCCTAGGGGCCATTCTCTCACAATATGGAGATGATGGACACCTACATCCAAATGCATATAATTCAAGGAAATTTTCTACTCCAGAAATTAATTATGAAATTCATGATAAAGAACTTCTTGCCATAGTGGACGCATTTGATACTTGGCGTCACCATCTAGAGGGAGTAGCTCATAAAGTTATCGTGTATACAGATCACAAGAACCTAGAGTATTTTATGACCACCCGCATCCTCAACAGAAGGCAATCTCAATGGAGTAACTTTTTATCCAGTTTTGACTTTGTCATCACATGTCGTCGAGGACGGCAACAGTGTCAGTCAGATGCCTTGTCAAGAAGATCTTACCTTGCACCAAAGAAGGGTGAGGAGGCCTTCGATCAACAAGAGAGTGTATTACTCAAGCATGAGCATCTCCAGTTAGCAGCTATCTCTTCAACCCATCCTGAAGATTCAGCCTTGAATCATTTGATTCATGAGAATCTACTACAAGATGAATTATTTTGTAATGTTAAACAAAAAGCTCAAGAAGGAAAAGTCCAAGAAGTAAATGAATTCCAGGAAAAGGACGGGTTACTATTCTATAAGAACCTATTGTATGTCCCTCCAGGAAAGCCCAGGATCCAAGTACTTCAACAACGTCATGATAATCTTGCAGCAGGACATTTTGGAGTAAATAAAACAATAGAACTCATATCAAGGGATTTTTGGTGGCCTCAAATGTGGAAGGTAGTCAAAGAATATATCGGAACCTTTGACACTTGCAATAGATCTAACGTACCATGATATAAGCCTCATGGCCTCTTACAACCTTTACCTATTCCAGAAAGGCCATGGGCTTCATTATCTATGGATTTCATCACAGATATACCAAAGTCAGATAAGTATGGTGCCATTCTTATTATTGTGGATATATTCACAAAGATGGCACACTTCATTCGAGCTACAAAGGCAATCACAGGTGGAACCACTGCTAGAATCTTTCTCAAATACATCTTTAGGCTTCATGGATTGCCTCATGATATTCTCAGTGATGGAGGTCCACAGTTCATATCCAGCTTTTGGAACAGTCTTTGCAAGCTCTTTGGTGTTCAAGTTAAACTATCTACAGCAGATCATCCACAGACTGATGGACAAACAGAACGGCTGAATCAAGTCCTAGAGCAATATCTCCGTTGCACTAGCAACTATCACCAGAATGATTGATTTGAGTTGTTACCCTTTGCAGAGTTTGCCTATAACAATAGTGTTCATGCATCTACTAAGAAAACTCCCTTCTTTGCAAACTATGGACAACATCCAAGGATGGATATACAACTCTCAAATCATGTTAAGAACCGAGCTGCTAGAGACAAGGCCTTGTACCTGAAGGACGTTCACAAAGAACTCAAGGAAGAGATCCATAAAGCTCAACAACAATATAAGTACTATGTAGATCAACATCGTGTCCATAATCCATCGTATCAAATTGGGGATAAAGTATGGTTCCTTAGAAACGATTTGCAAACTTCAAGGCCTTGTGCAAAGTTAGATCATCAAAGATTTGGTCCATTTACCATCTTGGCCAAGATTAATCCAGTCACCTTCACGCTCCAGCTACCAAGTACCATGAGAATACATCCAGTTTTCCATGTATCCATGTTGGAACTATATCAGATTTCACCATTGAGGGGGGAGAGACCTAGTCCTTCACCACCTATCGAGATTGATGATCATGAAGAATTTGAAGTCGAGCATGTCCTAGATTCGAGAATATCCTGAGGAAGATTAGAGTACCTTATTCATTGGAAAGGGTATGACATCAGTGATCGTACTTGGGAACCTGCAGAAAACCTTCAAAGAACACCAATCAATGTTTAATAATTCCATAAGAAAAATCCAATGAAGCCGAGACCAGAGAACATGACCGCTCCTCGTGGAACTTGTCGCTTGAGGGGGAAGTAATGTCATGGACAAAGGAAACCATCTTGAATCTCAGATTCCATGTGAATCCTATATCTCATGATTGGTGCAAAATTTTGGGAAACTAATTCTTCCATTGCGTCTGGAACGTGCCAAAACCCTAAGATCGACTATCTTCTTGCTTGATTCTCATCGAGAGACCATGCTTCGAGTCGACGACATCATGATGACATCATCAAGTCGCAACCGCCCTTGGGAGCCACCCTTGAAAACCTACCCTCCAAGTTCCAGTTCCAGTTCTAGTCCTCTCTAGTCTAGTTCTTGGACATCCTATCTTGTCCTCTTGTAATCTCATAGTAGGAGATCTTGTCAAGTTCTTTCTTGTATTCATTTCATCTCCCAGAAGGGAGTTCTTGTAATCCAGACATCTTGTCTCATACTTATGATCCCGGGTTGGGGGATCTCCTGTATCATCTCTAGTCCAGTTTTCCATACCTATTGGTCCTGGGTTGTGGGATGTCTTGTATCGAATCCGTCTTCTTGTATTATTTTCCCTACGTGGGTGTTTGTGTAATCATAAGTGTATTTCCAAACTCTTATCTAGTGAAGTCAGAGAGCACAATCTAGTGCTCCCCTGACATCAGATGAGGAATATTTCTATGAAGGAGAAGTTCACCCTCAAAGACATGAAGAGCTTACAAATGATGTGAGGTTAACCACACAAGTGATCACTAAGAGTGAAGGCAAGAAAATGAAGAAGAGAGAAGTCACACCAGAGGAGGAGGAGTCCTTGTTTGAAGTCCCATAAAACTTTAAGAAATATGAGATAGAAGATACGAGATTCATGATAAGAATGCTCAAACATGATGCACAAGCAGGAGAGGCCTATGATAGCAAGGAAACCACCAAGAAAATTTTTGTAGCCATAGAAGAAGGAGAAGAAAAATGCACATACATAGGACATGACCTGACTGAGGAAGAAGAGCACGAGCTGATAGCCTTACTAAGAGAATACAGAGATATATTTGCTTGGAGTTACAAGAACTTGAAAGGTGTAGATCCTGACATATGGCCACATACGATTCCCATGACCTCGGATGCCAAACCCTCGAAGCAAAATCTATACACCTATAATGATAACTATGCTGCTAAGATCAAGGAGGAGATAGATAGATTGGTGGATGCTAGATTTATCTATGAAACTGAGCACACTAAATGAGTATCCCCCATTGTAGTGGTATCAAAGAATCATGGAAAGTTACATGTATGCATTAACTTGAAGAAAGTTAACACAACTACTACTAGAGATAGTTATCCGCTTCCTATCACCGAGAATCTACTAGAAAGAGTAGCAGGCAAGGAAGTGTACAGCTTCCTTGATGGATTTTTTGGCTACAATCAGGTAGCCATTGCTCGAGAAGATTAGCATAAGACCGCTTTTGCCACAGAATATGGCATATTTGCCTTTCAAGTAATGCCGTTTGGCCTTACCAATGCACCAACCACCTTTCAAAGGCTGATGTGTCATGTATTTAATGAATTCCTAAGGAAGAATTTAGAAGTCTATGTTGATGATCTTTGTGCTCATTCCAACATAAGGCAAAAACATATCCCTGAGTTGAGATCTATCTTTGACAAATGTAGAGAATATCGTCTGCTTGAACCCAGAAAAGTGTGTTTTTATGGTTAGACAAGGCAAGATTCTAGGACACATAGTTTCAAAAAATGGCATATCCATGGATGAGGAGAAAGTGGGAGCTATTGTAGAACTAGTTAGGCCAAAGAATGTCATGGAGGTACATGCTTTCATGGGGCATTATGGCTATTATTGCTGATTCATTCATATATATGTGATCATTGCAAAGTCTTTGTACTCCCTTTTGACTAAATTTGAGTGGACAAAAGAATGTGAGAACTCTTTCAATGAGCTTAAATGGCGATTATGTTCAGGAAGAATCTTGACCACACCAGCTTGGAACAAACCCTTTCATGTTCACGTGGATGCATCCAATTATGCTATTGGATGTGTACTGAAACAACCTACTAGTGAAGGTAATATGGATCTTCCAATTGCCTATGCTAGTAGACAGTTGAATGCAACTGAACAAAACTATACCACGATTGAAAGAGAAGGATTAGGCAGTTGTGTGGAACAGGATGAGTACACAAAATGGTTGCAATTAGCACATGTGGGTGCATTAGAGCAACACTACTCAAGGCAAAGAACTTTATAGGCACTAAGGAGACTCGGAGTGCATTGGCGGACTATGGAAGCAGATATCCATAAGTTGTGTAAGGAATGCCCAGTCTATCGTATTAGACCACCTGTGGAGCATGCTACACTATACCAAGTGTCTCTAATACTAGATTGGAGTGAACCATTGGTAGCCTTCCTGAGGATGAAAACATTCCTTCAAGATATGACCCTGGCAAGGCAAAGAAGTTTAGAACAAGAAGCCCTAGATTATGCACTCATTGGTGATAATCTATACAAGCATGGAAAAGACCTATATCTAAGACTATGTGTCCATGAGAGTGAATAGCTTAAGATCTTGGAAACTACTCATCAAGGTGTAGCAGGAGGACACTTTGGACTAGACCGTGTGATTAAGGCAATCCTACTTGCAGGCTTGTGGTGGCCAACCCTTCACATGGATGCACATACCTATGTGAAGCGGTGTGATGTTTGTCAGCGAACTCAATATCCCGTAATAAAGATGAGATGCCGTTGAAACCTATGATGGGTGGATGTGCATTCTCTAAGTGGGGAATAGACTTTGTAGGTCCTATTAACCCCTAGCTAAGAGTTCACATGCTGAATACATCATTGTGGCCACAAACTATTTAACCAAGTGGGTAGAAGTGAAAGCCACAACAAAGAACGATGCTCAAACAATAGCTAAGTTTTTATTTGAGAATGTGTTCATTAGATATGGGCTACCGATAGAGCTGGTAAGTGATAGAGGCACTCACTTCTTGAATGAAGTCATTGAAAATCTTCTCCAAGAGTTCTTGATGATACACAAGAAGTCTGCCCCCTATCATCCACAAGCTAATGGGCAAGCCGAAAGCACCAATAAGGTTCTATGCAATGTGCTCACCAAATTAGTGAATAATAAATGTTCTGATTGGGATAAACAGCTATACCATGCTGTTTGGGCATATAGAGTTTCCTATAAAACGATACTTCAAGCCACACCCTTTCAGTTGGTATTTGGCCAAAATGCAGTGCTACCATTGGAATTGTTGATAGCTACACTGAAAGTAGCACAAGAGCACGAGCGGATAGGGCATGAATGCGCTTCAAGGACCTTTGATCTTGAATGGCTAGGTGAAACAAGACTAAGAGCTGTCGTAGGGATTTATGCAGCTAAGAAAAAGACAAAAGGCATACTTTGATGCCCATGTGAAGGATAAAGGCTTGAAGGCCAGAGACTTAGTTTTGGAGTATACCCTGAAACAACATGCAAGAAATCTAGAGAAGCATGGATATTGACCCATGATTATCAACAGAATATCAACAAGTGGGGGAGTCCAATTAGCCACCGTAGAAGGCGATATCCTACCAAGTTACATTAGTGGATCCTGAGTCAAACTATATCAAGAACCCCTCACTAAGGAAATGCTTAATCGACTCAACACTGCCAAGAAACGTAAGGAAGAAGAAACAAAAATTCCCAAAGAAGTGCAAGCAGAAGCTTTAGAGCGCATCCGAAGAATGAAATTGAGAATACAAGGTAGAGATCAGCTTAAGTCAGATGCCGATGCAGCTCCAGGACATCACATGGCTATTGAAGTCTATACATACATGAAGAAGCATAGGAACATATGCTAGTAGTTAATTACCACTTTACCTCATTGTAAAAGTCAAATTGACTTGGAATCTCTTGTAATCACCTACCAAAAGGATTCGTAGAAAATTAGTTGTTTGATTGAAAGAATATCTCCAAGCATTTAGGGGCTTGATCATAGGGAGCCAAAAGTTTGAATTTGAATTCAAACTTTTAGTCATCTCTTATAAAAATGGACATGAAAAGTCGCGGGTAAGAGTGAGCACTCCCGAGCCTAGCATTACTGATTTCTGAGTGTGTGTGAGGTCTACACTCTAGCCCACACCTCTCTACACCATTTGGCAATGATATACATGCCAATGGAGTTGTACACCAATGTTCATTAATACATACATTCATATTGTCCATCTCTGTATTCTCTGCTAGTCTACTCAAAAGTCTGTCAACTTGTCAAGGGCATATCTCAGTCAATTCTTCACCAAAATCAGTGATTCAAAGCTTGTTGGATTCATCTTGAAGCAGTCTACATGCTATCCAACCTTGAAGACATTCTATTCAGCCATTTTGGAGAAATCTGTGTCGAGGTGAACCCTAGTCATTTTTTGCTGTAGTCCTAAAAAGTCGGGGGTATAGCTTAACTTGCTAAATTGATTTCTCTTAGCATAGTTTATCATTTTACATCATTCCACTTGGAAAAGGTAGCTTACTAAGCTAATTAGATACCCTAAAAGGAATTTTTCCAATTCCTACTGTGCTGGTCAAATTGAGCAAAATACTCAGCAGGTGTCAAGCCATAAATAGAAGGTTTTCTTGAGTTTGTGACTTCCAAAGTTATCTATTTTGAATTAATCATTGCTCACATCATTTCAAAAGGACATAGGACATTTTATGGTTTCATTGGAAAGCTAAGGAAGTCTAGTTATCAACTCTGAAGCAAAAGAGGGTTGGTACAAAGCAGGTTTAGCAGTACCTACTCAGTCTCTTGGAGTATCCATCCATCTTTCCCAACAGTGGTATCAGAGCAAACTAAGGTAAAATGGGAGATGGTTTTCCTTCATTTATTGACAAATTGGACAGGAAAAATTATCAAGCATGGTCTCTAAGGATGAAGACCTACTTACAAGGAAGGAGTCTCTATGGCTACATCTCAGGAGATGAGGAATTGCCCTCATTCAAAGCAAGAGGATTACCAACCAAGGAAGAACATGAAAAGCTCAACACATGGTGTGCTAAGGATGCATTGGCAAGGTCTTATTTACTCAACTCTATATCTGATTTTCTTTTGCCACATATTAGAAATTGTAAGACATCCCAAGAGACTTGGGAAACCTTGTCATCATATTTTTCCTCCAACACAAGGGCTAGGAAAAATCAGTTGTGGATTGAATTCAGAACACTAAGGAAGCAACCTAAGCAAGTTGTTTCAGAATTTGTGACCAAGATTAAAGATGTAGTAGATCAATTAGCAAGCATAGGAGAAGAGATTGAAGAAGAACAGATTGTAAGGCAAGTGATCAATGGGATCAAGGCTGATGACAAATGGGAAAGCTTCACCACTGCCATGGATCTCTACATGGACATGCACACTCCAGATCTTACAACTCTCATGGGACAATTGTTTACTCATGAAGCAAAGCTCAACAAAAATTGAGACACATCCAAAGGTAATAACTCTTCTGCCCTATACACTGATAAGAAGTCTAAAGATAAAGGCAAGAGCAAGAAAGTGGAAGATGAAGGATCAACCTCTCAAGCCAACTATGCAGGGAGAGGTAGATCTTCAAGAGGGAGGGGCAGAGGAGGTAAGCCAGGTAGGGGGAGATCTTATAACTCCTCACCATGCAACATTTGTGGTTTATCAAATCATACTACAGATGAGTGTTTCAGGAATTACAAGAATCAGAGAGGAAGAGGATACCAAAGAGGTGGCTACTCACAGTCAAGAGGTAGATTCAACCATCACCAAGGCTACAACAATAATTACAACAACAACTACAAGAATAATTACAATGGCAACTACCAAGGAGGATTCAAAACCAAGAAGGATTACAACAACTACACAGAGGAGCAGGATGACTCTCTTCTGATCATGAACATGACTTCAAGGTCAAGTACAAATGATGAGCACCTATTCTACATTGACTCAGGATGTTCAAATCATGTGGCTGGCAATGTAGCATTACTCTCTGATCTTGAGGAACCAAAAGGTAAGCATCAAGTCCAAACAGGTGATGACACAAAGCATTCTGTAGTTAAAGTTGGAAATGTTAAGACTTGTGATGGAAATTAGAATTTGTTGAGCAGGGTACTGTATGTACCAACCATCACCAAAAATTTGATGAGTGTAGGTCAGATTGTGGAGAAAGGTTTACAGGTTAGATTCAACTAATATGGAGCATATGTGGAGGATCCAAGACATGGTTCAAGAGGATTGCTAAAGGAGAAAAATCAGGTAGACTTTTCACCTTTGAGTTGGAAGATACAAAGCATATTGCACTATACAATTATAAAGATCAAACACTTTCAGAGCTTGAGATTTGGCACAAAAGGTTAGGGCACATAGGAGAAAGAACCTTGAAACAAATGTGTAGGGACCAATGTGTGCTTGGGATACCTAATGTATCCAAGAAACATATGATTTATAAGTGTGGTGCTTGTCAATTTGGGAAGTCTCACAGGTTACCCTTCTCAAAGAAAGGATACATGCATGAAGACTACCTAGAGCTTGTCCACACAGATGTATGGGGACCAAGCAAAGACCCCTCAGTCTCAGGATCAAGGTACTATGCGTCTTTCATTGATGATTATAGCAGATGGACTGTATTGTACTTCATCAAGCACAAGGATGAGGTATTTAATTGTTTTAAAAAGTATCTTGCATTAGTTGAAATCAGACAGGAAGGAATTTGAAGAGGCTAAGGTCAGATGGAGGAGGTGAGTACTTCTCCAATGAATTTGAAGACTTCTTGCAGGACAGAGGCATCAAAAGAGAGATAACCACAAGGTATTCTCCTGAACAGAATGGGGTAGCTGAGAGAAGAAATAGATTAATTGTTGAGACAACTAGATCTATGCTTAATGAGAAAAAGTTACCTAACTATCTATGGGCAGAGAGTGTTTCTACTGCCACTTACCTCATAAACAGGTTACCATCTAAGTCTCTTGATGGCATGACACCCTATGAAGCATGGCATGGTAAGAGACCTTCACTTGACAATTGCAAAATATTTGGATGTGTAGCATATGTACACATTCCTTCTCAGATAAGAGGTAAGCTAGACCCAAAGGCTGAAAAATGTATCTTTATTGGGTATGATTTAAATAAAAAAGGTTACAGGTTTTATAATTCTATCAATAAGGGGTTTATGGTAAGCAGAGATGTTGTCTTTGATGAAAATGATTGCTGGTATGAGAATGAATGCAGGAAGGTCAAATTACCCTATGATTTGGAAGAGGAATTTCCAAGTCTTACAAAGGAGGAACCTACTCAGAATGAAGCCTCAAGTTTAGATGATGAAGACACTATCAATCTTGAAGAATTCAAAGCATGGAAATCCAAAGGCAAAATGAAGATGAAGAAGCTTGAAGATATACCTGAATCTTCAACTCAACCATTTAGAAGATCACAAAGAGAAAGCAAGAAACCTATCAGATATGGGTATGATACATCTCTTGTTACTAAACATTCTGTTTATCTTGCCAAAGATTTGTCAAATGAAGAACCAGGATCATATGAAGAAGCAATAACCAAATCAAAATGGAAAGAAGCTATGGATGAGGAGATTGATGCTCTCAAAGAAAGTGACACATGGGAGTTAGTACCTAAGGACTCAATGAAGGTAATAGGATCTAGATGGATCTATAAGCTTAAAAGAAATTCTGATGGCACAATCAATAGGTACAAAGCCAGATTGGTAGCCAAGGGTTTTGCACAAACCCAAGGCATTGACTATGAGGAGACATTCTCAGCTGTGGCCAAGATGCCAACCATCAGAGTGTTGGTAAGTGTGGCTGCATCAAAAAATTGGAATATGTACCAATTGGATGTCAAGAATGCTTTCTTGAATGGATGGATTTCAGAGGAGGTATATATGTCACAACCTCCTGGCTATGAGGACCCTAACAAGGTAACATATGTTTGCAAATTAAAAAAGGCTTTATATGGATTGAAGCAGGCACCTAGGGCATGGAATTACACGTTAACCACATACCTCCAAGACCAAGGATTTATCATGAGCAAGGCAGATACTTCTCTGTTCATTAAGAGAAGTAGTTCAGAGGTAATATACCTTTGTGTTTATGTTGATGACATCATCATTACAGGTAATGATGTCAATGGAATCAGAAATATCAAAAGTCAAATGATGAAGGAATTCAAGATCAATGATCTTGGTTTATTGAAATATTTTTTGGGACTTGAATTAGTCTACACTAATTCAGGGATATATATCACTCAGAAAAAGTATATACATGATATGTTGAAGAAGTTTCACTTGGAGGATGCTAAAGTAGCAAGCACTCCAATGGAGGCAAACCTAAAGCTAAATGCCCATGAAGGTGATGAAGTCAAGGACATTACAGGTTATCAAAGTATGGTGGGTAGCTTGAACTATGCTACCTTAACAAGGATAGATATTGCATATGGAGTTAGTGTGCTAAGTCAATTTATGCACAAGCCAAGGATACCTCACTTAGAGGCTGCCAAGAGAATCTTGAAGTATCTCAAGGGTACACAAAACCATGGTTTGTATTTCCCTTACACTTCAGATATTGATATCAAAATTTATTCAGATGCAGATTGGGCAGGATGCAAGGATGATAGGAGGAGCACTTCTAGATATATCTCTTTTGCAGGTGACAAACCAATTTCATGGTCTTCAAAGAAGCAACCTACTGTTGCTTTGTCTTCCACAGAGGCAGAGTATAGAGGACTAGCTAATGCCACACAAGAAGCAATTTGGATTAAGCTTTTGTATACAGAATTGGGTTTATTCACTAGGTCTCCAATAATCTTTGGGGATAATACAAGTTCTCTTCACCTTACAGCTAATCCTATTTACCATGCTAGGGCCAAACACATAGAGGTCCATTACCATTATGTGAGAGAGAAAATGATAAGCAAGGACAACTTACCTATGTATCAACCAACATGCAATGTGCAGATTTGTTGACTAAAGCTTTGGATGGAATTAAACTTTGCAAGTTCAAATTTAAGATGAAGACTTAAGCCAAAATGTTTGGCTTGAGTGGGGGCTGTTGGTGTAAATTACAAGCCTACACATTTGGCTCAAAGGATGCATTGAAGTCTATACATACATGAAGAAGCATAGGAACATATGCTAGTAGTTAAATACCACTTTACCTCATTGTAAAAGTCAAATTGACTTGGATCTCTTGTATTCACCTACCAAAAGGATTCGTGGAAAATTAGCTGTTTGATTGAAAGAATATCTCCAAGCATTTAGCGGCTTGATCATAGGGAGCCAAAAGTTTGAATTTGAATTCAAACTTTTAGTCATCTCTTATAAAAAAGGACATGAAAAGTTGCGGGTAAGAGTGAGCACTCCCGAGCCTAGCATTACTGATTTTTGAGTGTGTGTGAGGTCTACACTCTAGCCCACACCTCTCTACACCATTTGGCAATGATATGCATGACAATGGAGTTGTAGACCAATGTTCATTAATACATACACTCATATTGTCCATCTCTGTATTCTCTGCTAGTCTACTCAAAAGTCTGTCAACTTGTCAAGGGCATATCTCAGTCAATTCTTCACCAAATTCAGTGATTCAAAGCCTGTTGGATTCATCTTAAAGTAATCTACATGCTAAAAAAGATTGACGACATTCTATTCAGCCATTTTGGAGAAATCTGGGTCGAGGTGAACCCTGGTCATTTTTTGCTACAATCCTAAAAAGTCGGGGGTATAGCTTAACTTGCTAAATTGATTTCTCTTAGCATAGTTTATCATTTTACATCATTCCACTTGGAAAAGGTAGCTTACTAAGCTACTTAGATACCCCTAAAAGGAATTTTTCCATTTCCTACTGTGCTGGTCAAATTGAGCAAAATACTCAGCAGGTGTCAAGCCATAAATAGAAGGTTTTCTTGAGTTTGTGACTTCCAAAGTTATCTGTTTTGATTTAATCATTGCACACATCATTTCCAAAGGACATAGGACATTTTATGGTGTCATTGGAAAGCTAAGGAATTCTAGTTATCAACTCTAAAGCAAAAGAGGGCTGGTACAAAGCAGGTTTAGCAGTACCTACTTAGTCTCTTGGAGTATCCATCGATCTTTCCCAACAATGGCTATGTGTGAAGCCTCAGGTGTAAGTTCCCATACAATAATTGACCGATGTCCTTTTGTGACCTTAGAGATAGGACAAGGAAATAGTGCAAGGATTGTATGTGCCTTGATTAATTCACATGCAACCACTAGTGCTGTTAGACTTCCTTACTATCAAGAACTGAAATTAGGTGTCAATCCTATAGAAGCATACCTCATAGGATTGGGAGCTGTGGAAACCCCTTGCATGGGTGAGGTGGAACTTCCCCTCTACATTTATGATACTCTCATGACAGTTAAAGTTCTAGTGTGTCAAGACGAGGACCTCACTGAGCCTCTTGTCTTGGGTCAGGACTGGATCTACAATCATGCACTCAATCTGAACCTAAGAAGTGGACTTCTTCAAGTCTGGGTAAGTCAAAATCACATTACAATTGAGTTAGAAAATGAAGCACTCAAGGAACTCGGGAAGGCACCAACCCCTGGTCCTTCTAGGAGCACACATAAAGATGAGGATATTATTCTTGTCCAAAACTCTGTGATGCAGAGGGATGATCTTCTCAACAAAGAAGCTAATGATACAATGGAACTCCCTTCTTTTCCAAAAGAGAGAGAGACATGGCAACTAAAGGAGTACTGAACGCAGAGGAAGCAGGTAGCCTATGTTCAAGGTCAAAGGAGAATATGAAGCAAGGTGTCTCAACCATTGAAGCAAATATGGGTACAAAAAGGTGAGCATCCTATATTTGATAAACTAGAGTCACTCGCAAAACATGATACTAGTGATCAACAATAGGACACTAATAAGAATTCTATCAAAGATTCATCTACAAAAGTAAGGTCTATTTGGGTACCCAAGAAATCAATGAAGGCCGACCCAAAATCAGGACAAATTTGGGTGCCTAAGGCTTGTTTGCAAGCTCAAATAAGCATACAACACACTGTGAATCATTATTCACACACTCAACCAGCCGATATCTGTAATTGTTTGGCACATACAGTCACATATCCATCCACATGCACGAGCAAGATCACTGGTAAATGGGTCCCTAAAAAGATTCATTGCCAAGTAGACACTCTTGTAGAGCCTTCTAAAGTCACCATGAAATCAAAATGTAAAGCCATATATTATGTTTGGAAACTCAAGTCTTGTAATAAACCCCCTGATCCCACTGTGTAAACCCAGCCCACATACTAATCGTTTCCATACTCCATTACACCACTCCAAGTGGCACCTAGGAACTCGTCATCCACTAACCACTCTTCACGCTCACAATCACACGTGCACTAACTAACCCGCTAACCACATCATCATTCATCAAGTTAATGTTGTAATGGGGACACAGGGTCACTTTGTGTCCATTGCAATGTTAACATTCATTTATATATATTCTCAAAGAACTCGCAACGAATTTCTTCACCATGTTAGAGGCTCCAGGAATGAGCTCTTAGGTAGGAAATGGTCCTCAAATAATAGACATTGAAAGTCTCCCTATTCAGGAGGAGTTGAAGGAACAACCACATGAGTTAAGAGCAGTACATATCATACCAATTCAAAATCCTCAAGGGCACACATTGACAGTTAGCAAGAACTCCTATTGATTTACTGAAGTAGCAGGACCCCTTGGGGATGGCACCTATTTATGGGAGGCTGAGATAGAGTTTAACAGATGATGGGGCCGGTATCATTTCTTTACACGCGAGTTCAAAAAGCTTCAGAACAATGAAGGATTGCGATCGATATGGAAGAAAGCCAGATTGGGTGATTACTTTCATGCTCAGTTACCGAGCCTGACTTCTTGAGGTGTTCATACCTAGTGAGCACACTCACTCCGAGCAAACATAAGAAGGGAATGAGCACATTTGTACTTCCTTCTCTTACTCGAGGAAATGAACTGAAGTGTTTTAAACTAACCAACAATTTGGTATAGAAATGAGAGGTATGCACATCCCTATTGAGAAGGAGACAATGATCCCAGACAATATGAAGAACAGGAACCTAACTAAGTTAAAGGTCATGGTGGCAATGACCCAAACTATTCCCATCCACCTCCGAATGTGCATACAACACTTAGCATTCCCTACCCAAGAAAGATTTACAATGCCACCAAAGAAGATTTGGTTTAGTTTATACTTGGCAGACGCGATGAACCTAACAATCAATATGCCACATTGGATCATTGACCAGATCCATCTTGCATATCAACACTGGTACAAAAACAAAATTCAGTGCTCTATGGATGTTGTGCACTTACTAGAATTGTATATCGAAGCTTGGCATATGATGTGCCGATTCAAAGGGCACTCATTTGGATGAGGGTGCAAGACTTTTAGCGAAGAGTATCAGCCACAGGGCCCCCATCAAAGAAAATGTGAGGAGCTATTCAAATGCCACGTGCACAGGCTCGAGGCACTACCCTAACATCGGACATGACTCCGCCACCCCAAAGGCGAGTGCAACCCTTCATCATCACATTACCACGGCGTAGTGCAGAAGGGCATAATCTGATCTTCCCACCGATCCCCACAGATTTAGAGTTTCCACAGGACTTCAAACTTGAGGATTTAACTGATGAGAGAAGTAGCCAAGATAATCAATGCAACTAACTTGGAAATCAAAACAAAGTAGTTAAGTGGGCAACAAACTGTCACGGACCGGCCCGACCAAACTCAACCAGTCGTAGTCGAAGTAGACGAAGATGAGGAGGAGACTGAAGAAGAGGAACAAGATGAGGAGCATCAAGAACCATCCGACAAAGAGGAGCATGAATATGAGCAACACGAATATACAACACACTTTGCCCACCACACTGAAGAACCCCATGCGTCAAGTGCACCCCCATCACCACCCCTACCACCCTCCACTCCAACTCCACCCCCCTCACCTCATACCACCACTATCGCCCCTACTGTCATTGCTACAGTCCCCACCTCCCTGAGTGAAGCACACAACATGAGCCAATTGTCCCAACTCTCACAATCTGACACCATCACTATTGTAAGTACCACCATGGATGATGTAAGTATAACCATGGTTACCGGAAATCCAATTCCTCTTGTCACATTTCTCGATGGACCACATGCACAATTAAACACACCATTGTACACCTTCACTACCATCACCACACCTACCATTCCCATGTATATGGTAACTCCCATGACAACATCCACTCACCACCACATGGACATATCACCTACATCTGCACCTCTCCCTTCCCCCATATTCCCACAATATCCCATTCCCCCACCACCCACTTCACCATTCTCAAGCATAGCATTGACCATCCCATTCCCTTTTCCTTACCCCGTGCATTCTAAACCTTCCCAGCACCCACCCTTATAAATAATGTATTCAACACTTTATATCAATGTTTGTCTCAATTACAACAAAATTACTAGCATTTAGATGCTCAACATACGAACCTATTTAGATTCCATGAGACACTACAAGAACAACTTACAAACATGGAGAAGGACAAGCAGCTACTACAACATAATTATGATACCTTGCACAGACAATATGAAGAATTAGTGGCCAATCCCCCCCAACCAGATTCATAGGCACAACAACACCTCAAAGAAATGCTACACGTCCAACTAGTAGACAATCTCAAAATCCACCATAATCTCACATTACTAAGGAAACACATGTCAGCGGCACTAGAAGAAAATAAAAGACTACAAAGACAGAATGAAGAAAATCTAGAGGTGATGATTGAAGGATCACCAAAAGAGATTCATCTAGAGCGCTTCAAAGCCATCCCATGAGCCAACATGTAGATCATATTGGACACCCATGCTGACCTCCTAGAGGCATATGATGCCTTAGAAAAAGAGCGTGATGACCTATGGAAGCTATTGGCCAATCAACGAGAGCCACCAAAAGAAGCAACAGTTACAAATGACACATCTGAGGAGGTAATAGAATTGAAAGCACAACTATTAGATTTGGAAAATAAGCTTCTCCAATATGAATGGCAACCTTCTCCCTTGGTGGAGCCGGAGCCTGAAGGACTAGTTCCAATTGAAGTAGAAGAGACATTCGAGGAACCTTATGAACCTATGCCTAGACCTGGAGATAAACAAACAGAGGAAGGAATGGATACATTTGAGATTGAAGCTCCAGAATGGATGAAAAGGTTAGAAAAGGTAGGCCCAACTCATGATGACAGAGAGAGTAGATATAGTCCATGTCTCGATTGGAAGACGTCATCATCAAATCACACTACTTCAAGAACTTATCTCATCATCGATGGATTGGTGATTCTGATGATTTGTATGTCACATTTTGCATCTTATTAGCATATTATAATGCGGAAATTAAACACCACACCACGAAAGAGCCAACCTCCGCAACCCAATTTGGCCAAGAAGACATTCGTGAGAGTGCTGCACACGACATCTTTCAACCCACATCGAGAATATGGTTACTTGAATCTTGCCTCGAAATGGTGCACACATGGAATAGCATGCCCTTGTACATTTCATATAACCCCTACTATTGTTCTGTGTTTCGACGAAGATCATGGCCTGAGTTCACTCAAATAGTGAAGAATGCCAAAGGATGTGATAAATGGGTGAACTATGTATATCTGGCACCGCCTTGTGGCCCACCAATGGTAGCATATATGATTTCAACAATTCGATATTGCAGCATTAGGTTCAAGAATGTACCAGATGTCATGGCACAAATGTGCCTCAAAATATTCAAAATCATGATTTCACATTCCAGACCTTCAAAAATATTAAAGAACCTCACCTCTCGGCCCTAGGCTTCAATGAAGGCAACCTTGACCTAGTCTATGATATGAGCAACACCCCATCCATCAACATTGTGTATGTGTCGCACTCTCATATCAAATATCTCCGAGCATGCTTCAAACAAACGTTTGAAGAAATGTTTATCACAGGGTTCTGGGAGTATCACTCAGAAATATTCATACCTAGACCCTCTCATGTGCTACATTTTATTTCTATGGATAGGCTCTACACTCAGATAAGCTATGCATGCCACATCCAGAGGTACTTGGGCTAGTTGATTGGGATGCCTTACTCACAGATTTAGCCAGAGGAATGAGGCTAGAAGAGCATCACTTGGCCTAAGATGTCGTTGAATATTACGTCAAATGTTCAGCTCAGCAAGGGTCTATCAGTGACGATAGACGCAAGAGATGGGGGAGTGTTGGTAGAAGTCAGGGCATCTCAAGACAAGGGAGCCAACATAAGGAATCTGAACAAAGAGAAGGGCCAAGCAATCAAAGAAGATCCAGCAAGTAGGCCATTCATTTTTTCCGACCTAATCCTTTTTTATAGTGATTTTCGTCACTCCATGAACTTTTTAAATACCATTTTTGGTAGATCTGACTCCATTTTGTTCAAGCCAAGGAGTTCTCAAGCTTGAGGAGTATTATAAGTAGTTATGTACCAACTTGCATAATTTTTAGAGCTCGTTTGAGCCTCCAAAATAGCCTAGGAACCTAATTTTTAACTAGGCCAGACACTAGGTCTGGACATGGCCACTAGCTAGTCAAAAACTATAAAAGGAGCTAGAGAGCTCATTTTTGGGAGAACTATTTGTAATTTGAACTAAAAGAGATCCTGTAATTGTGTTGTGATCGTAATCAAAGCTTCCATTGTCTCATTCTTTGTACTTATGTGTGTGTGCGTGTGTGTGCATGTGTGTGCATGCTTGTGTGCTACTCCATCACCACTTGTGCACATCACTTGCTCGAGTTCTTCATACCATCCTCACGTCTTCCTGGCTTGACATTAAAGGAGATGCTACTCACCACTGCGCTACAATGTGCGGTGAAGCTTGAAGAATTCGAGAATAAGTATAACTCCACGATAATGGAAAAACATAAGTGGTTTATGGAATGAGATCAAATGATGATGGAAATAACCTAACTTCACACAAAGGTAGAAGATGCTCAAACGAAAAGTGCTACTAGAGAGAGTACAATCTAGGAAGAGTTGATTGATGATTTAAACGAGGCTATTTCACAAAATAACACTTTAAAGGTAAGTGTTGAAGAGAAATAAAAAATCATAGCCAGATTACAAGTCGAAGTTGGTCAGATGCAAAAATCTCAGCAAAAATTGAAGAAAACCAATCAGGACTTAGGGGCTAAGCTACAAAAAGCCAAACAAGAAGTGCAGAGGTTGAAGGACAAAGTTAAGGAATAGAGCAGTGAAATGAAAAGGCAAAGTATATCAACCGCAGAAGTGGAAGAAAGATTGGTAGCCCGAAATTTGGAATATACAACCTTAGAAGGGAAGCTTTGGACTGTAGAGGAAAATTTGGATATGGTGACGACACAAGTTGTAGGGATTCTAGAGTTGCAAAAATAGGTTAGTCAATGGAAGCAACATTGTGTAGACGCGAACATTGTTTTGGTGGATAAGGAAGCGGAGGTGGAGAGACTCATAAAAGAGGAATCAGTTTTGGAACTTACTTGTAAAATGAAGTTAGAAGAAATGTTGAAGAAAACTACAGAATATATATCTCAATTATCTGATGTTACTGTAGCTTTTGACAAGCTATTAGAGGGATTTCAACAACGTATCCCTAAATTATAAGCTTTCGTAGTTAGTTATAGAAGTTCTAGTGAATAATAATTAGATCCGAAGGAATTTTTTGAAGCGAAGTTACTATTAGCAGAAGAAAATATTAGAGAAATGTTTAATGAACTATTGTATGGTATAGAGAGAATCATGTTTCTAGAGATGGAGAATCAAGACGATGACTTGTAAGCCTTATACTTTGTAATTAGTGGGTTCAGATCCACCGTGCGTGCCAGTGTTAGTAGTCGGTGTGGACGACCACTTTTCTTGTAACAAAAATTATCATTTTCAATGTAGTTGAACGGAGATTTACGGAGATGCTAAGAGTTTTCAGAATTTTCAAGTTCAATTATCCTGTATTTTGGAAGTTCAGAATGGTGTGAGGCCCTTACGAAGAAGTATGGTGTGGTATCTTACAGACAGATTTCAGAAGTGGCGAATACGAAGTGTGCCGATATGCAGATACGGAATGGATGAAGTGTGTATTCTCTGAAGTATGATTGTAAAGACAATACTATGATGTAACCACCCTCCCATTGTATAATCAAGAATCTATTTGCTGTTGTGGAAGTACGATTCTGTGTACATTGTGTGGTATGAATTATCTCTGTTTATAATCAATATTATTATAAGTGGTGTGGAACAGAAGCACATTTTTACGAGTACCATATATTTGTAAATCCCCATTCCCGAAGCTATAAATTGGGCTACTATTAGTCTGTGGGAAATCGGTACGCTCAACACAAGAGAGATTAGATTCTTGGTAATGGTGGGAACATGCAATACCTCTGATACATTCCTTGATTTGTGGTTTCCTTCAAGCTTGAAATCTCCCATTTGTTGTATCTCATGCCATGTCATTCTACATCCACTATCTATATACCATACTTCATCACGTGGTTTAGCTCATCACTCTTCCATATCTAACAAGTTCCCGTTCTCTGATGTGTTTGATGGCTTATCATAGTTATCTTGTCCTTTTTTAGTTCAAACTACTCAAAATATGGTAATGAATCCCTTACATAGAGAAAGGTGGTGAATGCCTTCCATTTTTCTTTTTCTCTAAGTCCATGCTATATTTGGGTATCTAAATCATCATCATCCACTACACGCCCTATTGATACAAATGCATCAAAAATTTTGTGACCTCGAGAATGAAATCATTGATGCTTTGATTGGATGATTTCCTAAGGTTATTAAGCTCATTCTTAAGCTATAGCTTCCTAGATCTTGTAGAGCTAAGGCATAATCTCTTTAAATTCTCCCATAATTTCTTTGATGTGTTTGGGTCTTGGATATGACTTGGCATAGAGTTGCTTATGTGTTAAGAAAGAATAAACTTTACTCTACTATGTCTTTCCTCCTACTCTCTAACTTATCCTTAGTAGGTGTCTGTGGATATAGATAAGGCTCAACTTTGCACCACTAACTAATCCCCACATAACTTTTCCCATAAGGAAATTTGAGATTCTAAACTTCTATGGTTGGTAGTTGCTCTTCTCAAGCTTGACAATTTGTGTATTGAAGTCTCCCATTGTGTTGGGAAAACCGAATGGATCCTGATGCCTAATTGTATGTGATGAAAGTAATAAATTAATGATATATTGCCTTTTTTATATTGATCCTTTGATGATGTTAGTAGCTCCCCCTTGCTTTGAATATTCTTCTAAGATTTCTTGATCTTTCCTTCATATTTCCTCCAACTTCTAGGAATCCTCTTGATGTATTCAATGCTTCAAGATTAGCCCCAATAGGATTGATCGAGAATATGCACTCAAAATTGCAACAAAAGTGTGTTGGACCCTTCCTAGGACCTCATAGATGACTACTATAGGTAGCCAAAAATGCAATGACTCTCTATTCTTGAGTATTAAACCTATGTGATTTTGGGCACATGAACTAGAACTTGAGTTCTTTCCAATAAGTCCTATTGTCTAGACAACATATGTGCACATATGTATACAAGGAAACACAGAGTATGTACATAATAGACCACTAAGCTATCTTTCTCCATACACAAATCATTAAGTAAGCAATGATGAGATTATAATTAAAGTCATCCTTACAATACCAACAATATTCTGAATGAGCTTGGCTAAGAATCCAAACAACATACAATGAGATATAGCTATGAAAAGTTCCTTACCTATACACAAGTTCAGCTACCGGGGGGTAGCTTAGCTAGGGGATAGATTAGAACTTGATTTAGGTAAGCTAATGAGCTCCCAATGCATCATGAAGGATGCTCATGAGTGTCTTCAACTGTATCCTTATATAATGATAATGTTTGGACATATCTTGAATTCAAATGATTTTCCAAAGGATTCCCAACTTTTTTCAATCATCGTGATTGATTTTGTTAAGTTAGTTAAAACTTTGGAATTCCTTGTTGACTTCATCAAAAAATGTATATTATGTAGGAAAATAAAATACGCCCCTATTCACATACCTGAGCTTGTAAATGAACTAGAATTCTAAGAAAGATAAATATGCACCATATCCAAATTTGGTCTTAATGGCTAAGACATCAAATGACTATCATAAGGCTTCTAAATCCTTGGATAAGAAATATAATTTGTAGTGTAATCCCCAAGTGGTAAGAAAAATGAATTCATCCTCATCACATAGTTCATTTGTATGATTCTTGAACCAATGTCCTCGTGCAACCTTGGCTATGTTTGATTGGAAATGAGATGCACTCATCATCCTCTCTCTTGACGAACTAGCCTTGAGGCATGGGGAATCCTACAAGGACATAAGTAGATTATGAAGAAAAAAAATTTCATGAAGAATGTATGATCGTCACTAAAATATCAAGAACTATGATTGTTCCAAATAAGTAAGAATTATGTCCTACATTCAAGTCTTGTTTATGAGTATAAGTAGATAACTCATGATTATGCTCTTATATAATTTTTTTTTTAATACTTTGTATATCTTAAAGATATAACCATATTACAAAAGGATCCTTGTGATGCGTGAATTGATTTTATTTGGTGACTATCATAACATATATAGCCATGTTACAAAAATTCAACCAAGTGCGTAAGTTAAATTATGCTCATTTAATGATTCTTCGAGAATTTTGGATAGTATGCATGCCTGACAAGAATTTTTGTGAACTATTCTTATGTGTAAATTTAAGCATACCAATCATATTTGAAGATGAAAAATAGATTTAGGTGCCTCATGTTGTTTTTTCAATATCTTAGCATAAGGTGGCATATGAGCTTTGGGTCTCCAAACTAGTTTGATTTGTAATCACCAAGGGGTTATGAGGCTTAGGTGAATGTATGCATGTGTTCATAGGAAGTGTTAGACCTAAAACTTGTGGCATGATGATGCTGTATTGGTTTTTAATTTTTATCTGCATCTAATTAAAAAGGTGTGGGAGCAATGGCTTTGGGAACCCAAATCTTTTGATTCTAAACTTGTCTGATAACAAGTAATGTCTAAATTTCTTGACCACATAGACCATGCATAGTCCCTATCTCCCCATAGAAATATAGTTCTTCTCCACACTATTGAGTTGACAAGTTGCATATGCTATAGGGAACTCTAATATCCCATCACCTTTAGGTTGTGTTGAAATGCATCCAATAACATGATTGGATGCAACTACATGAATATGAAATTCTAGTGAGGCACTTTTAAGATGGATGGTATGATCAATTGTTTTTCATTTATTAGAATGAGTCCTCACATTTTGGTCTAATAAAAGTCAATAGGCTGCACATAAAGAGGTTTTTCTATCACAACATACACATGCATGAATTTTCTATAATATTTCTAGTCCCCCATGAAGGGTTGAACCTTTTAGCACTTTTGGGTCGTTCCAAATTGGCCATGATTTTGTTCTTGTCTTTATCCATGGAGATGACATGGTTAGAAATTGGATACGCCATTCAATGACAAATGCCATCTTGTGTTGGTATTAAGATGCAATTGATGATTGTATCTAGAGAATCCTCTAGAAAACTATATAATTCTTTCCTAATAATCTATTCTAACAAGTGAACAATTATTGGTAATTGATATCTTTCCCTCATATTGGCTTCATTCAATTTCTTTGTATTAATGCACTCTTTAAGTTTGCTAATTTTCTTGGAAACCACCACAAATGCTGAGATTCATTCATGTGCTCTATTTCATAATGAAACCAATATCCAACAACCTATTAATTTCATCTTTTATGTTGTTTGAATAGGTATCATTGTAGGTGTATGATTGGTTCTTAATAGGATTAGCCTCCATTGGCATTGGAATTTCATAAATAGAGATCTCCAAGTCTCTTGCTTTGAGATCTTTATAAGATGAAGACAAAACATCTCAATATTCTCTCAATACCAGAGTCAAATAATTTCTTCTTCAAGAGAGATGTTTATTATTTGCAAAGAAAGGTCTTAACCATTCTCACATATGATTACAATATTTTTTGGTGGCTTTTTTGTTATCATAGGATTCCCTAGAATTGTTTCTCTTTTGGGCGATTCAACTTGAAAACATCTATGTTGAGTTTCATGTTTTCCAAAGTTGTTTAGAACTCCCAAGATATATTCATTTTTATCCTTGTCTACCTTAAGCATAATGGATTTGACTATATCTAGCTATTATATTTCCTGAATATAAGTACAAGAATTTGGCTATCCATGCAAATTGAGAAGTCCCACTTCAACCATGTATTCTTTATCTGAGTGATAGGGAACATCAAGAATATGAGTCAATTCTCTATTTCCCTTAATCCGCTTTCATATCTGTAATCATCAACTTTCTTGTTCATGTTGTTCTATCACATCTTCCATTACAAGGATTATGGTAGAATCTCATTCGTGGCCTCATGATCCTCATCAATTGAGACCATAAATAGATCATATCCTTCCTAATCTTGACATCTCATTGATAGTGACATCTAATATGGATAATATCTTCCATCATTCTATCAAATTTCTAGCCTTTTCATTCTAGCTTCGTTTTACATTGTCTACTCCATTCTTCCCATTTTGTTACTTGACCCATTCACAAATGAGTGTCCTCAAGCAACCAAGTTTATTCTACCTAATATCTCTCATACATAGAATCAAACATTATCAAAAAAATAGGCTCTTTTAATAGTTTCAAGGCTAAAATGCGCTCCAAAATATACAAAAATTGATACATGAATTATACCTAAGCTTCTCAAGCTTTAGGAATCCTCTACTTGTAGAAAATGTATATAATATTTAGGTAATGGGGTTTTCACAATTGTTTTAGTGATAAAAGTCAAATGCTATGAAGAGAAATGTATATTTTTGTTTAGTGTGAGTTGTGGAATCCTCTTTTACTTGTTCGAGAAAAAGTCATAGCATGATCTCATATTCATGGATTTTTGTATTCATATCTAATACTTTGTGAAGGTCTTCTAATTCCATTAGTATCAATGTAGGTGTGGTAATTTTTGAATCTGTGGAGGGGATTTTTAATGGTCCTTGTACTTTTTCAGCCCCTTTTAGTGTGGTGAAATCTTCTATCAACTTATCATATGTTTCCAACAAAGTTTTCTAATATTCTAGGATGATCTTAATGGACACACGTGGCACATGTGAGAAACATGATGGGCTCACAAGTGTTTCCAAATTGAGGTCCATTGCAACTTCTAAGATCTCTTGGCTTTATCTTTGTAGTTGCATGTTTTCTTCTCTTATAGTAGAAGGATGCCCAAACATCTATATGTACTATTTCTAGCACATTCTCACTAACATGTTTGTCATGGAAAAATGATGACCTTGACTCTTCACCAAATTTAAATGCTTCATATACCTTTTGGATCATTGAAACCTTGAAATTTGGTAGTCCATTTACAATCTCCTTTGACTACATCAACTTTAGCCTCTACAAATTTGCTTGTCCAATTTGCTTGTGCCATATCTTTATGTTAGCAATAACACCTACACCTTTTGGAAATGTGACTACATTGATTTCAAGAATTTTCACATTCAAGCTGAATATCCGACCCACTTTGTGCCCCTTGGTGATCATCCTTTCATTTTTTTTATACTCTTCTACATATAAACCATCAAAATTGAGCCTCACTTGTAATCCTTGGTCAACCATTTCTCTGATAGAAACTAGGTTATTTGTTATATTGGGAATACACAATACATCAACAAGATGTTTTACCTTCTCATCCTCCATGGATAGTGCTATGTTTATGATATGCTGAATAGGATGTGATCTACCATCACCTATTTCAACAAATCTAAAAACATCTTCTATGAATCATATGCACTTGTGGATGCATAGTTGTGTTGTTTCTTTCTTCTATTTTGATTTTTCAACATACAATCACATTCAAAGTGACTAAGTTTACCATAATTCCAACATCGTTTACTATCATTACTTGAATCATTTCTTTGTATATTTCTACAGCCTCTTTGGTTCCCTCTTCCTCGAAACTGCCTCCTCCACAAGTCTATTGTTGACCTTGGTCTTGGTTATTGTTTCCTCTTCCATTTTTGAAGGCTCTGCCTCAAGCTCTTCCTCTACTAGAGTAAAATACATGTTTGGAACCAACTTTTCCTTGGGAGTTTGAGTCTTTACCAAGGTTCTTTTCTTAAATTATCAATATGAATACAAGATCAATAAAATTTGGAATAATCCCCTTGGTCTGAATAGAATATCTTAACTTCTTATATGTAGCTTCTAAACCATGGAGGTACAATTCAAGATTATCATCATCATCTACCTTGATGCCAATAGACAAAAGCCCCTCAAAGGTGTAGTTACTCATTGACATGATCTTTTTCTCCAATGTATGTAGCTCCTTATTGACTTACAAGTTTTGTGCTTCTGTATTGTTCCCATCCAATGTGATCAAATTGTTCTAGGCCTCTTTCAGAGTTTTGGCATCCTTTATGTGCCGAATCATGATATCTTGTGTGTTAATAAATAGTCAATACATTACCTTCCATTATCCTTGATTCCATTCTTCATATTCTCTTAGCCAGTCAACAATCTAATACTCTTGGGTAACTATAGAGGTTTTTCATTACCTCCTTCAATGGCTTCTAATAGCCTTTTCCCATTAGGAAATTTCTTATTTTGAATCTCGAAGCATGGAGGTTTATCTTGTCCAAATTATTTATCATAAGTTGACTCATTCCATCAACATGTGTCATTTTTGCAATAATTTACAATATCACAAAAACAATAGGAGTACCTATACTTGAACACTCTCACACTATGACTTGACAATTTGATCTTAGAAAAAGATAGTTTTAGTTTAGCATAAGTACATGGAATCTCTTCAAAGTTTGGATCTCAAATATTTGGGAGATGCCAAAGAGAATCCAAGTTAAAGTTTTGCAAACTAATCTATTTTTTTTATGCACCTCACCTTGTGGGCTCACAAAGGAGTCAAAATTGCTCCAAAAATATTTTGCTATACATTTTCTGAGTAATGAAAAATCATATGTTTCATCCTCAATCATTACTTCTTGAGCTTGATATCTCAACAAGGAGGATGTGTATTTTCTAAGTGGGGTATTGAATTTTTAGGACCCATCAATCCCCTTGTGAAAAGTTCTCATGTGCAGTATATAATTGTATCCACCAATGATTTAAGGAAGTGGGTGGAAGTGAGAGCCATGCATAGAATGGTGCAAAAACTTCTGCTAAGTTCTTTTTTGAAAATGCGTTTACTAGACATGGAATACCCATTGAGCTAGTCAAGGATAGAGGCACCCATTTCTTAAATGCGTTCATTGAGTATCTACTTCAAGAATTCCTTGTGATTCATAAAACGTGAGCCCTTTATCATTCATAGACAATTGAAATCATCCATAGGCAACTAAAGACACCTAAAGCACAAAAAAGATCCTATGTAATGTTTTGATAAAATTAGTAGATTAAAAATGTTCTAATTAGTAAAGAACGTGGGAGATTACATGGAAACTTTAGTCCATTGAATTGATGGAGTACATCCATTAAAGGTAAAGAAAAGGTTTCTCTTGATAATAAAACGTCTACATGTTTTGAAGACATTGATGAAGAATCAACCGGTTTAGAGAAGAGCCTTGATGAGGAACTCAGACTATCCTCTATTAAGATTCCAAGAGTAAGAAAAGCATATGTAGGTGTTACACCAAGAAGAAGTGACCCAAGACCAAGAAGATTTGAAAGGATGCGGAATTTAGTGCAATGATTAATATATGATAACTACATGTCTCATCATTGTGCTGACCAAGGTAATACAAGATGTTTAATCGTCTTGTTTTGAAGATGCAGATAGAAATGTAGATTTGAAGAAAGATATGGATAAGGAGATGTATGCACTTTATGGAAATGGAACATGGAAGCTAGTTCCATTGCCATAAGGAAAAAACCCATATGATGCAAGTGGGTTTACAAGATAGATCACAATGCTCATGGTAGCTTAAGAATGTGTAAAGTAGTATTGGTGACAAAAGGATATGCACATACATATGGCATTGATTATGAGGAAACGTTCATCCCTATAGCTAAAATGGCTATTCTTAGAGCACTTGTTGCATTGGATACACCAAAAGGATGTATGTTGCATGAGATGGATGTGAAGAATGATTTCTTATATGATGAGCTATAGGAAGAAGTATACATGGACTAGTCACAAGGATATGAGGATTCAAAGAATCCAAAATGTGTTTCTAGGTTGACAAAGGCTTAAATAAACCCCTTGTGTTTGGCATGCAAGGATTGGAGATTATTTAACATCCATTAGGTTTTCTCTATGTAGTATAGACCACTCATTATAGGCAAGGAAGGGTGATCATGGAATCACAATTGTGGCTATTTATGTTGATGAATTGATTGTAGGTTGTGTTAATGTAGAAAGAAAAAGGTAAAGGAACTTCTTTTGTAGGAATATGACATGAAAGATCTTGGTGTGCATCACTACTTTTTGAGCATTCAACTTTTACATACAAAACATGTATATGACTTTCCAAAAGGCAATATGTGTTGAGTATGCTGCAAAAGTATGGTATGGCTGATAGTAAGCAAAATTCTTTGCCATCATATTAGAATTTGAAGTTGGATACTACATCAACTAAAGAATTGGAAAATTCTACTATGTATAAGAAAATTATGGGAAATTTGATACATCTCACAATTACAAGTTCTGACCTAAGATACACTGTAGGACTTAAAACTCAATTTATGTAGGTTCCCAAGAAACCACATTTAGATGCTTTGAGACACACTCTACATTATATGCATGCTACTTTGGATTATGCATTACTTTATGAATCTTGTTCCAAATTGTAGGTTCATGGATACATTGATGTAGATTGGGCTTGTACTATTCTAGATAAAGATCTATGAGTGGCTCTCTATTTGCACTTGGGAGTTTGCGGTTATATGGAGCAATAAGAAGCAACCCACTCTTTCTTTTTCTAGTACAAATGCTAAATATAGAGGTGTTGCAATGGTAGCAAGTGAGGCATCATGGATAGAGATGCTACTTGCAGATTTAGCTGTGAAAATGCAAAAGCATATCATCATTCTTTTGTGATAATCTTAGCAGCATACCGTTAGCATGAAATTTTATTTTTTATGCTAGAACACAACATAACAAGGTACATTTTCACTTCATTAGGGGAACGATATTAGTAGGTGATATTGATCTTTTTTATGTGATGAAAGATGAGCAGGTTGCTGATATTTTCACTAAAGCACTTGGATCAAAGAAGCTAGAAAAATTTTAGAAGATCATTGGATTACAAGAAATGACATTGAGCTTCAGGGGGACTATTGCGATATCAAGTTTGACATGTGATGTTCTAGGATGATACATACCAATTTTCATTTCTTGTACATGTATAGTGGTTATGCAGATATATGTTAGGCATACATTTAGTGAGATTTCCCACATTTATCTCTCTAGAATGATGGCACATTTGTTTTTTTCCAACTTGCCAATTGTGGACATTAGATTTTCTTTATGTATCTTCTTTGTATATTGTGATCAAATTTTTGTATCAGGTGATTCTTGTATATTCTCTTTACATAATAGGAGAAGTAGAAGAAGATTATTCTTCCTTGCCTCAATTTGTGTGGTGGGCCACTAGAGACCCAAAAATAAAATAGTCTTTATAACATGATTAGCTCCAAAGTGTGCACTAACAACATAATTGTGTGTAGTTTCTAAGATTCTCAAACAATAATTTTCATATACACATTCAAAAGTAAGAATATCCACCACACTTGTACATATTAACTCTAATTAATGCATAGTCTTGGGCTTCTTGAGCTAGACTTTGTTGCTTGGATAAAGTAATATCCTTAGGAAACATTATTGTTTTCAAAAAGGTGACCAATGGAGCACTCCATTTTGATATCAAAGAAATATGAATAAGAGTTGCATACTCCACTAAAGTTCTATTGATACAACTAGGGAAATGCTATATCATGTTATGAACAAGTGACTCCATCCTGGCCTAGTATACTCCTAAGCATCACTAGGGTTGCAACATTCTCTGATTAGGGTAATGATGTCCTAGTGCACCTACATGTGGCTATTGCAACCACTTCTACTACTCTTCTTCATCCACATAGAAAGATAATTCTCTTTGGTTTTCTTGCTTATAAATGTTTCTTGTACTATCTGATATCTTTGTGATCCGATGACGTTACTCTCATAAGTGTATAAACCTGTGTTCATAGGTCCAAAGTCAAGATGAGTAGTAGCTTTTTTTCCCATTGAGGAACCACTTCCAAGTTGATTAGGTAGGGATTGAGAAGTTCATCCCACACTCTTTGCAAGAGTTCTCTTAAAGTGTTCCATGAGAGGTTGTCAGCCTAGAGGTTGGTTTCTCCTTTCCTTATAACTACTTCAAAATCATATTCCATTAGTAGGAGAAACCATTTTACTATCAACTTGTATTGGAAGGTTTTTTATTCAAATACAATAAGGCTTGCTAATTTGAGCAAAACATGAATTTATTGGTCATAAGATAATGTGAAAACTTCTTCATTGCATATATCATGCCTACTTCTTCACATTTTGTTTTCATGTAATTCTGTTTTGTTGTGTTCAACTATCTATTGGTGTATGTTATGGGTAATTCTAGAATTTCAATGTCGTTAGGTTGTGCCAACGTGCATCAAATAGCCAAATTTGAGGCATCTACATGGACACAGAATGATTTTTTCTAGTGAGGAGTGGTAAGTATAGGTGCTGAGCACAAATGTATTTTGAGTTGATAAAATGATTTTTCACATTCGTCGGTCCACTCAAAGTTAGTCAAAAGTATGTACAATGGTTTGACTATTATCACATACATGTGTATAAACTTTATACAATAACCACAATGGCCCATAAAGTCTTGTACTTCCTTTAGCATATTAGGGGGAGATAAGTCTCTGATGGCTCTAACTTTATCTTTCTCCATTGTTATACCATTCTTCAAAAACAATGTCCCAAAATCTTCCCTTGACATACCATGAATACACATTCATTTGGGTTCACACATACTTGATATTCTCTAGATTTTCTGAATATCTACCTAAGGTCAACCAAGTGATTTTGTCTAATGTGGGAATGCACATAGGAATCATCCACATAGACCTCTAAAGTTTCCTGCAAAAACACCTTAAACATGAAACTTATCCATTGGAAAGTAACATGGGTCTTGGCGAGCCCAAATAGCATCACAAATATGGCTTAGAATCCCCGTTTAGTGGCAAAAACTATATTGTGCTAATCTTTTGGGCCCATGTACACTTGGTTATTGCCTCAAAATTTATCTATGAAACTATACACCTCCTTGCTTGTCACTCGCTCTTATAAACGTTCTTTATTAGGAAGTGGATAAATAGGTATGATTGTGGTTGTATTAAATCTTTTTAAAGTTAATACACACATGTAGCTTGCCATTATTGATTCGTGGTCCTCATTTCCCTCTATTGGTTAACACACGAACAAGGATATATCATAGCCATCTCTCACTCTAGCACAATGGTGAGAACCAATGTGAGGAAATCAAACTTGTAATTCTCAATCCATGGAGATGTGAGGATGGTATGATGATCAAGAACGAGTGGAGTGCACAAGTGCATGACTTAGAATCACACTAACATGCACACACATACACACGCATGTGCACACACAACAAGAAGAGTTGAAAAATTGAATTTTTCATTCATAAACTCAAAGTACAATGTTTCATAAGCAATCCAACCACAAAAATGACTTCTCTAGCTCCTTTTATAGTTTTAGACTAGCTTTGGACTACTTTAGACCTAGTCTCTAGCCTGGTAAAAAAAATAGGTTCCTAGACTATTTTGGAGGCTCAAACGAGCTTTAAAAATTATGAAAATTAATATGTGACTTCCTCTAACACTTCTCAAGCTTGAGAACTCCTTGCCTTGAACAAAATGGAGTGGAATTGATAAAAAAATGAATAATTATAATGGTGTGTTGTGATGAGAATCATTGTTTGAATACATGATTGGTTTGAGAAATTATAGTTGGGCCTATTAGTTGCCAGGTTTGCATTGGTTGCTCTGCCTGCTTCGTCCTTCTTGTTCATCTTTTTGAATTTCCTATCTCCCTTGTCACATACTTCCTTGAAGGCTTAGTTCACCTTGGCTGCTGACACTCCCCCCTCTCTCACGTTTGTCATCCCTCACATATCCTTGTTGGGGAGGGCAGTCTATGCAATACTATACATCCTGAGGTGCCAATTCATGTTCCCATAGCCTCTATCCTCATGCAAGATCTATCATAAGTCACTCTGAGTCTATAACACCTAGGACTTCATGATATTGAACCCATAGTTGCTCAAAGTGGATGGCTTGCTCTACAACAAAATTTTTTAGAAGATGAATAAGCCTTGAAATAAATATTTCGGAATAATATTCACAAAAACTAGTTGAGAATATCTTCTCGAAGGTATGTTTGTAACATGTCCTTAAATACTTTATGCAAGCATGCCAAGCATATAGCATCTAGATGGAGGGTGTTGTCATAAAACAAATCAAACTTCCCTTCATTGAAACCCGATGTTGAGATGTAATTGATTTATCTCCTATGATAGCTAGTCATATGATTCCAAAAGATTTGCATGTTTTTCTAATATAATGCAGATGTTCTTAGATGGTATTGCTTGGAATCATGAAACTAATTGATGAACTAGGGGTATTCTCCATGTTTTCCTCCAAATTATTATGATTTTATTGTTGTAAGCATTTGTTCTCTTCTAGTGTAGCTACCATGTGTTGGCATAGGAGGGCCATATTATGTTGGATTTTGGAATTTCGCTCCATTTGTATGTGCAACGGGCTTTCAATTTCCTTCACACCATCTTGATCAAAATTTTGAAGCTTCGACTCAAGCTCATTATGGAACTACTACTAGGTGTGATACTAATCTTGTAATGTGTTGCTTGCCTCTAATTCTGCTAGTCTTTCTTATAACTAGATATATTGAGCATTGATCATTGCATTGCATGCTTCCAAGTGCTCTTATTCTTGTCTGAGTTTTTTTGCACATTGAAGCATTCTATTAAGAGTAGTGTCTACATTCATAGATGCTATACATATAGGGGCAAATGCAAGGGGAGGGGTAATGGGGATGGGAATTGTGGATGTAGTGTAGGATGATGTTGTTGGTGCAAGTGATGTTGGCAGAGAAGGAATGGGAGAAGGTGGAAGTGTGGGGAGAGGGGGAGGTGTTGTGGTGGTGAGATGTCCATAGGGTTGGACGTGGAAGTGCGTGAATGTTCTATCATGAATATAGGGAGGGTAGGTGTGGTGCTCATGGTGTTGGTGAAGAGTTAAGTGTTACAAACCTTTGAGGACCTTGGAGAAATGATCCTTCCACAAAGTAGATTGAACTAGTGGTAGAAATGCAACTTCAAGAAATCAGGTCCAATGTGCATTGCCTGAGTATGCTCTTCTTCATTGTATAATTGCCTATGCACATGGGACGCCTACTTCTTGGATTACGTACTTGCATGGCTGACCAATTGATTGTTGAGAGGTAAGCAATTGCCTCTACAACACTGGCACACCCCTCTAGATACGCAACACAATCCTTGATAAGAAGTCCAATGCCGACACGCTGCTCTGATGACCTTCTCGACATCTCTGGTTGCGTGAGCCCTACCGCCATGCCCGACCTTTGGACATGTCACTCTGACTACGAGCATATTGCATGTCGCTCCGTCCTATGCACGTATGCCACCTGATATGCTAAATGCAATAGTACACATGGCACTGCCATATGCTGAAGTTCATCCATTTGATTTGTGATGCTCCCCTCATGGCCCTCATCAGGACAACAAGTGATGATCCGGCAACAGCAATGGCCTTTTGGTGCCCAATTCTGGTCAGTTGGTGATGCGCAAGCCTACACTTCTTCCTTAACAAAATGCATACCATTTTTACTTACACAGTTGCTCGACATGCATAGCATAATTTGCGGTCCTTTGCCTTGCGCTCTATTGGCTGCACTGATCATCGGATCCCAAGCCTCTGGTATTTGGTCATTCGATTGAGTTTTACCTATCCCATCCTATGCAGAGAACATGCTCGCAGATTTTCAGTGCCGCCAACCTGGAATTGATTTGTACCACCTTGCTCGCACCCATTTTGATCTGCTAATTAGTCCGGTTATGCTCTTCACCTCGATCGCCTCCTACTATCGATGCCCATCCAATTGGTCCGTGGCATCACCACATTATCCTTTGTTAACTCTTGACAGTGAGTGAACCCAACACACACACACACATCGAGAGAGAGAGAGAGAGAGAGAGAGAGAGAGAGAGAGAGAGAGAGAGAGAGAGAGAGAGAGAGAGAGAGAGAGAAACGAAAGAGATGATCATCGGGGTCCTCTAATATGCATTTGATTGACTTGAGTGTTCATCTATTTATGATCAATAATTATGGGTTTTGTGGCTTCCAAACCCATGCACATTTTTAGGGTACACAACTATGGGATAGAGCAATGACCATTCATTCGCTAAATGCACGTCCAAGGGGGAAGTGCAAGTTTATTGAAGTTTTTATTTCTTTTGGGAACTACTTATATGACTTGGTATGATGATGATGAACCATTCTCTTGTCGACATCCTGATTGGTTCACTTATGCCTGTCTTGGAGATTTGGAGAGGGATCATGTTGCATACCTAGATGAATATTTTTCTTTATGCCCACACAAGGATAAAAATGTTTATATCATATTGCATGCCGAGTTTGAAAATTTTCACACTAAAATTATGGCTCTTCATAAAACATGGGGTGCTCCTTTTCATCGCACTTGTGCTCTTTCTCATATATTGTGCACCATGTTAGAAGTAATTGGTGACTTTGTGCATGCATGTTTGGATCATGCAAAAGGAACATTACCTTTTCATGATCCACATACCTTCCTTTGTGATGGCACCACTCTTATTGTTAATGACATCAATGCATTAAAATATAACCAAAGTGATGAATCTATGACATTGTCATCTCCATGTCTTCATGATGAAAATGAATCTATGCCAAATGAAAATGAAGATGCTATCAATAATTGTGTTCCACCACCAATGAAGATGCATCTATTGGTCTTATGCATGATGATTCTCCATGATTCCTGTATTTCCTCTTCTCCACCTATTTTTGATGATTATGATGATGTGAATTCTACATCTAAAGAATATGTTGTCACTACAACATATCAAGGGTATATCGACATTTTGCATATCGACTGTCACGCATCGGTGTCGGTATGGCTGTCGAAAAACTTTGGAAAACTGGATAGGCAACATATGTGTCGATACACGTGCATTGGTATGAGCGTTAGTATGAGTGTCGGTAAATTACTGGAAACTACCGATGCGTATACCGATGCTCATACCGGTGCCGTGTTTTAACTGGGCCCAAGAGAAAAACTTCGACCTTCATCACGTTTTGAAACTAGATCTGCTATTGTCGACTTTGCGCATGCAAGCAACATATCTCTATTTGTCACTCTTTCTCTCTATCTCTCTCTCTCTTTGTATCTCTCTCTCTCTCTAAGCAAACCTCTATTTTTCTAGATCTGAAATTTTGGTAAGTATATTGCACATACTATAGCACTCTTTTTTCTTTCTTTATGTTTTTCCTTTTCTTATATCTTCTCTCTTCAGTTTTGCAAGAGATTTTGGCATCAAGTCTTTGGAAATTCGATGAAGGACAATATTAAGTGGATCTTGATGACAATGATTCAAACAATTACATTGATGTAAGTGATTGTTTTGTTCTTTATTGACATAGAGAGAGAGATCAAAGAAAAAGAGAGATCTAGAGAGAGAGACATGAAAGAAAGTCAGAGATCTATAGAAGCATAAAGAGAGAGAGAGACATATACATATACATACACAATCACATATGTATACACACGCACATGCATATGCATACACACATACATGCATACACAAATGCATATGCATACACACATGCATATGCATACACAAATACACACATGCATATGCATACACAAATACACACATGCATACACAAATACACACATGCATACACAAATACACACATGCATACACAAATGCATATGCATACACACATGCATATGCATACACAAATACACACATACACAATGCATATGCTTACACAAATACATATACATACACAAATGCATATGCATACAAATGCATATGCATACACACATACACAAATGCATATGCATACACACATGCATATGCATACATACATGCATACACACATGCATATGCATATACATACACATGCATATGCATACACACATACATATGCATACACACATACATATGCATACACACATACACAAATGCATATGCATACACACATGCATATGCTTATACACATGCATATGCATACACACATGCATATGCATACACACATGCCTATGCATATACAAATGCATATGCATACACATATACATACATGCATGTGCATACACACATGCATATGCATACACACATACACACATGCATATGCATACACACATACACACATGCATATGCATACACACATACACAGATGTATACATATACACATACACACATGCATACACACATACACATACACATGCATACACACATACACAAATGTTTTCACATACATACATACATATATACACACATACACAATGCATATGCATACACACATGCATATGCATACACAAATGCATATGCATACACACATACATGAATATACAAATGCATATGCATTCACAAATGTATATGCATTCACAAATGCATATGCATACACACATACATGCATACACACATGCATATGCATATACACATGCATATGCATACACACATACATATGCATATACACATACATAAGCATGCACACATACACCAATGTATACACATACATACATACATACACATATACACACATACACAATGCATGTGTGTATGCATATGCATGTGTATGCATATGCATGTGTGTATGCATATGCATGTGTGTATGTGTATGCATTTGTGTATGGATATGCATGTGTGTATGCATATGCATGTGTGTATGCATATGCATGTGTGTATGCATATGCATGTGTGTATGCATATGCATGTGTGTATGCATATGCATGTGTGTATGCATATGCATGTGTGTATGTATATGCATGTGTGTATGCATATGCATGTGTGTATGCACATGCATGCATGTATGTGTGTATGCACATGCATGCATGTATGTGTGTATGCATATGCATGTGTGTATGTGTGTATGCATATGCATGTGTGTATGCATATGCATGTGTGTATGCATATGCATTTGTGTGATTGTCTTGATGCCAATATCTCAGGTAACAGAAGGTTCTTATTGTATCAATACAATACAACTTCCTAAAGAAGATCTATCGATATGTGAACTTGTATTGTATTAATATAACACAAACCATCTATGAGCTGATATACATTGTTGGGGATGCCATTGATCTTCACTTGTTCATACCTTCTCAAACCTTGATCTATAAAAGAAACATATGCATACATACTCACATGCATTATAAGAAAAACCATAAAATCTTTTCCAACTCACATTTGTGTATATGCATTTGTGTATATATATGCTGCATATACACATACACACATGCATATGCATACACACATACACATGCATATGCATACACACATACACATGCATATGCATACACACATACACACATGCATATGCATACACGCATACACAAATGCATATGCATACACACATGCATATGCATACACACATACACATGCATATGCATACACACATCACATGCATATGTATACACACATACACACATGCATATGCATACACACATGCATATGCATACAAACATGCATATGCATACACACATGCATATGCATACACCCATGCATATGCAGACACACATGCATATGCATACACATATGCATATGCATACACTCATACACAAATGCATATGTATACACACATACACACATACACATGCATATGCATACACACATACACATATGAATATGGATACACACATACACAAATGAATATGGATACACACATACACACATGCATATGCATACACACATGCATATGCATACACATGCATATGCATACACATGCATATGCATACACATGCATATGCATACACATGCATATGCATACACATGCATATGCATACACACATACACATGCATATGCATACACACATGCATATGCATACACACATGCATATGCATACACACATGCATATGCATACACACATGCATATGCATACACACATGCATATGCATACACACATGCATATGCATACACACATACATGCATGTATGTGCATACACACATGCATATGCATACACACATACACAAATGTATACATATAGACATTCACACATGCACACACGCATACAGATACACATGCATACACACATACACAAATGTATACACATACATACATACACATATACACACATACACAATGCATATGCATACACACATGCATATGCATACACACATGCATATGCATACACACATGCATATGCATACACACAGACATGCATATACAAATGCATATGCATACACAAATGCATATGCATACACAAATGCATATGCATACACACATACATGCATATGCATATAGAAATGCATATGCATATGCATATAGAAATGCATATGCATATGCATATAGAAATGCATATGCATATGCATACACACATACAAAAATGTATACACATACACACATACACATATACACACATACACATATACACACATACAGAATGCACATGCATACACAAATGCATATGCATATAGAAATGCATATACATACACAAATGCATATGCATGTGAATTGGAAAATATTTTATGTTTTTTTTTATAATGCATGTGAGAAGGTATGAACAAGTGAAGATCAATGGAATCCATGACAATGTATATCAGCTTATAGACGGTTTGTGTTGTATTAATACAATACAACTTCACATACCCATAGATCTTCTTTATGAAGTTGTATTGTATTGACACAACAAGAACCTTCTATTAGCTAAGATATTGGCATCAAGACAATCACATCAAGACAATCACACAAATGCATATGCATACACACATGCACATGTATACACACATGCATATGCATATGCATATGCATGCACATGCATATACATACACACATACACACATGCATATGCATACACACATACATGCATACATGTGCATACACACATGCATTGGCATACACACATGCATATGCATACACACATACACATGCATATGCATGCACACATACACACATGCATATGCATACACACATGCATATGCATACACACATGCATATGCATACACACATGCATATGCATACACACATGCATATGCATACACACATGCATATGCATACACACATGCATATGCATACACACATGCATATGCATACACACATGCATATGCATAAACACATGCATATGCATAAACACATGCATATGCATACACACATGCATATGCATACACACATACATATGCATACACACATAGACATGCATATGCATACACACATGCATATGCATACACACATGCATATGCATACACACATGCATATGCATACACACATGCATATGCATACACACATGCATACACAAATGCATATGCATACACATACGCATATGCATATGCATATACACATAGACATGCATATGCATACGTACATACACACATGCATATGCATACACACATACACATGCATATGTATACACACATGCATATGCATACACACATGCATATGCATACACACATGCATATGTATACACACATGCATATGCATACACACATACACAAATGCATATGCATACACACATACACACATGCATATGCATACACACATACACATGCATATGCATACACACATACACACATGCATATGCATACACACATGCATATTCATACACACATACACATGCATATGCATACACACATAAAAACATACACACATGCATATGCATACACACATACACAAATGCATATGGATATACACATACACACATGCATATGCATACACACATGCATATGCATACACACATGCATATGCATACACACATACACATGCATATGCATACACACATACACATGCATATGCATACACACATACACACATGCATATGCATACACACATGCATATGCATATGCACATGCATATGCATATGCGCATGCATATGCATATGTGCATGCATATGCATATGCACATGCATATGCATACACACATGCATATGTGTACACACATGCATATGCATACACAAATGCATACACATACACACATGCATATGCATACACATGCATATGCATACACACATGCATATGCATACACACATGCATATGCATACACATATGCATTTTAACATCTTCATATTGGATCAGATGGGATCTCCACTTACACCTTGGGGAGCGCATGACCATGATGATTCCACGATATATCACATACACGATGGAGCTCTAGTCATGGATGCAATCGGAAAGTCCATGCGTCAGTGCATTCGACAACTTTGCTCCATAGAGTTTGGACATTCTGTCATGTTAAAATGGAGCGAATAAGATAAGGATTCCAAAAATTATATCACCACAATCGATATATGAAGAGTATCGGCGAGCACCTGGGCATCCTATTGTGAGATCAAAATGGATTCAGCATATGACACATGAGGTGATGTCTCATCGACAGTCCGAGGCTCGTGATGCTTTCAAATCAGTCTTACCGAAGCCTATATGGTTAGATGTTGAAGAGTGGGAATTGATTCAGGATGAGCAGCAACAGACTCCTGATCGATATCATCAACAATGAGATGTGGCGGCCACACGTTTAGGTACGGTTGGAACGTTGCATTTAGGTAGTGGCAGATATGACAGTATGTGCTAAAAATTTGTAAGTATCATTTTACTTATTGAATTTGTTTGTGTTAAGCACATCATGTATGTTCATCTAACATTTTGCATATGTATTATAGGAGGTGGTAGTGGGTCGTCCTCCGACGTGAACTGAAGAACCTTATGGATATCATCATGGATTGGTTGCACTATTGTCGGACTTAGAAGGACACGGTGCTATCATTTCATGGGAGAATCTATGATTAGGTAAACTTATAGCTTGGTTTTGTATTTTTAGTTGTTGTTTATAAATGTCATGTCAATTTGTCTCATTTTACGCATATGCTTTGTTGCAAGATTGTGGGTGTAAATGTTTGTATCCCCTTGCGCATATGTATGGTAGTGCTTTGCCACAATTTTGTATCACACTCCTATGTGGCAATGATGTACCATAATTTTGTATTCCATTCCTATATGGAAGTGCTTTGTCACATTGCCACAATTTTGTAATACACTCCTATGTGGCAATGATGTACCATAATTTTGTATTTGATTCCTATATGGAAGTGCTTTGTCACATTTTGTATTCAGTTCCTATATGGAAGTGCTTTGCCACACTCTTGTATATCCTTCATTTATAGAATATACAACTTTTTGTACATGATTTATGGTTCATTTTTACTCATATAAAATCATGTTTTGGTTGCCATTATAGTACATATCACATGTACTCTGTTTAGGGTTGGGCAGAGTGAATTGTCTGTTGCTAAACAACATCATGGTAACGTTGTTGTAGCAAAAGACAACACACTATGCCCAATTTTTTTTTGCAAATATGGTTGTCGATATAAACATCGGTACACCCAGTAGAGTCGTTAGTATGGGCATCGGTACACCGAGCAGAGTCATTGGTATGTGCATCGGTACAAGCATCGATATTATCGATGCTTATATCGATGATCATACCAACGCATATATCGACACCTATACTAGCACCTATAATGATGCTATGTTTTCGATGCGCACACTGACGTCGCAGAGAAATTGTGCATGTTCATTTTCCTCAGTAACAGCCTCGGTATATCCTCAATATGTTGTAGTGTGTGAAGAATCATCCTATCGTTATTGAATATTTGGATGCTAAGAATAAGATGGATGATTCTCATTCTTTGATAAGCACACATGATGTATCTTCCACATGTCTAAAGCATAATGTCCACGAAAATCAACTCACCCATGTTAGTGATGATGCTATGATTTTGATTGAGAGTTATGCTAAAACATTTCTATCCTTTTATGAGTATGTTGCACCTATGTATCAATGCAACCCAACATTTTTTTTGTGATGTTGCTTACCTTATGGATGGAAGAAGTTCCATAAGTGTAACTTTGGTATGCTTACCAAGCCTTGTGTTGAGATTGTGGCTTTGGGGAGTGCCTCTTTGGATGTGATGTGTTATGGTTGGGATTGTGCATTGGGAAAGGTCATCTCTTATGATATGATGAATGTAATTGCTAGTTGTCATTACGTATTCTCATGTTATCTCATTTTTCTCATATGGAGGAATGATTTTGATTCATCTCTTCATATGACTATGCTATTCATGTTTTGTGGAAGTATATGGTTGTTCCAAAGTTTTGTAGGATATGATCATGAAGTTTGGACTTGGAAGATTGGTCAATAGGCATAAAGTCAAGCACATGGAAATGAAGTTCAAAGCTTGGAAACTTGATGTGGAGAATTGGGATGATTTGGATCATTATGAAGAAAATCTTGGAAGCATTCTTGAAGTAGGAACTATTTGGATGATATTCTATGTGCCTACTGACTGACTCTTTTTCAATTACATATCTTGTATCCAAGGAAATTACTCTTCATGTATTTAAAAATGTACTCTTATATGATGTATCTCACCCATGATGTACAAATGTAAATGATGAGACGAGTCTCAACCAACCACTTTGCATTTTCATATAGAGCACTTAGATGGGCGGCTTATTGTCTAAGTGAGAAGTAGCTTATATATCTTGGCTACCATCATCATTTACATAATTTTTCCGGATGCATATGGAATTTATCTTTGCCTTCCATACCATCGTTTGACCATGCAATTTGGTTGGTGAAGCAATGTTCCATAGGCTGGTAGCATGTAATAAACCTAGGACATTGGAAAAGACTTTGTGGGTTCAGGTCCTCCGTGGATGTCAATGTTAGGGGTACATTTAGCACAACATCATGGTTTGAATTTTATTTAAAGAGATCTTAGTAAAGTTCAATTGAGGGCCTAGTTGAAATATACCTATCTATCTATCTATCTATCTATGTGCCTGTTTGTGTGTGTGTCTATCTATCTATCTATCTATCTATCTATTTATCTATATGTCTGTCTATCTATCTATCTATGTATGTCCATATATTTCTCTTTGTATAGTTCTTGGTCCTTATTTTGGATACATTCCAACTAATTTTAAAGTTTATTTTACTTCAAGCTATTTCATTGCCAATGGGTCTGCACCCAAATGTTTTTATGCACTGGTGAATATCCTACCAACATAAGGTCTCCATCAATAACACCCTTCTTGAGGTGCAAATCCAAGAGCTCAATATACTTTTCTTATGCTACTGGACATATAGAGGAGTTGACGCTACCATGATACAAAAAGGTGACAGAAAGAAGGATCACGAGTGCCCAGACTAGTTGGAGAAACCCTAGTATATAAGAAACCTTCGATAGATAAATATATATACATACATACATACATATATATATATATATATATATATATATATATATATATATATATATATATATATATATATATATATATATATATATATATATATATATATATATATATGTGTGTGTGTGTGTGTGCACGATATATATATATATATATATATATATATATATATATATATATATATATATATATATATATATATATATATATATATATATATATATATATATATATATATATATATATAGGGAACAACGACACACATATAGAGGAGGAGAAAGCGAAAGGGAGGGTTAATGCGAAATGCTTAGACAAATAGACATACCCAAATAGAGAGATACCCAGAGATAAACGAGATCCATGCAATACTCAAGCAAAGCTGTGTACATTTGATGGAGAAACAAACACACCATTAACATCCCATATCAAGGACATTGCAATAGAGGCAAGGCAACATGCATGCATAGGTTATCCACAAAGTGGAAGAATCAGGCATTAAGATAGAAGATTTTGATATGTTCATAGAGGAGGTTGCAAGAGGCGAAGTGGAGAAGGTGAATAACCATGCGATATGATAGTTGATGATATTGGTAGGATTAGAGAAGATGCCTATGATCTCAA